>CM043715.1:9432819-10032819 GCA_023969325.1 Oryzias curvinotus
TTGCTGATCTTTTTTTATACACTTTCTCTGTCTTCTAAATCTATTCTTCTTTTTCACAATTCTCTTGATTTTGATGAAGTATAGGACATTATATGTCTTCTTAAAACGGCTTTAAATGCCTCCCATCTTACACCGGCTGAAGTTTGAGTAGTGTTCATAGTAAAATATTCATCTTTTTTATTCCCTACAAATTCAACAAAATTTTCATTCTTAAGCGATTTTAGATGCAGACGCCACCTGGGTGGATCCATTTTGAGATTAATATGCGAGTGCAAAATGCTACATGGGGCATGGTCCGAGATTGTTTTACTGTCATAAAAACATTGTTTTATATTGCATAGTAGCTCTGCTGAAATTAAAAAGTAATCTATGCCATATGAGTATGAGCCATACGTTTTAGAATAACAAGAATATTCAATATCTTTGGGTCTTGTGTGGTGCCAGATATCTACCATTTTTAATTCCTTCATGAAATTCTGTATAGCATTCCTACTTTTTTGGTGAGTTTGGTCAGATCCAGACGATCTATCCAAAGAGGGATCCAAGACACAATTCCAGTCTCCTCATATGATACTATTACCTGGTAGTGAAGAAACAGTTAAAAAGAGGTTTGTTAAAAATTGGTCATCATCTATGTTAGGCCCATAGACATTTACCAGGTTGATGGACTCTTTTAGAATGGAACCTTGAAGAATCAGAAATCTGCCAAATGTATCTTTAATGACCTTTAGGACTTGACAGGGAACAGATTTATGAATGAGTGTGATTACGCCACGTCCTCTTGAGATATGAGATGCTTAATATAAAGGCCCCTGCCATCTTCTGCTTATTTTGGCATTATCTTTTTTCCAGAGTGTGAGTCACCTGGAGGAAAACTATTTTAGACACAATATTTTTTATCTTATTCATAACCTGTTTATTTATTTTCTGTTCTGTTCAACCCCCTGCAGTTCCAAGATGCCAAACTGTATTTATTATTACTGCAACCTGCTGTTTCCTTTACCCTTTTGTTAAGGGTGGGTCATAAAATTAAACACAACATAAAAATGAACATGTCCTGTGTATTAAAGTTTTACTCTGTTTTTACCATGTGAAGCTTAGATTTCCATAAAGTTTCCAAGTCGATTATTTTCTCCTTAAAAAACGTATTTTTCACCAGCTTCATTACTTCAGCCTTATAAATTTAGAAATTAATTTGTTTTAGAGCGATGATTGACCCTTTCTCTCTAGAGCCAGTGCTGAAATCTTAATTCATGCTTTTATTTCATCAAGATTAGATAACTGTAATGCCCTCTTTTCTGGGGTAAAGAAAACCACTCTCAATCACTTGCAGCTAGTATAGAACTCTGCTGCACGCCTTTTAACGAGAACCAAGAAGAGGGAACACATTGCACCGATCTTAAAATCTTTGCACTGGCTCCCCGTCAGCTTCAGAATTGATTTTAAGATTCTTTCAATAGTTTTTAAGACTGTCCATGGCCTTGGTCCTTCTTTTATATCAGATTTGCTTTTAGATTATGAACCTCCCAGAGCCCTTAGATCCTCAGGCGCGGGCCTGCTGATGGTCCCTAGAGTCAAGACAAAAAACCACGGCGAGGCCTCGTTTAGACACTACGGACCTCGTCTGTGGAACAGCCTGTTGAGGATGTGAGGGCCTCATCCTCTGTAGAGGTTTTTTAGAAGAAACTAAAGACTCATCTATTTAACTTAGCTTTTAATTAGATCTTATATGTGGTATTTTTACTCTTATATTTTACATGCCATTTTATCAAATATTTATTTGTTTAATGTCTTTTAGTCTTTTTATATTCTAACTCAGTGTTTTTCAACCAGTGTGCCGCGGCACACTAGTGTGCCGTGGGAGATGGTCAAGTGTGCCGTGGGAAATTGCTCTCATTAACTGATATAAAAACATTTTCCCTCTCCAGGATTTCAGCTCTCTGTTCATCCAAACAGGACTTGATAAAACACTGAGGAGTTAGGAATATAAAAGATCATAAAATACTTTTTCTTTGCGTTTATTTTATTTTATTAAAGACATTTTGATAAGAATGACGTACCGCGATTCAGCTGCAGCTCCGGCTGTATTTTGTAAAAGTCCCGCCCCTTTAATTGTCTCCACCAATCATTCTTGAAGCCTTAATCACATGTCATCAGTCTGACCAATCAGAAGTGGTTAAAGTCTTCACTTCCTTTTCCCGATTTGGCTCGTAAAGTCGCTCAGTTCTAACAGAAATACCAGCTAAAGCTCATCTTTAGCGGTGTAGCTTTCCACAGAATCCGGTATACAACGACGACTCTGCTGTACAGTAAAACCATCTCAAGAAATGAAAATAGAGCAACGGACATGGCTCATTAAAAATCCACGAAAACGCTCATGATCATTTAAGCTTTGTACCGTCGATAAAAACCATGTTCTTCGACAGCGCGTAATAGTGGCTCTCTCGAGTGCACGATACTGTGTACACGCAAATGTCGATGAATCATGTTCATCGCTCATACGAAACTGCCTGGGTGTGACACAAAAGACTGCGAAAACCTGGCGAAAAGCCTGGCGATATTGTCCCGTGTGTACGGGCCTTCAGACGTGGAACAAGAGAACAAACAATGAAGCTCAGAGACGCGATCTCCGCCGGCCGTTTAATGCACTACATCTCCCATGACCATTGGGTTGTGAGAGTGACCGCGCACAAGATCTGTTGTTAAACGTCTTGAAACCAACGAACACACATCAAACTTTTTTTCAAATCTTATAACTTAAAACTTTGATTGCATCTTTTAGAAAAAACAGCTGAAGTTTCCGTTTCTGCCAAAATTATCTCAAAAAATGCATGCGAGATTGGGAGGGGCTGTAGCTCAATACCAGCACTATGTTTCTCCTTTTTTGTTTAGTTTTGGTAGCTAGTGTGCCCGAGGATTTTTTTTAAGGTTAAAGTGTGCCGTGGCTCAGAAAAGGTTGAAAAACAACTGTTCTAACTTATTCTAATTTATATTTTAGACTTTTTTAGGCACTAAATCATCTTATCTTATTTTAATCAATATTTGCATATTTTAGCTGTTTTTATATTTTAACTTTCTTATTTTATTACTTTTACATTTTAGACTGTTTATGAGTGTTTTCTCACCCTAGGCCGGGGTGTTAATGTTCGGGCTCGAAGAGATTCTGTCCATGCTTGTCCTCTGGCATCTCTTGTTCCGACTCCCCGGGCCTGGTGCGCCCATGTTTGGTGCTCTGGGCCTAGGGGTTGGGGGTGCTGGGCATGAGTTGTGCTTGTGTTGCTTAGATGCTGATGCCCCGGCCAACAGGGGGACAGGGTGGACGGAGCTTTCTGGGTTCTCTTTTCTTAAGCTCTGTTATTTCTCTTTTACTTGTGCTTGTTTTTGTGCGTTTTATTATGAGGGGCTTATTTAATTTTTTTACTTCATGTGTGGGGTTTGTTTTTATTGTATTCTTGTTTGTTTTTTATGGAAAGCACCTTGAGCTGTCTGTGTGACATGAAAGGTGCTTTATAAATAAAATTAATTTGAATTTTGAATTTGAATTTGATTGTCACAGAATGGTCTTTCCTCAGATAGGGGAAAAAAAACATATTTTTTTCTTTTGAAATGTATTTGTAGTTCATTCAGTTGTAGTGTGCTGTGATTCACAGCAGCAGATTCAAGCAGTTGAAATCACTAGCTGTGTTTACATGGGCAAAAGTAATCTGAAAGAACGCAGATCGGTGTGTCACTACTGCTCTGGTTTACGTCACGCATAGACAGTGTTTCACTAGCCGCGGTTACATGGGCAGAATATCTTGATCGGATCAATGGTCGGGTTAAAATAACCCGTGCACATGGGCACAGAAAACCTTTTTCCGATTAGAACAAACGTTCCCATGGCTCACACTTTCGGTTGGAATGACTAATTTGGGCATGCGCAGTAGTGTAAAATCACCCGGATGAGGAAATAGGTCCCATTGTAAACAAACCGCTGCCACTCTATCCCTCTCACAAAAAACATTCCCGAGCACTTGGAAACTAGCCATTGTCTCTCCCATTTTTAAGAGTGGAGACCTTCATTCCATGTCCAACTACAGACCCATTAGCATTCTTCCGGCAGTGTCAAAGATTGCTCCAGCTGTTAAACAGCAAATTCAGTGGGAAGCTGCAGGTAAATTTGTTTGTGGGAATTACATCAGTCTTTATGTTGTTCTGGACACCACTGGAAACACAAATTCATATGATGGTTTCTCAGATCGCAGCAGCATTTCCGCCTTCAGCGATCTGGAGCTTCGCTCTCCGCTGTGCGAAGGCAGCTGGCGGTCCGAAGAACAAAGCTTGTCCGTGGTGCGTCCAAAGGAGGACCGCAGAAGGCGGACATGCTGTTATGTAGTCCTGAGAAGCTGTGGAAACTCATCAGAAGTTCATAACCAACTCAAAGCCGTTTTCTCTGCCGCTAACACAGTCTGCTCCTGGTGTGTGTGTGTGCGTCAGTCAGCAGCCAGACACACAGAGAAAGCAGTGACGTCATCGCCCCGCCTCCCCTCTGCTAATGCTTTTTCTAAATGAATATTGCGACAAGGTGCGCGGGGTGGATGTGAAAATGCAAATGCAATCCCCCCTTTGCATTTTGGTTTTAATAATGACACAGAATAAGCGGTTTTAAGTATAAAATGAAAAAGCCTTTTGAAATATTGCTTTTTCTTTTTAATTTTGAGTCAAAAAATGCAGCTACATTTTGAAAATTAAAAAGCATTTCTGTTAATCCATTTTAATTGTCAAATTAGACATTTCTAAATGAATTATGCTACACATTTACCATGGACCTTTTTGAAAATGAAATGTCAAATACCATTTTCATTTTAATTTTAATTGACAGAATAAGCTGTGTTGAGGAAGGAAATGAAAAGGAAATTGGTGGATTGCTTTTTCATTATATTTTTGAGTCAAAAAATGCAGCTTCATTTTGAAAATGAAAAAGCATTTCTGGTTTTGTCTTTGCTTTTTATTTATGCTACAGAATTGCTTCCATACGCTACATGTTTTTTCACTGAAAATATCAGGATTTTGCTGGACCGAGGGGGGGTTGTAGGTGCTGTTTTCCTGGATCTTAAGAAGGCTTTTGACACTGTTAATCAGAAAATCTTACTGTCAAAATTATGCAATTTTAACTTTTCTTTTGATGCACGGCAATGGATTGATTCTTACCTCACTGACCGCTCCCAACTTGTCAAAGTCCAGTCATTTAAATCTGCAGCTCTCAGTCTACCAGCTGGTATTCCCAAGGATCAATTTTGGGACCTTTGCTATTTTCACTGTACATTAAAGACCTTCCATCTAGTTGTCCTGATGTTTCTGTGGAGATGTATGATGATGACACTGTAGTCTGTGTTCATGGCAGTAATTCTTCTCAGGTTGCTGAGAAGCTCACCAATGCCATGGTTAACATCACAGCTTGGTTGAAATATTCTTGTTTACAGCTAAACATGTCTAAAACATTTGCAATGTTTTTCACCAAGTCCAATAATAATCTCACTGCTGAACCAGATGTTTTTGTTTCAGGAGAAAGGCTACAGATTGTATCAGAACACAAATATCTGGGTGTCATACTGGATTCAAAGCTGTCACACATCAAACTGTTCACACATCAAAAGGGTCTGCAACAGAATCAAATTCAACCTCATTAATTTTAGACACATTCGCCACCAGATGTCCACAAAAATGTACATGCACTCTATGATTTTATCTCATATCATTTACTGTTTGCCTGTCTGGTCACAGACTTGCAATACATCTTTAAAACCTCTCCAAACATTATACAAACAAACTGTTAAAACTTTGGATAAAAAACCCAACATATTTCACTATTGTACAATATTACAAAAACATGGTTTACTGAGTTGGGACAACATGGTCAAATTTTCAAATCTCTGTCTCGTGTACAAAATCCTTCATGGCTTATCATTCCCTCCTCTTCACCATTTTATTAACATCTGGACAGCAGGACTTGGAGTGCAGTCAGAGGAGACGGTATCATTCCCTTCAGAAAAAGCGTTTTTGGTCAGACTGCAAGCTTTATTAATGTGCGCTGTCCCCTATATTAAATAAATAAGTAAAAAAAAAAACAGACACCATGTGCAGCAGCTCCGTAATACGAGACGATCTTCCAAACGGGCTTTTATTAATGTTATGAATATTATGAAGTGCCTGTTCACTCATCGTTATATTTAATCCATGTGGTCAGTGCTTTTTTGTGGAAGAATTAAGCTGGAAGAAGGGTTAGGACATTAGCCTTGATGGACACAAAATCCAGGACCGTGCGAGAAACGCAGCAATCTGCATCTTGGCTGCACGTAAATGTTTGGGAATAACATCAGCCTTTATTTTGTCGGGACACAACTGGAAACACAAATCCATGTGATTGTTTGACCAGTTTCTAAGGACTGCGCAACATTTATTTCTGCTCTGAAAAGTTCACACAGGCCGCCCCAAAGCCACTCTGAGCTAGCGGCCGGAGCTCTGTTCAAACACGGTTCCTCCTGAGTCCTGCAGCCGCTAACCCAGAGCGGCGGGACGGCTCGCAGTCTGAATTCTCCCACACATAACAAAACAACAAAACGCACACGTAAAAAAGCATCCTCCCCCCCCTCAGATACAAAATTATTAATCCGGCTGCTCTGCTCACTCGGGTGCCAGTGGACCGAGTGAGCGTCGGGGGACACGAAGCACTCCCCCTCCGCATCTTTTTTTTTTTTAAACTTGTCCTGTCCAACAGCTGGGCAGACAGATGAGAGCTGAGGGCCTCTTGTGTTGGGCATATTTTAATTTAACAAGAGGGGTTATTAATCTTCAGACAAACCAAAGGTATGTCTGAATAAACCCCTTTTGTAATCGAGGCAAAACTTTATTAATTTCAACCATGTTTGAAAATCCTTGGTGTTGGACCGGACGGAAAAGGAAAGGAGGGTAGAAGAGAGAGGGATGTCAGAGAGGGGGGGGGGGGGGTTGACAGTGGGAAGGGGGGAATAAGACCATGAAGCAGCATAGAACAGACAGGTTTACTGGTTGTTTATCATTACGGTAAGATTCAAATGTAGTACAAAAAGGGCGGAGCCTGTCCACACACACTGAAATGTTATCAAAACACTTGCTAGCTGCAAAAATGTCCACATGTCGACATGTACACAGAACAGATAGTGTACACACACGCATACCTATGCCTTTAAACCGACTAGTGTGAAATCTTTCATTCATTCAATCATGCAAACTATTGGTGCAAAGGTGAGCTAACACCTGTGCTCAGGTGAGTGTTTCTGTTCTTCTAAAATGGATGGTGGAATGTGAAAAGAAGGAGGAGGAGCGCCCAGCCACCCCCACACCCAGACCCCCGCCGCAGCAGCAGTGGCAGCCGGAACCCCCCAACGCCACACGGCAGCAGGCAAGGGACAACCGCCCCTCGGGCGACCAAACCTGCCACCCAGGCCAGGACCAGCAGGACCGCCGCGAGGCCCCCAGAGACAGAGAGCAGAGAAGTACGAGGGAAAGAGAGCGCCGCCCCAGCCCAACCAGGAGAGCAGCCCCCCCGCCGCGCTGGAAGAGCCCAACGCAGGGCCCCGCCCGAGAAGGGCACCCACAGCTCTAGACGAGCACCCCATCACCACCCAGGAGTTCCGGGCATCCCCCGAGAGAGACCCACTCCGCACTCCAGGCAGCCACCCACCCGGCCCACGGTTGGTCCAGGGAGGAGCAAGGCAGGGGCCAGCCACCCCCACCCCGGAGGGGAGCACCCCGGGGAAAAAGAGGGGCCCACAAGGGGTGTTGTAAACATGGCCCGACCAGGCTCGGCCACTGGGGGAAGTTTGGCGGGGCCGAGGGGCAAGGACCAGAACCCACCCCCAGGGACACGGACACCCCCGGCTCAGGAGACCGGCAGCCAGGGGACACGGCAGCCGTCGCCAAGGGACCCGTACCCCCCACCAGGGAAGGGGTAGGGGACAGATGGTCCTAGGTCCCACCTTCCTTGCAAAATGTGTGTGCGTGTATGTGTGTTTGTGAGGGTGTATGTGTGCATGTGTGTGTGTTTTATGTTGGAGTGTATATTTTGAGGGGGAGGGGTGTGTGTACTAAGGGGGGGTGCAGTTAAAATTGGCGGGTAGGGCACTGAGGGGACTTCTCCTGATTACTCACAGTGATGTCCCCTCACCCTCCCCACCAACGGGCCCTAAATGTCTAAGGTGCGATTAAAATTGGCAGGTAGGGTGCTAGGAGGACATCCGCTGCTTGCTGGCAGTGATGTCCAAGCACCCCCCCCCCCCTACCAAGGGCCCTACATGTTTAAGGTGCAAATAAAACCAAAAGAGGGGGGGCCTACTCCATACGGCAACCATGGGAGGGGTACCACTGCCACAGCCAAGATGCAGATAGCAGAGTTTTCCCACATGGTCCTGGATTTTGTGTCCATCATCAGGCTAATGATGTTAGCCTGTGTTTATAACCTGTCTTAACCCTTCTTCCAACTTAATTCTTCCACAAAAAAGCACTGACCACACGGATTAAATATAACGATGAGCGAACAGGCGCTTCATAATATTCATAACATTAATAAAAAGCCCGTTTGGAAGATCGTCTCGTATATTACGGAGCTGCTGTATAAATGTATGTGGCAGCAGTTTGTTTACAACAGGACACATCTCCTTTTTGTGGAATTTTTTAACACTACTGCGCATGCCCAAATGATTTATTCCAACCGAAAGTGTGAGCCATGGGAACGTTTGTTCTAATCGGAAAAGGTTTTCTTTGCCCATGTGCACAGGTGAATTTTAACCCGACCATTGATCCGATCAAGATATTTTGCCCATGTAACCGCGGCTACTGATTTGAGGTTGTAACTATAATGAACACATGCAAATGGTAATTTGTCAGTTGTGATTTTATTTGTCATACTTTACAGCTGAAGATTTTTACACACAGATGCAGACTTTTGGTTTGCCACATTCCATTTTACAAGTTCTCACATCAAATCTTTAAGCTCGTCCATTTTGACCCCTTTTTACCGCCTGTGCTGCCAGCATCACCTCCAGGTTAACACACATAAACACACCCACCAACACCACCACAGGCAAGTTTCTGAACCCGATTGATGGTCCTGGAGGTGATTTCTAAATAAAATAAGTACAATAACAGACATGTGAATATAACTTTGTTAGCAGCATATTCCTAATATTACACAGCTGGTGTTGTGCTGAAAAAAGCCTCAAAGACTGTGTCAAACATGTACTATAGATGCCTGCATCTTTACTGTCAATAATGGCAAGAATCCAAAACTTTCTATTTGTTTTCACTGTTTTCCTTTTTATAATTTCATATAACAATTAATTGCCTGGAGACAGAATCAGGTTAAAAGTACATTTTCTGTCAATCCCACCGTCCCCTTTCTAGTAAATCTGTCCTATTTATCTAAGCATGATTTAATTTGAGTATACAGTTATATAACATTAAAGACCTGTTTGTACCGTGTATGAATTACTTCTCTGCAATTTCATTTCCTTAAAAAAAAAAAGAAAATCACTGTATTTAAAACACTGTAAAACTATCAAATTAATTAAATCAGTAGGGGTAGGACTATATAAGATTGCCTCTTCCCACTCCTTTTCAAGCAATAAATCAAACTCTACTTATACTTTAGTTAATGATAACTGTTTGATTAAGTATTTAATTAATTATTTAATTAAGTATTAAGTATGTATTTAATTAAGCAAATGTGATTTAAGTGACATTTTTATTTATTTTCTGTCTTTTCCAGAACCTCCACAGATTCAAGAGGAACGAGTGGAACTCTGCATCAATCAGGAGGAAGATCAGCTTGATCTGAAGCAGGAGACTGATACCTTGATGGAGATTCCTACTTATGAGGAAGATGAGAACAGTGAAGCAGATCTAAATAATCAGCAGAGCTTTGATGTAACTGATAGTCAGGATGAAGAGGGAAACCAACATGAAGAATCAACATCAACTACAGATGAAGAAACAGAATCATCATCAACTACAGATGAAGAGATAGACCCACAGAACAGAGATCAGAGGAAGAGAAGAGACAGAAGTCATGTCCAATGTGTGGACGGCTCTCACATGTCAGCAGGTCAGTGTGACTCTGATGTTAGAAAAAATCCCAAGAAGACAAATCTTGGTAAGAAATACAAACAATCTCCAAAAGAAGAGAGACTTTCCTCTATCAGGTCTGGTAAAAACTCAAGAATAATTACTAACCCGTCTGACTACATGGAAACTGGGTATGATGAAAGATGTTATATCTGTAAAGAATGTGGTAAAAGCTTTTGTAACATATCTCTGTTCAGAATTCATATAATAATCCATGCAGAAGATAAGAGATTTTCTTGTAAAGAATGTGATAAAAGCTTTTGTCGCAGATCTTATCTCAAAACACACATGAGAACTCACACAGGAGAAAAGCCTTTTTCTTGTAAAGAATGTAAAAAAAGTTATAGTCAAATATCTCATCTCAACGTACACATGAGAACTCACACAGGAGAAAGGCCTTTTTCTTGTAAAGAATGTAAAAAATGTTTTAATTTCACATCTACTCTCAAAACACACATGAGAATTCACACAGGAGAAAAGCCTTTTTCTTGTAAAGAATGTAAAAAAAGTTTTAATTACAAATCTGCTTTCAAAACACACATGAGAACTCACACAGGAGAAAAGCCTTTTTCTTGTAAAGAATGTAAAAAAAGTTTTAATTACAAATCTGCTCTCAAAACACACATGAGAACACACACAGGAGAAAAGCCTTTTTCTTGTAAAGAATGTAAAAAAAGTTTTTGTGATGTATCATCTCTCAACAAACACATGAGAACTCACACAGGAGAAAGGCCTTTTTCTTGTAAAGAATGTAAAAAAAGTTTTAGTCAACTATCTCATCTCAACGTACACATGAGAACTCACACAGGGGAAAGGCCTTTTTCTTGTGAAGAATGTAAAAAAAGTTTTAATTACACATCTACTCTCAACAAACACTTAAGAACTCACACAGGAGAAAAGCCTTTTTCTTGTAAAGAATGTAAAAAAGGTTTTTATGATGTATCTTCTCTCAACAAACACATGAGAACTCACACAGGAGAAAAGCCTTTTTCTTGTAAAGAATGTAAAAAAAGTTATAGTCAACTATCTCATCTCAACGTACACATGAGAACTCACACAGGGGAAAGGCCTTTTTCTTGTGAAGAATGTAAAAAAAGTTTTAATTACACATCTAATTTCAAAAGACACATGAGAACTCACACAGGAGAAAAGACTTTCTCTTTACAAACAATGTAATAAAGGAGTTAGCTGTAAACTCTAAATTCTAAACTTTTCTGATAAGAGGTCGACACCTCAACCTCTGCACCACAGTCAAAGACTTTATTTTACAGGAGGGAAAAATCTGATGGCCTCCATACCATATTGATGAAGTAACTTCATTAGAGGGAGACACAAGTGACTATTTAAAGTGTAGAAATGAAGTTTTCTACTAAATGTATTGTTATAATATGATATTCTTACTTTCTAAGAATTCTTTTTAGGTTTTCATCTTTACATCAAAAGCAAAAAAGTAATGGATCAATACATTTGAATCTTTGTGTAATGATATTCGACAAAGAGTTTTACTGCTGACAAAATATGTACAGCTTTTTCACAAAATGAATTGTTTTAGATGTACCTGCAAATAAAAATGAGTTGTTTTTTTTGAGTCATTAAAGCTAATTCTTGAATGTCTTCATAATGGTTGAAACGTTTTTTTTATACATCTTTAATTCTAACAGTTTTAATGTGATCAGTGAACATTTAATAAATATATATTTAAACATAAAGGAGTGACTACATTATATACTTTGTTAGGTCAAGTAATAGGGGTGTAACGGTACACGTAGTTGTACCAAACCGTTTTGGTATGGCACTTTTGGTTCGGTTCATCTTTGTACCATTTCGGTTTTTACATTTTATTTATTTTGTTTCCCCCAATGTGTAACTTTGCGCCAAGTCAGAACTAATGTTAACCGCGAGTTTTCGCCGAGACGCCATTAGGTGACGGACAGTTAGCATGTCAACTATAGCACTATAGCTAATGCAGACGCAAGACCAGAACTTGAGGACCCACCCATCTCCTTACGCTCTCCTTTGTGGGAACACTTTTGATTTGTTGTGAGGCATCCATGAAGGGAAAAGACAGTTGGATAAGTCGAACACAGTGTGCCGACATTGTTTCACCAAGATCGCGTACGCCGCTGTAAAACATCTAATCTGCTAACGCACTTAAGACGGCATCACCGGATTAGTAATTAGTAATGACTGAACTGTGTCGGGTGGTCCCGCCGGGAAGTAATGCAGAGGCACCAAGGTGAGTGGGTTCTTTCTTAATTCAAGAACTTTGAGCTCTTCACTAGCTCCCCGCAGGGCCACAACAGGTCGTGTCACCTCCGTCTCACTCCACGTTTTTACTTCCTGTGATGCTTCTTTTAAATGAAGAGCCCCTCCAATTGGGCGTGGCTCTTCATGAGCTTCCAGGTGGAACCACATGAATCAGTTTTAAATATAAAATAAATACTTGATGTGGGCCCCATTGGCATCTGACGGTGCCACACCCTCACATCATCCCCCTCCTCTGAGAGATTGACGATGTGCTGCAATCCAGTCCAGCCGTCCGCCACCATGCTGGTACCACGCCGATCCACGCTCTGCCTCACCTGACCGCACGATATTGCCACAATTGCTCAACGCAGTGCCACATCAGCACACGACACCTCCATCACTCTCCACCTTTTCACTTCCTGTGACACTTCCTTTTAACCCATACACCCCCCTACGGGGCGGTGCTCTCCATTAGGCCACAGGAAGGTCACAGGAAACACAATTAAAGATAAATCATATATACGGTGTGGGCCCCATTACCACCTGACGGTGCCACACCGTCACAAACTGTTTTGCAAAGTCTTTCAGATGCCGGTGAAAAAGGTAACCACAAGTTGGACGAGTTAGCAAGCTAACAAGCTAGCATGCTAGCTCATGATGAAGCCAAGAGGAGAAAGGTTGCTTATGTTTCTGTAATTACTTTATTATTGTGGTGAAATATGATCTTTCAGCCTATTGATATGATATGATCATTGTGTTTTACAGTGTTTGTAGTCCTGTTCATTTTTATCTCCTTTTTTATTTGCAACGTCTAAGATGGCTGATTCTAAATCTTTACAAATATAGCAGAGTGTGGTAAAAATGCACTTGGGAGCAATGTTGTATTGCTCTGAAATGCAGAACAATGTTGGATTTTAAGTTTTCTAACCAAAATAAAGTCTAAAGCTTACTGACATAAACTCTAAGAAAAAAAAAACACACGTGCTTTGACACAGGGGCTTTATCTCCAGTGTTTACATTCTTGTTTTCCAGTAACTATTCAAGAGTTGACACAATCCCAGCAGATTCTAATGTGGAGAAAGCAGCCTCACACTGAGATGCAGCGCTGCACAGTAGGTACGTGATTACGTAATCACCATGAATCAGCTGATTCTGCAGCACAGAAAAGAGGCTTTGTTACAGTATATCAGGATGACCCAAATGCAGGACCAGACTCCAACGTTGAGGGAAGATCCAGAACTCTTTTAATTAAAAAAACACCATATTTGGTGGTTAAAACTCCACTAAAATAACCAAGTGGGTATTCCAGGAAGCATGTTTAAACTAGCCTGACTTTAACCCTGAACTCTGGCTGAAATCCACCTGAACTTGCTTACTCTGGGTATGTCGGCTCCAAAAGACCAGATATGAGTTAGCGTAATTACGCTGGACTTGGTAACCCTGGGTTAATGCACGTGCACGTCATGTACATAAAGACATTCTCAATGGATCGCAGATTTCCGGAAAATGAAAGAGAGCGCTCCGTCTCATTGAGATGGAGTCTGAGATTTTAATGACGGCGTATGAAGATTATAAACCAGGAGGTGTCAAACATACGGCCTGCGGGCCGTATCCGGCCCGCCATGTGGTTTAGTCCGACCCACACATGCAGAGTAAAAATCATAAGGATGTTTAAAAAAGAAAGCAAGTTTCTAGTCCATTCCTGCTGGCGAGTTATGATTTTTTAAAGAAATAACCTAAATGCGCAACCTGGGGGAGCAAGGGAAAGCTTAACTGTTGAAACAACATAACTCTGCATGTGCCAAAAACGAAACCTAACAGCTCTGTGTTTGGGTAGGCAGTAGTTTGGTTCCCTGTGATCTTCACCACTGAAGGATGATCAGTAGTGACACCCTGATGACCAAAATGTTGTCAAAAGGAAAAAAGGTTGAAGTGAAGTCCTGAGCTTTCCAGGAAAATGGAAAGCATTTTATTTGTTCACTGAGCTGAATGCAAACCTGCATGCTTGGTATGTCATCAACAGGTTCTCCAAAAATATAACATTCAGCACCACTATGAGACTCTCCACAAAGAAAAGTTTCACCATTTGCAGTTAAGAAAAAAAAGATTCAGCAACTATTACCTGGACCGATAAATAACCATCTGGATTTACTGCAGCCGTGACGTCAGTGATGGAGCAGTGACACCTAGCTACCTTATTGCAAACAAGTTGGAGCAAACATCCAACCCATTTTCTGATGGTGAACTTATGGAAAAATGCTGAAGGCTGCAGAAGAAAAAGCAGTCAACCTTAAACATGAGTCTGTCAAGAATTACGACACCAGATCCAACATCTCTGAGGAAACATGGGCAGCCATATGATGGTATCCAGTCATTTATTGTATTTTCAGTCACTATTGATGAAAGCACCAACATCACAGATATGTACAGCTGTGCATATTTATTAGAGGTGATGAAGAGACCATAACAGTGGAGTTTCTTGAATTGATGGACACAACAACAACTGATGACATAGTTATCTCTGTAGTTACAGTGCTGGATGATGTTGGAGTGAACTGGTCACATGAAGTAATTTTGGTCACTGATGGTGACCCATCAAAGGTCAGGAAGAAGGCAGGTGTTACCACAAAATCCAGGCAGTAAACGAGGAAAAGATTCTTATAATAATGAATGATAATAATAAAAATGGACATTTCATTGTGTTTTGCACACTTGAATGACAGTAAATGTGTTTCTGCGCAGGATTTGAATCCTAATATTGGCGGTCTTGAGAAGTTTCAGGAGAGAAAGGAGGTTAACTCCAAACTCTTATGTTTGCAGTTTAATTTAGTGTAATTTTGTCATCATTTGCACGTTTACATTTTAGGAAGATGTTTCATTTTTTCCTGTAGCCCCTCTTGAATTTATTATCAGGATTGCTTCAGTGTCAGATTTAAAATTTTCAGGCTGTATAAAATTGAATAAACCAATATTTTTAAGGTGAAATTGATTTTATTTAAGATCCATTGGCCTCTGTGAATGAATGTGTATTAAGAAATGATTAGACTACTATGTTGGTTGAGGCATGTTTTCCAATTGGGTAAAAAAAAAAGAATAAAGCTGTTATTTTGCCTTTACGCTACTGGTCCGGCCCACTTGAGATCAGACCGGTTGAATGTGGCCCCCGAACCAAAATGAGTTTGACACCCCTGTTATAAACCCATCAAAAATTCTGATGGATTCTGATTCTGATGGACTTCATAAAGATGACTCCTCCCACTTTGGTTTGTGTCAAATGTAGAAAAACTCAAAGAACCAAAATCAATCCAGTTTGGATCAATTCTGTCTTTCAGATCTTTGGAAAAACTGAAGGAATCTCTTCTTGGGCTTTGGTTTCTGCAGGTTTTCAATCTCGTCTTCGATCTGATTGAATGTGTCCATCAAGTTCTTTGAAAGCATCATTTTCTCCTCCTCCTCCTCCTTCTTGAGGGTCTCTGTGAGTGAGGAGATCTCCCCCAAAAGGGAGGACTGTTCTTGCTGCCGTTCACTGCTGCTGTTCTCCTTCCAGGTTCTTGTGGTTGTGTGCAGGTGAGGAAGTGTTGCTGTTGTTGCCTTTGCCTGGTTCTAGCCTACAGGCACAGTTTTCTGTTCCATATGAGATGAAAATTAGGGACCCCGACTCATGACAAAGAGAAGAAATGTGGAGTTTGTCACGTCAACATGCTCAAGCCTTCCAATAGTGGAATCATCCAAAAGGATGAAAACAGTCCCCAAGCAGACGTCAGATTGAAAAGCTCATCAAAGAACACATCCAACTAGCCAATCAGCAAAGCACTGACAAGCTGGACTTGTGCTCTCCTTCAGTGAAGAACCTCCTCCTGCTGCTCCTCCATTTAGCTCTGACTTTGGAAGTCTTAGCTCCTCCTTCTCACCATCACTGTGACTGTTGACGTCTTCCAACTCCTCCAGAAAGCTGTTTTCTGATGAAGCTCTAACATCTCCTCCCTGTTGCTGCTTGCTGGCTTAGCTTCCACTGTGTGAAGCCGCGCTTCTAACTACTCCAGCCAGGCCTCCAAGTATAACACAAGACTACACTTAACACACCTACCGGTAACTTCACTAAAAGAGGCAGGATCCTCACTAAACATATGGCACATGGAGCAGGAGAGAGGTGGAAAGGTGGAAGGACTGGTGGCCATGCTTGGCTCTAAGCTAAGGCTAGCGGTGTTTAGCTAAAGAGAAGTGGTTTATTTAGCAAACTGAGAAAAGTGAACAGCAAGCGGTTTAACAGTAGTGTATTCACTATTAAAAGGTGCTAGATGTGAATATTAATCCAGATAACACTTGGGGCTGTATATTCTTGCTCTTGTTTAGCTTTAAGATTAGCCTCGTCTTCTTCCTTTGCATTCTCAGCCTAAGTTCTTCTGCTTCCCTTCTAAACGAAGTCTTCTGGCTAGGCTTCTTGCTCTGCTGCTCTTTCCTAACTTCAGTTTCAGTCTTTCAATTTCTATTTGTTGTTGATTCTTGTTCCTCCAATACCTTTTAAACAGCTTGGCTTGCAGCTGCATCTGCCAGGGCTTCTTGATGTTTTACAGAAGATCTGCTGGAATGTTCAGAGGTGCGTGACTTACTTATAGTTGACTCAAAGAGAGAGCCTACATCTGGCCATTCTTGGTCCTCTTCTGTAGCCTTTCCTTCCATGTAACTTCTGCTTTGGACACAATAAACTTTGAGGTCTGCACACAAACACCACTTTGCGACGTGTTTCTTGATCAGGAGCTGTGAGCTGGCGTAAGTCTTCGTATGCTTGCTGGACATCTGCAGAAAGGCCTGCAAACATCCCCATAATATCATTTAGCAGTTCTTCAGTTAGGGTTCAGATTTTGACAATAACTGCTTAGATGATTTTGCATGTGTTCTCCATTTTTCAAAAAAGTAATTGAACTTCTGCTGAAGCCCATTAATGCTCTTCTCTGCATAAGTTTTGATCCTTTGCTTCTCCGTAACTGAGACATAAGTTGGTGTTGGGCTTCAGGATTTGTAACTTGTTCTTCATCACAGTCTTTTTAAGGTCTGCACTGGGCTCAGGTTGAACATGGGTCTGTCCTTGTCAGTCATACTAAATGATGATTAATTAATGAACTTGTAACTTAACAGTAGTTTACAGTCTGCTCTTGAAAATTAAATTAAATGCAGCATCTATGTAACCTTTAACTGTAATTAATATATAAAATGTAACTTAGTCAAAAACGACAAAATTAATGTTATACTTTCAGTAAAAAATCAAAATAGTATTTGCCAAAACTTGAATTTACAAATAACATGTACCAATATGAAATAAAATATTTGCTTTTAAATCAAACGTTTGAAATTGCACATAACAAAGCTGTCAAACTTATAAACACTGAAACCGTTTGCTACAAAGACCTTAATTAAATCACGTTGCTTAATCAACCTTAAATCTTGCTTTTCTTACTTAGACCCCACTTAACTAAAGTGTTCAAACGTAGTATGGCCTTGTCTTCCACACTGCTCTTCAAACTGTGTCTGCTTGCGTCCCTGCGTGCAACTGCCGTTTCAGACGTTCCTTGAATGCAACTTCGATGCACCACCGAGCCCGTTGGTTCTTTGATCGTGGCCGCCTTGCCATGCGCTGCCCATCGCGTAGATGAACAGTCGCGGGAGTTTCACTGTAATTCCCTCGCAGTCGTCCAGACCCAAGTGGTTTTCTTAAACGGGTGTCTTTTTGTCTTACACACACACCGTGAAAACTATAAAGCACAAACAAAACAATTAATGCTTATCAAACAAGTACAAATTTCGAAAATAAACATTTACACTCACAATAAAAATCCACACATAAAATAAACATACCTCGTTTGCTGTATGCTGCCAAAAAGGGAATTAGAACTCTTATTTCTTTCTTAAGTTTCTTTTCTTGCTTGACGCTGATCTTCCTTATGGATTTACTTTTGCTCTCTTTTTCCTTCTCTGCTTTTCTAACTTAATTTGACCGAGCGACATCTACAGGTGGCTTATAAACTACACATTTAAATAACCTTAAAACCCTTCAAAAAAGACACACTAAATTCAAAAGAAAATGTGGCAGCTACAATTAGTAATGTACTGAACTGTGTCGGGGTGGTCCGCCGGGAAGTAATGCAGAGGACCAAGGTGAGTGGGTTCTTTCTAATTCAAGAACTTTGAGCTCTTCACTAGCTCCCGCAGGCCACAAAAGGTCGTCACCTCCGTCTCACTCCACGTTTTTACTTCATGTGATGCTTCTTTTAAATGAAGAGCCCCTCCGATTGGGTGGCTCTTCATGAGCTTCCAGGTGTGGACCACAGATCAGTTTTTTAATATATAAAATAATACTTGATGTGGCCCCATTGGCATCTGACGGTGCCACACCTCACATCATCTCCCCTCCTCTGAGAGATTGACGATGTCGCTGCAATCCAGTCCAGTCCCCGCAACAATGCTGGTACCACGCCGATCCACGCTCTGCCTCACCTGACCGCACGATATTGCCCACAATTGCTCAACCAAGTGCCATCAGCACACGACACCTCCATCATCTCCACCTTTTCACTTCCTGTGACACTTCCTTTTAACCCATACACCCCCCTACGGGGCGGTGCTCTCCATTAGGCCACAGGAAGGTCACAGGAAACACAATTAAAGATAAATCATATATACGGTGTGGGCCCCTACCACCTGACGGTGCCACACCGTCACAAACTGTTTTTGCAAAGTCTTTCAGATGCCGGTGAAAAGTAACCACAAGTTGGACGAGTTGCAAGCTAACAAGCTAGCATGCTAGCTCTATGAGAAGCCAAGAGGAGAAAGGTTTGCTTATGTTTCTGTAATTACTTTATTATTGTGGGAAATATGATCTTTCAGCTATTGATATGATTGATCATTGTGTTTTACAGTGTTTGTAGTCCGGTTCTTTGTATCTCCTTTTTTATTTGCAACGTCTAAGATGGCTGATTTCTAAATTTTACAAATATGCAGAGTTGTGGTAAAATGCATTGGGACAATGTTTTATTGCTCTGAAATGCCAGAACAATGTTGGATTTTAAGTTTTCTAACCAAAATAAAGTCTAAAGCTTACTGACATAAACTCTAAGACAAAAAAAAAACACACGTGCTTTGACACAGGGCTTTATCTCCAGTGTTTACATTCTTGTTTCCAGTTAACTATTCAAGAGTGACACAATCCCAGTGGTTCAATGTGGAGAAAGCAGCCTCACACTGAGATGCAGCGCTGCACAGTAGTACGTGATTACGTAATCACTGAATCAGCTGATTCTGCAGCACAGAAAAGAGGCTTTGTTACGTTATATCAGGATGACCCAAATGCAGGACCAGACTCCCAACGTTGGGGAGACCAGAACTCTTTTAATAAAAAAAACACCATATTTGGTGGTTAAACTCACTAAATAACAAGTGGGTTTCCAGGAAGCATGTTATTAACTAGCCTGACTTTAAACCTGAACTCTGGCTGAATCCACCTGACTTGTTACTCTGGGTAATGTTGGCTCCAAAGACGGATATGAGTAGTAGTAATTACGCGGACTTGGTACCCTGGGTTAATGCACGTGCACGTCAGTACATAAAGACATTCTCACAATGGATCGCAGATTGTTCCGGAAAATGAAAGAGAGCGCTCCGTCTCATTGAGAGGAGTCCTGAGATTTTATGACGGCGTATGAAGATTATAAACCAGGGGGTGTCAAAACATAGGCCCGCGGGCCGTATCCGGCCCGGCCAGTGGTTTAGTCCGACCCACACATGCAGAGTAAAAAATCATAAGGATGTTAAAAAAGAAAGCAAGTTTTAGTCCCATTCCTGCTGGCGAGTTATGATTTTTTAAAGAAATAACCTAAATGCGCAACCTGGGGGGAGCAAGGGAAAGCTTAACTGTTGAAAACACCCATCACTCTGCATTGTCCACAAACGAAACTAACAGCTCTGTGTTTGGGTTGGTCGGCAGTCGTAGCTTGGGTCTTTCATCACGAAATGGCAGTGGCATTTCGTAGTGACCATTTTCATTCTGTTGGATGCCTTCTCTGAGTTTTGAGAGAAACTTGAGATCATCTTGAGACACAGGATTGTCATCAAATTTCCTTTCTGGAAAATCCAACTCCAATGCTTTAATAATGTCAGAAGAAGTAACATCTCTTACTTTGGTTCTGTTTATGAAGTGGACATTGCTCTGAAGACCAGAATAAGGTTTGAGATCTGGAATAACCTTCCTCACGACAATGCGATGACTGACCCCAATAGCATCTCCATAATCCAAGCATGGATTGCTTTGTCCTACTATGCTCCAGCCGAGATCAGTACGTTGAGCATAAGGTTCCTCTTCTTCACCTGACACAATTTCTCTCGGGAGTAGTGCTTGAGAGCAGTTATACCCGATTAACAGACCTACTTCACATTCTCGCAAAGGAGGAATTTCTGCTTGGAGATGTTCAAGATGTGGCCAAGCCCTTGCTGTCACATTTGTTGGAATGTGATTTTTGTTAGCTGGGTTGAACGCTCGAGTGAAAGTTGGTGGTAGACTGATCCTCTTACTTGATTAGAAACCACGCACTTGAAGATTCTTTAGTTTTTGAGACTGAACAACTGTGATCCTTGACGCCATAGTAGACAGCTCAAGCTTGACTGGATCCTTACTGGTGTTCAGCGTTTCTGCAATTTCACTCAGAACAAAAGTCGTATCACTTTGTGAGTCCAGTAATGCATATGTGAGAACTTCATGTGATGGTTGCTTAGTAGATGAAAGCCAAACAGGAATTATTGCTGCTGTGTGCATATTGCCTTCTGGACGTATAACTCTGTTTGTTGTAGCTGTTGTTGTCATCTTTTGGGCTTGAGTTGGATTCTTCTGGTTTGGTTTAGTTTAGTTTAGTTTAAGCTTTATTTAATAGGGACAGTGCACATTAATGAACATCTACCAAACAATGATAGGCGTAAACATGCTGGATTATAGCAATGATGCTAATTTGCATCCATAGTCCCTAGGCAGGAAACATAAAACAGGACAAAACAAAAGACAGAATCACAGATACAATAAGAACACAAGAAGGTGGTACATTATGAGAGTTAAAAGTCAGTGGCTACAGGACTGGTTTGCTTTCAGCCACTGCTTGAGCTGTGTTTTGAAGGTCTGTAATGTTTGAGCCTCCCTGATGTACAGTGGAAGACTGTTCCAAAGTTTACTGGCCTTTATAGAAAGAGCGTTTTGTCCAAAGGCTGTTTTTGGTCTTTCATTAGTTGAGTTTGCCTCGTCTTGCGGTGGTCTGTGTTCTTCCTTGCTGCGATCTTCATGTAGGCAAGTAGGATGCCTTTTTTTGCACTTCTCACAGATGCTTCTGTAGTTACAGCCTTTTGACTGATGGCCAGGTTCAAGGCAACCAAAACAAAGCCTTTCTGTTTGAATGAACTTGACTCTGTCTGCAACAGTCTTTTCCAGAAAGGTCCTGCAGTTCTGAAGACTATGTTTGAGTTTCTTGCAAAACATACAATACAAGGTTGCATTTTCTTGTGATGTTGTAGCTAATGTTTTAGCTCCTATGTTTCTTTGTCTTGTGTTCTTCAATCTTTCTGAGCTGTCTGACTCACTTTGCTTTAGTGACTGCAACGACGTAACAGGGTTACAGGCAATCTTTGCTTCTCTTGTTAAGAATGAGACAAACTGGTGGAAAGTTGGAAACGTGTTGGTTTCTTCTTCAATTTCAATAACTTTGCGGTTCCAGCTTGCAGTGAGCCAATCAGGTAACTTGGAAAGGATCTTTCTGTTCTCATTACAGTCGTTTAAGATCTCCAATGACTTAATATGAACCATGGCTGCTTCACAACTGCGTAGGAAATCTGCAAAGTCTCTGAGTTCAACGCTGTCTTTTGATGTAATTTTGGGCCAAGTATGAAGCTTGTCTCTATAGGCCTTTGCAATAGTGAATGGATTCCCATATCTTTCATCCAGTACTTTCCATGCAGCAACATAGGCTGACTCAGTTCCGTGCAAGAAGTATCCATCCAGCGCACTCTTAGCTTGGCCGCTTACATATCTGCGGAGGTAGAATATCTTCTCCTTTTCTGGAATGTTCTTTTGGTCAATAAGAGTGTGAAACGAGAGCTTCCAATCACTATATTTTAATGGATCTCCATTAAAGATTGGTGGTTCTGGAACAGGTATTCTACTAACATTTAATGCACCTGCTAGTGCTTTAACAAGCTCTGCTGTACCATCATTTGGGGGTGTGGGTGCAACATTTGAGGTAGAATGGTCTTGCAGTGGGGGAACACTTATACGTGTGAAGGCTTTGTCTTGTGTGACTGTCTTTGTTATGCTCTTCTTGTGTTCTTCCGTAACACTCATTTGGTCATACACCTGCATTCTTGCTTGAGCTGCACGTAAATCTTTCACCTTTTCCAAGTGCTGCAACTTTCTTTTCTTATCCTCAAGTGATCTCTGCAGGGCAGTATATTCTTGCTCTTGTTTAGCTTTAAGATTAGCCTCGTCTTCTTCCCTTTGCATTCTCAGCCTAAGTTCTTCTGCTTCTCTTTCTAAACGAAGTCTTCTGGCTAAGGCTTCTTGCTCTGCTGCTCTTTTCCTAACTTCAGTTTCAAGTCTTTCAATTTCTATTTGTTTGACTTCTTGTTCCTCCAATACCTTTAAAACAGCTTGGCTTGCAGCTGCATCTGCCAGGGCTTCTTGATGTTTTACAGAAGATCTGCTGGAATGTTCAGAGGTGCGTGACTTACTTATAGTTGACTCAAAGAGAGAGCCTACATCTGGCCATTCTTGGTCCTCTTCTGTAGCCTTTCCTTCCATGTAACTTCCTGCTTTGGACACAATAAACTTAGAGGTCTGCACACAAACAACCACTTTGCGACGTGTTTCTTGATCAGGAGCTGTGAGCTGGCGTAAGTCTTCGTATGCTTGCTGGACATCTGCAGAAAGGCCTGCAACATCCCCCATAATATCATTGAGCAGTTCTTCAGTTAAGGGTTCAGATTTTGACAATAACTGCTTAGATGATTTTGCATGTGTTCTCCATTTTTCAAAAATGTAATTGAACTTCTGCTGAAGCCCATTAATGCTCTTCTCTGCATAAGTTTTGATCCTTTTGCTTCTCCGTAACTGAGACATAAGTTGGTGTTGGGCTTCAGGATTTGTAACTTGTTCTTCATCACAGTCTTTTTGAAGGTCTGCACTGGGCTCAGGTTGAACATGGGTCTGTCCTTTGTCAGTCATACTAAATGATGATTAATTAAATGAACTTGTAACTTAAACAGTAGTTTACAGTCTGCTCTTGAAAATTAAATTAAATGCAGCATCTATGTAACCTTTAACTGTAATAAGATTATAAAATGTAACTTAGTCAAAAACGACAAAATTAATGCTTAATAGCTTTCAGTAAAAAATCAAAATAGTATTTGCCAAAACTTGAATTTACAAATAACATGTACCAATATGAAATAAAATATATTTGCTCTTTAAATCAAACGTTTGAAGTTGCACATAACAAAGCTGTCAAACTTATAAACACATGAAACCGTTTGCTACAAAGACCTTAATTAACTCAGTTTGCTTAATCAACCTTAAATCTAGCTTTTCTAACTTAGACCTCACTTAACTTAAGAGTGTTCAAACGTAGTATGGCCTTGTCTTCCACACTGCTCTTCAAACTGTGCTCTGCTTGCGTCCCTGCGTGCAACTGCCGTTTCAGACGTTCCTTGAATGCAACTTCGATCATGCACCCACGAGCCTGTTGGTTCTTTGATCGTGCCGCCTTGCCATGCGCTGCCCACTCGCGTAGATGAACAGTCCGAGTTTTCACTGTAATTCCCTCGCAGTCAGTCCAGACACAAGTGGTTTTCTTAAACGGGTGTCTTTATTGTCTTACACACACCGTGAAAACAATAGAAAGCACAAACAAAACAATTAATGCTTATCAAAACAAGTACAAATTTCGAAAATAAACATTTACACTCACAATAAAAATACCAACATAAAATAAACATACCTCGTTGGCTGTATGCTGCCAAAAAGGGAATTAGAACCTCTTTGGGAATTAGAACCTCTTTTCTTTCTTAAGTTTCTTTTCTTGCTTGACGCTGATCTTCCTTATGGATGTTACTTTGTGCTCTCTTTTTCCTTCTCTGCTTTTCTAACTTAATTTGACCGAAGCGACATCTACAGGTGGCTTATAAAACTACACATTTAAAATAACCTTAAAACCCTTCAAAAAAGACACACTAAATTCAAAAGAAAATGTGGCAGCTACAATGTCCACATGTCAACATGAACACAATACAGATAATGTTCACACACGCATACCTGGCTGTGGTTCCTGTCTCCGGCTCGACTCACGCCCCTGACTGTCCCCAACCCCGGCCGGATGAAGCTCGTCTGCTGGACTTTAAATATGTAGATGTAGAGTTACATAAGTTAATTCTTCTCTAAGAGTTCTGGTAAATCGCCTGTCCGTCCTGGGGGAGGATCCCTCCTTCATGTGGGCACCCCTGAGGTTTCTTCATTTTTTTCCGGAATCCGGTTTTTTAGGAGTTTTTCCTTACCGCGAAGGGGGGTCTAAGGGCAGGGATGCCAGTATAGCTTAGTCAGTTTGTTAGTTTATTTTAGTATTTTCCTATTGACTCTCTATTCATGATCCTTTTTTTTTTTTTTTTTTTTTTCCCTTGTTTTACTTCAAAGCCCATCGAGACGACTGTTGTTGTGATTTTGGGCTATACAAATAAAGTTGAATTGAATACTTATGTCTTCAAACCAACTAGTGAGAAATTATATTTCATTCAATCATGCAAACTATTAGTGCAAAGGTGAGCTAACACCTGTGCTCAAGTGAGTGTTTATGTTCTTCTAAAATGGATGATGGAATGTAAAAAGAAGGAGAGACCAAGACCCCCGCCGCAGCAGCAGCAGCAGCAGCAGCCAGAAACCCCCAGCGCCACACAGCAGCAGGAAGAGGAAGAACCGCCCCAGGGCGATCACATCCACCACCCAGGACAGGGCCAGCAGGGCCGCCATGAGGCCCCCAGAGCCAGAGAGCAGGGAGGCATGGGGGGAAAGAAAGTGCTGCCCCAGCCCAACCACTAGAGCAGCCCCCCCACCACGCCAGGAGGGCCCAACGCCGGGCCCCACCCGAGAGGGGTGCCCACAGCCCCAGACGAGCACCTCATCACCACCCAGGAGTTCTGGGCATCCCCCCGCCCCAACCCCAGGTACGAGCCAGGACCCCCCAAGGGAGACCCGCTCCACGCTCCAGGCAGCCACCCACCCGGCCCACGGTTGGTCCAGGAAGGAGCAAGGCAGGGGCCAGCAGCCCCCGCCCAGGAGAGGGGCACCCCGAGGGTGTTGTAGACATGGCCCGACCAGGCTCGGCCACAGTTGGAAATTTGGCGAGGCCCAGCACCCGGGGGCAAGGACCAGAACCCACACCACAGGGATACGGACACCCCTGGCTCAGGTGTGATGTGATCCCCGGCTTCTGGCCTTGCCAGAAAGCTCAGGAACTCACCTCCCTGCGTGGAGAGAGGACCGCCAGGAAACCCAACACTCAGGAGACACGGCCGACGTTGCCAAGGGCCCAGTACTCCCTACCAGGGATGGGGTAGGGGACAGATGGTCCAAGGTCCCACCTTCCTTACAGAATGAGTGTGTGTGTGTTTGTGAGGTTGTGTGTGTGTTTATGTTGGAATGTATATTTTGAGGGGGGAAGGGTGTGTGTACTACAGTCCCTGACAAAAGTCTTGTCGCTTATCCATTTTGTAGAAACAAAAGCGTATAACCTCACTTTTAATGAATCCATTGGTTTTAGAAATGTCTCATATGAAAGCTAAAACCCTCCCAAATTATGTTCAATATTCTAAAATAAAATTGCTTCACTGAAGAAAGATTGATCATTTAATGGACACAGAAAGGTCACATTTTAGCAAGACAAAAGTTTAGTCACCTTGTCGTATGATGCACCCAATCCTAGATTACAGCCTCACCTGTGATCAATTACTGATCAGTCAGTTAGTGGGTGTGTATAAAAAGAACCCCAGCACACCAGGCCTTCACATCAACTGCAACTTGACCTCTGACAACATGCCTAAGATTTACCCTAAGACCAAAGCGTTGATTATCAAGACGCTGAAGACCAGATCCACTGCTGAGGTGGCTGACACCTTCAATGTGTCTCAGCGTCAAGTACATAGAATAAGAAAAAGCTTTGAAGAAACTGGAGATGTTTTTGACAAGCCCAGGTCCGGCAGACCCCGCAAGACAACTGCTCGGGAGGACCGCTTGTTGGTTGGAAAATTCAAGCCCAGCCCCTTTTCCACTGCAGCAGAGCCCCACCAGGCCTGGTCACCTCAAGTCCCTGTGTCAACCAGAACAGCTTGCCGAATTCTGTCTCAAAATGGCCTCCATGGTCGAATCAGTGCCCAGAAACCAGCACTAAACAAAAGGCAATTGAAAAAAACGTGTGGCATTTGCCAAGGCCCACAGCCTGCTAAAAGAATAAATGCTGGAAAAGTGGCAGAAGGTGGATTTCTCAGATGAGTCTTCAGTTGAATCACATCACAGCCGCTGCAAATATTGCAGGAGACCAACTGTAGCCCACATGGACCCAAGATTTATCCAGAAAACAGTTAAGTTTGGTGGCGGAAAAATCTTGGTCCGGGGTTACATCCAGAATGGGGGTGTGCGAAACATTTGCAGGGTGGAAGGCAATATCGATAGCCTAAAATATCAAGAAGTATTCGCTACCTCTTACATTCCAAACCATAAAAGGGGTCAAATTCTGCAGCAGGATGGTGCTCCATCGCACACTTCCATCTCTACATCAAAGTTCCTCAAGGCGAAGAAGATCAAGGTGCTCCAGGACTGGCCACCCCAGTCACCAGACATGAACATCATTGAGCATGTCTGGGGTAGAATGAAAGAGGAAGCATGGAAGACCAAACCAAAGAATCTTGGTGAACTCTGGGAGGCATGTAAGACTGCTTTCTTTTCTATTCCTGATCACTCCATCGATAAATTGTATGAATCACTGTCAAACAGCATGGATGCTGTCCTTCAAGCTCATGGAAGTCATACAAGATATTAAATATGGATCTCACAGTAGCACTACTTAATTCACTATGTTATGCAACATACTTTTGTTTTTGAAGTAAATTATTTGTTACATTTTCACATTAGTCTTTGTAGGCGACAAAACTTTTGTCTTGCCAAAATGTGACCTTTCTGTGTTCATTAAATGATCAATCTTTCTTCAGTGAAGCAATTTTATTTTAGTATATTGAACATAATTTAATCTAGCCACAGGGGTTGCAAGCCAGTTACTTCTGTGCCGGTCCCAAGCCCGGATAAATAGAGAGGGTTGCGTCAGGAAGGGCATCCGGCGTAAAAATTGCCAAAACAACCATGCGAATCATTCACAACACTTTAGACATACCGGATCGGTCGAGGCCCGGGTTAACAACGACTGCCACCGATGCTGTTAACCTACAGGGTGTCGTTGGAAATTTGACTACTGTTGGTCGAAGAAAGAGGGGAGGCAGAAGGTTCCGTGGCCAGAGAGAGAAGGGAAAAGGCAGGAACATAGGTTTGAGAATAGGGACTCTTAACGTTGGCACAATGACAGGGAAAGGCAGAGAGCTGGCAGACATGATGGAGAGAAGGAAGGTAGATGTACTGTGTGTGCAGGAGACAAGGTGGAAGGGCAGCAAGGCACGTAGTATTGGAGGAGGATACAAACTGTTCTATCATGGTGTTGATAGGAAGAGAAACGGGGTAGGAGTGATTCTGAAGGGGGAGTTTGTAAACAGTGTTCTAGAGGTGAAAAGAGTCTCAGACAGGGTGATGAGCCTAAGTTAGAAATTGAAGGGGTGATGGTGAATGTAGTCAGTGGGTATGCACCACAGGTTGGCTGTGAGTTAGAAGTGAAGGAGAGATTCTGGAGTGAATTGGATGAGGTCATAGAGAGTTTTCCCAGAGGAGAGAGAGTTGTTATTGGAGCAGACTTTAATGGGCATGTTGGTGAGGGCAACAGAGGTGATGAGGGGGTGATGGGCAGGTTTAGTGTGAAGGAAAGGAATCTGGAGGGACAGATGGTGGTGGACTTTGCAAAGAGGATGGAAATGGCTGTAGTCAACACTTACTTCCAGAAGAAAGAGGAACATAGAGTGACATACAGAAGTGGAGGTAGGAGTACTCAGGTGGACTACATCCTATGTAGACGAGGTCATTTGAGAGAGGTTAATGACTGCAAAGTGTTGGTGGGAGAGAGTGTAGCCAGACAGCACCGCATGGTGGTGTGTAAGATGACTCTGGAGGTCAGGAAGAAGAAGAGAGGGAAAACAGAAAAGAAGACCAAGTGGTGGAAGCTACAGAATGAAGAAACCTGTGAGGAATTTAGGCAGGAGTTGGGACAGGTCCTGGGTGGTCAGGATGAGCTTCCAGATGACTGGGAAACTACAGCAGAGATTATCAGGGAAACAGGTAGGAAGGTGCTAGGTGTGTCATCTGGAAAGAGGAAAGACGGTAAAGACACTTGGTGGTGGAATGGGGAAGTACAGGAATGGGTCCAGAGGAAGAGGTTGGCTAAAAGGAAGTGGGATGTAGAAAGGACTGAGGAAGGTAGACAGGAGTACAAGGAAGCGCAGCGTAGAGTGAAGAGAGAGGTGGCAAAGGCCAAACAGAAAGCTTACGATGAGCTATATGACAGGTTAGACACAAAGGAAGGAGAGAAGGACTTGTACAGGCTAGCCAGACAGAGAGACAGAGATGGGAAGGACGTGCAACAGATAAGGGTGATTAAGGACAGAGATGGAAAGGTGCTAACAACCCAGGAGAGTGTACAGAAAAGATGGAAGGAGTATTTTGAGGAGCTGATGAACGAGGAAAATGACAGGGAAAGAAGGGAGGAAGATGTGGTTGTTGTGGAGCAGGAAGTAGCAGAGATGGGAAAGGATGAGGTTAGGAAGGCTCTGAAAAGGATGAAGAGCGGAAAGGCCGTTGGTCCTGATGACGTACCTGTGGAGGTATGGAAGTGCTTAGGAGAGACAGCAGTGGAATTTCTAACAAAGTTGTTCAAGAGGATTTTAGAGAGTGAAAAGATGCCTGAGGAATGGAGAAGCGTTCTGGTCCCGATCTTTAAGAACAAGGGTGACACGCAGAACTGCAGCAACTATAGAGGAATAAAGTTGATGAGCCACACAATGAAGCTGTGGGAAAGAGTAGTAGAAGCCAGGCTTAGGAAGAAGGTGGAGATTTGTGAGCAGCAGTATGGTTTCATGCCCCGTAAGAGCACCACTGATGCCATATTTGCTTTGAGAATGTTGTTGGAAAAGTACAGAGATGGTCAGAAGGAGCTGCATTGTGTGTTTGTAGATTTAGAGAAGGCGTATGACAGGGTGCAGAGGGAGGAGCTGTGGTACTGTATGAGGTCGTCTGGAGTGGCAGAAAAGTATGTCAGAGTAGTTCAGGACATGTATGAGAGAAGTATGACGGTGGTGAGATGTGCTGTAGGTCAGACAGAGGAGTTCAAGGTGGAGGTGGGACTACACCAAGGATCAGCTTTGAGTCCCTTCTTGTTTGCTATGCTGATGGACAGGCTGACAGACGAGGTAAGACAGGAATCTCCATGGACAATGATGTTTGCGGATGACATTGTAATTTGCAGTGAGAGTAGAGAGCACGTGGAGGAAGAGCTAGAGAGGTGGAGGTTTGCTCTGGAAAGAAGAGGCATGAAGGTCAGTCGTAGTAAGACAGAATACATGTGTCTGAACGAGAGGGATCAAGGTAGAAGCGTTAGGTTACAGAGGGCTGAGGTGAAGAAGGTGTGGGAGTTTAAGTACTTGGGGTCAACAGTTCAGTGTGATGGGGAGTGTGGAAAAGAGGTGAAGAGGCGAGTGCAGGCAGGTTGGAGCGGGTGGAGGAAAGTGTCAGGAGTATTGTGTGACAGAAGAGTGTCAGCAAGACTCAAAGGAAAGGTGTACAAGACAGTGGTGAGACCAGCTCTGCTCTATGGATTAGAGACGGTAGCAGTGAGACAGAGACAAGAGGCTGAAATGGAGGTAGCGGAGATGAAGATGTTGAGGTTCTCCTTAGGAGTGACCAGGTTAGACAGGATAAGGAACGAGTACATCAGAGAGACGGCTCATGTTGCCTGTGTTAGCGACAAAGTCAGAGAAGCAAGACTGAGATGGTTTGGACATGTTCAGAGGAGGGATAGTGGATATATAGGTAGAAGGATGTTGGAGATGGAGCTGCCTGGCAGGAGGGCAAGAGGACGGCCAAAGAGGAGATATATGGATGTCTTAACAGAGGACATGAAGCTGGCTAATGTTAGGGTAGAAGATGTCCATGATAGAGTGAGGTGGAAAAGGATGATTCGCTGTGGCGACCCCTGATGGGAAAAGCCGAAAGAGAAAGAAGAATATTGAACATAATTTGGGAGGGTTTTAGCTTTCATATGAGACATTTCTAAAACCAATGGATTCATTAAAAGTGAGGTTATACGCTTTTGTTTGTACAAAATGGATAAGCGACAAGATTTTTGTCAGGGACTGTAAGGGGTGCAGTTAAAATTGGTGGGTAAGGCACTGAGGGGACATCTCCTGATTACTCACAGTGATGTCCATCACCCTCCCCAGCAAGGGGCCCTAAATGTCTAAGGTGCGGTTAAAATTGGCGGGTAGGGTGCTAGGAGGACATCTGCTGCTTGCTGGCAGTGATGTTCAAGCACCCCCCCTACCAAGGGTCCTACATGTCTAAGGTGCAAATAAAACCGAGAGAGGGGGGGCCTATTCCATACGGCAACCATGGGAGGGGGACCACTGCCAAGTAGCCCCCCCCCCCCAAGGTGCATCACAGGCTAAACCCGCCACCCCCTCACCCTAATATGAGATTGTATGAGGAAGGGGGTAATTTGGGGACAGCTGGTAGACTGTCCCCCGGTGGTCAAACAGCCGTCCTCCAGCCCCCCCCAGCATAGAGCCCAGGTCCCCAAGCCCCGGGCCCCCACCATCTCAGACTCTGAGGACCTCAGGGACCGGCCTCCTGCGGGTGCACAGAGTCAGGACTAAACAAAGGGAATCAGTGTTTCAATCTTATGCAGCTAAAAGCTGGAACAGTCTACCTGCGATTGTGAGACTGGCCTCTACTGTGCTAAGATTCAAATCTAGACTCAAAACATTCCTGTTTAGCCGTATGTATAACGGCTTATCGACACCTTTTTTCATTTTCTTTTCTCTTTCCTTTCTTTTAAAGTAAAAATTTTAGAATGATTATGTATGTTTTAAATCTTTGCTCTGTTATGTTTTGTGATTTTAATGCATTTTCCTGTTTTATGAAGCACTTTTAATGACTTTGTGTTGTGATCAGTGAGGAGCAGGGGGGCGTGGCTGACCTTTTCCCTGGTGCCTCTCTACATTGCACACCTGATTCCCACCTCATCACCATGTCTTTAAAGGCCTGCACCTTTCTCTTTTTCACTGCCAGATGATTACTATTTAGTAGCTCTTAGCACCTGTCCTGTATATCAGTCTAGCTCTGTGAATTCAGCATCCTGTCTGATTTAGTTTTTGTTCCTGAGGAATACATTGTCCATCTGCCCTCAGCTTCAGTCTCTGCAAAAAAAAATGCATAACCACTGTGCAAGCTTGAATGATGTAACATGTGGTCATCAGATGATGTCACATGTCATCAGATGATGTCACATGTAATCAGATGATGTCATATGTCATCAGATGATGTCAAATGACATCACATTCTCACAGCTTGAAATCCATAAATATACCCACTTTCCTTTCTATCAGCAATCTCAAGATTTCAAGGTTGTTATAAAGATTGAACCAAAGACATCTTACGATTTACCAAAAATGTTCAACCAAGCCTGTAAGCTTTTTGTGGGAGGACTCAAGGTAGACACCAATGATGACGGGCTGCGCAAGCATTTTGAGCAGTTCGGCACCCTCATCGACTGTGCCGTCGTCCCACACAAGACGGCGCAACGCTCTCGCTGTTTTGGCTTTGTGACCTACTTAACACCAGAGGAGGCCAACGCAGCCATGGCAGCAAGTCCACACACAGTGGAAGGGAACTGGGTTGAGGTCAAACGAGCTGTTCCAAAAAAACAGACCAATGAGTCTGAAGCTCGTGCCAAAGTAAAGAAAATCTTTGTTGGTGGCTTGAAAAACGACATCCAAGAGGACGACCTCACCGACTACTTCTCTCAGTATGGTGAAGTGGAAAATTCTGAAATCATCTCAGAGAAGGAGACCGGAAAGAAACGGGGTTTCGGCTTTGTGCACTTCACGGATCACTATGCGGCAGACATGGCCGTGGCTGTGCCTTTCCACACAGTGAACGGACACAGAGTTGAAGTAAAGAAAGCTGTTCCCAAGCAGGAGATGCAGGCAGCCAGCAGAATCAGAATGATGCCAAGAGACAAGCCAGGCCGCACCATGATGGAAAACCAAAACGACGCCATGGATTATGGCCAAAATTACGGCTATGGAAATGGCGGAGGATATGGTGGTTATGGGGGGTGCTGCTGCCCATGCAGAGGCGGCTGTTCCAACCAGCAAAATGGTTACGGAGGCGGCTATTCCTACCAGCAAAATGGTTACAGGGGCAGGAATGGCTACAAAGGTCGTGGCCATGGCCAGCAGTCTTCTGGCTCCGGTCCAATGAAAAAGTCTTTTGGTGGTCAGAGAAGCTCTGCTCCCTACACAAGAGGCAAACATTAAACTTAGAGGAAACATGAACTAATTGTAGGAAATTCACGTTCCAGAACAACTAAATTAATAAACAAACTTTTTATGATAATATTAAGCACACAAAAATGAGGATTTAGACTTACAGGAACCTCTTTTTTATGTATATTGCTTTTAATGTTTAAAAGAAAAATAGAAGTTTTAAGGGAATTTAAGTTAAAAGCTTAAACAAATAAATAAAATAGGAAAGTTTTTTGTGCATATTTATTTTTCATTTAGCTGTAGGAATTTTTAATATAATTTATGGTAGCTCAACAATCCATTAATGTGAGGTTTCACCTTTGTGAATTTGCATTTGTGAATAAAATGTTGTGCAATGCAAATCCATGTATTGATAATAAAGTCTAGATTTTTTTCAAAAAAGAGGTTTATATTAATTTTAATATCATTCAAATTTATATTGTCTATTGTAACATTTTTACCTGTCAAGCAATTTAGAAAAGAGAACCAGAACAGTTTAGAACTTAAACAATGAAAAAACAAATGTTCTACAGTTTTAACCTCATTTAAGAGAAAACATAAAGGTTTTACCAAAAACAAAACATGTTTATCACAAGAGACGCTCAGCCAGAAGGAGCTTTTGTTCAGGATAAAGGAGTTCATCCATCTCAATTTAAGAACTCATTCATGACTGAAAATATAGAAAAACATCATCATACAATGCAAATGCAAGAAAACTATATCAGAGAAGATAAAAAACAAAGAAAAACAAATGCAAAAAGTCAGCACTAAAGAATTTCCACGGACAGAACACAGCCCAATCTTCACAGCTGCTCCTCCAACCCAGACATTGCAGAAATCAAAGCTCAACAGGTGGATTGATGTTGCTCCATTCCCCTGTGTTCACTGCACCCCTTAGTGTACACACACACAACAACAAGAGGAGGGGGGTCACGTCAGGCCCTGTCTCTTGACTTGACCCAGGTGGGATGGGCGTACGACTGAAGCCGGGGTGGTGGGGGAGTCTTGGGGGATCCTGTTCCCCGTAACATCTGAGCTGGGTGGACCACCCTTTTTTTCAGCTGCAACAAGGACACTGACTTTGAATTAGAAAACTATGAACTGAACTATGTGAACAGAGCAGACATAAAAAGGTGGAGGAGTCACAATATATGTGAAAAGTTTACTGGTGTCCATGGATTACATGAAATCCTCTCCACCTTTATCCACCTTTGTCACTTTCAATTGCAATCATCGTATTCATCCATAATACTACCATATTTTGTACAGTACATTACAGTATATAATTTTGGGGAAATATTTATTTAAAAAAACCTACAGTGTTAATATATCTTACAAAAAAAAGCTGTTCGAATTGTTCATGGAGTGGATTATGGGACACATACAAATACTAAATCGGGTTTATTGAAACTATGGGATCTAGTGAAACTGAAAACGGCTCTCATCATGTATAAAGCCAGATACAACTTACTTCCAATAAACTTAGAGAAAATGTTCAAAGACAGAGACGGGAGTTACAATCTAAGAAAACAACGGAATTTCAAAAAGCAGTGTATTTGCACAACAAAAAAGAAAATGTGTTTGTGGTGTGGATTTATGGAATGGATTGGATAAAGGTTTAAAACAAACCAAAAGTTTACATGTATTAAAAAAAATACAAGAAGTCACTAATAGTACTGTATAAGGCCAGAAACGATTAATTAAACAAAAAATGTCACTTTTGCACAGTTGCCATGCAGAATTGTATCATGAATGTTTTGTACCTATCTGTAAATAGAAATATGCACATCATCAGGTGCTCTGGACAAAAAAGAAATATGCAGCGGGAATTTTCATTGACTTAAAAAAAATAATTTGATTCTCTCAATCATGACATCCTACTTGACAAACTGGAAGTGTATGGTATGAGAGGACTAGCGCTAACTTGGGTCAAAAGCTATCTAACGGGAAAAAAACACTAGTCAAAATTGATTCATTTACATCAGAATCCAGACAGATAAGTTATGGTGTCCCACAAGGATCAATCTGGGCCCGCTGCTATTCAATATACATAAATTATATATTTAATGTTTCAAAGCCTTTGAAACTTCTATTATTTGCTGATGACACAAATATATTCTATTCTACAGACAATCATAGGTCACTTACCAATGTGAGTTAAACAAAATAAAATCAGGGATGGATTACAACAAATTATCTTTGAACCTAGATGAAACTAAAGTAATGTTCTTTGGTAATCACAATGCCAATACCGAGCTATCAAATAAAATAAATAATGTCTCAATTGAAATTGTTACCAAAAACTAACTAAGTTGAAAGCCACATATCAGACACATACAAACTTAAATCTCAAAAGTGTTTCAATCATAAATAAATCTAAACATATATTAGAATATGAAAGTAGATTTTTATTGCACTGCTCTTTAATCTTACCATATTTCACCTACTGTATAAAAATTTGGATTAATAATTAAATGAGTTCACTACATCCTCTCTTCTTACTTCAAAAATTAGCCATCACTTCTATACAGAGCTAGTGGGAAATCATTACCATTTAATATTCAAAAACAGTTCTTAGAAAATGAAGGAGGCTGCAAACTGAGGGGATGTAGGAACTTCAAGAGGAAATTGATAACAACCACCAAGAAAAGTTTCTGTGTGTGGCACTAAACTCTGAAAGTAATGAGCTCAAACAATGTTCAAATATCAAGAAATTCAATCAAATCTTAAAGAAACCAGTGGCAGACCGTGCATTACACCTTTAGTAGTGCTACGTCTGAATCACTCAACCCCTCATTAAGCATTTTTATGCCTCTAAATAAACTGAATAAACAAAACAGTAAACACATCTCATTATGCAACTACAGCCAGCACAAAACATTGAAAACAGCCACATGCATTTGAAATATTATTTATTATGAAATTTATCATTTCACTCATCAAAAATCAGATTATTTGAAGACCAAATCCATCGTCCTCTCTTTCCTCCCAAACAGTTCCATCACCCTGTCATGTAGATTATCGTCTTCAGTTCCATCAAGAAGTATTTTCTATTCCATCAAGGCCAGTGCTGAGAGACTGTCCAGTTGTGTTTCTGTGTAGGTTTGAATTCGCTTTAGAGACGAAAATGTCTGCTCCACAGACGCAGTGGACACAGGGACGGTCAGCGCCAAACACACAAATCTTTACGGCTGCTTCATGATCTCAGATTTTTCTGATGAAGGAAGTCAAGAAGATCAGTGAGAGATTTTCCTGCTAAATCCTCCATGGCTTGCATGGCTGTTTTAACTGAGACAGATCAAAAAGTTCTCCATGGCTCTATGTCAAACTGGACAAGGCTGCATGTGACTTCCTGAAACTTCTGTCCAATCAGAAGGTCTGAATACTGTGACGTTGCCTAAGTCAGCTAGAAGGCCCTGCTGACACCACTTTAAAATCTGATTGATTGAATGAAATTAATGACTGACATTGATTTTGCATTAGGAGGCCTTCACAACTCCTGGTGAATACCCTTACCCTGCCTGGCAACAAAGGACAGCTGAGATTAAATCCCCTAATATGAAAATACGTCTGTCTGGAAGCAGCATAACCATCATAAACACAATAAAAGGGAATGGACAGACCATTGGGAATTATATAATTAGTATCCATGGACAAAATGTAAAATAATTCAAATATTTCTTAGGGCTCCAGGGAAGGCCTTGAAGGCCGTGATGGCCCACACTGAAAGAAACTCTGATTTCACGATGTGAAGATAAGAGGAGTTAAGGATCAACAGGTGTTTGAATAATTCCAAATATATGTTTGAACTTGATTAATAATAATCAAATATCTTTTAATTACAACTAGTGAGTATTACAATTTATTGTGTGTAATAATGATTACCAAAATGTGTTAAATTACAATCAATAAGCCATTGATTTTCTTTACTTGATCTGCAATGTGTAGCAATAATTACTGGTTTCATGTGATAATGTGGTCTAATGATAATCAATGATTATTACGTATTGGTTACCTAAAGTTGAATCAATAATGTTTATTGAAAAGATGTAAGAATTCTTTCTGAGGATAATCAATAATCAATGTTACTCGATGACTTGATGTGCAATGTGTAGCAATGAAATTTAGATAAATGTGAAAATTGTATTATGATTATAATCAATAGTATTACATATCTGTTACAGGGTGTCTGATTCCCATTACTGTTTACTGAAATCATGAATGAATGTTGTCTGAAGATAATCAATCATTTATAGGCACTGGATTTTGTTACTTGAAAAGAATCTATCTGATCAGGACCGGATTACAAAAACTATGCAATACTGTTCAATTAAATAACTCAGTAGGGGTGGGACTATATAAGGTACGATAAGTAAGATAAGTTCTCCTATCTGTGGGGTTTAGAGTCAGTATAAAGTTCCAAAGAAAAGACAGACAGTAGAGCAGCTGATGTCCATCTCTGTTAGTGAAGGATGAGCTCAAAATCCAGCAGAACTAAAAAAAACTGCCCTGGTTATATGTTTTCTTTTAATAAAAAGAAAAAAGATGGGTTATTTTGAGATGTTTTGAATTTGTGCAATGGACCGCAGCTACAGAGCTGCCAGAAAGAAGGAGGAAGTGTCACAAAGTCTGAAAGAGTTCATCATCACTGCTGTGGCATTAATGCAAGGCAATCTAGCTGTGTTGCAGTGTGTTTAAATACAGTAGGGAACACACAGGTGGAAGCGACATCAGTTGTGGTGGCAAAATAAACCATGCCAAGACAGTAAAAAAAGGCAAGACAAGAAGCAGTTCTAAAACCAGAAAGGGTAAGGCAATTTTACTCTTTTTGTGACTATTTAAAAGCCATTAAGCAATTGCAATGACATATTTGTCTACACTTAAATGATGGTAAAATGAACTTTATTGAAACTAGACTTTCCCGCTTTGTTGTTCAGCTAAAGTAGAGCCAACCTTAAATCAGAGGGACTGGGAGAAGATTTATCAGACCTAAGTTCTTAACTTGACTATTGTACAGCCCCTTATGTTGTGTAAACAGGGCTGAAAGTAAGCCGGTACAGTACGGTACTGGTACCGGTATAAGATCTGGTAGAGATATTTTGTGTGGCCCCCCTTTGCTGCGGGCTAAAACTGCAGCTAAAACTGTGAACCTGTTTGAATGATCCTATTCACTGACCTAAAATGGATCCAGGACATCTTTAGTCAGTAATGCAACAGGTGGACTCAGAGATAGATACCTGGTATTGAACAGTGCCAGTGACGTTTTCCAGATTCCTTGGATTTCTTCAAGATAATCAAGTGTAAATTAAATATGTGTACAAACAAACAAGTAAAAAAGAATGAATGTCAAATCCATTCACATTTTAGTTTCCTGAAGTTCAGTCCACTGTTGTTTTTCCACATCCAAAGAATCCAAAGGGAACATTCTTAGAACATTCTAGCACACTGGATGGTCACATGACTTTGCTAAAGTGTTTCCACACATTGGACTGGAATGATGGACTGATCAGTTTCTGCTGACATCACATGTGTGTTGTCTGCTGTGATGCATATTACGGCTATGGCCGTATTTGGTTTTGTTTTGTTCTGTGGTTTGTGTATTTGATTTGTATCAGAGTGGGATTTCTGTGTTTTTGTGAATCTTTGTGTGTGTATGTCTATATCTGATTATTTGCAGGTGTGGTGCATGAAGGCGTGTCCTTCATTTGGACCCAAACTGATGGAGGCATCCTTCAAAAGCACCATTTTGACCTCCAGCCTTTGAGAGGGGAGCGTGGCTGCAGCTGGTCTCCATTGCAGCTGGGCCCTCTTCTCCATTTTGTGTTGTAGTTCTCCACGTAGTAATGTTTTGTGTTTAGGCCCACTCTGTAGTTTTGTTTGGTCTAATTTTGTTTAAGTGAAGCTGTAGGGGTGAACTGCCATTTTCTAGTATGTCTTCTCCTGTATATGTTAGTCCAGGGAGTTTGAATTTGTCTTTGTTTTCCCTTTTCTTTTGGTTCAGGTAAGAAAACAGATTTCAGTTAGGTGGGGTTTTGTTTGTTATTTTGGCCTTGGGGCTGCACGGTGGCGCCGTGGTTAGCGCTCTTGCAGCAAGAAGGCCTCCGGTTCAGGTCCCGGCTGGGGGACATGAAAAACAACATCAATGGGGGACCTCTCTGTGTGGAGTTTGCATGTTCTCCCCGTGTATGCATGGGTTCTCTCCGGGATCTCCGGCTTCCTCCCACCATCCAAAAACATGCTTCATAGGTTAATTTGCAACTCTAAATTGTCCATAGGTGTGAGTGTGAGTGTGAGAGTGAATGGTTGTGTGATTGTTGACATTCTACCCTGCGACAGACTGGCGACCTGTCCAGGGCATCCCCTGCCTTCGCCCACAAGTGGCCGGGATAGGCTCCAGCAGCCCCATGACCCAGAAAGGGACAAACGGTTAAGAAATTGAATTTTGGCCTTGGTTCACCCTGAAGTCTTTTTGCTTTACTTCTAGTTATTGGTGTTTGTTATTCATTAATTTGTAAATAAATTTGTTATATTTTTATGGATACAATTCTTTGGTGTTTTTGTTATGTTTAAATGGGCAAAACCATTTAATTTTTATGTTATGCCCCTTGACATACCCCAAGACAACAAATGGGGTGTAACAATACACTTGGACATTTTTACGTTACAGTAAAGTAAACCTACCGTTCTTCAATCCAAATGGTATTTTCCACTATTGATAATATTAAACTTTTTCATTTAAAAATGATTTTATAATGGTATAATTTGATTTGATTCAATTAATGATTTTCATCAGACAGATGAATCTGGTTGGATAAATCAATTCATCGATCAATTGTTACACACATAACTGCTGTTAAAAAGATTTACGTTGAGGTCATTTGTTTTAGTACAGACATAAACAAAAATCTACTTTCACTCCTGACAGTAAATAAGTACAGCCTTGAACATCTATACTGCTGCAAATACAGCTGCTTGGATGTTGACAAACACTGGAAAACAGAACCATAGTCCTTTCATTTTGCACTTACCCCATTGGCTTCTGATCCACTTCAGAGTTGATGTTGTGCTTATTATTTGCCTCCTTTCCTCTTTGTGAACTTTGGCATTTTCACAAACCAAGTTTTATGGTCTACAGCAGTGTTTTTCAACCTTTTTTGAGCCGCGGCACACTTAAACCTTGACAAAAATCTCGCGGCACACCAGCATTCAAAAAAATAAAAAAAATTAAAAAAAACGGGAGAAACTCAGTCTGTTTTGAACAGTTCCCCCACAATCTCACATTCTTTTTTTATAATTGTGGCAGAAAACGCTGGAAGCTGCAGCTGTTTTTTTCTCTAAAAGATGTAATAAAAGTTAAGTTAAAAGATTTAAAAACTGTTTGATTTGTGTTCGTTGTGGTTTCAAGACATTAAGAGGAGAGACGAGTTGGGTTACTTTTAACCCAATGCATCATGGGAGATGTAGTTCAATAATCCGCCGAATGCAGAACGACCAGCGTCTCTGAGCTTCATTGTTTTGTTCACTTGTTCCACGGACTGACACCGGATTCTGTGGAAAGCTACACCGCTAAAGACGAGCTTTAGCTGGTATTTTATTTGAAACTGAGCGACTTTATCAGCAGAATGCACAAGGAAGTGAAGACTTTAACCACTTCTGATTGGTCAGACTGATGACACGTGATTAAGAATCCAAGAGTGATTGGTGGAGACAGTTAAAGGGGCGTGACTTTTGCTAAAACGGAGATTAAGCTGCAGCTAAATCGGTATCGTCATTTTTATCAAAATGTCTTTAATAGAATCAAATAAACACAAAGAAAAAAGTATTTTATGATCTGTCATATTCCTTATTTCTTAGTGTTTTTTTAGGGCTTGTTTGGATGAACAAAGAGGTGAAATCCTGGAGATCATAAATGTTTCAGTTGAGGGCAATTTCCCACGGCACACTTGACCATCTCCCACGGCACACTGGTTGAAAAACACTGGTCTACAGATCAGCATTTGCTGGAAGTCCTGTGTGCACAGTCTATGCAGAAGTACCATGACAGATCTACCTGTTTTGAAAATATAGCTTAAGGCATGAATTTTTAAACTGACTTTGAATTTGTAAAAGCACTGCAACTATCCTAGTTCTTTTTTGTTTTACTTCTATGTTCCGTGATCTGACTTTTTCTAACATTTTTTCAGTATTTTAGCACTGCTTTAACATTGAAATGATGGAAACACTTCCTACTTTCATTTTTACTTATTCTTAGTTGAGCCTTGGTCTAAAAGTGGACATGACAGATTTTAACTCCATTCCAACTTTATAGTAAGCGACTTCTGTCTGTGTGTTTTTACTAGTTTGTTTATGCCTTTTGATGTATATGCAAGTAAAATACTAAAGCCAGTTTAAAAAAATGTTCACTTATAGTACACTGCAGCTTTCCTTTTGTTGTTTCCAACAGACTGAGAGTCCTGAATACCTGATGAGATTTCATGCTGGTATCTCTACCTACTGCACTCAACCATGACGTGACCCTCATTCCCAACATGGTCATAGCATCATCTAGTCTGTCTTGCACTGACTCTAGCTTTCCTCACATATTTTTGGCAAAACACTAAGCTGGTTGCAGGGATCATAAAACCCACTCTAGTTCCAGCTCATGATCCTGCTTCTCTAGTCTTTGTTGTGTCCACCTCCAGTCTTTAACCTCTAGTGCTCCATTCTTGTAGGTGTTGCTTCTCATGCCAGCAAGGAGTCTATAGATTTCTTCCATGTTGCTCCATAGTTACAAACCCTCACAAAAGTAAATGGTAAATAGCAATTTTCTACCTTCTCAGACGGCCCAAAGCGCTTCAAGATTCAAGATTCAAGAGGTTTTTATTGCCATATTCTGTGTAGCTACACTCAGAGAAATGAAAAAGTGCTGTAGTATTATTTATGTAAAGTATTTATGTTGAAAATATTAAATCAGTTCACTTTCAGTGATATAAACAAGGGTGTTACATTGCATTTAAATAACAATAGCAATTTGGGTAATATTTAAAAATGTTTAATAAAATTTATTTAACACAATCAATTTTTAAAAGGACAGTTGTCCCAACAAGCTTTCCGTTCATCTGACGCATGCGCATTACGCAATGAAATTCAGCAAGAAGACAGCGGCCGCCATTTCTCGACGACTCCTCATCTAGTAGTTTGCTCAAGAATTTTCATCGAGTTTCTGGTAAGTACTTTAAGTGTAACAAACATACAAATGAAAAGGATGTATAAATTTTTTACATTGGGGATTAATAATCAAGATAGTGACAAGCACTGTTGATTTCTGGAAAAAAAAGAGGGCGGGAACATTTTGAAACGTTAGCTAAAAATACTAACGGTACACGTAGTTGATCGAACCGTTTCGGTAGGGCAAATTCTGTTTGGATCACTTTTGTACCGCTTCGTTTTGGAGGTTATTTTGTTTATCCCCTCGTCCCCCAATGCATAAACTTTGTGCCGAGGCGGAACTAATGTTAAGTCCGAGTTCCCGCCGAGACGCTCATGTCTGCGCTCGCGCCAGTTTAGGAAGGGGAGGAGACCAGAGCGTAGCAGTGCAAGTGAGTGTAGCTCTTTCAGCGTGTGCTGCTGAGTTCACCTTAAGTTTTAAGAGTTTTGCCTTTTACGCGTCATTACCGCGTTAACGCAAATTTTTTGTGTCTCCCCTTCCTATCTTCTCCGACACCCCTTGCCAGGGCGGCTCCAAGGAGGAGCGCTTCGTCCCCATTGCGCCGGTGGACCGAGCGAATCGTGTCTGTGCAGAGCAATCGGACTTAATACTGAACGTTTTGTGGATGAGGGGCGGATGCGTTGTTACGTGTGGGAGCCTTCAGACTGTCATCGGCCCCGCAGCTCTATGTAAACGAGCAGCAGGAGAACATGTCTCCAGCTCACACGGAGGCTGTGAGCTTTCCAATGCAAAATTCCGCTCAGTCCAAACGATCACGTCAATTTGTTTTTCCAGTCGTGTCCCGACTAAATAAAGGCTGATGTTATTCCCCCATATTCACGTTCAGCCAAGCTGCAGATTGCAGCTAATCCCGCATCGATTCATGTTCATCCAGGCTAAATGTTGTTAGTGCATGTTAGCCTTCACCTAACCATACTTTCGGCTTCGTTCTGGCAGAAAAAAGCACTGACCACACAGATTAAAAATAAAATGAGCGAACAGGAGCTTCATAATAACCATAACATAGCAATAATAAACGTACGTTTAAAAGATCATCTCGTATATTACGGAGCTGCTAATAGATGGACTATTGTCACTATGACTGATGTAAATTCACTCCTGAGCATGCGCTGTTCTCTCCGTTGCGCAGCAGAGCGGCTTTTCCAAACCCGTTGGTGATGGCGGATTTTTTCACGCTGCTTTTAACGATTGCTTTGAACTTGAAAGCTGCATCATATTGTAGTGGCGATCACGTGCACGTTGGGTCTAATGGCACCAAAGGACTCTGGGATGCGGCCGGGCATGCGTGTTTTGTTGAACCATGACTGAAGTGTCTAAGACCTGAAGTCAACTCCATGCTGTTTGGATGCTTAGAGGTGTGTTGAAAAATATATGGCTCATTGCTTGGAGTTGGATAGAATATTCAACCCATGCTCCGAGTTCGCAAGTATGTTCATGACGGTCGTCAATTAAATCCATAAATTAGCCGCGTCACTGAATAAGCCGCAGGGCTGAAAGCGCAGGAAAAAAGTAGCGGCTTATAGTCCGGAAATTATGGTAGTTTGTGAAAGTTTCTTTTTTTTTGTGTGTTTTCACAGACCACATCTGTTGAAAAACGAAGAGAATGCATCCTGAAAGCGGTTTGTCTTTACCTCAATGAAAGTCCTGATGACCTGATAAAGGAGTCCCTGGGAAGTTTCAAATTTGTATGACATGAATCCTTGGGTGTAACATTTCTTCACTTAGAAATGTTAAGACTATCTTCATACAGGTTTTGTATTTAGCTCCATAAACAAATAAAACTCAATTTTTCCTAGAAAGCTCAGAATTTAAAGCGTGCTTACAAGGTTTGGTGGTCAATCATCCAGCAATTTACAATATTTCTTACAGGTTTTTAGTCCAGATCTTGGGTAAATATCAGGAGTATTATTTTTATCTAGGCTGAAAAAAGTCATGATGTAGGTAAAGCTTTTTATATATAAGTATTTTCTAGTTGTTGTTCTTTGTTATTGTAGTTGATTTTGTATTTGGGTTGTTGGTAAATGCCATAAAAAATTGGAACTTTAATCAAAATTTTTTAATACATATAACGTGACAGACTATCTGAAACACACCTAAAACACATCTTCATAAGTAATTTATTTTAAATCCCTGCTTTAGGATGCTGATCTTGAAGCGGAGCAGGCAACGAATGAGCAACTCGACATGGTGATCCACGTCATTCAACATGAAGGAGCTGAGCCCACAGATGACCCCGCAGAGGTGAACATTTTCATAGAGGGGGTGGAAGTGCTGCAGGATGTAAAGGACGTGGCGTATGGTTGGGCTCTCCTCCTGGGGCTCATCTACTGCCTTAATTTGGAGTTCCCCAGTAAGCTGAAATACACGTTTGAATTAATTCAGAAAGTATTGATGGACATGGATGGACAAAAACTGTCACCCAAGTTACAGGCCATAAAGGTAAACTATATGATTAAAGGAAAGTTCACAAAATTCCTAAAGTATAATTCTTTGGATTTCTCACAGTTGGAGTTCAGTTAACGTGTTACCGTTTCTGATTGTTAATCGTTTTATCACCTCACCAATGCACTTTGGTATTTTGTATTATTTTGTTGTTTACATGTGTCTACACATAAAGGGAAATAACGGGAAAAGGCAACAAAGACGGACACGCACTTAAGAAGACACAAACTCAAAAAGGCACTTTGTTAAGTCCGTTTGAGAGTTGACTTGTGTTTGCCCTTAAATTTGTTATCAATAAAAAATGTGAATGTCAAATGATTAAAGTTGTGGTTATTGAAGTCCTACAACATGATTACAATTAAATTTAGTATTGTTAACGTGAGGGATTTTAGTAAATGGAACAAAAAAACTCAACATGATTCATAAATTTAACATAACTAAAAATCGACTCGTGATTATGAATAAAACAATAAATTAGTAAAGTCAACACAACTGTTAATAAATGGAATGGAAGAATTTTGAGTAAATCCAATATAAAAATTAACAACTTTTACTTAATAATGTTAAGTAAATTCAATCTGCATGGTGGCGCAGTGGTTAGCGCTCTTGCCTCACAGCAAGAAGGCCTCCGGTTCAAGTCCCGGCTGGGGGACATGAAAATCAACATCAACATCAACATCTGCATGTTCTCCCTGTGCATGCGTGGGTTCTCTCCGGGGTTTCCGGCTTCCTCCCACCATCCAAAAACATGCTTCATAGGTTAATTCTAAATTGTCCTTAGTGAATGGCTGTATGATTGTTGAAATTCTTCCCTGCAACAGACTAGAGACCTGTCCAGGGTGTCCCCTGCCTTCGCTCATGAGTCGCCGGGATAGGCTCCGGCAGCCCCGTGACCCCGAAAGGGAAAAAACGGACAAGAAATGAATGAAAAATTCAATCTGATTGCGTAATTCAACGCAACAATGTTGAGTGTTTAGTAAATTCAATATAATGATTAATAAATCCAACGCAACAATGTTGAGTTAATTTAATATAATGATTAATAAATCCAACGCAACAATGTTGAGTAAATTCAATATAATGATTAATAAATCCAACGCAACAATGTTGAGTAAATTCAATATAATGATTAATAAATCCAACGCAACAATGTTGAGTAAATTCAATATAATGATTAATAAATCCAACGCAACAATGTTGAGTAAATTCAATATAATGATTAATAAATCCAACGCAACAATGTTGAGTAAATTTTACATAATAGCACTATGTAAACTTACAATAACTGTGTAATGTAGCGCTTATTCAAGATAGTATGTTGAATTTTAGTCATTCAGTCTGTCTCAGATTTAAACAAAATTGTTTTGTGGGACCGGTGGACGATACTTTTTTATTTAAATCTAATGTTTCATTTCTTTGAGTGTACACAGAGTAGGAATTTGTTTCGGTGCAAATGTGCAACATAAAACAGAAGAACAGTGAGCAACAAAATGTTTACACAATGGTTTACACAATGGTCCGAACAAAAATATAAATATAAATAGAGACAATAGTGCAAGGAGTGTCAAAACAGTGCAAACTGAGAATGTTCAAGGTGCAGGTAGTTGGCTGGTGACTGATTGGACATTGAGGTGGAATTTAGGGGGGGTTACCGGGTGTTTAAGAGTCTGACTGCAGAGGGAAAGAAACTGTTCTTGTGTCTGGAGGTTCTGGTCCTGATGGACCTTAGCCTCCTGCCTGAAGGAAGTGGCTCCAGTAGACCATGACCAGGGTGAGACGGGTCGGCAGCTATCCGGCCTGCACGTCCCCAGGTTCTGGAGACGTATAGTTCCTGGACAGATGGAAGGCTGCAGCCAATCACCTTCTCTGCTGAGCGCACAATACGCTGTAGCCTGTTAATGTCCCTGGTTGTGGCACTAGTGTACCACACGGTGATGTAGGAGGTGAGGATGGACTCAATGATGGCCGTGTAGAACTGCACCATCATCCGGGCCGGCAGCCGGGCTTTCTTCAACTGCCGCAGGAAGTACATCCTCTGCTGGGCCTTTTTGAGGAGAGAGCAGATGGATGGCTCCCACTTGAGTTCCTGCGTGATGGTGGTGCCGAGGAAACGGACAGAGTCCACAATGGTGATGGGAGAGTCTGTCAGGATGAGAGGGGGTGAGGGGGCTGTGACTTTCCTGAAGTCCACTATCATCTCCACTGTCTTCTGGGTGTTCAGCTCCAGGTTGTTCATGCTGCACCACGACCCCAGCCGGTCCACCTCCCTCCTATAGGCAGACTCATCGTCATTAGAGATGAGCCCGATGAGGGTGGTGTCATCTGCAAACTTGATCAGTTTGACAGAGTCATGGCTGGAGGTGCAGCAGTTGGTATACAGGGAGAAGAGCAGAGGGGAAAGTACACAGCCCTGTGGAGTTCCTGTGCTGATGCATTGGGTGGTGGAGACATTCTTCCCCAGCCGCACACACTGCCTCCGGTCTGTTAGGAAGTCAGTGATCCACCTGCAGGTGGAGTCAGGCACGTTGAGCTGGAGGAGCTTTTCCTGGAGCAGAGAGGGGAGGATGGTATTGAACGCAGAGCTGAAGTCCACGAACAGGATCCTAGCATAGGTTCCCGGGGAGTCCAGGTGCTGCAGGATGAAGTGTAGGGCCAGGTTGATAGCGTCGTCTACAGACCTATTGGGTCTGTAGGCGAACTGCAGAGGGTCCAGGAGGGGGGAGGTGAAGGATTTGAGGTGGGGGAGGACCAGACGCTCGAATGACTTCATGACTACAGACGTAAGTGCCACAGGCCTGTAGTCATTGAGGCCAGTTATGCGGGGCTTCTTGGGGACAGGGACGATGGTGGACAGTTTGAAGCAGGCCGGGACGTGGCAGGACTCCAGGGAGGTGTTGAAAATGTCTGTGAAGACCGCTGCCAGTTCACCTGCACAGTGTTTCAGGGTAGCAGGGGAGATGCCGTCCGGGCCCGGAGCCTTCCGTGGGTTTTGCTTCCGGAAAAGCTTATGCACCTCCTCTTCTGTCACTGAGAGGACAGTGCTGGGGGAGAGGTGGTCTGGGGGGGTCATACTGTCCTCAGTGATAGTGGTGGGGGAGGAATGTGTCACCAAAGTTGTTGAGGAAACCTGTTCAGTGAGGGGGGGGGGAGGAGGGGTGTGGGACCTCAAACCTGGCATAAAAGGTGTTAAGCCTCTCAGCCAGTTGAAGGTCGTCAACAGCGTGTTGGGCTCTGGGCTTGTAGTTGGTGATTTGCCTAAGCCCTCTCCAAACAGAGGTGACGTTGTTGACAGAGAATTGGTCTTCCAGTCGTTTATTGCACCGAGCTCTCGCCTGTTCCCCCTCTTTTGAGAACTGGTACTTAGCGACCTTATAGCTCTCTTTGTCTTCCGCTCTGTAGGCTGCTTCTTTCTCCTTCCTCAGCTGTCTCAGTCTGGGTGTGAACCAGGGTTTATCATTGTTATAAGTAACCCTGGTTTTTGTTGGGATGATGCTGTCCTCACAAAACTGGATGTATGACGTCACAGTGTTTGTGTAATCATCCAAACTGTCTGTGGCAGCTCTAAACACATCCCAGTCCGTTGTGTCCAGACACGTGCGAAGCTCCTCCACAGCCTCGCTGGTCCACATCTTGGAAGTCCTCACTGTTGGTTTGGAGAGCTTCAGCTTTTGTCTGTATGCCGGGATGAGGTGAATCAGGGCGTGGTCCGAGAAGCCCAGAGCCGCGCGGGCCACGGCTCTGTAAGCCCCGCTGACATTCACAAGCCGCGGTTACATGGGCAAAATATCTTGATCGGATCAATGGTCGGGTTAAAATTCACCCGTGCACATGGGCCCAGAAAACCTTTTTCCGATTAAAACAAACGTTCCCATGGGTCACACTTTCGGTCGGAATGAATCGTTTGGGCTTGCGCAGTAATGTCTCGGAAGAGGAGATGCGTCCCGTTGTAAACAAACCGCTGCCACAGACATTTATGCAGCAGCTCGGTAATATACGAGATGATCTTCCAAACGTGCTTTTATTAATGTTATGAATATTTCAGGCGTCTGTTCCCTCATCGTTTTATTTAATCCGTGTGGTCAGTGCTTTTTTTTGTGGAAGAACGGAGCTGGAAAGGTTAGGACAGGCTATAAACACGGGCTAACAACAACATTAGCCTTGTGGACACAAAATCCAGGACCATGCGAGAAACGCTGCAATCTGCAGCTTGGCTGCACGTAAATGTGTGGGAATAACATCAGTCTTTATTTTGGCACAACTGGAAAATCCACGTGATTGTTTGAACAGTTTCTAAGGACTAAGCGGCATTTCTGCTTTGAAGCTCACACACCGACCCAAAGCCACTGTTTGAGCTGACAGGCCTAGCTCTGCTCGGTTCTTGTGAGTCCGGCAGCCGTTAACTCACAGCGGTAGGTCGTCTCGCAGTCCGAATTCTCACACATAACAAAACAACAAAACGAACACGTAACAAAGCATCCTCCACTCGAAAACATTAATAAATCCGGCTGCTCTGCTCAGAGAGGTTCACTCGGTCCACTGGCACCGGAGCCAGAACGCAGAGCTCGGGTGCCGGGTCCAGACCTCAGTGGGCACGAAGCGGTCCTCCCCGGCAGCCCCTTCGTGAGGGGTGTAAGAGAGGAGAAGAACCAGCGGGGCGAGAGCAGGGCGAGAGCAGGGCGAGAGCGGAGCGGCGCTTTTCACGGGGCGTCCGCAGAGCAGCTGATCGGTCCCGTAAGCGCTCCAAAGCTTTCTCTCATCGAAACACCGTCTATGCCTGATGTAAACCAGAGCAGTAGTGACACACGATCGGAATGAACTGTTTACATGTACCACGATCAGATAAACGATCGGTATAACCCACCTATCTCAATCGGAAAGAAAATTTGATCCGAACGAGTCTGATCGGGGCAGACTATTCCGAACGGTGCGTTTACATGACACATTTTCTTTCCGATCAGGCATTCTTTCCGATTACTTTTGCCCATGTAAACGCACACACACATTTACACACTGATGGTAACTCCGATGTAGAACACTGGCACCAACCTATAGCCACCAAGAGCAATGCAGGTTTAGTGATTTGCCTATGGACACTACAAAACATGGTTGGGCATGATTGGAGCCAAACTTGCAATCTTCCAATCAGAAATCTACTGCTCTACCTTTGCACCACACCACACATCAATGACAAAAAAAAAAGAACGTCACACAAACGTTGATGTACTCACAAAAGGCCCTAATGTGGTTGCAAAATAAATGAATAGATAGTTAAGTGAGAATGTTGGAAAAAGAAGGAAAAAGCGCCATTGCTCCTTCCCCTTCCCCCTCTGCTCATGAATACTCTGGTGACATGCATGCTTTGTTTTGTACAAGTTTTAACAGTCTCTGAGTTTTGGAAGTCTTCTTAGGTTTCTGTCTAGAGTTTAACACAAGCTGGTTTGTAATTAACTGACCTGTTCCATTAGTCACGAATACAATACGTAGGTGTCATTTTTAGGGATTCAAATTCTAGCTTGGCCCCTTTTTGTCTAGAAGCGGTAAAAAAGTTGTGTTCTAGATATTTGTTAGGGTTTTGTTTATAGTGGTGCAGTGTTGTTTTGTGGTCAAATAAATCCCATACAAGCAGTCATTTGCTTTTCTTGTTCCTTACAGATTATAAACAAATATACACCCCTAAGCCTATCTTTATCTTGTTTTCGTTTTACAGCTCCTTAATAGTGTAGAACAAAGATCGTGCCTTTTTCTAAAAGGCATGTAAACTTTTTTTTTACGTTTTTTCTCAGGGTGAGGTTTCAGTACAGTTCTTTTATGAGCCCTGTGAATTATTGAAGACTGGTCATGTTTCAAGCGGTTGTTACCATGTCTCGTCGGGTTCAAAACCACACCCTAAATCTGTCATTGTCTGCTAGATTTCTAAAGAGCAACACTGTATTTGGAATATGATAAACTAGAGGATGATTCCACTTACACGTAAAGTATAAGAAAACCTGTTGAACATTTTGTTTTCTACTGTTCCGTGCTCACTGGGCTTAACATATGTGCCATATTTTCTGCACTATAGGGCACATCAGAGTATTAGACGTACGGTCAATGAATGGTCTATTTTCAAACGTAGATCATATCTGAGGCGCACCGAACTCTAAGGCACATTAATGCCACAGTCACATATCCCAAGTTGCCACTGTGCGGCGACCTAAATGCTAGAGGTTTAACATTTTACAGCGACTACAAACTTCAAGGTTGTGATGGTGGCAGTCCAGTGACATCCAGAATGGCCCGCTTTTTATACACTCCTAGGCTACCGGGCGGCTGGTGGTACTTGATATGGACGGCCGCCGTACAGAGACATTTGCACATTGTCCAATCAGAGCTGCGGTTGGAAGGTGATCCGGCGTTTTCTTAGATTTCTGTTACTACTTGATACAGTATTCAGCACCCCTAAATGTGGCTCATGTTCATGTAAAAATAATGCTCTGGTTGTTGAAAAAGGAAAATTTTACCATGTAATTCCTTAATGCTTTTACAGCTGTTGTTTTCAGATTGTGCTGCAAAAGAATGAAAGCAGAAAAATTATCTTCATATTTGAAGAGGACATGTGTTTGTCTTTGATCCTTTTTTCCCCAAACTTTGGTGAAGTTCTTTTAGTCTTAATTCTACAAATTTAGCTGTCTGTTATCTGTAATCAACATGAGTTCACCTGATAAATTCTTTAAAAAGGTTTTAAAAGTGTGCAAATTATTCACAATTTATGTCCAAATCATTACATTACATTAGAATCAATGTTATAAAATGCTTCCAAAAATATTTCCAGTGGATGAGCTTCTTCTGCTGTAATATCTTCAGAATAAAACCATAAAGGTGTGGGGGGGGGCTGCTTTTTCCCTTTTCCAACACTCCTGTCACCAGAATCTTCATGATAAATAATACTGCAGTTTTGGATTTCATTAAAGGGTTTAAAAATATCTTTATTCCCCCAAAAATTGAATTTTCTGTCAATTCTTTGATGTATTGATTTACTTTTTTTTCCTCGTTTTTTCCTTTTTCTTCTTCTTTTTTCCTTTTTTCTTATTCTTTTTTCCTTTTTTTTTCTTTTTTTCCCTTTTTTTCCTATGATGTATTGATTTACATGGCTACAGACAGTTTAGACTTTCAGATCTAGTCAGCATGCTAAAGATCTATAACTTGTAGAAAATTAGACAAAGAAATAAATGTGAGTTAATGAAGCAAAACATCATATTTGTACATTAAATTTTTCTCTTTTAAATCTGAAGAGACAAACAAGAAAATAGCGGGAAAAAAGAAATGAGGTAAGCCTGTTATTTTTTAACCCAGCAGCTCCACATACACGATCTGCCTATTTGTACAAACCCCCTTTGTATTTTAGGCTAAACCTCACTTTCATCAATATTTTTATGTGTTTCTTTCTGCACCGAATGGAAGACAGAAGAGGGCATGGGGCGGTGGGGGGTCATGGGGAAAATAGAGGAAAAAAGGGGGGGGAATAGAGGGAGGATGATTAAAGAAATACATGAAATGGGAAGAATTTACAAACAACACAAGGCTACAAGTTCCTCGAAGTTTAACTCTGTCATCATGACATGTTTGCTAAAGGGGCTAAAATAGACAAACAGGCATGAGGCGTATACACCCCCCCCCCCCCCCCCCATGCGTAGACTGTGATTGCCTTTACAGTTTTCAAGACGCCACAGTCAGGTAAATTGTGGTCCTGAGGGGAAATACTCCCATTTTCACACCCTTTCACTTCAGCCCCACCCAGTCGTTATTGTTGAGCCTTCTAGCTGTAAACATCTGAAAACTCTGTGAGAACATGACTGCTTTAACGGTGATTGTACCCCTCCCAAAGGCTGTTTGCCCCACCCTCCACTCCTCTTCAGGTAATTTTATGGAATGTTACTGGGATCTGCCACAAAGCTTTTCTCATTCCCCTCTGCTGTAGCAGCACAGACTTACACACACAAATTTGAATGGTTTTTAACCTGAGCATAATGTGTTTTCAGCTTCTTCAACCAAAGCAAAAATAATTGTAATTATTACAATTCAATTATATTGAACAGAACAAGAAAAGAAAAGGTTGTGAACTTTTTACAGTTTTTAGAAGCTAAATGAACACAATGAAAGCTGTTAGGTTGTTATAACAATAGAAAAATAAAATGTTGAGTTGTTCTTTTAAGATAAACTGAAGAAGACATTTTCTGAAACCTTAGGTCTAGTTACCTAAGATTAGAAATTTCCAGAAACTCCAAGTGACCTCAACTAGAACTTTCTAGAGTCCAGCCAACCTCAACAAAAATAGCTGAAATTTTTAAACCCAGCTCACCCTTAAATATATATATTTTTAAATTCAGTCACCATTTACCATTAAAATTCAAATCCAGTATCAATCAATATAAATCTGTATCAAATGTATATTGATTAGAAATGTAGAAATAAAGATTCCTGGTTGGATTGACTTTGATTTGAATGGCCTGCATGCCTGACGATTTTAGCCGTCACATTCAATTTCCAACTCAAGCAATTGTGTTGTAGTTACACGTGGTTTAAATGCTGCAGCAGTTAGTGCAACTACTCTTAGAAGTATTTACCTCAAATCATCTGTTTTGACTCCATTTGCTTCCTTGTCCATCTCTGCCAAATTCCCTGTGCCACTTTTCCCACAAACCAAACATCAGCATCTAGCCCCTGCAGTTGTCCAATTTTTAAGCTATTTAATTTTATAATAAAAACCATGTTGAAAACAATCACAATTGTCCTGTTTGGCAAAGAGGGCAAAGTGTAATTTCAGGATGTTAGTCTCAAAATGTTTAGAACTTTCTTAATGTTCTTGTTAAATTGCCCAAACACACACACTTGCCCCCCAATTTTTGAGTCTGTATTTGTATTATTACTGACAAAAGATTAAGAAACCACCAATATAAGCTTCATTAAGCATTGGAAAAGTAACACAAGCAATATGTTTACATGAACCCCTCAAGTTATTTGCAGTAATGTTTATGCTCTATTTCCTTGTGTCAGAGACTGGTGGTGCAGGACCCAAAACGCAGGAGACCGTCTGGTGGCAGAAACTTGGAATATTCAATCAACTGAAACGTGGCAAAACCCTGAGAGCAACAAGGAGTGACAGAACAGAGTACATGACCTAAAGAGGAAGAACTGCAACCAGACACTTGGACTGAGGGTAATTAGCTGAACTGAAGACAGCTGTATGTCAAGATAAACCTGAAACTTGTAACTGAGGGACAATTCAAAACACGACATGACAAAAACCAAACAAAAGGACTATCCTCACAGCTTGCTATGGCAAGAGGAAATTTTATTTTAAGAAAACTCATTGATATTGACTCATCAATAATAAAACCAGTTGAAATACATATTTTTGATCTTTTCATTTGCAATGGCTTTCTACTCTGCTGTTCTCATCAAAGTCTTCCGTCCCTCAACAGCCCCCCCATGTAAAATGTTCCAGCTCCTCCACTGTGTAAAATGTAAGTTTCTTTGTCTACTTGAGAATAACCTACAAGATACATGTTGTGATTTCTTTTTCCACAGGGAGATTGAAACATAATATTAAAAAATGTGGTTTGTAGAATTGCTGTCAGTGCAGACTGATCCCCCAGAAGCGGGTGGCCAGAGCAAAATAATAAATTATAATTTAGTAAAATTCTTGTGAAACAGTCTTGTGTGGTATATGAAAAAGCTGGATGACTTTAAATGTGACCATTTAAACATTTAAATCAAATTGATGGTCACATATGATGAAAAACACATCTGTTAATACTGAATTAACATGTTCTGATTTCTGTTCAGTCCTACATGCGTAAATACCAAGACGAGTTAGGACGAAAGGGTTGGTGAGAGGCAAACGTGTGGCCGGGATGCAGGGGAAATTGGTAGGGAGGGGTGAAATTTTGTATGAGAGGAGGAAATTTTGAATTTTGAATGCACACCCTAACCCCTAACTACTAAAAAGCTGTACAGTTCGCCACTATGTAGTGCCCTGAATTTAAAAAGCAATTTGGACACCATACTTGCTTTTTTTTTTAACGGTGGATATGACGTCATCGATTTCCATTCATTTAAAATCTCATTGATAAGAGCATTTTGTGATGATTATTTATGAGTCCACCTCTTCTGAAGATAAAAGCGTATATGGTTTATTTAAAAAATATATATATTTAAATAAATTTTTTTTGGCAAAAATTGTTCCGATGCAATGCATTGTGGTCTATATTCGCCAATATAGTCAGCATCGATGCACACTGATTTTTCACAGAGACCTCTGGGAAATTTCTAGGGCACTCAGTTTTGGAATTGTAGATTCGGACAACACTAAAAAATGGCAAACACTGCATAGTGCACTATGTACAGTACAGACCAAAAGTTTGGACACACCTTCCCATTCATTTGAATGGTCTGTACTGTAGTGCACTATGTAGTGTGTAGGGAAGGAATTCGGACACAACCATAGATGTTGCAAATTGTAGGACTTTAGAAAAAGCTTTTTTGAAGCATTGTTTCCGAATTCGGTAACTTAATGCCTTTAAGACTTTTTAGGACCATGACAGCCATGTTTAAAAGCCAAAGACGAGCTAACTAGCACTAGCCATCACACTTGTAATTATTCAAAACACATCAAAAATGAGCAGAAAACCAGAACTTAAATGTTAAACTGACCATTCCATCCCGACTGTCTCCATCTTCTGAAAATCCAGCTTCTTGCAAACTGCGCATGATTTCAAAAGGAACTCCCGCCTCCGTCCTCCAACTTCACTCCAATTAGTAGGACCCAACGTTTGAGGTGCTCTGATTACATTTTTTAACAATTATTTATTTCTTATAACATTTGATCATATTTTGAAAGATTTTGACTTTTCAAAAGCAAACATTTGTGGGCCGTGTTGACAGTCCACAAATGATGCTAAAAGAAAAAAAAAAAAACAGTAAAATAGTAGAATCTTTGTCAGGGGTGGCCAGCCTTCTTTTAGGGTGGCTAGTGCCACCCCCGGGCCACCATGTGGGGGCGTCCCTGTGTTCTTGTTTGTTCATGTTAGGTTCTGTTGAGAATCCTGACTAGGTTTTTTAAAGCAACACAATCCAAACAGAACCTTCTGGAGGTGTGTACTGGAATCAGTTTGTCAGATATTACCCAGCAATCAGCATAAAACGACACTCTAAATGACTGATTACAGATTTTTGTCTAATATTTCTGCCTTAATGTTTCAAACTGGGAATCCCCCACTGCCAGTTTCCATGTTATTTTTCTAAAACTTGTCAATTTTGGGGTTTAATGGTTTAAGAAATAGGTCTAACAGAACTTTAATAAATCTCTTGCTATTCTTTGAGTTGTTCCTTTGGAAATGAGCAACCACAAACCGGTCAGAGCAGGCGCTCTGCTATCCCACCCCCGTGACGTCGTGTGTTTTTCCTCCTCTCATCCCCTCGCTGGGCTCTCGACTTCTCTCTCGGAGGCCACAAGTGTTTGATTCGCTGCCTGGTCGTGCATATTAATGAGCTGGAGGCAGCGGGCAGCTTTATAAAGCCTGACGGAGACGGAGAGAGACCTCAGCGGCTGACTGGCAGCTCATCCAAGCGCTCCAGACGCACGGACGGGTTGCGCAACCAGCGACGCAGACTGTCTTTCCTTCACTCTCTTCATTTCCTCGTCTAGACTTAAAAGACATCGGATTTTTTTCTTTGAAAACTTTGTTTCTAAAACTCATCCCCTCCACCCCCATTTTTCCATTTGTGGAGACATGGGTCGGTGCACAGTGCTCATTATTTTGCTGGTGGTGTCCTTATACGTCTTGAGCGCAGAAGGTAACAGACTTCGTTTAAACCTTTTTTTTTTTTTAACGTAAACTGTTTTTGGTTAAAGCTGTGGTGATGCAACTGCATAACAAGCACTAGGAGCATGTAGAAGGATCGGGAGTTCCGTCTGTTTTCTAGATTTACTCAAACTTTTCAGTGTTTCCACTCACACTCACTTTGTGTTTACTTCACCCAAACCTGCTGCGCACAGTTAGTCTTAGAAGTCTATGGTTTCTTCTAACAACACTGAACAAAATGTTTAAATGCTAAAAAGACACTTTTATTCAAACTAAAGCAGCTGAGCAAAACATGTCCACATATGGAAGATTGGTTTGGACTGGATGTTGTGTTCCCTGTTGTTTTGTAATGTTAACTATTTTCAAAAAAAATTAAAAAGATTAGAGACTGAACCTAACTTCCCAGAGGTAAAAATGTTTGTTCCAAAGCGTTGAAGCTGTTCTTCATGTTGCGCTGCAGATTTAGTGGCCGGAGGTCAGGACGGATAGCAGGGTGATGGATAAGAGAAACCTTGGAGGCTGTGGGGCATCACAGACATAAAACCCCAGCAAAACCAATTTGCTGCGCCTCCGTCTTTCAGTGGTGAAGCCTGGAGAGCATGACCCGGGGATGATGATGCATTGCTTCTGAGTTGTTGGCTTACTTAATGCCAGTTCATCTGTTCTGTGCATTTTTCATAGGAAAATAGACATATAGAATCTGCTTTGTGCAGCACTTTAAATCTTTTGTTCTTCTTTCATGTAACTAAAAACCAGAAACTATGTTAAATCTATTGGAAGATCAGATAAAATAAGTTTGTGTTTCACATGGTTTTATTTTCTTCTCCTGAATGACAGAGAGGTGTCCAAACATTTAACTTACTGTCTAATAAAAAATAAAAATAATAAAGGTTACAGATAAAAATCTCATACTATACAATGCAAATGATTTATAACAGTAAAAAACTACTTCCACAGAACATACAAATATACACCTTTTAAGGCAAATGTGCATCAAACAACTTCGGGTCCAAAAATGATCTTAATCTGGCATCTACTTTAAAACAAACACATAATGGAGAATGTTTCTTAGAAAGGAAAATGACATCAAACAACCTTGTGTAAGGACAACCCAAAACACTATGTGCATTTGTGGGGTGAGGTTGTGGAATAGCATGGAGGGAAGTATCAAAAAGTCACACAAGAAAAAATACTAACTAAAATTTTGGGAACACATAATTTAGAAAATGAGAAGCCTAATGGAACAATGTATGGATAGTGAGGCCTTCTTGAGGCTGTTTTGGTACCTTCACGTCTCTGTTTATGTGAATAATGTTTAAAATGTGTAAAAATGTATGCATTAAATGTAATAAGATTAATTAATACATTTTTCTTCTACCCACTCCTTTTTTTGTTCATCAAGTATATTTATTAACTATTTTATTTTGTGTTTGAAAATATCAGGAAATTAATCCAAAAATATCTTTGTGAAAAGTTGCAGCTGCAAACTCCAGTCTAATCTATGTTGTATTTTTGGAAGCCTACAAGTGTAGGTGCACCAGAAAAGGACCAAAGATCAGATACAAGGATGTGCAGAAGCTTGAGATCAAACCCAAACACCCCTTCTGCCAGGAAAGGATGATCTTGTGAGTCAAACTTTCTTCTTCATTGTGTTGGTTCTCCCTCTTTGATATAAACTTAAGTCTTTTTTTGCTCCAGCCCCATCTGTCAGCCATTTTCATGTCTTTTAATTGTTCTGCATCTGTTTTTTTTTTTTTTCTTTGATCCCATTAACTTCCATTGTGGAGTCACAAACCCAGCACACACTTAGCAGGCTTGTACTCACAGCTCTGCATGACAGCAAGAGTATCTGACAGGTGTGCATGGAAAGCCTCCATCATCCGTGCTAAGAAGCCAGAGAGCACTTCACGGCTTGACGAGGGTTTAATTACACGCTACAACCTAGAAGGTGGGAATGTCTCACTTGGGAAGGGGGGAGTGCAACTTTCAAGAACGCTTAGCATCATATAGGCTCATTGCAAGGTTAGACCTAACCTCGAGCTGATAAATGTTTTCCGACAAGTGGGAGCAGCTAGTTCGAGTATCCGAACCACTTGCCCTCGTCCTCTCTGCTGTCGAAGCTTCAACCCCTGGAAACACGTCTGTTTCACACAAACAGACGTTACCTTGAGTTTATAGTATCACAAATAAACAACATCAAATTCTACTGCTCTCCTTTCTCACTTCTAAATAAACTTTAAAAAGGTGGAGTTAAAGAACCACTCTGATCATATTTTGATCTATTTCCTGGTATTTTAATCATGAATATACCGTTTTTAGCCTAAATAAAAAAAACCTGTGGATAGAGTTTCTGCAGATTGACTAGTAGTTCATTTGAAATTCATCTCAGTTATGGGTAGGACTGTTTGTGTGGAGTAGCCCTGACGCCCCTTCCCATCACCCATAACCAAGAGCTCCCTGCTTACATGGTCTTCCGCTAACCCCCAACCTAACACTAGCTGTGCAACAAAAATGATGAGCAGTATCAGAGCTGTCCAGCCGTACAGTTTAGATCCAGATTCCAGCTCAGACGAGGAAAACAAAGACGTTCATGGATCTATTTGTCTGCAGGTGGATGCATCAGAATGGAGCTGGAGCAGGGAGCTGCTTGCCATAGTAGTTTCCACTCAACTCTCAGTTACGAGCTTTCTCAAACAGCATTTTTTCATCTGCTTCTGATTCACAATGATTTGAATAAAAAAGAAATACTTAGAAATGCAATTTTAAGAAATTTAAGCCAATTTTTTTATACTTGCCCTTTTTATTAGAATAATGCAACAAGAATGATAGAAAAAAAAAACAACACCAAAAAACACATCAAAGTGGGTCTTAAAGGCTGCATCAGTGACATTTCTAAGAAAAAAACACTCTGCTGCCCCCTACTGTTCCCTTCAAGCTTGACAACAAAAAATGTTTGTGTGAAATATGAACCATGTCCGTTTTGAAATATTTACTCTGCAATTCAGGAAAAATCGTGCAGTTTGTCGGAGGGAGGAGGAAAATGATAAGAAAACTGAGCTTGTTTGATAAAACTGTTTTAAATGTCTTCAAATATAAATAATTTCCACCACTCGAACCACAGTATTAACGTATTTATTTTAAAAAATGTTTTGCTGTTGTGTTTTCTGACCATTTGCATTTAACGTGGTGTATCCGTAGGACTGGAGAGTTTCAGAAGACAGCCTCGTTTGCGAGTGTTTGAGTGAAGTGTTTGCAGCATTCAGAAAACATGGGAAGCACTCACAGGCCCTCCACGGCTTGTGTGTCTGTGTTGCTACCTGCCACACAGCCATCATTCAGCGCTGCACTATTAGCATGAGATGGAGGCCACCAGCCGTTAGAGCCTGATGAAAAATGAGCCTCAGCGGGCTCCGGAAAGCCACAGAAAGAATGAGAGCGGGAGAGAAATGAGCATGAGAGTCCGCTTTCGCGTTGGCATTCTGAGCAGCTACTCCACAAGCACAAACACAGACGAGGAGCCCCCAAATGTTTCTTCTTGCCCCCCCCTTCCCATTTGCTCCCTTTAGTCTTCTGTCTTTGTCAGTCGTTAACATTTTATCCCCCCCCTGCCTCTGTTCCTTCCATAATTTTTAGAGCTGGTGGCTTCCCTTAGATACCTAGGAGAATGAGAATGAGCTGGAATTCACACAGCAATTAGGTTAAACCCCCCCACCCCACTGAGCAGATATGAGTCCATGGGCCTGCATGCACAAGCAGGTTTTTTAGGGTCCGTTTCCTCAATAACAAAGCACAAATGGCTATCAAACCGAAGCTAACTAGTCAAACGCAGTGACAAGTGAATGGGCAGGAAAGCAGATGCAGAAGTCTTTAATCAAATCATTAGAGGGCCTGGCTGTGAGAGGGGAGCCTTTCCTGCAGTCATTTAGCATGCATGGTCCGCTGAGGCTTTGAGCGTGTCAGCAGATGAAGAGGCCCCCCTCTTCTCTTTTCTCCTGCCTGTTTGAAATGAATATGCCACATGCAGGCAGATTGTCTCTGTCCTCACCTCAAGCGCAGGGTCTACAGACAGACCCTTGATTCATCAGGCTCCGATGTCACATTTTTCTGTGGCAGCTCCATTATGTTGCCAAAAGAAGTTGACCCAGCTGCGCAAGCCTCTCTTTTGAAATGTGAGCGCTTTTTCATGGTGGGAATTTTTTTTATTAGCTGCACTGAACAACAGCAGCCAAAGCACATCAGCCATGCTGCAACAGGAACGGCCGTCATTCAGAAAGCCTGGCAGGTTTTCACATGTTCATAGGGTTTTTACTCCAGGAAAATTCCAAATCCTGACCATTGTGAGGGGTCAGATTGTGGTCACAGGGTTTTGTGGGAGAAGGTACAGGTTGACGACTGAAAAGCTTTGTACGTCTGATGGATTCATACTGGGCTGTTTTTCTCACATCTTCAGCTTTTGACTGAACTGCTGTGTGTCCTCTGATCCTTTTCAGCGTGACAATGGAGAACGTGTCTCGGTTTAAGGGCCAGGAATATTGTCTCCATCCCAAACTTCAGAGCACCAAGAATCTGGTTAAATGGTTCCGGATTTGGAAGGACAAGCACAGGTAAACATCCTGTGGCCTCTATAGAAATGTCAGATTTTTAATTTGTAGTAATTTAACTTATTTAATAATGCATGTCTTGGGAAAAGTTTGTTTTAATACAAATAATAATGGATTAGATGTAATCTGTGCTTTTCCAGATGCTCAAAGTTCTTAAAATGTGTCCATTATTCATTCACTCCTCATTCATACTTAAGGCCCGTACACACCGGGACGAATTTCAAATTTGCCTCGTGACTAAACAAAGGGCACCAATGAGAGTGTGCACACCGACGCGAAAAAACGCCACGCGTCAAAGCGTCCAAAAAAAAAAAACGCCTCGGGTTCGTTTTTTTTTTTTGACGCCTCGCCTCGAAATCTATTCGACCAATGAGAATGGCGCTTTTGCTCACGTGTCTGGAGCTTCTGAAGTTACAGTAAAACACAACTTGGGGGCGCTCAAACACAAAACTGCCTTTCTGAGCACACATACCAGCAAAGAAGATAGACGCCAAGTAGCGGCTACACTGCCGCAAAGAAATAATGACGGACATTCTAAAATATCCCCGAAAACGCTCATGATACATTTTCAGCTCTTGTACCAGTCGATAAAACTCACCATGTTCTTCTCTTCTCGTAACTATGGGATGTACCCAAAATCGGCGTCTTTTCCGGCGTCTTTAATCATTCAACAGAACAATAATTTCTTCATCATTGGAACTGGAGCTGGAGCTACTGGTGCTTGAAATATTCATGTTTTCTTTGTATGATTCTGACAAGCTCGTAAATACTGGCTCTCTTCTTCTGAGTGAAAAGCGACCACCTTGTGTACAGGAGTATTTCTGTTTGACATTAAGCGCCATCTAATGTCAGGGAATGAAATTGCATGTTGGCTCAGCTCATCGTCAGCGAAAATCGCCTGGGTGTGAACACAAAAGACGTGGCGAAAAACGCTGGCGAATAACGCCTGGCGAATATTCGTCCCGGTGTGTACGGGCCTTTAGTGATGGTATCTACTGATGTAACCTCAGCTGCCCTGGGGCAGACTGACAGAGGCGTGGCTGCCAGTTCACACCTACGGCCCCTCTGACCGTCACCGGGATCATTCATACACATTCACACACCAGTGGAGCCACACTGGATGCAGTGAGGGTGAAGTGTCTTGCCCAAGGACACAGCAACATTCACTGTGGGAGCGGGGATCAAACTGCCGTCCCTTTAATCATTGGCCGACCTGCTCAACCGCCTGAGCCACTGCTGTTTGCAAAAGTCTGTTTGTTTGCAGCTCGGTAGCTATGTTACTGGAAAACAAATGATGTGGTCCTTTTATATAACTCCCCAGTGGCATGTTTTTGTTTTAAATATTTTATCTTCAAAAATGATATTATTAAAGTGACATTACATCACGTTCCCACTGTTAAACCATGAATAAACCCTTCACTATTGCTTTTTTGGTCAACAGTTTCCTTCCCTGAAGGGGGCAAATATGAAATAATTTAAATGAGCCAAACTGGTGTCAAAACATGTTGAAGTGCATAGCTAACAAATTTGAAGCAGAAACATACATTTATATTTTGCCAAACATAGGAGAGGATGAATGTGGCCTTTTTAAAACCCAACTGGAAAAGATTAATGCCAAATGTTTTATATATTCCTTGGTACTGCAGACCATTATATCAAAGATTCTTTAGATTCTTTGAATGGGTTTGATAAAAAGTTGGTTCGAATATCTATGTCCAGTTTTAAGCTTCAATGCTGATGCCACAGTATGACTCATCGAGCTATCTTTGTGGATTTTATGCAACATAGCCATGATGCACACACAATGCTACTGCAAATTCCAGATGCGTCAAGTTCTATTATTAACGTCATGAAAGCTGCATTAAACATTTCCAAACTGTCTCATTTCTACACACTTTGTAGTTACAATGACATAACCTACTGTACACTCATTTGAAGAGTAACATATGAATGGATTCTAAAATATAACAATACTCTAGCTGCTGGTTTTGAAATATTAAAAAAAAGTATTATGCTGCGTTTCCTTGTTAATCTTTGTAGTTTGTTCTAATAGTTGCCTATTAAATTTAAAAAACTGGGAATCATCTTTTTTTATTTTCATGGGCATTATTATTTAACGTTTACATAAAAATGTGTTCCTAAATAAATTGTTATTCCTGCTATCTTTCTTCAAATCATGTTTTTCTTCTAGGTTGACTGCCTAACTTCAATGAACAGAAAAATCCTCTTTTAAAAACTATCTATGCGTTTAATGTCATTATTGTTTTCTGCATATGTGAGACAGTTAACAGAAGGCCAACAATATTTAAAAAAAAAGTATTATAAAATAATTAATGTGGGAGTATCCAAACTTTTTGCAAAGAGGGCCAAATTCAGTGAAGTGAATACGTTTTAGCCTGCATTGTTTTAAACTCTTATACATTTAAATGCTAATGAGCTATTTAGTGGAAATTTCATTGCAATCAATACTTGTAATTTCTTAGTTTTGTAGTTTTTTTATTTACAGTCGACATTTTAGAAATGAGCTACACAGTGTCACAAAGGAGTTTTGTCTAATTTAATTATAGTAGTTTAGCCAATCGTAATAAGAAATCAGACAGTTTTTAGAGCGTGAAGAGGGTTGCATATAAAGGATTTTTTGACAAAAGTCTGCAGGCGGGTGGAAACTCTAAAGCAGGCTGCATTTGACCCACAGGCTGGGCTGTGGACATGCCTGAATTAATGCAATTCTGTTTTTGTCCTGCAGGGTGTATGAAGCCTAAAACATGGTCTACACACAACACACGGATCAAACAAGATTTTAAAAAGGGACAGCATCGTCACCAGGACTTTTTGATGAAGAACTAAGTTCATCTCCAGTGAAGTCACACTTCTCCTCCTCTGGCTCAAGTTTACTCAAGAATGCAGAGTTCTGCCTAATTTGTACATAATCTGGTGGGCTTGTTTTAGTAGGCCTTTAGCTACATCACTTACTTTTCTTGTCTTTGCAAGTGTAGCTAATTCTGTGAGATAGTGGAGGAGACAGCGCCATCTGTCTGTGAACGGCGGGGCTCATCTAAAGGGATTATTCTGTTCCCACAAAGCAATAGATGAGTTTTCTGTCCGCATTTAGGAGGTTGTGAGGTCATAGATGAAATGCAGTGATAAATCAATGTCCACGTCTTCAGTGCGTTCAACAAACATGTCGCCATTGATCACACAGGTCATTCACAGCTTTCTGTGTGTTTGACATTTACATGTTTTCTAAAGAAAAGCACAAAGTCACAAACCCAACTAAAAATCCTCTCCTGTACCAGCAAATAAGACGGGTAATAAGCAGTTCAAGTAAAAGCTGTTACATCAGAGTATGCATGTGTCTTACAGATGGAAAATACAAAAACAATGCAGTTAAAAGAATTTTATCATGTATTTTTTTTTTCATTATTTAACAAGCTGATCAGTCTAATTAAATGAAATGACAACATAATGGCAACAACAGCACACGTCTCTGTACTTTTTTAAACTTGGGTTTTGTTTGTTTTTCATTAGCTAAGTTTTAAGATGATATTCAAAGAGTTTCAACACAGTTTTTGTTGACGGCTCGGAAAGAAAACTTTATTTTTTTAATAGCAAATCACTCTGTTGTTAGAAAGTTAAAAAAAAAACGCTGTAGAATTAAGATGCAGATGGTTGTGATAATATACTTATTCCATCTTTAAGGGATTTGATCTGACACGAAAGGTCACAGTAATGTCAACCTAATGTCTAATGTTTTTCTTTTTTTTGCAAAATAATATATTTGCCGAGAATCCTCCGATTTGTGATAACTGAGATCAACACAGAGATAACTCTCATTTGATCATCTTATGTAGTTTCCTTCTTGTTTTAATGCATTCTTTATATTCAACTTTAATAATGTTTGTGTGTCTGCATGTAGACATCTGCACATATGGTAAAATTTAAAGCATTCTTCATTTTTATGTTCCATAGATGTGTGTATGATTATTTTCGAGTGCAGTGATATGTTAATGACAGTAAGTCGATATTTAGACTTTAGTGTCATGCTTACGTCAGTCTCAATTACTGCAGGTTTGTTTTTGTTTTGTTTTTTACTTTTGGCAGCATATGTTTTGAGATTGTGGATTTGGAGTCCCCCACCAAAAACAAACGTAGATATTTAATCAAGTGTAAAATGATAAACACGGTAATAAACTGTCTATAGTGCATCTTTTGTTTGATTCATTGAATAAGGAAACAGCTGTGAATAAAGCCAACATGGTGCAGAGGTAGAGCGGTCAACCTCTAATTGGAAGACCGCAGCTTTGGGCAGTGACCAAACCAGTGTCCTTGGACAAGACACTGATCTCAACATTGCTCCTAGTGGTGATAAGTTGGTGCCAGTGTTTGGCCACCGAGCCATCATCAGTGTGTGCATGTGAGTGTGCATGGGTGAATAGGAAAGAGACTGTATTAGGCCTTCTAAAAAGGGGTGTATCAATTATTTGATTACATAAATTAATCGATTTCTATTTCAATTCATTTTAATTTTATTTATATAGCCCAAATTCACAACAACAGTCGTCTCAATGGGCGTCGTACCGGTAATTGTAAAGTAAACATTAAATCAAAAAGCATCATAAATGCATGGAATTCAATAGAATAATACTAAACTTTAACTTAACAGACTAAACTAAACTGGGAATCCCTGCCCTTAGACCCCTCTTCGCAGTAAGGAAAAACTCCTAAAACAAACGGATTCGAGAAAAAACAAAGAATTCTCAGGAGTGTCCACATGAAGGAGGGATCCTCCCCCAGGACGGAAAGGCAATTTACCAGAACTCTTAGAGAGAATTAGCTTATCTAACTCTACTACATATTTAAAGTCCAGCAAATGATCTTCATCCAGATGAAGTTGGGGGACGGCTGGGGGCGGGAGAGGAGCTGGAGGCAGGATACTCAACCAGGTGTAGGAGCAGTAGTAGAGGCAAGCCAGAGATGAGGTACACGGTCAGGTACAGGAGCACGGACGAGCCAACTGGAATCTGGGAGCACTCCCACTCCCCAGGAGGGGAATGGGAAGGAGGAACAGTACATGAATCGCACTGCACCAAACAGAGCCATGGAGAACTAAATGATAAATAATGATCCAGAATAGAGGAGAGAAGGAGAGTAGAGGTAGACGAGAATAGAGGACAGAACCCCAGTGCACCATAGTTACCCCAGCTTCAAACTTCTAGCAGCCTACTAACAACTCTATTGTTATTGTTAAGTTTAATTTAAACAAATTAACAGTAATGTAAATATTCTCTGATTACTAGCTAGTCTGATTACAAGCCCGTCCAAAGAGGAATGTTTGAAGTCTAACTATGAATGTAGAAACGGTGTCGGCCTCTCTTCCATGAGTTGGGAGTTTATTCCATAAAACAGGAACTTGGTGGCTAAAGGCTCTACCTCCAAATGAACTTTTACTAATTCTAGGAATCAAAAGCAGTCCTGCATTTAGTGAGTGAAGTGTTCTATTTGGGTGGTAAGGCACTATGATGTAACAAACACTACTTAATTTAAATAATGTATGTTATCAAAAGTTCTTTTGGGTTCTTCAAATAAACAGATTCACATTACAATTCAAAACAGAAATACACCTGTAGAATTTTTAAAACATAAATTTAATTTTCTTAACTCCCAAGTTTCTTTTCTCTCTCTTGTTTTTTTCACAGGCGCGCGCTCATACTAGAGTCAATGAAATGTCTACGCGAACGCGCATCGCGGCATCAGTCAGTCCAATAAATCCAACCAAAAGAAGCCCCCCCAAAAATAAACGGGTATACCAGTAAAATAAAAATATGTGTTTGGGTACCAAAGAAGAAGAAAAAAGTGCCTATCTCACCAGCTGGTCTCTTTGATCAGTTTCTTTAGAATGCGCCCACTCACGGAATCGCGCACGTCACTCCACTCGGCCTAGAATAAATCTCCGGTTTCTGCTCCCCCGTCGCTCATCTGGACTCCACAGAATGTTTGGTGGGATAAATCCAGCAGGCAAGGAACATTTAATATTTTGGAGTCTTTGGTCACGGGAGAAGAGCACGGCGGCTGCTGTCGGCGCGTCTTTCACCCTCCTTCTTCCCTCTGTTGCGCACCTGTTCTGACCCCATTTAATAACTTTGGGGCGTGACTGCCGTGCGTCAGGTGAACGTCCATAACATAAATAAATAAACCTATGAAAATCATACAAAGACCACATCCAGAAATGACAGTGGATAACAAATATTTCTTCACAAAAAAACACGTTAGTCCCCTCATACACAAACCCAGGTAGAACTAATGATCCTTTTTTTCCCCATAGTCATAATGTGACCACGTCATAATGAGGTCTTTAATACAGGACGGGGCCATACCATGTAAGGCCTTATAGGTAAGCAGGAGGATTTTGGACTTGATTCTAGAATCAACTGGGAGCCAGTGAAGTGAAACTAACACAGGAGTGATGTGATCTCTTCTGCTAGTTCCTGCTAACAATCTAGCTGCTGCGTTCTGAACAAGCTGGAGACTTCTTAAGGAACTTTTAGGACACACGGCTAACAAACCAAGTATTAAAGTAATCCAGCCCGGACGTAACAAATGCATGGATGAGTTTTTCAGCATCACTCTTAGGAAAGTATATTTCTGATCTTAGCAATATTCCGTAGGTGAAAAAAGGCAGTTCTACACGCCTGAGATATGTGAGCCTTAAATGATAAATCCTGGTCTATTACTGGGATCAAAACAGATTGATCTGTCTGAGGCAGAGTTGAATTGACCAATGCCATTAAAAATCATTTAAAATAAGATAAATTGATAATTGAATTGATATTAGAAACTACCATTTGGACTGAGACATGGTGGGTTTATTTTACTATAACGTAAAAACAACCAAGTACATCACACAACACACATGTGATGTCAGCAGAAACTGATCAATCCATCATTCCAGTCTAATGTGTGGAAACACTTTGAATTTAGCAAAATCATGTGACCATCCAGTGTGCTAGAATGTTCTAAGAATGTTCCCTTTGGATTCTGTAGATGTGGAAAAACAACAGTGGGCTGAACTTTAGGAAACTAAAATGTGAATGAATTTGACATTCATTCTTGTTTACTTGTTCGTTTGTACACATATTTAATTCACACTTGACTATCTTGAAGAAAATACAGGGAATCTGGAAAACTTCACCTGCATTGCTTCAGTTCCAGGTAATTCTCTGAGACACACTGGTTGATGTTCTGGAAAGAGATGTCCTGGATCCATTTTAGGTCAGTGAATTGGGTCAAATTGGATCGTTTAAAATGAACAAAACAGATCAAATTGGCAGCCACAAATGAATCAAATCAAAATTATCTTTTAAATCGTTGCACCCCTAGTACACTACACGCCATTTACCAACAATGAGGGAGTGTCAAACTGAAATCTGCTAAGAAAGAGCAATCCACTAGGTGGCAACAAAGACTGTTTCATTTGTCTTGCAGTCAGTGGATTGTGGATTTATAACAAGATAATATCAAAAAGGTTTTCAAATCCACTGCAAATACAACAAATGACCTTAAACACACCGTAAACCAGCCTAAATGTTAAGAAACCAAGAGAGAAACATTAACAAAATTAAAAAATAATACTGATTCAATGAGCCTAAGCAGTGTCAAGTTGAAAATGACATTTTTGAGTTTTTTAAGTGTTTGCACTATGAAGTTGAGTTAATGTGATGTAACTATAAACTCACAGTGTTATGCTTAATATAAACCACACCCCTTTACAGTAAAAAAAGTAATGTGAAAAAATCTATATATTTTATTTCTACATTTGGGATATAACAGTGTTATTAAGTTGAAAATCTGAATAATTTGTAAGTTCTTAGCAAAATTGTAGCTCATTTTGTACGTAGCATGTGTAAAAGCACCAGACATTAAAATGTGGACATGCTATGTAAGTAAAGTAGATTTATTATAAAACAGTCATAGATTGTATCATTGCTTTAAAAGGGTGTGATACATGTGTAACAATTATATAATCAGCCCTAAGGGTAGCTCCAATGGGAAAAGAAATATGTATTAAAACATGAAAATAAAACAATTGACCTTAGAGCTAAATAAAAGAACGTTTGAATGTCTTCAGCTTCCACCACTGTCGTGTTTTGAGAATGGGGCCTGGCAGCAAGGCGGGGTCAGTGTTTGGCAGCGACCCCCCCGCTGTCTTCACAGCCAGAGGGGCGGGGTCAGTGTTTGGCAGGTTCGTCCCCCGAGGCTGTGCGTGTGCGCGCGTGTGTGCGGGTTTTCTCGTAACGACAGCCGAACTGGCGTTGGAGTCTGGACCATCTTGCAGAGAAGAAATCGCGTTAAGTAGAAATATTTTTTGTTTGCCCGTTCTGCAATGTTCGCAACGCTCTCCATACACCGTCTGCTGTGAATCCGTCAAAGTTTTGGTCTCCACCGACGTCGGCTCCAGAAACGAAAGCAGCTAAATTGATGCGTCTGGCTGCGTCTTCCTGTTTGTTTTGACCCGGTAAGGCTCCCCGGAGCGGCTCACTTATTACCCCGCCGTGCTAACAACTCCTGCCCGGCTTCCTTCAGCATCTCAGAGGCTAGCCTATGATGCTAGCCTGCTCTGCTAGCTTAAGCTTTTAGCCATTAGTGTCTATTTAACACTCCTTCGTTCATTAACCGGTGATATTCATCTGTGTCCACATTTGAACATCAATAGGGAGGGCTGGAAATGATTTTCACGGGCTTTTGGCTTCATTCGTATCCGCTGGAAGCGAGCGGCTAAAGGCTAAATGGCTAGGAGGAGCAGCGGCACTTCCATCCCATCTGCGGCTCTTCGCGCATCAAGCTAACCGGAAGGCACAAAAACCTAAAAATAATTTCCAGGCTGATTTAAAATAGTTGCATCATTTTAATCGCACTTGCAGACATTTTCAGCTCTAATAATGCCCATCTTTTAGTTGGTTGATTTAGCCTTATACTCAGACAGTATGAGTTTAGTGTTTTGTGGATAATAGGATGAATTCAGTCCTAGTTCTGACTGACTGTCATCAGGGCCGCGCAGAAAAAGATGATATAATTTCTGTTTTTTAGATGTTTGAAAGGATTTAACGAAGGCGGTAGCTTTGTTTTTTTTTTGTTTTTTTTTTTTTATTTATTTGACGGTCCGTTTCTGGAAGGCTACATCAGGCTTCCAGATATACCGGGCTCCACTCAGTGACTGTGGAATGTTCTGGTGTTTTTGTGCCAAGTGTTTGACACCAGGGCGCTTGTTTTACCTGTCCTGCTTTTTGTTGCTGTTTTGAGCTGCTGATCATCCAAATCGATTGCCTCAATTTCCCAAACGTTTGTGTCTGCTGCTCCTAATGAAGACAGACTGACATCTCTTTGTGGTCAACACTAAGCTTTTAAGAACCACAATGGAGGATTTTTATAATTCTTTAGTGCAGCAATGTTATTTTTCATATAGATTGGCTCAAAAATCCTATCCTATCATCTTTTTTTATATAAAGCTTGATATGGTTAGATTTACCAATCTAAAAATAGCTCCAAGCTACTTTTAAAATGCACATTATTATTATACACTAATATTATGTTGGACCTTTTTAAATGCACATCAAAGTTAGCTAAAAATGTCAAATTTTCCAGCATATTGATGCAGAATATTGTCAAATATTAACTTATATAGTGCTTAATAATTAGTCCCTGTAATAGTAGACATCAAATATAAGGTGAGTGTGGCCATTAACCTTTATTCTTGGTAAATCTTGCTTTACGTGAAAGCCGTCACGTATTCACATACCAACTGTGATTAAACTCTCCAGCCTCCTGCAGTGTGAGATAAGGCCTGGATGTAACCTAGGCCACGGTTTCAAATGCAAAGAAAATATGTGCTCACATGCAGCAGTAGTTTCATAATCGCACAGCTGCCTGCAGCGTCCGACTTTTGTTGCCGGGTCACCGACTTGTTGTTTTAGACCGGATGAGGGGGCCAAGCTAAACCCGAAAAGATGGAGCCAAAAGCAGTCAGTTTTCATCTGCTCCTGTTCCTTCAACATCTTTTAAAATCATGTAGTATCTATAAAGTGTTTGAAGACCCGCTCCGATCCTCTTTTGATCTGTCGGCAAAGCGTTCCAAGTGTCCTTTTAATTATGATTATGTCGTTTTCTAGGATATAGTTTCTGCAGAGCAGCAGGAGCTCATTCGAAATTCCCCTCTGAGTTGTGGGCTGGACGGTTGGCATCCGTTTATGTGCTCTCCCGGTTGCTTACAGCGCCTCGCACCCCCAAGCTAAAATTACCAGAGCAATAAAAATGGCGAGCAACATCAGAGCTATCCAGCCGTGTACGATCTTGTCGTGCACAAGTGCATCGGAATGGAGCAGAGTAGGGAGTTTGTGGCTCTTTTTCAAACAGCGGTTTATACTCAGAAACTCAATTTTGAGCTTAATTTTCTTTGTATATGTCCTCCATCATGAGAAAAATGCCACACGAACATGTGAAGAACCCATTTTTTGTCGGGATGGGCCTTTGAATATCTGAACATCGAGCTCCGGCTCATCATATCAAATGTTTTTAAGAGTCTGCAAAGTGGATTTCTTGTCATTGTTGTTTAAAAACACCAGTTGCTGCAAAAAAAAAAAGCTGACGGAGCAAGGAAAACAAATCTACTGATAGCTCTGCTACTCTAATTAGTTTTGCTGCTCTATTATTTTTATATTCTTTTTAAATAGATATAGCTCACTAGAGGGCAGATGGAGAAATCCTGAGCTGCAGGAAGAAGTAATCTAGGGGTGAGAAAACATTCTCAGTAGGTTTAAGGTCAGTGCTTTAGCAGGTCGCTGTCTGCTAAATGTGCCGGGCCTCCGGAGAGATTGCACAGCAAGTAAAGTCACATGACTTGAAATGCAGGCTGATGGACCGTGGAGCCTATAGTAATCCTTGCCACTTGTTCAGTCGGCTTTGTCTCACATTACAGACCACTCAATACATTCACAAATGTTTCTGTGTGAATATTGTAAATAGACAACTTCAAATGTTCATCTTTTATGTGGTTTTCTATGTTTTGGTGATCTATGAAATGCTTTTTTTTTTTTTAATGTAACTGTTTGGTGCAAGAGATTTTTTTTTTTCTCATCAGATGTGTAAAAGTTATTAATTTTAATCAGTTGGACTTTCCAGCTGGTTCAGACTACAGGTGACTGACGGAAACCCCTCCTCTCATGGGGGCGTTTTTCAGCAGGAAAACAAAAAAAACCTCATTTGAGATTGAAAATAAAACATTTCATAGACGGCATGAAAACGGTAAAAGCAGAGAGCAAAGATTGATTCAAAATCAAAACAGGAGTTCTATAGAAAAAACAGTTGTTGTTATCTGATGTTTTCGTGATGTTGACTTCCTCGCTGTTTGCATGTTTTAAAATAACACCCATAGTTTTTATTTGTAAAATGGAGCATCAAACCACAAACAGCAGAATCCGTTTCAAGGCTGTTGCTACCAAAAATGCTCTGCTGAGTGCGTTCTAGTAATTCTTTTTCTGAGATGCTCAAGCTAGCGGTAGCTCCCAAAACATCTGCTGCATTGATCTGCAAACACTTTTACAGCTTGGATTTAGTGGAACTTTGTGTCAGAACCAATTTCCAAAGGACATGTTAGAATAACATAGTTTTTGCTAAATTGACTCCATCAATTTTGATAAAAAAGCGAACTTGGACGAAAAAAATCTGAGATATTATTTTTTTGCCATATCACCCAGCTCTACATGTAACTAGAAAAAAAAAGAACAATTACTGCATACATTTTTATTCATTATCTTTCTTAAATGTATTATTTACGAACTTAAATGTAATAAGTGACTTGTTCATAAGTGAGCTGCGGGTGAACGACGGCAGCCGAATTCTTTGATAATGTGCCGTTTCCTGTTTTGTGTTGGATACTGCCCTTAGGACTGCAGTATTACCATTATGCTTGGTCACTTATTGCATGTTCCTTGCTTGTTGTTATGCGGCTTCCTCTGACAGCCAGTGTTTTCATCTAACATTTACTCCCACTCCAAAAAATAAATAGAAAAAAGAGACCACATCTGGTACTGTTTAGATATGTTTTGTCATTACAGTGACACCAGACACACTAAAGAATTTCACCATCAGGTGAGTGCCGAGACCACCACCTGTTCTGCCTGCTGCTCCTCCCTCTGAGGCCAGCTTGGCTTATCGCTAACCTGAACACCTCCTCCTGGAACAAATGTGCCAAATCAAAACCAGGTCACTTAAGTTTAACGGGATTGGGGGAGATTAACTGCTGCCAAAACTTGGAAATGTAGCACACCGAAAATTTGACCTTCAGACCCTGTTTAAGGTCAATTTACAACAAAAGAGAAAGATATATAACTCAGAAAGCACAAACAACACTACAGACTGTTTATCTCCTGCTGTGTAAATGTTGACATGCCTAAAATTGTAAAGCTTTTAAAGCAATTATTCTTTTTTTAAGTGTTTGTCTGGCATATTTTTTGCATTATCAAAAGCTTTATTTTTAACAGGAAGAAGAATGTTAGATGGCTTATTTTCAGCGAATCAAGCTCCTTGGAATAGAAAAGAGAACTTGAATGACTTTTCACTTGTTTGGCAAATGACCAAACTCTATGCAAATGTGTCAAATGAATTGATGCCTTTCTTCCAGTCCCACAGATGCCAGCACAGAGCTGCATTTTGGTTTCCACTGTAGGCATTTAAAGCCTATTTTGTGTTCCTGCCTCTTAAGGAAACATCCCCCTGATTTGCCTTTTTCCTGTCCCATATCTGAACTGTAATGTCCACAACTTTACAGAAGAAAAAACTACATTAACACGATAACACTGGGCTTTAGTTGAAAAATCAAGCAGATCATTAAATTTCACGAGTTAAAATTTAAACTGAAAGTGCATAATGGATTAAGTCTGAATTACTGTTATTGTACACTTTTAGAATGAAATAAAACAAACATTTCTTGAGTTATGACATTTTTTAAGCAAATGTTAACCAAGGTGGCAGCTTATTTTTTTGTGCCAGGGGAATTTTTGGTAAATCTCTGCTGGCTGGGCTCGGCTCAGTGTGTCGCAGACTTGGTCCTATTTACGCATTCATCTCCATTGTATCCCCCAAGATTTAAAGTATATTCACTTAATTTATTCCAAAATGTCAAGAGTTTAGCTGCAATCTTTTACCCTTTTCCTTTTTAGTTAAACTATTGAAAATACCTGTGTAAAAAGAGGATAGTTGGACTTTTCCATCATCGAAAAGTAAAAGTTGGTGCAAGTGTGATTGAACTCTGTGAACAAAATTTAAGGGCAAATTTCATTAAGCTAATATTTGTTGGGAACGGCGAGTTATTAATTAATCAGTGCAAAGGCCAGCCAAGTTACTGAATCATGAAATAACAGGGTTTGGCAGTTACCATTTTGCTCTTCTTTGTTTGTACCTCATTTGACTGTCTCCTTATTTGTCACTAACTTTGTAGTGTTCCAGTCATGTTTCTTGTACATATTTGGTAACATTTTCTAAATGACATCAGGGTAAGAAATATCACCCAGTCCAATACTACACTGAAAACTACAAAGATATATTTTATGCTTAGAATATTTAATGGAAAACAGTAATGTTTACATTTTTTAAATCATTTTGTTTGTAGCAAACCAATATAAGACATGATAATGCTTGTCCTATTTTTTTTTTATGTTCCAGTTTACAATGACACGTTCTAATGACTACCCAGCTTTATTTATCCGTGATTTGAGCAGAACACTGAATACATGTCTGTCAATGGAAGGCAGTAAACGGTGCTGACAAACGGATTTTAGACAAGGTTTTTTTATTTGTTTACATTTCCTTCTTTTGCGTTGATGTGCAGTAGACTGTCAATTGCCAACTTTTTAGGCTTTGAATTCTCATCTATGTGTGTATATAGTAGACTGATGCAGCTGCAAATTGTGGAGCCACTGAGATCTTCATGAAACTGCAATCTAGTATAAACAGATTAATAATAAACATCCTGCTGTCCAGCTTCCTGTGAAACTATTTATAGGAACCTTAATGGCTAACTGTGATGTTGGCAGGCTCATTGTGAGCACTCATCAAATTCACCAGGTATTAGGGCAGTAAATCAATCATTTGCAAGTTCTTTATGGGATCTTACCATTTTTATTCCTTTATTAGTTGTTTTAACGTTGGCTGCAATGCACTCTGAGGTCTTTAAAAAGCAGAGTTGTAAAATGTTGTTTTTGTTCTGTCTTTGACAGCACAGATGAGGATCTTGGTCACATGGTCAGTGCCTAATAGATGAGATTTGAATCGCGCCTGTCACAAGTGTTGTTTGGGTGTGGGCTTTTATAGATGGCAAATGTGAAACTGACACTGAATAGCACAAGGAAGTTATGTTGTACAAAGGTCACAACACATAGCAGAAGTACCAAACATTATTTTCAATCCTAATGTTTTCTGGAGTTCAAAGTCACTAAAGAGTAAAGCATTTCTGAGTCAAAACTGTGTGTTTTCATATTGATTGACCTTTAGTTTTTACCATTTTTATTCATTGACGATATCTAATGTTTTGTTATTTGAACCACCTTTATAAGATTAAGCTGAGAAATCTACAGTCTTTACATTAGGGATGCATTAAAATGAAAATTTGTGGCCGAAGCCAAATAAGTATTAAAATGGTTGGCCAAATACTGTAGTTACCGAAGGTCTAATGTGGATGTTGAGTTTTTATTACAATTTTTTTTTTTAATGTTCTGCAACCTAGAATACATTTTAGACATGCTTTTCAAAGTAAATGTGTACTTCCCAGGTAAGCACATGAGGAAAATACCTGCATCGTGTAACGGGGTTCAGTCCATGTACTCCAAGCCTTGGAAAGCTAATGGCTTCCAAAACACTAGATGGTTGGTCATCTAAAGCTCTTATTTTTGATTCTGTTTGCTTTGACACTACCCTTTGAAAACTTTTTCGTCTTTCCAAATACGTCAGCCATGGATGGAGTGCTGGCTGCTATCTTTCCTTTTAGCTGCTGCAGCTGTCTCTTTCTCTCATATTAGTCATCCTGTTCCAGGTGTTTGCCTTTTAAATGGCTCATTGAAGAAGAGGTTTTAAAGATTTTAACCCCTTTATAATTTGGTTCCACGTTCACTGCATCTTAGTTTTTTTTTTTGCTTTTAAGTTGCAAGATCATCCATGCACATTGATTAACCAAACGTTGATCGCGTCACATTCCACTATTTGGCCGTACTTTAAATCACTCCCACCGAAGGCCAAATTTGGCTTTTTTGCAATATGATCAGTTGCTGAATATTTGGTGCATCCCTACTTTAAATGTTAGCAATCTATTGCTGTCAGTTTGTCACATGATATCTTTGTAATTGTTATTGTTTTGCAACTGATGATAAACAGTGTAAAGACAAACATCTTAAAAAATGTTACCGTGGTGCAAGTTGAAGGAAATTCCTCAGTATTTCAATAACTTTAAGTAATTGTTTTATTGTTAGTTGTTTACTTTATTCTAAAGAAACTGAAGTTCTTAACAAGACTTCAGTCTATTTTTTTTGGAATGGGACGGCAAAGTTGCTTTCATAATTAACACATTCTTCACAGTCTTAATTAAATGCCTGTTTTGTGGTTTTTGTCAGGTGCCTGGCTGCTGTGTAACTGTGAGCCTTTATTTGGTGAACGCTGCCAGCCCTGCAGTGGCCTGTTCTCGCATGGCTAGAGAATGTTGACAGGTTGACCTTCATTCTGATCAGTTCACTGCAACCACCTCTGATCAAAATGTTTATTAAATGTTTGTGCAAGTTGAAATGGGAGTTGCAGGTTTTCTTTACACTTCTACTGTTCAATGTAATGTTTGATTGTTAGGAAGCAAAAGCCTAAGTGGTGGTATAGTGGCACCTCGATGTGCTGTAGCACGTTTAGTAACGCAGCGGGAGGCAAGCTTCTGCGAGACTATGTGGAGGAGGAGGACGGTCCTGCAAAAACCTCCCTGAACTTTGCTCCGGTTTGGTTTGGCAGTAATACGTCTGACAGGTTTACTAAAAAAAGGATTTGGAGACAGGAAACTGGGGGTATTTTCTAGTCTCTTCTAGTAATTGTGAGTCCAAATCGTTTCATGCCTCCTGGTAGCAAGACCATCCTATTTAGTGTTTTCATTCATGTTTCTCTTGGAGCAGAAGTCCTGGTGTGAACCCCCTTTTGTTTTAGCTCCTTTCTTAGATGCATCTTGCTAATTGACACTTAAGTCACATCTTTGTGGTCCTTGTCTCTTTTTCTGGCTGTAAAACATTAGCCTTTGCTGTTTTGGGAGTTTAGGTTCTGGTAAAAAAAAACCCTAGCTTTTAGATTAAGTATGTTGTGTCTTGTAAAGCTTCTTGTAGCATAGCCGTTAGTGTTAGGCACTGAAGTCCAGTAACAAAGCACTGTTGAGCTTAGATCCAAATTCTGTTCCTACAAATCTACCTTCTTCAAGCTCCATAATGTTAAAAAGATGCATGAATACAATGAACGGTCATGACAATTCTCTGACTTCCACAAACCCTCCCCTTGTACTTCAGCTTTTCCTTCAAACTCTACTTATCTTTGATGCTTTCTGCGGTTAGATCATGAGTGTTTCTGAACCTTGACTGCCACTCTTTCTATGACTGCATCTGTTCACTTAGCTCTATCATTAATAATAACAGCAATGTGTCATTATATTTACGAGTACCTTTCAAGAAATCCAAGGACAAACCAGCAGAGTAAAACAAAGATAAAAATACATAATAAAACATCTAGAATTATTGCATTCATGTGTCTCTTTAACTTAAATTCAGTGCACTGTAGCAGTCTTCTTTAAAGACAGACATGGGAAAATGAAGGTCTCCTGATTGTATGGCGGGGTTCTCATTCATGGGTCTAAAAAGGCCCTTGAGCCAGTTACCTCCAGATGGGTTCTGGTTCTGTGCTATTTTATCCGTTAGCTGGTAAAAGTCATTGTGATTACACAAACTTCAACAATTTACTGTTGTACAAAGTAGTTCTATCGGCTTAGTTTGCTGAGAACAAAATTGTTCAGTTTTGGTTTGTGTTTGTAATGCCTCTGACCCGGTTCTAGGATTTCAGCTGGAACACTGCTTTGCCTTTTAAAAAGGCTTACATTCTAGGAGTGCCAGGTTACCTAGCTTTACAAGGAAAAGAGGCTCAATTTGAACTGAAAGCTTTGGGGAAAAAAAAAAAAGTCCTTAAGTCAAACTAAAATAGGATTGACATTTGAAAGAAAGTCGGAAACCAGAAGTCAAATTTTTCATTCTCCAAATAGTTTCTGAAGTAAAATCGCCTTTTTAAGTTTGTGACTTTCCTCACCATTCTCTTTGTATCTCGTCCATCATACACAGCTTCGTACCATGATATTCGATCAATTTTTTTCCTTTACCTTGTGCTTTAAACTAAAATAAAATAAAAAATCTGCTACATCTGTTACATAACACTTGGTTATATGATCAAGATGCATTCTAATTTTGGAGCTTTGGGTACTGCAGGGCTGAGCTACTCTCATTTGGTGATTTTTGTTCCTGGTCCTCTTGAGGTGGAAAAGCTGCAGTCTAAATAGGTCAGATGGGAAAGCATGCAGCTGAAGATGAATGCACTCAAGACATGTTAAAGAAAAAAGATCACGGACCAAAAATAATTCACTTGTGCTGTTCATAGAGTCATTTTTATCACTAGTTATGAAGTTTATTTTTTTTGAGACCGCTTTTTCTTGGAAAAAGTTCAAGTTTTACCATTCTTTTATTTCGCAAACCCACCTATCCCAGTTACTTTTGGTTGAAGGTTCAGTACATTTTGGACGGAGCTCCAGTCCTTCACAGGACCACACACACATTCACACCTTGAGACAACTTAAAGTCACTGATTAACCTATGAAGCATATTTTTGGACGGGGAAAAACCTACACAAGCACAAGGAGGATATGCAAACTACACTAAGAAAGAATCCAGCCGGGATTTGAACCAGGACCTTTTTGTTGTAAGGCAATAGTCCTAACCACATACCACCGTGCTGTCCCAAGATTTACCAACTGGCTATAAATAAATGTTCTTGGTCACTAAAATCTAAGTGAGTGTTGCTTAAGAGCAGCAGTTTAACTTTAGTTCAGGTTTGGATGTTGTGGCGTTCAAAGGAATATAAGACTCACTAGCTGGGTGATTGGCTGCAGTATAATAGGAAGTATTTCTAGCACATTCTGATGATGGGTTTTCTGTTTTTTCACCTAATTAATATTTTCAACACTCTAAAATGTAGAACTGTTGAATGTTTTTATATTTGTCTATTGGCTCTGCTTAATTGCTTATTGTGTTTACAGATGAACAAAGAATTGTCTTTAAGTGCGAAAGGATTATATTACCTTTATCTACCCTTCCTCTTTCAATTTAGAATCCTCTTGTTTTTTGTTTGAACAGTCATTTTATTCAGATATGGACCATGCTTTGTTTGCTTTACCTGTTCACACACTAACATCAAAGGTGGAGCTGAGGTTGTGTTTTTGTACACAAGTAGACTTGCAGGTATGACCAGATACGACCAGATTTTTGAAATTCTAGAAAGTGTTAAAGAAGTTATTTTGATCCTGATGACATTTCTCGTTTTCTTGACCAATAAAAGCACATTTATTTGAACTTTATTAGCATTGGACTTTCTTTGTAAACACACAGATCTACTCAAAATGATGTAAGTTGTCAACAAGCAACTATGGCTTTAAATTGAAGTTTATTAAATTAGGCAACCTTTTTGTCTTTACTGTCTGGATCTTGGCCTGCTTCATTATTTCCTCTTTTCTTTAATATTTTGAATGTTTTTCTTTTCCCTCCCACCTTTGTCGCTCCTTAGAGTAGCTAAAAGAGGATCCTGCTCGAGGATTAGCGGTCTGTCAATGAGGAACTACCGGCTCATCTTCTGCCACAACCTGAAGCAGCCATAGGTGGTTCAGTGATTCACTGGCCAGGGGAGAAGAGGAAAGGACGCACTTTCACTGCTACACGGTGAGGAAACCACACACAGACAAACACACACACACACACACACAGTCAGGTATTTTTTTTGCACTTCAGGCTCTATCCTGTTCATCTCAAAACTGAAAGCACTAAAGCAAAATATGTATGAGGTTCTTTGTTATATGCCTAATTTTACTCATTCAATCTAATATATTGTTTGCTTTACAAACCTATTGTCCTTTCTAGAGCAGACTAACAGGATCTCAGTAGCCATTCTCATGGTCATGGATTAATGTTTTATTCCTCATCATCACTAAGATGTCAACCATTACAATCATGGACAATGGCTCTCACTCACTGTAGTCGACTGTGAAGGGACTGAGAAGTTCCGTCGGTGACAGACTCGGACACGCAGTGTAGAAACGAAAGCTACCTCAAGTCTGTCTTTCCCACTGCCATCTGCACAACTCGTCTGTATGACCAGGTCACCCAAATTTGCACAATTGTTTATCTTTTGGTACAGCAAATCAGTTTCTGTAGACCCAGATTTGGGCCCCCTTGTGGCTACATAGTTGGGCTGTAGCATGAAGGGGCAGTAGCTCATTGCGCCGCCTGGGAATCGAACCTTGATTTCCTATGTCCTCGTCCTGCGCTTAACCAACTGAGATATCCAGCAGCACCTTATCTATATTCTATATATTATCTGTATCTGATATCTAGTGAGCTATAATTGTGATGAGTGAGTTTCTCCCTGTAAGACAAATAAACTTCAATTAAATTCTATTCAGTTACAACTACAGCAAACTGGGTGTAAAACCAGCTTACAAGTAGATTAAATTTCCACTATTTTCCACACTCCAACCAAATGTCTGCATTTAACCTGAGTGAAGAGCAGCAGTTACAGCTGTGTTTGACCCCTCCTGTCCAAGTCTTGAAGCTCAGGTGCCAAGCAGTGATGTATTTTTAGAGCATATGGTTTGACCGTACCATAGAACGGACCATATGCTTACCCAGTGTTGGGGGTAGATACTCCTCCACCTAGCCACTCTGATGGTGTGGCGTGGAGTAAGACCAGAAATGCCTCCTGAACTAAGTAAGAGTTACACTACGTAGGGAACCTGTTCAAAAGTGGGCCGCTACCAAATGTTTATTCCAACATTAATTTAAGCATCATCCTCCTATTCTGTTATTGTTTCTCTTTTCTTGCTTCTAAAGTGAGTTAATAAGATGAGGACATTCTTATCTAAACTTTTACAACAAGATTAAGTCCAGACATAATTGCGACCCTTCGGTTTGGTGGTTGTTCTTTCTCCTCCCAACGTTCTTCTTTGATTCTCAGTGCAAACATGATAAACAGCGATGCTTGGCATGAAGTTCCCTCTGTCAGCAAAGCTGCCATTTTATGCAGACTTACACTTCTCTATGTGTTGTTCCTTGTTTTGAAAGACGTGAGGTCTTGCCAGGGTTGTGGTGAGGAGGAGGAGGAGGCCGAGTAGGAGGCCATGAGGAAGAGCGTGTCTTTGTTGCCAGGCAACGAGGGCGAGGGCTCAGCCAGCACCGCGCGTGTTTTTGGCGTTCCTTTGGAGGAAGTGACTCGAATGCACACAGTCAGCGGCCATGAGGTTCCTGCTCTGGTGAAACACATTGTGGACTACATCGTGGAGCACGGTGAGTGATGGACACTAAAGCACAGGTTTCTGCTATAGTTTGATCCTGTCGAACATTTTGTCAAAGGTATGAAGAAATAATATTTTTGAAATCTTAAGTAAGAACCACAGATGTTTACGTACTGTACCTCAACGTAGCATCACTCGAGAAGGAACTGGCTGCAGACAAGATGGTAACTGACATAATCGTCCGGAAGCAGAAATAACAACTTACTCTGACCCAAACCCTATCCCAAAAGTGTTCAGAATTGTTAAAAAAAAACTTTTATCAAAGCTTATAACTGAAAAAACAACAACAAAAAACGTAACTGTTAGGGACGGCAGATCAAAGAGTGAAATGGAGGGACTACAGGTTCCGGTCAAGGACTTCCAGTTCTGGCTGTTGATGTCTGCAGCCAGGTCCTCTTGAAACCGTCTCAAAAATGCTGAACCACAGCGACCAGCAGGAGGCTCCATCTTCAGGTCTCTGGGGTCAGACGGGTAAATATCAGGTCACTACTCTCCTGCATCATGTTGGACCAAAATGTTTGTTAGGCAAAGCCAGTTTGTAAGATGAACTCTGACACCGGTGATACGTTCCATGGCTGACTGCCTTCATCATTGCATAACCAGTCTGTTAGCTCCAACTCATCTGAGAAAGGCGAGGAGCCGACCTTCCCATGACCTCCACATAATCTTTTTTCCTCAACCTTTTCTGAGGCTCCTGTCAGCAGTTAAAGGTAAAATCCTCAACAAACTAAACAAGCCAGCTGAAGGTAACATTTATCTTTAAATGGCGCTTTAAGGGATGAAATAAAATATGTGTTCAGGACCTTTTGCTACATTATAAAGCAATACATTTATTAAACCCTTAATGCTGGTTGTGCAAACACAGATCATGTACATTTAATGCATTAGATTTAATGACTGTTTGCCTGTTAATGAAAATAAGCACTGATTTACTGCTGTGAAACTTGTTAAAAAACCAAAACGGAGAGAAGAAAGTCTAAAATACAAAATGAAGCTGTTAGAAGATGCAACAGATCTTCAAAGTTGACTTTACTAGTACCTAAATATTAATTTATCTGCTTTGTGACTTTAAAGCAGGACTATAAAAACAGTCTGTGTTGAAAACTTTCTTCTTCCAACCTTTGTTGTCGTGCCAAAATGGTAAGATTAAACACAAAGCCAATGGGTTTTTAAATTCTCTCTATTGAGAAGTGAAGCAGGTTTGGGATTTGTCTCACTGAGTTATGCTGTACTATTATTTCAGATGTATTTAAATCAGCAATATCTGTTCATTTTAACCATTTTATCACAGGATGGCCGAAAACGAACAGATTATTCTGAAAGACTTTGAATGCCAGCATATTGTTGTACAAGATGACCTGATAGTAACTTATGTAAGACAGAGAAGAATGGTGAATGTGGGCTAACTGGCCACATTCATGCTGGTGTCAATCATTTCATCGCTCTGTGATGTTGTCCTGCATTAGACTGATAACGGTCTGTATGGTTTGCATGGACTTTGCACAGATAAGGGAGAAGATTGCACTCAGAAGGTCCTTTCTATTCACCAAAAGGCAGATTATCTTCTGGTGAACTTGCATAAGAGCTGTATCAATGTGAAATCGAGATTGTTTGTGCAGAAGCTATGAAGATAAGGGCAGATAATTCATCTCCAACTGGCTATAAGGGTTTTTTTTAGATAAGTTTGGCCTTAATTTAGAAAAATCCCACAGCCAGTGTTTTTATGTGACGTTTCTCAGATTGCTGCCTATATTCACTGTTTTACTGGAATTTTAGAGAGCCAAAAATTGAAATTTCCATCATATCTTAGTAAATATGTTCTCTCTGTTTTCTTGAAACATTTCACAGTTTTTTAGCACAAACAAAACGGTGATGACTATAATAAAGCTAACTTAAATAAGGTTAGCTTCCTGATATACTTTTATGAGTTGCTCATCTTTATTTCAGGACATCTTTGTCCTTAAAGCAATTTTCAATCTGGACACTAATATGCTCAAAACAGAAGAGGACAAACAGAAAGGAATGTTTCAGAGGAAATTATTGTTATTAAAATGCAAAGAAATTAGGTATTATAGGTAACTAGTAGAGCCAGAACTATCCAGAATCCCTGATTCATTTGGACTTAATCAAAAACTGTGAGAAAAAGGAAAACCTAATATAGATTAAAAAAAAGACGATGCGTATGTGGCTGATAATAATTCTGAACACACACTGAGAACATGAGGGTTAGCCATTCAGGTGGTTTGGTCAGCAGTTGACATGTTAATAGCTTGAGCCGCTTGTGTGTCATCAGGGCATCTGGACTTACAAGGGCTCTTCCTGGTTAATGGCAATGCAGAGCGAGTGGACTGGCTGCGTCGGCGCTATGACAGCGGAGAGGAGGTGGAGCTGGAGAAGGAAGCTGATCTGGCGTCAGCGGTCAGCTTGCTGAGACTCTTTCTGCAGGAGCTCCCCGAGCCCGTCATCCCCACGGCCCTACAAGGACACATCCTCCAGCTGCACCAAGGTGCGTCTGCATGGAAAATGTCTCTTTTCGTCGCGTTTTTTTTTTGTGTGTGTCTCTGATGAGATTTTCTTCCTCTGGTGTTTTGTGAAAACTCTGAGCTCAAATCAAATTTTTGTTTGCTTTAGATTTCAATGTGGACCCTTTTAACTTTTTCAATCTTGGATACTTTTGAGACAAACTTATTTACTTTTTGGTTGTATATCAATTTTCACTAAACTGTGATGCATTTCAAGATTTATATAGCAGCCAAATTATATTTACCGGTATGCCTATGTATGGCATATATTTTATACGCATATGAATTTTCTTTTTTTTAGCAGTCATTGTCATGTTGATAATGTTTAAGTTGTCTAAATTGTCATCATGTTTCAGCATTTATAAAAACTTTTTGCACAGACAAAATCCTCTGAATTTCTGTGAAACTGAAATAGATCATTATTAGTAGCTGAAGATTGTGAAGCACAATCTCAGTTTTCCCTTCTTTTCTCAGCTCAGACAGTGAATCATAGACGTTTTTAGGGACATTAATGTCATTAATCTCCAGTTCCCACATTTGTTCTGTTTTGTCCTCCTTTTTTCCATCACTGTCATGTCTAATCTCCTCTAATCCTCTGGTTAACAGAATGTTTTATCTGTTGCAGTCATGCCTGTCACTGCAGAGCTGTAGTGTCTAGACACGCTCTTGTTTCTGTTTGTTATTCTTTTTGTTTTATGCTGTGATGGAACAATGATACGAGATGTAGGATTCACTTTTTTCTGTTTACGTTCTTCATAACCATCTTTCTTTGTCTCATTTCTTTTTCTCATCCTTAGAAATTCATTTCAAATTATAAAAGACACACAATATTACGTATTTTGTTGTGTCCACTCTTCTTTAGGAAAATAACATTTGCTCTGCAGCAGAACTATGCATGGCAACAAGTGCTTGTAATAATTGAAGTGTATGTAGGACAAATGCTACTTTTTTTTTGATAGATTTCATCCTAACAATCTCCTGCTTTCTTCCACTAAATACAGATTATAGAAGCAAAGAAGAGCTGTTCAGCAACCTGAAGAACCTGCTGCAGCAGCTTCCCCAGTTGAACTACTGTCTGCTGCGTTTCCTCTGCCGCTTCCTGAGCAGTGTGGCGTCATTGCAGCAGGAGAGCTGGAACATCGGGGCATTAGCTGCTGTCTTCGGACCTGACATCTTCCAGTAAGACGCACAAAATGACCGCGGATCTTTTGATTATGTCATAGGAAAGCATCCCGTTCTGATGGGAGCTGGTGTTTTTGTCACTGCAGTACATTTTTTCTTTTGTTTTCACCTACAGTCTGTCAACTGAAGGAGACGATCTTCGGGATCAGGAGTCTGTCAGCAGAGTGTTGGCCGAGCTGTTGGACAATCAGGAGGGTCTGTTTGACTCTGATGATGAGGACATCTCCTCCACCAATGACTACAGCTCCCTCAATGAACCGGTGAGTGCTGTGTACTTCCACATGTTGCCATTATATCTTTGAATCTGGAAACAAAATGATGTCAGACATAAAGAGAACCTCCTGCTGGTTTTTGAATGACGAATAATACAGAGTTTGTCAGGTGTAGCATCACAATCCCCAGATGTGTATTTGTGTTTGCAGTTTCTGGTCTGCTCAGCACACAAACATCTCCGTTCAAGCTTCAATGCTTTCTACAAAGAAACCAGTGGATTGCTTTTCTAAATTATTACAAGTATATAGAGTTTTTTTTACTGTACTTTTGAGCTCTTGTATTTTTATGTTTTGTTTGAGTTAAGAGACTTTTAACTTTGCATAACTTTGGAGTCCAAAACCAGTGTGGAGGAGAATCTGATCATTTTCTTCATGAACTTTATAATATTTTTCTTATTTGCGTGGAGACACCCATGAAAAGATTCTGTCATTTTATTCTTTTTTTATGTAGGCGGTGGATGCAAATTCGATGTATTTTCAAAATCCGTGTCCTCTGCATTTGTAGGCCTACAATAACATCCAGCTGTGCACTTTTCATGAATTACATTACAGACTTTGAGTGCAGATAAAAAATTACAGAAAGAACAGAGAACTCCTGAAACCTTTGGCAATTGTTTTTACCCAGAAAATTACATTTTATTTGATGAGTTGACTCCATAGAAGAAACAAAAATACACAGTGAACAACTTGAGCGTTACAATACTTTAGTTCAATATTGTTATCATTGGAAAGCAACTTGAGCAGGATTCCCTTTCTGCTGTGCCTCACACATCATCCTACTTTGATTCCTCACATGTACACTGATGTAATGAAGTCAGTTACCAAAACTTTTAAAAGCAGAAGTGAAAGTACAGTCATTGTGCAAGACTGCCTCAGGCAAAAATGGAAACTTGGCATCTACCAACAGATATAGAAACTTTCATGACTTACTTTAACAGCATCTTTACTGCATTTTTATTTTGCTCTGATGACGTCAGAATCATCAGTAAATTGATTATAGTTTTGAAAATGTTAAAAGGAGGCTTTTTGGCCTCCCTGAATCTAGGTATTGTTCCTGGGGCAACAAATGCTAGATACCTGTCCTTTTGTTAGGGGTTCATTTGAAATGGAATGATTCAAACTCTGAGAAACCTTTCTCCACCCTTTGTTTGGGTTTGACAACCCCTCCCCTAAATGACAAGGCTACGACTTTCTTCTTAAATATACTGATACATGGCAATGCTTTACACCTGTATAGCATTTTTCTCACCACTGATACTCAATATATATATGATTGAACTGGAAGTCTCCTTTGATCCAGTTTTTTAAAAAGTGGCTCTTGGAGATGATCTCAGTAATTACATGGAACAGATCCAGAGCTCAGGATAACATGTCACACGTCTTAGGTTGAGACTTTTCTTCCACATCCACTACTTTTTGTATTACTTCATGGTGTTTGATCAGTTGATGTGTACAGTGCTCTCTCGTTTATTGAGGAGGATACGTTCTAAAAGTAACCCGCGATTGGTGAAATTTGCAAAGTAGAGCTTTAGCGCAGACGTCATCTTTCACATGCACTTGCTTCAACATGGGAGACACCCACAGATCCAAGCTGAAGAGGACATGAAAGTTTCAGAATGTAAAGGCTGCTGATACAAGCAATGCTGGGTTAAAGTTTTAAGAAGTATTTGTTGGAGAGACTGTAGAAAGAACAAAATTTCCCTCTTTCGGAACATACCAAATCACAACATTTCTTAATATGTGTTATTTTTGTGCATGTACGTGTGAGAGTGTGTGATTCAGTTTCTTTACGTGATCAAAGCCTTCCTCCATCATATGTGTACATGTGTAGCTGTTGACGTTACCGAAACAAAAAGTATACCAAAAATGGTGCAATCCAGCATTATAAATTTTTATTAGAAATCTTTCCTATTTCTCTTAAAAAGTGACTCTCAGAATGTTTTTTTTTATTTTTGCTTCCTTTTTCCCTTGTTACATAATTATTTGGGCTTTTTTTTCTCTGTTTGCATAAGACCCTAAATCACTTTTAATCATCCCTTTGGCCCTCAATCATCATTCAAGCTCCCGTGACTTCATGCGCTTTGTCACAGGCGTGAACCCAGAGAAAAACCCTTTAAGACCCATCACAGCTTGAAGGGAATTATTTGATTTGTGGTAATTTGATACGCCACCTCATAAATTATTCTTAAAGTTGCACTTTTTAAGAATATCTGTTTGTGTTTCAGAGAAGTTAACGTCTGGTCAGACAAAAGTCATCACTATAAGTAAAAAAAAAGTAAAACCAGCCCAGTGTATAAATGCAGGGCCTTCAGAGAGCTATATCTGCAGTAATATAGAAAGGAATAGAGTAAACACTAAAAGCACAACACTTCTTCATTGTGGAGATGCAGGTAAAATGTCTAATCCCACAGTCCTGGAGCCGCGCGTGAGCTGACATAAGTGAGAATCTGGTTACACTAACTTAACCCTAACTAACCCTAACGGGACTGTGAAAATAGACGGGTGAAATAAAGCAGCAGGCATGGATCATCTAACCTAAATGGGGCTCAGAGTAACAACATTGAAATATATACCCTTTTTTTCATGAAGTGCTTTGAAAAAGCACTGCAACTTGGGCTTCTTTACTTATGCATGGATTCATGGACAAATCCTTTGCTTGGACATTCAGAGGATGAGTGCAGTTCTGGATCATCCCGCCTACTCACCACAGAAGTGTTAGGCCTGAGGGTTTTATCTCCTGCAGCTTTAGCAGGAAGTCAAAAGTGCATCTGTATGAGCAAAGATAGAGCCGAAAGCCCCAAAAATGTGTTACTGAACATTTTAAATGCAGGAGTGTTGCTGTTCCGGGGCTGTGATGGGGTCATTTGAATGGAAAATTAGCTCCAACTCAGATATGAAGCATGTAAATACATACAACAGAATTCCGTCTATCTCCTGAGAATCTCATTATTGTTAAACAGTAATGTCTTAGTCACAATTGCCCTTATGGATGGGGCTGTCTGCAGGTGAAAAATTGGCAAACCTGTATGAGGGCATGCAAGTGGCCCGCACAAAATATTAAGATTGTAGACAACAGTAATAACAACTAGAATGTGGCATAAGGGCACCACACGACAGCATGTCATAAGCACGTCTAACTTGCATCATCCTCACAAATATTTCACGACACACTTGACCCATGATGTTCCTTAAGGTGGCACCATGAGTGTCAATGGAACTGAAAGACACACCTGCACACTTCCTCCTTACAGCCCTTCACGAGCCCAGGCAACCCAAAAATCTGCAGCACTAAGACCTGGCTCCTTATCACGAGATGCTATAGTTTCTTTGCTTTAGGCCTCATCTTCTTTACTTTGGTTTAGTGTTTGCATGTATTGCTTGATCTAAACTAACTTCCTTATTCCTAAAGCAAACGTAATAAGCCCTAAAAGGCACAGCCCAGGATTTGGGCCACCATTCCAACTCAACTGTCTTTGTTCTTGGTCCTAAACACTTCAGCAGCCAAGCTAATGATGTCAGTTTAGCTCGCTGTTCCATCCCAAAAGTTTGGAGCGGCTTGTTAGACAAGGTCAGGGAGTGTGGCCTTTTGTTCCAGAGTGGACTCCGCCTTGTCCTTTCTCCCACTCAGGCACACAGTCCAGACAGAGAGACTCTTGTGTTTCAAAATGTAAAAGAATTCTAATCGGTTTTGTCCAAAAACAAGTCCACATGACCAGCAGATTTTAATGTTTAGCTCAACTATCATTTATCAGTGTGATTTAAAAGTGTAAAGTGTGGAATATGACTTGATGAATGGCAATGCAAGGTCATCCTGACAGGACTCAGCAGCCCTGATCTTTTAATGTTGTTACGTCACTTCAAATGCTGTCAAAGGACTTGTTCAGTTCAGCTCCGTCACCCTTCTATGGCTGTCTCTGTCATGTAAAAGACCAGTCAGAGCCCAGGGAGCAGTTACACAATTAAGCGTCATTGTTCTTATGTCAGCTTCTCTATGCTAATGGTTTTCACTCCGGGGCTTTGTGATTAAAGAGGACATTTTTCTGTGTCAATGAGACATGCGAATATTCAACTGAGCTTCCTCAATAGAATATGTGCCAGGTTAATGGTGCATAAGCCACATTAATGTTCAGTCTTAACCCCTTTTCTATTCCTGATGCATCTTTTTAGATTCATTTTGCATAACTAATAATGCAGAGTCATATTCTGGGGAAATTCCTGAGCTTTCACAGATTTTTTTTTGCCTTGTCTTTTAGTTGTGGTTTATCAAACAACAGGAGCTGATGGAGTGTAGAACGCCAATCCACATTCTTGACTGTCTTTTAAGTTTCTTCTGTGAGTTTGTCTGCTTTGAATTATAATTTAAGTCTGGAGAATTCTTTTTTTCCTACATTCGATGGCATAGAAAGGACAGTTTCACTACATTGTAGGCCTAAATAAACTATTATCCTCTTCTCTACAAGTTCTTAGGCTTAAATCTGCAGATCTGATTCTGACCAACAATAAAATGTAACTTCATGTTTGTTAAAGGAGCAACACAGTGATTTACAAAATCTGATTAATGATCTATGGATTATAGAGACAGGTTAATGTTTTCATGCTTCAGTTATAGAGTTTCTGAAGCAGCATAGCCCCTGTGTGGACAATACTGCTCCAGTTTAGCACTGATCCGAGGCTGAGAGATTCAGGGGGTGAGTGGTTGGACTTAGGCGGTTAAAATTCCCTCAGAACTCTAAGTATTCTCACTACTTGTTTGCATGCGTAAAATTGTATTCAGGCTGAACAGCTTGGAGAAAGATGAGTTACATTTGATTTACTAACCAGATTGTGTCTGTTAAACAAGCAAAATGACAGGCACACTTGCTTTAGGTGACTTCAATATTAGCATGTCTGGAAAACACTCAAAGATGAGGAGAGTAGATGCCATCAGATTAACACAGCAGGCGCAATGCGATTCAATGAGCCAGAACCAGGAATGTGCTTCTGTTTTGTGTCGTTATTATTCTTCATCTGAAAAGTAGGTGCAAACTGACACAACTTTACCCCAGTCAGGGTGCACAGGTTGAGCAGAATGGTTTTCGTCTTGCCCACCAATGTGTTGAAGTGTCTTTGGGCAAAACACCTAACCCCATTGCTCCTAGTAGCGATGTGTGTAATGTGGATGGTTGTGAGAATTGAAATCTGACTGTAAAGCGCTTTGGGCCTTAAAGCATGTTTAAAAAAAAAAAAAGATATAGAAGTACACACCATTTATCATTTAAGTGGTCTCTGCCATTTTTAAGGAGATTCTGAAGCACCTAAGGGAGGCAAGGAGGGCACATCTTTCATTGCTCTGGTAAATACTATGGAATAGGTATGGGCGATATACCGGTGCCAGTATTGGTATCGGCCATAATTTGCATAATTAGAGTTTATCGATATTGGTCTGATATTAAAAAATCTACTGAAATTGTTCTGACTGTTTTCAGATACACTCATTTATGGAATTTTACTTTTACTTCCCCCTGGCACAGGGAAGCTTATGTTTACAGTTATGCACAATAGTCTATAAATGGTCTGACTGTTTTCAGATATATATGCAATTTTAACTGATACTTGTTCCTATAAGATCCCTTGCTGAATGTTAAAAAGGTCAAGGACAATGTGATTATACAGCAAAAGAAAAGTTGTGCATTTCTAATAAAGAAACAAAAGAAATCAAAACTTTGTGATATTCTGAACACTTAAATATTGGTATTGGCAAATATCGGCTATTGTTGACACAGCTGACGTAGAAGTATTGGTATTGGCTGAAAAAAAGGCTATCGGCCTGTCCCTACTTTGGAATGCCAGAAGCAAAGATTTTGTGGCATTGTAATGAAGTCTTGATAATTAAATCTGACATTATTTATGTTATTCTAGTTCGCTCTTTTTGCAAATGTCACATTTTTGTCTTGAATGTTTGAGAACCATTGGTTCCTCAGTTCCTTTAGCCAGGGCGTTATTAGCCACCATTAGCTCAGATACAGATGTGCTGACCCATCTACTGACAGTGTGCATTGACAGTTAACCAAGAACTGGACTGAACAACCCGTCAGAGTGGTTGCCATAGAAATGTAGACGGGCCAAACGCTGTTTACTGAGGATGTCTGGTTCCAACATGGCAAAGGACATGTCGCGGATACAAAGCCACTGAATTGGACTTCATTTGGTTGGAACGGGTAGCGAGGCATTTTCTATGAGTTTTCACTGAGCGTATGCTGCAATGGCCTGAACCATTAAAAAACATTGGCAGTTGCTTCACGGCTGAGGCGTAAATTTGATGCAAAAACTGCAAGGCCCAGACCACCAAAAAACCTACAGCACATGTACCGGTCGATCCCGTATGGGTGCATGGGACTAGGGCAGGGGTCGGCAACCTTTTTTACTCAAAGAGCCATTTGGGACCGCCCCTAATGAAAAAAAAAGCACTCGGAGCCACAACCCGTTTTGACATCATTATATATATTATGCATGTATATATTATATCAAGGGTGCTCATTAAGTCGATCGCGATCGATTTTCAAGGACATGAGTGTAGATCACGGTCCAGAAAAGATAAAAAAAAAAGTACTTCTTTCTTTCCATCGTCATGTTTATTAGTTACATGTTTATTTCAACATTATTGTTTATGTACTGATGATTAAAAACTACACAGTGAGTTTACATAAAGATACTTTTGTATTAACAGATGAAGCGTTTTATTACAAAGACAGAAAGCAGCAACCATCGTATTCATGCTCTGCTGTAAACGGCATATTATGAGGCTTTTGGCGCTGCTCGCTCCGTATTGTTGAACCTTTCGTTGCGCGATGACTTTTCTTTTTCTCTCGTCTTTCCGATCGTGGTCAGAAGCGCAGGGGAGATTTCCTCCAGAGCTGAAGGCAATTCTCCTTCGGGGTTCACTTCCCTGTTCGAACCCTCAACCTTCAGAGCGGATTAAAAATGACTCCAGAAAAGTTATTCTGGGAACGACAACTACTCTTTATTTAGTGCTCCGTCCTCCGAACACACAATGTATTTCACGCACACACCTCCGCTCCGTGCTCACACCGCCATCTCCACCTGCACGCCCCCCCCCCCCCCCCTTCTTTCTCGTGGCACGTGCGCCGCTCAGCACACACCCGCAACAGTATAAAGCGTGTGCCTCGCAGCTTCCTTGATGAGCTCGTATTTATCGGACTGCAGAACTTATAGCAGGAGGAGACACGCGGGGCGGCTTTAATAAACTCAGGTTGCTGGACTTCTACCGGGGACGTGATGTGCTGCGGGGAGAAAAAGCCGCTCTGATGACAGAGTTTGCGCTGAGTGAATTTAAACTCGCGTCTGCAGTGACGTATGTGTCAGAGGATGTCCGATTGGCCATTCTGCATGTCAATCAAGTCCCGTACTTCTCGGTGAGGATTTTGATTGGCTGATGGATTTTCAAGAAGCACTCTCTTCCCCTTCAATCACCCCCACGTGCCCGAAGATGACAGGTCTATCGCGACCGACGCAACGAGCTCCCCTGCTCTGAAACACACATCACCGCACACGCGAGTCCAAAACACCGGCGCAAACTCTCCGTCACCAGAAAGCTGCTCCCCGCTCTGCGCCACGCCAAGCCCCTGGCAGAAAATCACTCCAGACCCGGAGTGTTTATTGAAGCCGCCCCGCGTGTCCTCCTGCTATCAGCTCTGCAGCCCTGGCCCGACAAGCACGAGCCACCAAGGAAGCTGTTTTTTACGTGGCACGAGGCACGGAGCTAGCAGCGCCTTTGAAATGCCATGAAAAATGAACAAACTAAAATAAATTTGAATTTTTATAAAATACTCATTATTTTCTAAAGTCACAGGGAGCCACAACAGAAGGATGAAAGAGCCACATGTGGCTCTGGAGCCATGGGTTGCCGACCCCTGGACTAGGGTTTGACTTACACCTGTCAGTTTTTACAATGTTGTGGGAGAAAGCTAAGATTAACATAAACGGCTTATAGAGTTATCTTTAGTATTTTGCTCACCAAGAACTAATCTTCCCATTTTGGCCATGATTATAAGGTATAAATGTTTCGTTATTTTAATCCCTCTCTGCTCATAGGACACTGAAGGAAATGCTGTCATGTTAATGATTCTACACAAAGGATATTATTGATATCCTTCTTTTGATGATATTGATATCCTTCTTTTGATGAGAAGGATGTCAAGAAAGATTTGTAGTTTGGAATTGTCGATCAAGCTGCAGTACCTTGTCAGTTCTTTTAAAAACATTTATTTCTCTTCTTTTTTTCATTTTTTCCCTTTGGTTTTTATACCATCTTTTTTATGTATTGTTTTCAGTTTTATTTGCAGTTGAGGTCAGAAAACCAGTAAGCTCAATCATAAAGTCTTTGTTAGCCAAAATTAAATGTGGAAACAGTCTGAAGGACAACTTTATCCATTGTGTGTCTCACCGTCACACAAACACACACAAAGAATCTTGTGAGTCATCCTCCCTGATCTGCACATGTGACGATGCAAGAATTCCCCAGCAGCCAATCAAAGCTTTTTGAATGGCTGTGTTTCCATAGTGACGGGGCAGCAGATGAGCATATGGGCTTTAATGCTCTGAAGGACATAAGCAAAGGGGGGAAAGTGCAGCAGAAGACAAACACACGGTTTAGCCACTGTCTATTCTAGCTTTTCCTGTGACAGTTACAGCAATGACTCATTAGTTGAAGCTTTGAAAAAGCTTTTGTCAGTCACATTCAGTGTCTCGGACCATCCAGCTACATAACTGAACAAATGTGTAAAGTTTCAAGCTAAACTGGCAGAAAAGCTCCTAGTAGTTTCCACCATCAGTCCACCTAAAGCTTCTCCCAATGATCCAACTGCAGCCCATTAATTATTATGTAACATTTTTATTCCTGTTTAATCACTCACCACACCACTTAGATATTTTTCTCTCAACTAAAAACAGTAACTTTTGTGTTGTAGTTGTATGAACTTCTTCTATGTTTTCAAATCTAAATAGTTTTTATCCTCCCTTTACGTTCCCTAAAATGCTAGTATGGATGCATGAATCTAAAGATCTAACCGTACTTTACCTTTTAATAATGATTTGTTCATGTTCCTAAAAGTCCAGCTTAACTTATTTAATCATCATTTTATGACTAAGATGTTAAATAAGGTAAGGCTTTCTTGGATGTCCTTTGGCCTCATGCAACAGTTTGTAATTTGATTATCATGTTTGGGGACACTGCCAAGTCAACTGGAAAATAAGATGTCTTTCAACACCCCATCTCCAGGTCTGAGCCTCCTCTCTCCTTCCTCTCTGATTTCCCCTCCTTCAGCTTTCCTTCCGACGGCTTTTCCGTTTGGTCTGTCGGTCCTGCTGAGCTCTGAATCTGCGTGTTCACGATCTAACCTGGTGTCCAGCGTTTATGTCTCACTGACACCTGCTGATGGCTGTCTTGTAGAAACCACACACTGAGAACGGCCACTGGAAAAACATCTCTTGTGGGTTACTGATTGATATAAATATACATGCAATAACAACCTATGAATGCAATAAACTTGAAACTACTATTTCTACTATTTATTAAATTAAAACAGTTTATTTGTAAGTTTGTTTCATTTCTGTAATATTTACAAGACAGTTCTGTTTGGTCTCCCTCATTACTATATTAGAATTCAGTTCATATTTCCCCCCACAGTAATGAAACGCTTTTGTTTTTTGTTTTTCCATATTTTTATTTTGGGTTTTTCAAAAACATGTTGAAGAAAGCTATTTGAATTGATTGTTGTCGTTGATTTCTTTATGAACCTGCGTCCTTTTTGGTTCCTTTTTGTAATGTTTTTGCTTTGCTTTAATTGTTGTTGTCTTGTGTTCTCTTGATTCAGATAACAGAGCTGTTGGATGATGATAAGTGTGAGGCGGAATGTGAGGAGTTGCCTCAGGACGGCGAGGAAGGACCTACAGGCTCCGACTTCCAGCAAAGCACTGATGACAGCCCTGCTGCCAGGTGAGTGTGGTCCCTCAGTTTTTGGGGTTACATGTCCCCGGGGCCCAGACTGCACCTAAACCTCCGTAAGGAAGCAGTGGTTTTGCTCTCTTGGTTGTCTTTCATCAGTAAATCAGTTGTTTGGTGTTGACAAAAACAAAAATAAAACTAAAGAAGACAAACAAAAGAGACATATCAAACTGAGGATAATTAATCATGAATTGATTGGAAAATATATGTACATACCCATACATCCATAAACGCATATGTTAATTAGAATTACTCTTAATCATAAACAGACATGTTAGCTCTCATGCATATATAACATGACACATTGAAACCAATAAATATTTAGTGTGGAGTTCAAGTAATTGCTTGAAAGGGCGTGAGAGGAAGCAAACTTGTGTAATCCCACCTGTTTAGCCTTGTTTAACGTTTTTATGTTCATGAGATAAATTATCATTATCCAGTTCTTAACTTCTGATCAGTTATTTATATTTTATAAGCACAAATGCAGGTCATACAAAGATGAAGAACACATTAACTACGTAAGAAAACATAAAGTTATTTCAGAAATCATTGTAACATCACAGACCAAGTGTCCAAAATAAGTGCATTTTGTTTGACAATATTGCAGTGTCCAAAAAAATGATATTACTTATCATATAATTGATAATCATCAGGAATAACTATTGTGAATCACAGATCAGAAAACAAATTGGAGTGCTTATTGATATGATTCGAAATTATTATCACTTTATTGATCTTTAGATTTTAAGGGTACAGCATTTGGGCTGTTATGATTTTTGTGTTGCGTTTTCGGAGGGAATAATTTTCCACCACAGAGCTCTAATGTTGATTGATTTTCCCTTTCATGGTGGCTCCGGTTAATTTTAGACACGCTAGAAGTTTTGTTAAAGCATTACTGTATGACTTTTTTTCCCGCTGTTGTGTGTGTGTCCCCCCGCCCCCTGTGTTTTTTTGGAGTTTTCCCTACTGAGAAAGAAGGTCCAGGGGCAGGGATGCCCAGTTAACCAGTTAAGCTTAGTCTATTTAGTTTAGGTTAGCCATTACCGATTGAATTCTATGACTTGGTGTTCTTTATGATTTCATGTGCTGATACAATTACCGGTATGAAGCCCATTGAGATGACTATTGTTGTAAATATTGGGCTATATAAATATAATTGAATTGTAAAATGGATAGACAAGGTTTCTTAGTGGCTTATAAAATCCTGGTAGACATTGAACTGCTGGTTATTACGAGTGGCCTTGGTGCAGAGATAGAACAGTCGACATCTAATCAGAAGATCGCCGGTATGATTCCCGCCTCGCCCACGTTTTAGTCCATTTATTGTTATTGTGAATCCAGACTGTCCCGGTTGCCAGCCGGATGATTTTAAGATGATTACAGGATTAATCCAAAACCTGGTGACACGCATGAAACATTGGTGCTACATGGGTTCTATAAGAATAGCACTGATGTCGCTGGAAAGAGGTGTTCTAACTCTTCTGTTAGAGCGTGTTCTAAATGTGTTCTAAGTTTATTTGTCAACGAGCCATCTTCCTCCAACTTTTCAAACAGATTAATTCCGAAATCCGTCTGTTGCTGCCTTCTCTGTAGAGCAGCTGGTGGTAGTAGGGGTTGGGGGGGGTGTTACATTTATAGCCGAATCCTTTGAAAGTTATTCACATTAAACAAAACGAAGCAGGCACTGTTAATCTGCAGATCTCCAGCGATTTGATTTGAGTTGTTTTTAATTTTGTGCGAGCTGTTAGAGTCCTGCAGCCATCATCCCTCTAACCTTTACTAGTCCTCTGTCTGGTCTGGGGGATTACAGCTATTTATGGCGGATCTAAAGTGGACTGCCCACACATCAAGCTTTTGAAATAATGTGGATCCTCGAAGCAGAAACAGAGCTCTGGCAGATCTTCAGTCCTACAACAACTTCATTAACAAAGTGACGAGCCGGAAAGGCTTTGTGTACATTTAGTGGAAACATATAGAAGCATGTCACGGATTTATTAAACCAGTTTTTCTGCTGATTCTGTTTTGATGACCTCTTAGAAATCTTGCTCAGCAGCTCTTTCACGTTTGCTGTGTACTCTATGACATACAGAGTGGCAGCAGCTCCGTTTAACTTGTCCTGTGACTCAACATGTTTGCTCAAAACTTGACGGACTAGAGTGGTCTGTCCCGCGCAACTGTTGCTGCACTCTTTTCATAGACTTTTGACACCCATACGGACACACACAACTGTCTAACCGCCACTGCCAATTTTACCGTCTATAAATAACGCGGGCATTTCCCTTCTGAATATCTCAGCACGTCTCCACAGAACATAGAGCGGCGTTCTGAATTTTTGGTCGCATGGAGGAGACAGGAGAGTCGGAAAAGAGGGATGGTTTAATCGAAAAACCCTGAAGGGCAAAGAAGGAGGGAAGCGGAACTGGAGGGTGACCTTCTTGTGAATGATTTATGGATATACAGTAGGAATAAAAATGTTGGACCACACTGAAGGTTAGAAAAGGTCAACCCAGACAATAGACTTTTAAACATAGAATGGAACACTGGGTTTCAATTTTACACCAGATAAGCATTCCTGCCTTTATTTTAATCTTGTTACTAGTACAACACAGTCCCTGTGGCCTCACTGGCACATGCAGGTCTCGTGCTTTAGACAGCCTCACTTATGAGTTTAAAGCCTCTTGATGTGAGATTATATGTGGCTTACAAATAAAGCTGCCTTGCCTTGGTCTTTATGTGTCTGTAAAAACCATTGAATGCCCTGTGCTTGTGAACTTTGCTCTTTATGTCAGCGCCAACAATGTACAAGTGCATCTCCACAAATAAATGAACACAAACACAGGTGTAAACAGGTCGTCTGGGTCACCTTCAGTAGAATAACTCATATATTGTTCAAATAGAAACTATGCTACAAATGTCACGACTTATTAGCATGGTAGTTGAAGATTATTTACCTGCTCTTGTCCTGAATCCATGATGATTAACTCAAAGCGTGCTTGTGTTTCGTAAATGTTTTACTTTTTAGCCATAATAACATCATTAAGTACAACACCTAATGCCTTAGTCAGCGATGAGTTTCACCCGGTGTGGGTCCCTGTGCAAGACCCTTCGCGCTACTGCCCAAGTATGTTGCAACAAGGGGGCCAAGTCTAGGTCCCCCTGTGCCGGTCCCCAGCCCACATAAAATACAGGGTTGTGTCAGGAAGGGGATCCGGCATAGAAATCTCTGCCAAACTGCCTGTGCTGCTCTGTGGAAGCTGATTCGCTGTGGCGACTCATAAAAGGATATGCCAAAAGGTGAACAGCAACAACTAAATACCTTAGTCACCTATGCCATTACAGGTGGACATACAGGCTGTATGTGGGGGGAAAATGGGCAAACTTGTACAGGCCACTCATATTTAAGATTGTAAACCGCTCAGTAGGCGGTAAAAATTCATGCGCGTTCTTTCAATCGACATGATGTGGGTGACAGGTCGTAGCGAACACTAAAACAACATATAAACGTAAGAAGGGGTGACGTAGGTCAGACACTGGTGTCGTACAGATATTTCATATTTTTTAACCCCTCCGAAACCTGTGCACTGTGCAAGGAAGCCGTTAGTGCTGTTCAAGAAATCAGGGTGCACCAATTGTGCGCTCATTGCTTGCAGCCTGACTGTTAGAAATTAGACAAACTGTAGTTTGTGTGAGCTTTCTACAGGTGTCCTATAGGCGCTTGGAAATCACCTGCACACCCCTTTTTGTACAACATTTGCACACAGTCAGTGAAGAAGCCAGTGTGCTTACTTTACTAATGTCTAGAGTTTGGTATAAAGGCATCATACAGCAGTATGGCTCATATGTCAAAAGTGCACTTAACTTACATTATCCTTAAAAATACTTACAAAGCAGTACACTTACCACATGCATGATAATGATACGTCTCATTTCATCACCTCCCTTAAGGTGGACTGCATGAGCCTCAAGGGAACTCCGAGACACATCTGTGCTCCCTTCAAGATGTGGCTGATCCTCTCTAAGACCCTCCACAGACCCGGATAACCCAAAAACTTGTAGCACCCATACTGGGGGTGACCCGAACAGTGTTCTTCTGCTGAGATGTTTTTCTTATGGTTAGCCCTGGAAACGCTGCTTCTTAAGTCTCTGACCTTAAAAATGGTCACAAATAAACTGTATAGGTCAGAGCAGCAGTATCAACTGTGAGGCTTTGATGTTTGGTAACCTGGTTGATGGTTAAACCATCCTTTGTTCTTCTCTATGGTTCTGAGCCAATAAAAGATCAAAACTGTTGTGTTTGCTACACTGTGTTTCACAAAACGAAAATTGTGTTTAAGTGTATTAGACACACAGTCAACATTAGCTTTACTAACAAGTTCCTCAAATGATCCGAGTTTCTAGTTCTAAAACTCAAAACACTTTCTACTAGCGGAAAATATTTTGGTTACCTTCCAGCTATCTACCATCCTGCACACACTCATAGTAATGCAATCTAAACTTGAGTGTCCTGTCAGAGAAGTTTAGTTTAGATTCCAGTAAACTAACAAGCCTGGACGAGCCAGTTGCACCTTGGGAAAATGTGTTCCAGATTATGTAAAGTTGAGATGATTTTTGGTAAATGTCTGTTTTTTTCTGCAGTCTGTCATTGGGAATGGAATCACAGTATTGGTGACACTAGTTACTCCTGGAACTGTGGTTCTATTTAGAACCCGGGTCTTGAGTTGTCTAATTTGAGACTGACAAATTGCGCACTGGCTGAAATTCCTACTTTGTTGCATCATGAAAGCTTTATTTTCTGACCACTGAAAAACATAAGCAACTGAAAACAAATGAACGTTTAACAGTTCTCAATCTGTTGAAACATTTTAAGCAGAAGTACACGATAATGTTCTTCTTTCTACATTTATTAACCCATCAGAAGAACCAAGAGTCATATTTCCTTAAAAGGAAAAATATGTTGGATATACCACAGACCAAGTGGATCACAAAACAAATTTCTAAAAAAAAGATTTTTGGTTACACTGATGTCACCATAGGTTCTTATGAGTTAAACTGAACAAAAATGTGTTGTTTTTTTTCTCAAGGTAAAGTAGATCCATGGTAATTTTGTGGAGCAACAGATGATAATCAATTGTCCCAAAAACTTAATTTGGAGAATTATTTAGTTACATAAAACATGATTTCAATGTGAAGCCAAGTGGATTGTTTACTTCAGTGGTTCAGCCCTCTGAAGGGAGGTGCTGGGTTGCAGCCTCTTTTCCTGATTGTGTTGAGGCCTTGGTGCTGGAATTAAGCACAGAGTGTAACACGATAGGCTATCTGACCTAAATAGTTGTGGTCTGCCCGTACTATCAGTTCTGACCCACAGTTCTTCATCTAGCCTTCCAGTGAACTACCTTCTCACATCATTACAGACCTGAAGCTTTTATTCACTGAACATAAACACTGTATCCTTCATTAGAAATTTGCCCATAGTAATATCTAATGAATGTAAAATCAAGAAGTTATGATGTTTTCAAAAGCTCCTGTAGTGATAGAAAGATGTATCCCTGATGAAGGCATCATAAAGTCAGATAACTAGAGATTCAGTCGTTTCATGCAGGGTCAGATAAGATGCATCAATGCAACTTCATTTAAGTGAAATAACTGCTGCGTAGGATTGTTGCTCAAGTCTGAGATTATGTATCTGCTGAGGTTATTCATGTCAGTCAGTCAAGAATATACCATTCTAAACTGGTGTAAACTGGATTTAAACCAACAGATCCAAACTCGATCCTTCAATGTGCTTCAGTGTTTTTTTTCTACTTCATCTTCAAGTTTTTACAATTGGCAATGTTTATTCAAAATTGTCATTTGAATTAGGAGTTGTTGAGATCAACCATCGTCTGCAGCTCAGCAGTCTTCTCTATCAGAGCAGAAGTAATTTGATGCTGTAAGTGAACAGCAGTGGACATGGCGGCTCTGCAGCACTCCATAGTCAGGGCTGACTCTGAGCTGCAGCTGCTCGAAGGCTGCGGAAAAGACTCTTTGACTCTCCAGGAATCTTTGAAAAAAACAACAATTGTTTTGGAAAGTGAGAATAAGTTGGATTTTCTGGAGAAGCTTTGAGTTGTAGTTAAATATTTTTAAAACAGCAGATTTGTCTTTTAGCAATATATTTGTTTATTGTTTAAAATGCAGAGACTAATTTCATGCTGTGAATTCGGATCGTCTTTTCTTTGAGCCGACTTTTACCTGCAAATCTACAACTTATTCCTTGTTGAGTTTCAAATTATTGAATTCTTATTTAATATAATGAAAATCGCCTTTTTCTTTACAGTTTTGTTTTTCTTAGCCTCGTAATTTTTTGGATTTAGGATTGGTGGGACATGAGATTTTAGACTCTGCTTACAGCCAGGAGAGTAAATTACTAGAAAGCCTTCGGTGAACGATTTATCGCTGGTATTTCAGACCTTAACCCCTTGATGCCTGTTGATGCTCCAAACTTGCCTTAATTTAGCCTCTAAATGAAAGCAAAAACATTTTTTTCATTGCTGGTAATAAATGCAGACATTATGCAAGAGGTTAAAGATGCATGATGAGGTTTGAAACCCTTCTTAGGATGCCAAAGCATCCGACTGTTGCATAATAAATGCAACCTCTTTATACTTTTCCAGTGAGGTACTCCTCAAGCTACGGACACACTCTGACATCTGTAGCTAAACGCAATTTCTTAAACAAACTGCAGTCATTAATTTCTTTTTTGTGATCAATTTTCAAACGGTTGGCACTTCCATGAATTATGAGATGCCATCCATACGTCGCTGCTAAATCTGAGCCTCAGATTGGTCAAAGTTTAACTTGTTTTGTATGTAGAGCCTGAAAAAGTCGTAGAATCTTGCGTAGCTACAAGTGAACATGAGAGTGTTGAACGCGGAAGCCCAAAAGGCACTTTTACATCGACTTTTCATTGGAAGTGGCTGCTTGGGCGTGCGTTGCTGAGGGTGGTGTAAGCATAGCTTCAGAGTCATCCTGATGTTACAGCTGAGTATTGAAGCCTCATTTAGGCTTAGATTGGTAGAAACTTATTTGTCACTTCATCTTTTATTTTCATAGCTGTGGGTAGTTGCAAAGATGTTTAAATCTTGTAAGAATAGTTGTTGTATATGTTTTACAAAAGTTTATGAAACTTTGTCGATGTATCTGCGTCTGTATCCTCTTTGGTTCTTTTAACATCTAGTAAACTCCCCTCTTCTAATTTCCTAAATGCTTTAATGCGTTATCAACCCAAATTCCTCCCACATGGTTACATAAATACCTCAGGTGTGTCGGTTTGTGTGTTGATGTTTGTGTGACCATACACAGCGTCGTGGACTGCTGCAGTGACTGCTGAGTTTGTATTCATTACTGTCAAATCCCTAAAAACGAACCTCCTCCCACTCTGCCCCAAGACTGGCTCTGGCAGCTCCTTTTCTCATGCAATTGGCTCTTCCCTCCAGCCCGTGGCTTCCTATTGGCCCTTCCAGGTTGTTGCATGGTTACATCAGAAGCTGGTATATTTGAGCAGAGCTCAGGGTTTTTCTGCTGCAGCACTTGTACGGACAGTGCAGAGTGAGACAACCTCACAGTCTCAAGAAAACGCACACTCAGAGGACGCCTCAGTATGCAGCCGGCTGATATTCCTGCTCTTCCGCTGGACCTGCTGGTGCTGACGCTGACTCCTCAAAGTGCTCAAATGGGGTAACCAGTCTACTCCTTACTCTGTTTATCAAGGCTGCTCTAAAAACAAACAAGACTGGAAAAAAATAACAAGAAAAACGGACGAACGCTGGACAGAGGCATGTCAGAAGCTCAACAACCAACAAAAAGGAAAAGAATTTGTGCCAAGATCACAGCAATGCTGAGGATTCAGAAAGCATAAAAAAAGGAGCAGGAGGAGACTTCAGTGGCACAGCAAAGAAGAAAGGAACGCCATCAACTGAGAAACTTCCAGAAACTGCAAACTGATAAAGAAGGCTAACAAGTCACACCTACTGGGTGGACCCGCTGCCTTAAAAAGTTAAGGTCCCAGTGCGAGGAGAAAACACAGCTGGAAACATGAGAATGGCCTGTGACCTTCTGCTGCGGAGGTAAACAAACTTATATAACTCTTAGAGGGATAGATGAGTGACAGATGAATGAAAACATGAGCAAAATGAGACAAAGTGAAACATTTAGCTCTAAATAATGATGCCTGTTGAGGGAAAAAAGGACTTCCTCTAAGTTTGGATTCATTTTTTAGGAGCTGGATTATCACGCAAATCATCTCGACTTTCCAAAAATTCTCCTTAGACAGGAAGATGGGGGGGGGGGGGGGGATGAGGCTGAGTTGTTTTTTGTTTCTCAGTGTTTACAGACAAGCAGAGGATGTAACGCAGAGAACAGAGGATGTCTTTGTTAGAAAAAGCTGCCCTGTCATTATTTACCAGCTGCTTTTATCTTAGTCAACCTCACAAAGACAAATGAAACTTTACTTCTTTTCATTTTAACTTCCTCATCCTTGTGTCATTAAGACAGAAAAAGTTGGAATAGAAAATGGACTTCACATGATATAGTTGCTTTTTTAATAATGAAAAAAATAATATTAAAAAAATGAAGCACTAACATCTTGGATTTTGGCTTGTTGTTTATTCTGAGTGCTAAAGAGCACCTAAAGATGCTTAGTTATCAATTATTGTTTAAGTTGTAAACTGGCATATTTTCTGCCCTCTTTTTGAACCTGAATTTTTCTTAAGTGAATAATAACTGGACAGAAAATAACTCAAAAAAGGATTTTAGTCTGAACAGTCGTTTGTTATTTTGAATAATGGATTTGGTTTATTCTTTGATAATATCATAATCTGCACACACAACGAACAATATCTCTTTTGTGGAATGATGTGAAAATACTAGATTATTTTTATTGTTTTAAAACTAGCTTGTTTTTACTCAAATGTATGATCTAAACAGTTCAGCTGTTTACTTGTTGTTTTTGGTTTTCGAATGAACTTTTCTTTAATCTTTTATTGACAAACTATCTGAAAGACCCACTCCGACACAAATTGTGTTTTTGGTGTTTTAACATGTTCTTGTGCCATTTCTCTGAAGATGGAGGACAAATGTAACCCTTGTGCTATCCTAGGCACTTTAACATTGGGAGTTGGGTCATCTAGACCCCACTAGACAGTGCACTGAACCTTTTTTCTTCAATGATTTGTGATCTTCACTGGTGTCCATGGATTACATGAAATCCTCGCCACCTTTATCCACCTTTGTCATGGTAGGGAGAACACGTCAATGTAAGGGTGGGGTCATAGGATAGCACAAGGGATAAAGAAAATTAACATTAACATTGCATTTCTGAGTATTTCTTTTTTCAAATAATAAAAAATGCAGTTTGAATAGCGTGTAAGTGTGATGCTACAATTGGAAGTCGTCAGACTTACTTGTAAAACATTTGAGTCATCTTCAAGCTTGCATTTTGGGAATTTCCATCTTTTTGTTTGCTTCATATTTTTTTCTGGGTTTGTTTCCAACAATCAACCTACTATTCATTTCTAGTACTGTTTAAATTCTATTAGTAGTTTACGACTGCACACGCTCAAATACATTCATTATTACACATGTGAACAAGGAACACATGTATCTATGTGAATAGCCCTGTGAAAGTCTGCTGTGTCTGGTGTAAAACATGAGGTTGTGTCCGTCATAGATGGTAGTTTCTGCAGACAGAAAGCCCAAATGCGGTTTGTTGGCTCTGCGTTTGAGCTATAGACGGTTTGTGGACATGCGCTGCAGGCCTCTGTCTGCCTTCTGGCTCTGACTTTACCTCATAAATGTTTACTGTGCGGGAGACGGGGCACGGAGAGCTTTTTATGAGCCGGAAAATGATGCTGATGATCACTGGTCATGTGTTTATGCGAAACGGCAGGAATATGAGTGAGGAATCGAAGGGTGCTTAAGGTGGACAAGTTGAAGGAGTGAACTGGATCCTCCTGTGCATCCAGACAAGCGTTTGTGGGGAGTTAATGCACCGTCTGCTGCACTCTCCAGCCTCGGCACAGCAGAGCCGGTTGCTGACAGCAGCATGGCTGTGCAGTCTCCTCAGGTCATCTCACATGATTCCCTCTGTTCTCTCTATCCCGCCACAGATACAGTCGGTATAAATATTTGCAGGACAGACGATTTTTCTCTGAAGAATCAGTCAGAAAGCAAAGATCCTCTGTACTCTTTTACAACCTGCACCAAACATCAAAGTGAAAGCTCCCAGAAAGAGCAGTTTTAAAATACTGTTCCGTGCAGTGAATATTAATGAGCAGGCTAGATTTTTGCTGCAGTCTGTTGGAGTCGCGATGAGGTTCCGTCGTGTTTTTCAGTTGCTTTATGTCCCAAGGTTCTGAAGGTGGTGTCCTCGTGTGACGCGATGCAGTGCCTCCACCTACGCTAAAATCTGTACATCCAACATCCAGAACCGTCAGTACATTTGTCCCCTCAGAAACCTTTCCTGCACATGTGGATCTTCTGACCCACTGTACTCTGCAAAAATGTTCTTCTAATGTCTACTAACATTTGACTTTGTATAATGATATGTTTTTATGATTTACAAACGTAGACGAGCCTTGGAACTTGTGTAGAAGTCTACTAAACATAAAAAGAAATCTCTTAAAATGCTTTTTGCACCTATAAATGAAATGGAATGACATAAATCCTCAGGGAGGTCATTTCTGTCAGCAGCGACCTCCTACTGATGTTTTTATGTGATGAATCAAGTCATCAGCTACAGATAAATGTTCATTACCGATTAAGAAGTTGCCTTAATCTGTCAGATGTTCTCTTTTTGGCTTTAGAACAATAAAGACAGTCGAGGTAAATAAGCCAAAAACCAAAGAGTTTGGACCTCAGAGTTTTAGAAAATAACTGCTGGTGAAATAAGATATGAAAAGAGAAAATTCCAAAATGTGGCTAAATCAAGGTCAAACACAAGCAGCTAACTAGTCACTTCATTCGACTGTAAAACCAGTTTTTGTTTGTTTACCATCAAAAAGTTTAAAGGTTACCGATTGTAGAATGATGGCTTCTTGGGATTTATGGATCTTTAGGTGTGGTGACCTGCTGTTGGAGCTAATCTATTCAAATGTGTGGCATTATTTACATACTCGTGGATTGACATGCTAAAGCTTTGTGTAACATCAACCCAGACAGACATGAACTAAAAAGCTCCTTTGGCATTGAGTCAGATTGGAAAACTATAACAGAAAGCAGCACAGTGTGTCGTTCAAGCAGGAAAGAGACACTCAGCTGCTGTGTGGTTCATGAAAATCCCACTTAAAAGCATTTTACCTCCAAAAATATCTGTTCCCCAGTGGTGTTTTAATTGGGATTATGTTGTTGTTGTTTTACTCAAAATAAAAAAAAAAAACCTGTTTTTTTCTTGTACATTGTTACTGCAGAGCAGCAGCAGTTCATTAGAAATTCACCTCTGAGTTGTTAGCAGTAAGCAGGACTGTTGGTGCAGAGCACGTCCGCCCCCACTTCCCATCATTCATATGTTTATAGACCTTACAGAGCCTCACACCCCCAACCTAACATTAGGAGTGTAACAAAACTTGCGAGCAATATTGGAGCTATCCAGCTCAGACGAGGAAAATGAAGACGAGCATGGATCTATTTGTCTAGTGGACACATCAGAGTGGAGCAGAGCAGGGAGCTTATGGCCCACCAAGCATATTTTCTGTCACACTTACAAGCTTTTTCCAACTGCATGATTCTCAACAATTTGAGTAATGAAGTACCGGTACTCAGAAATGCCATTTTAAGCTTAATTTTCTTTAGATTTGTCCTCCTTTGTCAATTGCACAAAAACACGGTAAACACCAAAAAGCTAGTTAGTTACATCACAGTGAGCTTTAATCTTGGTGTCAGGGTGTTGAAAGAGCTCCCTGTGACGTTTAGGAAAAGACTCAGTTTCCTCCTTTTACCTTTACATGTAAAACAAAAGGATTTTAGCCACACTTTGTTTGTTTTTATCTGATCTTTAACATCCCAGCCTGATAAGGAAGGCCTAAAGGTCCTGAGAGGCTGGATTTTGTAATCCTTAAATGATAATCTCAGTTGAAAAGTTTCTTATACCCTGGTTAAAATTTAAGGTTTGCCAAAAAACCTTTATGTTTTCCAGTCTCAAAGTGAACTGTAGTGAGGCAGAAAGTGCCCATCTAAAGACAGCTGGCCTTTATGTTCTCAGGGGTTCAGTGCTGTAGGTTTGGATATCATCGTTGCAGCTACAAGCCCTTGACAATTATGTAACATCTACAGGACCTTCAAGTCTATAGTTAGAGAGGAGGGCGCCCACAGCAGCTCAGCCTTTCAGCTTTCTGACAGATCTTATCTCCACCATGAAGGGACAGTTGCTATGACAAAGAGCCGCTGGCTGTTTTTCTGCTTGAAGGACAGAAAGAGTGGGGGGGGCTCACATGCCAGAAGATCTGATGTAAACTCGGCTCCATCTCTGACGTACTTGGCCCCTCACCTTCCCCCTCTGTGGCAACATTTCCACAGTGAAGGCAGTTTTTTCTGAATAGTTGTGACGTTGAAAGTTCAGGTGGCCAAAGGGAATGTCGGAAGTCAAAGGTTAAAATAGGAAGATTTAAAAAAACAAAAAGCGAAAATCAGACTTAAAATTAAAATAATATATATATAAATGTCAGCACACTGCAAATACTGACCCCAAAGAAAGAAAAAACGTCCTTGTTTCAAGAAAAAAATGTCTCATTTTCTTGCAAGAAAAATAATCTTATCAGTAAAGTTGTTCAATAGAAAAATAATCTTAGTTTTAGAAAACATTTATTAATGATTAGATTTTTTTTCTTACAATAAGAATTCCTGGTAAGACCATTTTTCTTACCCTTTTGGTAGATTATTGTACTTATTAAAAAAAGAAATCTGCCATGGGGTAAGAATTTTGACTTCTTTCTGAAGGGCTCAGGGTTGCAGCCAGCAAATTAGTAACAAAACTAGAGGTAAATGAGTAAAAATGAGGAATCTTTTTTTTAAATCTAAAGTTATTACTTCTGTCTGCATTGAATCTCAAAAGCCCTTCTTGTTGCGTCAGAGATGTGTGACTTGACACATGCACACATATCATCAGCTGTTGTTTTTCCATAGGCTGGCTCTGATGCACAGACACATACTCACCCAACACGAGGCGTGAAGGACTCTTATATAAGGCTGCAGTTCTAGCTTACCTGTCACCTGGCGGGTTTGCGATCGCAGCATAAGGCCCATCTCCCCCCTCACACATGCACACACAAGTGCACACACATGTGCTTGTGTAGGAAGGTGCAAGAACAAAGACAGCGTTGCCCACACCCTTCAGTCTCATTAGAGGGATCTCTCTCTGGAGACTAAATAGCAATCGAATGGGCGCCACTCGCCAACGTGTCTTTGTCTCGCACATTTCTCGGCTAATCAGCACATTCTGTAATAAAAGCATGCAGAAACATAATGCTTATGACTTCCAAAAGTCATAAGCATCATGTTTCTGCGGTTAACCTCTTTGATTGTGCGTCTTGAATCTCGTCTGATTGAGACTTTTGTCCTGAAAGCTCTGCTAACCTTGTTCTCCATCTTTCTCTGCAGCTCCCACCTCTCCTCCATATCCATTCTGCCTGCTGACTCAACCGAGTAAGTCCACTCCTCCATTCTACACAGCGTCGCACTTTTATGGACAGTCTGAACTCTGGCACACATTCACATGCAACAATCAACTTGTTAGCTAAATTGGAAAGACTGTAGATGAAACCATTCAAGTCATTTAAGGCGAACAAACATCTATATAAACATTTATGCAAAACAAGAATCGGAGGCAGAAAACCTGCAAGCAATGTTCTACAAAGAAAGAATCAAGCTAACAGAAGTGAAAGAGATGCTGAAGACAAGTGGAGGAGAAGGAATTCCAGACCGTGCTGAGATAAAAGCATTTCAGGGCCAGCAGGTGTTTGATTACAAACCTTAACTCAGTCTCTGCATGGCTCGCTGTCCTGAAGACCTGATTAACAGACAGTTTTTCACTCCTGTTGGACGTGTTCTGTTTTTTATTCATCAACTAATTGAAACGTCTGCCTATTCTCCCATTCTAATTTGCTTAATTTGACTTTGTCAACATAAGTGGCTTGTTTCTCTGTTGAACCTTAGAATCCCTTCTGTTTTAGTCAACAAGTTTGCAATCACATTCAATATTAAAATCTGTGTCATTTATTATTTTCTTTGTCGGTGTTATAGTTCAGGTATTTGTTCTAGTAAACAATGGTTTCGTTGTAGTGATTTCAATTAAAAAAGGGATCTTTTGTTGTTAAAATGATCAATTCTTTTTGTAAAAATAACCCCCCCAAACCGTTTTCTAAAATATTGATTCTTGTTGGATTTTGTAAGATTAATTATAAAAACCTTTCAAATGCAGCCATTCTTGTCTGTAAGTTTGGAAGACATCACCTGAGGTTTCACTTTGCTCTTCTTCAGAGTTTAATGCTGTTTTTCTTGGAATTGTTTGAGATCTGTGGGTCTTTCTTCAGGCCACGCTGCTTCCTGTCTGAGGATGCACAAAGGTCTCATTTCTCTCTGTTTACATGGATTTCCAAGCATTGCTCGTGCTTCTCATCACTAAAGAGAATGCTGGTCCATCCTCTTAGGTGTGTGGTCCTGAGGCAGCTGTTGTGGTGGGATGTCTGCATGTGTGAAAATATAAGTGGTCCTGCACTGAAGACTTCTCAAAGTTTACACACATTTAAAAAAAAAAAAAGCTGAAGCCTCTCTGAGTTCTTTTAAACTTCAGTGTTGCTGGTAATTCACAGACACACGGCTGACATGAGGCGTCAAACCGAAGAGATTAAGCAGGAAGCTTTTCCTCCAGCGTCGAGTCTTGAAGGAGAAATATATGATCATCCAGAGTCCAGTAAATGTAGCTGAATAAAGGGATCATCAGTGAAGCCTGTGAATCGACTCACATGTCTGTGCAGAGGAGGTCATAGTGGGACTGCTGTCATTACCTTTTATAGAGCGTGGAATCCTCCGTCTCCACTTTGCCCCTTTCTGGCTCCAGTTATATATATATATATAAAATAAATAAAAAAATATTTTAAAAAAATGTATTATTAAAAATTATTTGTCATTAATTATTTAATTGAAAATTTGTGCCACTCTGCAGAAACTAGGTCCTAGGTTGGATTTTGGCTTAAAACTGCATAATCATAATTAAATGACCACTCATAACATTTTGACAGCAGATCAAAAGATGATCAGAGAGGTTAGGCAAAAATGCTTAACAGCCCCCGAAAACAGACCTTGTCCTGGAGGCACTGTGCCTTAATGAAATATTTGTAAAGTTTGTCATTTCTTTGTGACATTTTTAATAAACTTGAGAAAATCATATAAGAGAAGAACACTCGAAGAGCTGTTGAGTAAAGCCAGAAGGACTCCTGGCTTTACTTTAGAAAGTCTGATCTATAATGAAGCTCGGCCTGCTGTTTCAGCCTGAAACTAATGCTTCATCCACAGCTGGTTTCAGCTTTTAAGTTATAGTTTCAATCAAAAAGCAGCCGCTCAGTAAATGTTTATAGGGAACTGTGGGTAAAGTCCAGTTCTTTCCTCACACTGTGTGTATTTCCTCTTTCTGTTGTTCAGCATCTTTCAAAGAAGCATCAGAGCAGCGGTGGAGCATCACCTCTTAGAGCTGAAAAGCTCCATCAACAGCTACGACAGCCAGGGGTGAGAGTGCAGGACGGACTCACGCACACAACACCACACACACACACACACACACACACACATACACACACACTCCACACCAGCTGTGCTGGAAGGGATAGCATGGAGACATCTGCCCGCAGACGCAAGCACCAGATCACTTCAAATAATGTCCTGCTTTGAGCGGCGGATTCAAAGGTTCACAGCCAAGCAGATGGTGGGAAGTGAAGAAAGATAGAAACATATTTATGAGGAGAAATCTTCACCTCACAGGTTGTTGTCAACTCTCAGGACAAAGCAGAACTTTTAAATCCATTGTTTACTGGATGTAATTTAGGTCCATAATGCTTTTTTCTGGTTTACCTGACAGTTTAAGTCCTACTGAGCCAGAAGACGAGGACCACCATGGAAATGAAGAGCACCAAACTGACCTAGAGGACAGGCTCTGCAGCCCGGAAAAGGATGCCCAACAGCCAGAGCAGCACCAGCAACCCATCAACACACAGGTCAGTGGGAGCCTCTTCCTTCTACAAAAGCCTTGGTCACAGCTGCCCTTAACAGGTGGGTACGGGCTGTAGGCAAGTGAAAAATGGGCAAACCTGTGCGGGGTACATGTGTGGTGTGTGTACAAAACAGCAAGGTTGTAGACCGCTTGGTGAGCCCATAGAGAGAAACTGTTCAGGTACTTTTTCCCCTTGAGCAGGCTGTGAGCGACAGGTCGTAGTGAGCACTACTGCAATTTGTTTGGGTTAAGTAAGGTGACGTAGGTGAGATGCAGGTGGGTAAGGGCTTTTATTTTTTTGACACACCTAAATTATGCAGACTGCACAATTGGCCTCTAAGCGGTGATAAGTGCGGGCTCCTTATACGCAGCATTTAGGGATACCTCATATTATATTTACCCCACGCACAAAAGTTGGTACGTTCCATTTTAAGGTGGCCACACGCGCCTTAAGGGAACAGCAAGACACAGAGGACAGGCTCTGGAACCTTGTAACTAGATGACCCAACTCCCAATGTTAAAGTGGAGGCCCGTTAACGTCATTTTGTGGAAACAAAATGATAAACCTAAAAATGTAAACATCAGTACCTCCAGTACAGAAAGTCACAGATCCATGCTAGGTACTTTGAGGATCCGCAGCACACGGCCCATGCTTAACTTCCTTCCTATTTCAGTGTGTTCCAGGGCTGGATTGATAATATTTGATAAGATCGGCACAGGTCATCTTTGTTCTGCACGCTCTGTTGCAGAATTTTCTCAGAGAGGGAGTCAACAACTTTTCCAGTTTCACAGTCGCACACAAAAGCTCCTTTCACAAAGTTTGTATCAGTTGCATACCGAGACTACACAAACCCAAAAGAGCGTTCTCACTCTTTAGACTCTGAGTTCTTCAAGTAGGTGAGAAACAAAAGAGGGGACGTCTGTGCCACGTCCATGTGGAACTAACGGTTGGAACACCTTTTGCTTGAATGAGGCTGTGGAGAAGCCTTGGTTTCTCTACAGGAGGTGAGGAGCAGCAGAGAGCATGGCTGACAGGGAGATGTTCCTTAAGTGAAAATCATTCAAATCCCAGCAGTAGCAGCACCTTTAGACCCCAAGGACCAGGAGGACTCATGTAGTTTGAAGGGTGGATCCGTGTTGCATCTGTTTCCCTCTGAATCACCAACCTGCTCCCCACAAAAACTGACCTCACAATGAGTCCTGTCATCACTCATACCTGCATGACCTTCAGTGTCTTCTTCTGAAGAACCTCACTTCATTTTAGGAGAAGACCAAAAAGTCCTGGGATGGTAAACACCCCTTGAAGTTTTGTTTTCTGATCGGAGGTTTTTAGTTCACTGGAAAATGAATCTAGACAAGCATTCTCTGTTAAGCTTGGGAAGTACCCTAATGTGTATTTTTACTGCACGGTTTCTGTTTATGGTGAAGTTCCTTGTTTACAGCCAGTGAATTGTCAGCTTGTGTTAAATTTGGGATGTACTTCTCTTTGTGTGAGCACAACTTGATGTGATGTTTGTTCTTGCTGCCTGGTGGCTTTGACTCTCCTGTATTTCTTCATGTCAAACTTCAGATTGATCCGTCTGTCATCCACTAGGTGGTAGATGATTGTTGTTCCCCGTTCCAGGATCCTCTGGGTTCTGTCACCTCCATGGAAGAGGGCTCAGGAATGGACATCGACGCAAAGGCTGCCGGAGATGCTGACAGCAACCTCAACACTGCCAGGTGACGAGCTTTTCTTTTATCCATCACCTGAAATGACTGGCCCAAAGTCATGCTTACTGGTCAAACCAAGAAAGGTGGTATTTTATTTTGAAAGAAACTTTAAGGGTCTCCTGTCAAAACTTAAAAATCAGACTTGCATAATTCAATTATTTAAAATATTTAAAGCTACATTTACAAACAAATGGCTTAATTGTCACATATAGACATGAATAAATTGTATTTATAGTGGGAAATGGCAATGTAGGTGTTAGTTTGCAGACCTCTGGGTTTGGGAGTAGTGAGGGAATTTACACACAGCCCATGTGTTACTGAAGGTTAACAAGACTCTTTGGAGATGCTATACCAGCAGTTCTCTATCCCAGAATAACTAATGAGACATGAATGAATCCTGACCGCTGCACTATGGAATTTTGATGTCTAAAAAGTGCATTCCGGCGTTCTGTGTCACGTCTCTTCTTTAAAAGTGTTCAGAGGTGATGGCAGCGTTTGGGACTCGGCGGTCATGTGCTGTGAGACTCTGACTCTGTGTGTGTGACTGCAGTGTGACTCTGCCTCAGCTCCATCATCACACTCTCAGCACGGCTGTGACTTCTCATCACATGAAAATAAATGCATCTTTACAGATAAATCAGCGCATAAATAACTCAAAAGCTGTTGTCTGAAATCAAAGTCAAACAAAGTAGCATCCTTTCCAAGCGTTGAGAAGTCTTGGAGTATTGTTGATGTGCTTTATAGTTTTTTTTAAGCTAAAAGTCTGCCTCTTGTCTTTCCTCTCTCCAGTCAGGACAATCAGCTACTTGAGAGCATGGAGCAGACCATCACAGAGATCAGTGTAAGTATTGCCTCTGATAGAGACTTGTTCTTTTCTGTTTTGGTTCTTTTTTCCATGATGGTTTCTCCCTGCCCTCTTCATCCAGGACTCTGATGTGTCCCGCTGCGACCAGAATGCCAACACCAGCGAGACCAACAGGAACCAACCGTCGTCATGCCAACAGAAGTCTGGCCAGGACTCTCACCTGCAGCTTTTTCCTGACAACCAGTGGGAGGGTATGTACTGGCCTCTCAAGGATTCTTCTGCAGGGTGAATGTCCCATCCAGATTACAGTACTTTTGACATTTGGAGGGCAAAAATGCCAAAAAGGTTTGAAAGAAATAAGAAAAACGTAGATTGAGGATTTTTCTGCCTTCATTTTTGCAACACTTTCCAAAAACACAGCGGCTGTCTTTTTGGTCTGTCAAAGCGCCTTCAACACAACGCAGACTTGAACTGAGTCCTGAAGTCTTGTTTGATGGAGTAGTTTTTAGTGACATTCAGGAGTCCTCAGAAACGAAAAGAGAGTTCCAAACTGTTCTTCTTAGCTGCGTTTTAACGTGTTTAAGGTGGCAAACATGATATAAAAGCTGTGAGTATTTAAAAAAAAAAAGAACTCTTCCGTCTCAAAACTATAAATAACTTGATCTTTGGACTTCATTTGCCAGCACAGTGACTTGTTGCTGACAACAATGTCTAAAAAGATTGATTATTTATCACTTTCATCCAATCATCTACAGTCCTAGACTGCTTCTCTTTAGTCTGCTGGAAGCTGCTTTAAACCATTCTGTGTGAACTTGGCTTTTCCATGATGATCCACTGTTCATTTTGCTTCAGGTGATTTTGAACAGTAACGTCAGAAAGTCCTGCTGTTTGTTAGTTCCCTTTTAAGATGAAACTCTTAGAGTTGAATGCTCCATTTTCCTATGGCAGTGTCTCTGTTGTGTCCTCCTGCATTCTTTTGCTTTGTTTCCATCTGTCGACACGACTACAGAGAATGTTCAACACCTTAAAATACCTTTTTGTCAAAGTTTTCAGTCCAGCTGGCAGCTGGCCAGCTTACATCGTCATTCCATCTACTTTAGGATCGTTTTACACACATCACAAATCTGAAAGTCAGAAAAGGACTTTAAACAAATGCATCGAGCAATAAAAAAACCTGTTTCCGTCGGTCATTTTCAGTAGTGGATAAAACACTGTCATGCTTGCTCAGCGCTACAGACATGACTTGACAAAAAAGAAACAGAACAATGACTCAGCAAACTGGACTCAATTGGGGGGGGGGACTGTTGTGGTTTAGTAGCAGTTTCTCAATGCAGTCCTCCTAGTGTGGCTTAGAGAAAACAATCCAACCTGTTTGTTCTGCAATCACTGGAAGCAGACGTTGAATTAGCAGCTGTTTTCCCAAATTTCCCTTAACGGCACCAGATGTGAGTCACAGTCGACTGAGAGGCTGCAAATAAAAAAAGATGACCGCAATACTTCCCTGTCTGCTAGCCCAAAGAATATTTTTAAGACATGGATTTTTCAAATTAAAAACTAAAAATAAACAGGTTTTAACTTTAAAGTCTCTTATTTACAGCATTGAGATCTATTCTGCCCCGGAGCGCCACTGTGGGGTCACAACAGCCTCAAGTCAATGAAAATAAAACTATTTTGAATACAGGTGAAACTCCAAAGTACATATTGTAAACTTGAAAAAAATGGAAAAATTGAAAAGTCAGTAGTGATAATCAGAGACTGGATGACACAGGAACTGTGGCTCCCCCGCCACAAAATATGAAGGTCGACTTTGAAAACAAGAAGTCTGAATTGAAACTGTAAATGTAGGACTGAAAGCTAAGAGAGAAATAAAAACAGAAAATAATGTTGAAAATATAAAGCAGCAGTTTTGTCGTTTGGTAGCAGTTTTAGGTTTATTGTTTTTAGTCAAGTTTTCAGTGTTTCTTCAAATTAAAAATATATATTTTTTAAATGTTCAGTATTTCTTTAAAGTTTACAATGTCAGGTTAAAACTGTTTTTCATTCACTTTAATGTGATCCTGGTGTGACCCCATTTACCACCTTCTAGACACTAGAAAACACAATAATAACAGCTTTTAATGTTGCTTAGCCCGTCAATAAAAACTGGGTAACTATGATTTATAATTATAAACTAAGTTCTTTTCACAAACCAAAGACGAATATGAATAAATTGAAGATTTTCTTCCTCGTGTTTAATGGTGATAATCCACACTCCTGGACATTTACTGCATTTGTTGGACTATAAGTCGCTCTGGAGTAGAAGTCACAGACACCAAAACACTGAATGAAGAAGAAGAAGAAGAAAGTCATATATATATATATATAAGTCTCACTTTTGGGAGAAATGTATTTATTAAAATACGGGACCAAGAACGGACATTTCATCCTGACAGGCAAATCATAACAACAAATTATATATCGGTACTATAATAGACTGAACATTTACACACTTCAGTACTATATTTGTGAAACATAGGAAGAACAGTATTTTAATATTATCTACACACCCCCAGCCAAATTATGCAAAGAATTGCGAGTTGTACATCAAAAACTAGGGTCCTCCATCATGTCTCCATTATCTGACACATATATATTTAGAGTTGTAGAATCTTAATGCTCGTGTGGCTTTTGAATGGCTGCAGGCGAGTGACATTGTTCTGAATGATTGACCTCCCTCTCTCCCTGTCCTTCCTCCTCTCTCTTCTTCCTCCCATCCAAGCAGCATCACCCCCATCCCACCTCCACCTTCCTCCCATCGACTTCTCATGTATGCACCTGCAGAAGGAGGGTCAGGGTAAGTGGTTTCATGGATGCGCACCTGTCCAATCCCCCTCCCCTCCACCTGTCACCGCCATATATACGGAAAACATGAGCCGCTTTTAATACGTGGAGGTTCTTACCGCCTGCATGTGAAGCCCTCTCTCTAATGTCAGAACTCCCTGAGTGGTGTTTGATGCTGCAGGGTCCCTGTGCTGCAGACACCGTCCCCCCATAACACAAACTCTCTCTTTTCTCTTGTAACCCCTCCTACACACAACCTTCCCTCCTTATTTTCTCTCCAGCCCAGCTCGTTATCATAGTTCTTCCTTTACTGATTTGCTGTTGCACCTCTTCCCCCCGCAGACCCGGTTCCAGCGTTCAAATCATGGCAGGACGACAGTGAAAGCGGAGAAGCGCAGCTCTCCCCGTTGGCGGGTCGCATAGTTCCTCTCCCCCTGCTGCGCCTGGAGGACGACGGCGAGGAAGAGGAGGGGGAAGGAGTTCAAGATGACTCCCTTTCTTCTTCTCGCACCCACCCTCACATCCCAGCGCGGCGCTTCCTGGACTTTGGAGCCCACAGCACCCATCGTTTCCTCCAGGACTCGGATGCCACCTCGCCCACCAAAGCGCCCAGGTAGGACGAGCGTCAGGCTCGAACTGAGAGTTCACAGAGCACACAGGAGGGACTTCAGAGGAACCCGGCTCCTTCTGGTTTCTCCTCAGGCAGAGGCGTGCGTCGTTTGGCTCTAGAGACGTGGTGAGAGGAGATTCTGTGACCCATCAGCTCACAAAGAAGCTCCAGCATCTGAAGAAGAAAATCAAGCAGTTTGAAGAGCAGTTTGAGAAGGAGAGGAACTACAAGGTACACACACAGGTTTAGGCCGTCATGTGAGGGAATCCTGAGGATCAGACTCGTCTTTCCCCTGAGCTCCTGCTCATTCTGCTTTCAGGCTAAGAATATGAGAAAATGGAGGACCAAGATAATAAAATATAGACTTTTAAAGGAATTTGATCTAAATAATTACATTTTTAATCATCATAGCTGTGATGTTGGTACAGAGTGAGATCCTAAACTCTCAGATTTTACACAAAAAGTGAGAGTGATGAAAACATGTTTTTAGCAGGATGGAATGAGAATAAGCAGGAGTTTTGTCCACAAAACGCGACACATTTTTGCTTTGGGGGAGGATCAGTTTCTTGAGCGTCTGTCCTGACCACCTGCTGCCGTGTCTCTGCAGCCCTCTCATGCAGAAAAGGCAGCTAACCCCAAAGTCCTCAAATGGATGACGGACCTCACCAAGATCCGCAGACAGATTAAAGGTGAGTGTGTCAGTGCTGCCTCCTCTGAATGTGCATGTGTGTGTGTGGGGGTGGGAGGATAAAGCAGCCTGCTCCAAGCAGGACAGGCTCACCCCCCTCCCACCCCACCCTGTGTCAAACATGGCATGTTTGCTCCTCCCGCAAGCACGAGCAGACATGTTCATGTTGAGGGCTGGCGTGGCTCTCACATGCGTGGCTCCCACCCTCCAGTGTGCTGGTGCGTCCTTGTGAACCCACATCCATGACCTGCCGGGAGCTCAGAAAGGTGAAGCGATGACGGAGCGCGAGCAGACGTCTGTCAAACGGGACTCCTCCCCTGAGCTTCGACTGCTGTTTGCCGCTTCACCCTGCTGAGCCCCCGCCTCTGCCTGTTCCCCCCCTCCTCCTCCTCAGGAGGTGGCAGCGGCAGGAACATTCTCGTTGGTTTCAACTCAAAATGAAGAAGAAAAAAAATGAATAAATAAATAACACGAGCACCCGCTCTCCGCTTTTCCTCCCTTCTCCCCCTTGACATCCAACGACCGATTGATTGATTGATTGGCCAAACCAGGACGCCAGCACCACCTTTTACCCAGAAGCACGCTGAGGCACCAGGCTTTGCTCCATTCACACAGACGCCACCATGCTTCCTCCCCTTCCTCCTCCTCCTTGTCCTCTATCTGCTCACCTCCTTGTCGCACTCTCACCCCCCTGCTCCACCCCTGCTCAGGCCACAGCTGTAGACCATTTGACCTCACGGAGTACCGCCCCCCTAGTAAGTAGATGTTACAAACACCACTCAGTCACAGTGAGGCTGCCTTGTGAGAGCATCTTGTTTGGGTGGATCTGGATGATAGTCATGTGATCATAACTGGACTCTTAAATATACGTGCTCCGTGTGAAATCACTTTCCTGTGGGAGCAGAACCGTGGAGAACTGTACAGAACATTGTTCAATAGGAAAGAGCAGACTCAGGAGAGCAGAAACACACATTCAGCCAGCAAGTAACTTACTTTGAAGCTCTAAACAACTACAGATTACTCCTTAAAGTCCCACTCAGATCATCTTTGATCTATTTTCAAAGTGGTCCCAGTGCTGCAGAAACTATGTTCTAAGAAATTTACCTCTGAGTTGTGGCCAGGACTACCTCGTTTCCCATCATCAATCAGTTTGCACACTCTCCCACTAACTTACAGCCCCTCACAACCCCAATCTAACATTAACAAAAATGGTGAGCAATATCAGAGATATCCAGTCGTACAGTTTAGATCCAGATTCCAGCTCAGACGGGGAAAACAAAGACGTCCATGGATCTATTGGTCTGTTAGTGGATGCATCGGAATGGAGCGGAGCTTGTGGCCCACCCAGTATATTTGTTACATCACAAATACGATCAAACTGCTTTTTTATGCTCCTGATTTACAGCAATTTGAGTAGAAATACTCACAAGTTAACTTTTTTAGCAATTGTTATGATGATGGAGGACAAAAATAAAGAAAATTTAGCTTAAACTTATGTAGGTGCTACAGTCATCAAGCTACAAGCGTCCTGCGCCAGTAGATTCTGATGGAACTAATTGACTATTTGAGCTGGTATCTGTCTTATAAGAGTACGACTGGATAGCTCCAATGTTATCCGTTTTGGCTGCAGCAGCAATGTTGGGTTACAGTTGTAAGGGGATGTAAGCTAGCGGGAGAGCATATAAACAGATGGATGATGGGAAATTGGCAAGCTTACTCCGCTAACAGACCTGCCCACAACTCAGAGGTTAAATTACAGATTAACTACACACAGATTTTTAGATTTAGGTTAAAAACAGCATAATCCTAATTAAAAGACCCCTGGGAACACCTTATAAATAGATCAAAAGATCGGAAGACAGAAGCGAGATGTTCTGGAGGACTGACAGAGGAGTTTAAGGTGGAGGTGGTAGTACACCAAAGATCAGCTCTGAGCTCCTTCTTGTTTGCTGTGGTGATGGACAGATGAGGTTAGACAGGAACCTCTGGGGATCATGATGTTTGCAGATGACACTGTGATCGTAGTAAGAGCAGGGAGCAGGTGGAGGAACATGTAGAGAGGTGGTCTGGAAAGGAGAGGAGATGATTTGTTGTGGTGGAGAATGAACTTTGTTTAGTTTTAAATTTCTTTTCAGCTTTTTTCTTTGTTTCTTTTCATGTTTTGTGGTTTTCTCACATCCACCTCGGCAGTCATTAAACAGATGCATGATGTACCTGCCTCCCTGCACAGCATCCTTTTATGTTTGTCTTCGGTTCATGTTTTGTTACCTCGTTCTCATCGCTGTCCCCCCCCAGATGCCAAACACTGTGCTGAGAGTGAGCTCGGCCCACAAACTCGCCCCCGTAGCAACACCCTGCCCAAGAGCTTCGGCTCCACTTTGGATCAAGGCCTCAGCGACACAGCGGTGGAGGTCAGAGGCCCCCACCCCACCAGAGAGGAAACGCTGGACCTCATCCAGAGGAGGGTCAAGGGCAAAAAGCAGGAGGACGGCTGGCCAGACGACATCAAGGTGAAGAGACGAGTAGAACAGGAAGCAGTAAAAGTACCAACGTGTCAGCCATTTCATAGATCAGTGTTTTTCAACCAGTGTGCCGCGGCACACTAGTGTGCCGTGGGAGATGGTCAAGTGTGCCGTGGGAAATTGCCCTCATTAACTGATCTAACAACATTTCCCATCTCCAGGATTTCAGCTCTTTGTTCATCCATTGTCGATCAATACAGACTGAGTTTTTGCTTTTTTTTTTTTTTTTTTGGGATGCTGGTGTGCCGCGGGATTTTTGTCAAGGCTAAAGTGTGCCGTGGCTCAAAAAAGGTTGAAAAACACTGTCATAGATGATGTTGGATTGAGTTATGTTCTCCCCCAGACTCCCAGATTTTTTAAATATAGCACAGACAATACCAAAAAACGTCTGGTATGCCCTGAAATTACCTCCAGAAAACGATAAACAAGTAAAACAGACACAGGTCTAATGTCACTGGAAGAGGAGAAAATAAAAAAACGTCTCACTCCTCCAGTTCTCTGAAGCTAAACCAAGTGTCTGGTCGTCTAACGCCACAGAAATGTTGGAGTTCTGTTTGGATTCTAACATCTCCGTCTGTCTTCCTAGAAAATGACCAAAGAACAACTGTCCTGTGAGAAGATGGTCCTACAGAAAAATCTGCTGCACTACGAAGGCCTGCATGGTCGACCTGTAAGTTCTGCCACGGGTGATGGGTACTGAGACTCTGTGCCATGTTGGTACCGGTACCGATGCTTCATTTCAGACATGTCAGTCACTTGTTTTCTATTCAGTTTTTTTGTACAATTCTAGCCAATTATTTTACCTTTCCAGCAATTGTGGGCGGGCTTTTTTTGGAATAGGTGTGATTGTGCAGGTGGGCGGAGCTTCAGTCAAAATGCAGGAGAAGCGAGTGAAACTTTTCTTTTGACTGAACTTCACTGCATAAGATTCTAAGTCAGCAACTTGATGGACAAGAGTGATGTGAAAAAAGACTGTCGCCATGGTGATAAGCGGTGAACGACGTGTTTACTTCAGCGAGTGTGACAACAGAGATGCAGTGCTGCAGTGCAGACTGTCAGAAAGAATCAAATAAAGCCTCTTAGGCACATTCACCTCCATCACGCTGCTTTATAAATTGCGTTGTTTTTTTTTTTCTTTTTGAAGCACCGTTTTTGCACCAGAACTGCTTACCGGTTTAGCATCGGCGCCAGACAAATCAAACGTTACCCATCCCTAATCAGAAGTTGCCGTTCATAGCGTGTAGCTGCGCAGCGGGACTCACCACATCTCCCTTTGCTCCCCCAGGTGACCAAGGAGGAGCGTCTGGTGGTGAAGCCGCTGTACGAGCGCTACCGACTGGTCAAACAGATGCTCACCAGAGTCAGCATCACACCCGTCACCGTAAGAACCTCGCCTCGGCTGTCTGCACCTTCCAGGAGGGACGCAGCGGCGTCAGCTGAAGGTGGTTTCCTCTGCTTTCCTCTGCCTCAGGTGTCGCCCTCCAGTAAGAGGCGGACTCAAACCCTCCAGCCAATCATCGAGGGCGAAACTGCTCATTTCTGGGAGGAGTTTAAAGAGGAGGAGGAGGAGGAGGAGCGAAAGGTTGTGGACAAGGAAGAGAGGGACGAGGAGGATGAAGAGGAGGAAGAAGGCGAGAGCAGCGGTGGGGAGATGCAAAGCCCCGATGTCATCATGACCTTCGACAGCGGGACTCCCACTGATATGTCTGTAAAGAGCCAGAGCCCCCATGACGGACAGGGCCACTGTCCAATGACAGACAAGATGGAGGAGGGATCGGGGAGGCTGGCTCTGGACCTGCGGCTGTCCAGCTCCAACGCCTCGTCCATGTAAGGCTCGAACCGCTGACGCTCCTCCTTAGGGAAGGGGAAAAAAACCTCTGCATGTGTGTCATTGGGACAACAGCTGGCACATGTGTCTATCCTGTGACTATGAAAACAGGCCCACATCACCCCCCCTGCCACCACCGTGCTTTACAGTTATACTGAGATCCTGTTTGTGTAGTGCTTCAAAGGAAATCTGGAACGTTGGGCATGAGACCACCATCTTTTATTGAGGCATAAATAAAAGTCAGTTGGTCAGGTTATGACTTGAATAACTTGCAAAAAAGAAACGCAATATAAAAAAAAAGACCTGTTAAAAAATGTATCAACGAAAGGTTTCCTCTGACCATAGAAGTCTATGGGATATGGGCGTCCTGGAACCCGCGGGTCCTTCCTGTTTAGAACTCCAGGGGTGAGGGGTGGCTCAGTCCGGTTCTCACGTACAGTCAAGCACACTTTAACATTTCCAGTCTTCTCAGTCATAAGAGGTCATATTTGAGCTTAATCTCTGCAGGAGTTGTGGATTGTTCAGTTCACAGTGAAGTAATCTTCAGGAAACAAGGCAGGAAGCGACACAGAGGAAACGCTGAGCCTGTAATCTGCGGCGGTGCTTTCATAGCTGTAATTACCTCCAACATGCATCTGTAATCAGCTCAGGTCTGCAGGTGCTTACCGGTCCTGGAACATGATCCCAGCAGCTGATCCTTCATGACACCATGAGTCACCTCATGCCTGCGCCTCCTGCACGTCTTCACTTTGGGGTCACGGCCCGAATAGACTACAAGAATCCTCTCTAAGCACACAAACCTGCTGCTGGGTGCTGTTCTGGTTCTGACCGGTGTCGAGACCAGTTCTGTCTGGAACATGAGGGAAAAGTCTGGGACAAACTGGCAGCTTCAGATTCCTAAAACTTTAAATCATTCATTTAAATGACAGCTTTTAAAGTAGAGGACTCTGGCTGTGTCCCAATTCCCACCCTAGCCCCTATAGAGCGCCGTTATCATTTTGTAGTGCTGTACGAATCTACAGTTATCCAGTGTCCTCGAAATGTCCCAGAAGTCTCTGCGAAAAACCAGTGTGCATCTATGCTCACTAGATCAGCAAATATAGACCACAATGCATTGCGTTTGAACAATTTTTGCCAAAAAAATGTATTAAAATGTGTTTTTTTTTAAATAAACCATCAATGTTTTTATCTTCAGAAGACAGTGGACTCATAAATAATCGTCTCAAAACACTCATATCTATTAGATTTTAAATTTGTAAAATCGATGATGTCATATCCACCATTAAAAAAAAAATAAAAAAGTAGTGAGCACTTTTTAAATTCAGGGCACTACATAGTCCCTCACTATATAGATTTTTAGTAGTTAGGGGTTAGGGTGGGAATTCGGACATGGCATCTGACTTATGTGTTGCAAAATGGCAGTTAGTTTAACTACATTTCCCATCATCCCCCAGGCCAGAGCTGCTGGAACAGCTGTGGAAGACTAGAGCAGAGAAGAAGAAACTAAGGAAGACCATCCGGGAGTTTGAGGAAGATTTTTATCAACACAACGGACGGTAGGCGGGAAAATCGCACACACACACACACACCTACACACACCCACACACACCCCTTCAGTTCAGGAGGGAAATTCCCACATGAAACACTCTGAGGACAAATATGAAGGCAGAGGTTTGCTCCTCGCAGATGGCAGCAGTTCTCTTGAGCAAACACGGCTCGTCCACGTTCTCCAGATACGGCAGACGCCCAGCTCCTTCCAAAAGTTTATACGTTTGATGACCTTTTCTCCTCCTCCTCCTCCTCTCCCTCTACAGAAACGTCCAGAAGGAGGACCGGGTTCCCATGCTGGAGGAGTACAGGGAGTACAAGAGAATCAAAGCCAAGCTCCGCCTCCTGGAAGTCCTCATCAGCAAACAGGATTCTTCCAAATCCATCTGAACCCCTCCCCCTCCAGACAACCGCTATCACCGCACATTTTAGCCGCTGTCACTGCAGAGGCCACACCCCCACCTCCTCCACCGGCAGCCTTCACCTCTGCTGTCTGGGAATCAGACATGAGTAAAAAAACAAGAGGAAAGCTAAGACCACCAAGTCCTGACCTCCCCTTCATATCCCCGCCGTCATGGCGGCCACACGGCTGACCCTCATCAGCAGACTGTTTGCACTCGTCTGAATTGTTTTATGTGAAACTCTTTGTGTTACTGGACAGCAGAGGACTGGCATTTTAGACCCTCTGGAAAACGCCGCGTTGGCCGCTTCACCTTTTAAATCTCCAACTGTGGACTCTTGTTTTATCAGGATTTCTAAATGACAGTTTAAAAACACGACGCCGTTCTTCCCCACATTCTGTGTTTGTTTTTTTACCGATCCTTCCTTCCAAACAACAGCTGAACGCCGTTGTCCACAGATGCTCACGCTTGTGTTACTTTGAGGACACGCTAAAGGGCGGAGCCTCCTCCTTTTCTTTCCCTCTCTGAATCCAGCAGCTCGTTGACTGCCGTGTCAAAAAGGTGGAAACCAGGTGCCGTCGCCCGGCTCCGACCCGGAGAAGTGGGATTTCCTGCTGGCAGGTGGAGCGAGAAGCGAAGGCGCCAACAAGCTGGTCTTCCTGTTCCCTCCCCAGCGAAGGGCGTGGGCGGAGCCATGCAGTCCGGAGGAACTTTGGGGCTGTTTGTTGGGACTCTGATGTAAAAAGATGTTATTTGCACAGCATTCACAGAATGCAGCCCCCCCCATGTCCCCCCTCCCCCAGTTTTTGCATTTGGAAAAATGAAGCACTACTTGTATATCTAAACACTGAACACCAACGACAAAAAAAACTCAAAAACAGTGAATGTCAAAGATGTTTTAAGTTATTTCAAAGCCGACCCCTTTTTGATTTTTGTGACCCCCTCCCCTGACCTTTAACCCCTTCCAGCTTCTTCTTTGTGTGTACTCGCCCTCTGTTAACCAGCTGTAGATGTTAGGCCGGCCCCCTGGCGCCGCAGTCGGCACATGAAGCTGCGGCGCCGGGGGCCGGCCTTCGGTTGCTCTGTGTAAAATAAGCTAAACTAGAAGCAGTACTGTAGTGAGCTTGCATGGCAGCAGAGAACATAATCGTACGACAAAAGAAAATGAAAAACAAAAAAAACAACAACACATGTATTGTTTTCACTATTTGTGCCATGAAGAAGCAGCAATAATAAAAGTTTGCGTTGGATGTTTTAACCCATGTTGGGCGTGGACGACGGTGTGTCGACTCCTGTGCTTTTTTCTGTCTTCAGACTAAACTTGAGGGTTTTTTTTTTTACATTACTAAACAAAAGATGAATCACAGAGGATGATGGGAAATAACAGCTTCAGGGACGACATTCCAGATTTCTCCAAAAACGTCATTTCTGAAGGGCTTTTTCTGCAACGTTCACCTGTTTTTTTCCAGTCTCTACCAAAAGTGTTTTGTTTTTGTTTTTTTAGGTTGGTGTGGAAAGAAACTCGCCGTCCGTCCACAGCAGAAATCCGTCATGTTTGTGGCTTTTTTTTTTTGTTTACTAGTGACAATAAATGTGTGTCCTTAGACAGAATTGGAGCACTGAGTGGACCTGGTTTGTTACGGAGATGAAAAGATTTCTCTTTTAATTCAGAAACTGAAGAAAAACTTGGAGAAAATCAACTTAAGTTTTTTAAAGTTTTTTATTTAAAAAAAAGGAAACTTAAAAAATTTTAAGTGGAAAAAACAAAACAAAAAAGACTCTCTGCAAGTCAGTGATTTTCCTCAACTAAATGAATGAAAATGTCATTTTTATTTAATTTTCCACATCTTAGCCCAAAAAATATGCTTCACCTGTCAGTTTAGCTCTGACCTCTAAACAGAAACTCACATCTACAGATTCCTTTAACATGGAATGAAGTCCACCTGAACTTGTATAGGTGGAACTTCACAGTGGATTTGTTTGCTGTAGGTTTGCTGTAGGTCAGATTTAAATAAAGTTTTGTTGAAAGGAAAAGAAAAAAAGTGGAAGAAGTCCTGAAGGATCATCTGAACAAACCAGACTCTTATTTTGAAAGGCACACTTACACTAATTAGTTGACATTTTTTTTCTACAAAGTAAAGGGGGAAAAAAGAAAAACTTCACAGCTTCAGCAGATGAAAATCTGCTTCAGATGGGCCTTTTTGGGCCAAGAAGCCAAAAAGCGCCACCTTGAGGCAGATTTCTCACAGTGCGTTTCTGCATAGTTAGTTTTTTTGATTGTTAAGACACCTTTCATGAAAGCTGCTCTCCTTTTCTCTAAACTGTGAACACAAAACCCAATTTTGAGGCTACAGTCCCCAAAACCTCAAACCTTCACCTCAAAACAGTTCAATCCCTGATCAGAGCTGAACTTTGTTGTGAAATCGTCTGTCTAAATGAAAAGCAGCATTGAGAAAACTACAGAAATCTAGTGCATATAAAGTAATATAATATATAGTAATATAAAGTACAAAAATATACAAATAAGTGCATTTTTCAGCCACAGCATCATGTCTCAGACCAAAGGACTTCATCCACATCACAGGCCACATTTTGTCTGCAGAAAACAGGAGAAAAATCCTCTTGCAAGCCGGCCTGCTTCCACCTCCATGTCACCACAGGCAGGTTCCATGTTTTTTTTTTTCCTGGTGTAAGGTTGGCGTTCACACACCCCCCCACCGTAATGAGGAGAAGAATTCCTCAATAGGGTTTAGGAAAGTGGAGTACAGGGGAAGACAAAGATTGATAAAACCCACTCTCTAACCTGGAGGGCTCTGAGAAAACTCACATTGTCCCAAACAACAAACTAGATGGGAGGCTCAGCCTGCTGCCCTGACAGAGCATCTGGCCTGTGATTGAGGAAATGAGGAGCTGGTGAGGGTTGTAGGTTGGCATGATGGTGGACGACATCCATGATTGCTGACGCAGCACATAATGGGACATTGCCACCACGCTGCCCAGAAACACCAACAATGGCCCGATAGCCAATCATTTTACGGCCTCTCCTCCTTTTGGTGAGAATAACTCTTGTGCCATCTTGTGGGGTCCAGATGACCCGATCCTTACATTGATGTGTTCTCCCTACCATGACAAAGGTAGATAAAGGTGGAGAGGATTTCATGTAATCCATGGACACCAGTGAAGATCCCAAATCATTGAAGACAGAAGGTTCAGTGCACTGTCTAGTGGGTCTAGATGACCCCCCTTCCAATGTCAAAGTGCCTAGGATAGCACAAGGGTTACACCCAGCATCATCTATGTAGATGTATTCATGGGGTCTTTCCATTGCACCCAGTTGAAAAACCCTCCGTAGAAATAGATATGGTTTTGTAAATGACACGGAAAAAGGGATTTTGGCCACTATAGTTACAGGAATCACTACAACAGTGAATGTGTTTGGATATACACTGGAATGGTTGCTCTTTGACCCAAAGGCCCTCTGCATGGCTGTTTCATGCGCCAGAGGACACGATCATCAGTAGACAGGCTGACACTGGTGACACCCTCAAAAAGTGCATAGTCCTCAATGATCTTCCGCTGAATTTCACTCACTGTAATGGCATCGTTCTCACGGGTGTCTTGGTGTGGGGAGAACACACCTGTCCTCCCACCCCTGTGTGGAAGTCTTTGATTTGATTTGAAATGGTTTATTTTGAGCAATCAAATAAGAATAATACGCAAAAATATTACAATCATCAGTTATACAATAATACAATAACTAATCAAACTTTGGATAATTAGACATATTAATAAATATTGCTTGAAAGGGAGTGGAAGGAAGCAAACTTATATAATCCCACCCCGTTATACTATAACCATTTTAATACATGATTTATCAATATCCGGTTCCTAGCTTTTATCAGAAAGAATTACGAATCTTGAAATATCAATAAAGCACATGACAAAGATGAATTATTTAATTATTATGTAAAAATAACTATTTTAGAAGTCAGCATGGCAAATGCAGATCAGTTATCCTAAATATATGTAGATTGTTACTTGTAAAAATCATGAATATGATTAAAAAATAACACTATATCAGTAATATAGACATAACACTGTTTCAAAAATCTTCATAGCAAAATTGATCAAGTATCAAAAGTTAAAAATATGTCAAAATTATGTTACATTAGGAAAAAAATCAATAGAAATTAATCAATGTAACCATCTTCAATAATTGTCAGTCCAGCTTCTTCATGAACCAGGAAGTGACATCACTGAATTTTTCCCGCTCATACTCTGAAGACAGATTAGTGTTATGCTACTTTCTTACCCATAATTCTTAGTTTCTATTGTCAGATTGACATCGTCAAACTCCGCCTTTCACCTCTGTTACATTCATGACATTTACTACTGTTTGAAAAAAAGCAAACAATTGTTTTGAAAAATATATGAAGTGGTATACTTGATACATTGTCATATAGTTTAATAATATAAACAAATATTAGATAAATACTCATTAAACTGTATGCAAAGTTTAGAGGACATATATGTTGTACATGTATATGTACAGCCTATCAAAGTGTTTGTGTCAATGTTTATTTTCATGATTTATTAAAACCACTTGTACATTAAATAGCCAAATCTTACTTGATGGCCAAATCATTATTTAGAATTAAAAAACAATATACTTACAGTGAGTTGTGTTACACAGGGACAGGTGATCACCCAGGAACTGGAGGAATTTGTTCAAATGTTTTGTAATCATCCAGGAGTCGGATTGTCCCGTTACGGGGTTGAATTTAAAACAACTTGGGTGACAAATTCATTTCTCATCATTTCTTGGATTTCATGTCTGAGGTGGGAAAACATATTTTCTCACCGTCTTTTGGGGAAAATTTTCAATAACCAGAGAACCTAATGTGCACCGAATCAGAGAATGAGCCTTCTACGTCTAAGTTTAAAAAGACCATAAAAACAGGCCTGATGGCTTTTGGAAACACGTTCTGTGGACCGACGGGGTTCTAATGAAAGGCCAGAATGAGTGAAGAAAGGCCACAGAGCTAAATGAGAAGACCCTCCGGCCAACTGTTAAGCATGGGGGTGGATCAATCATGGTTTGGGGTTGGAGTGGAGTCCCTAACTTGGTGCCATCTGTGAAAAAGCTGAAGTTGAAGAGAGGATCAAACGCTAATTTAAAGAAATGCTGCATTCGTGTGTTGTTGAAAAGATCAGAAAAATGACCGTCTGACACGCAAATGTCAGAAAACAACTCCTCTTCCAACATCTGAATGCAGACTCTCTGAAAGGTCACCATAGTTATTTGTAGAGCACCAGGATGGCAGGGAAAATGAAACAAGGAGGATCAGTGTCATTGATCTCAGTTTGGCAGGACTCAGTCAACTGAAGGTTTATCACCTGACCTAAACAATACTGAACAGACATCCAAGAAGTCTGAAAGCATTTTGGAAAGAATGGAGGAAGATGCCTCCAACAACTGAGAGACTACAAAAAGCTGAGACTCCTGGGTAATTTCTCTACCTAAAGTCCTGCACACGCCATTATTTTGAAAAGGTAAATAATGAAAATAACACATGACAAAAAAGTCTCATCTGTAATCTGATGACTTTTGAAGATGTTTCCTTGGCTTCTTTATGCACAATAACATCACTTTTTTACCTGGGGGGGGGGGGGTCCTATGGTTTGTCTTCATCACTGTAACAAACTCAGATTCTCCTCCATGTCTAAATGTTGGGAGTCACATTCAGAGAAATCCAGAGTTCTCAGTTTTTGTGTAAAAGATCAAAAAAGACGGAATAAAAAATAATAAAGACTTTCTTTATATATGAACAGATACATAGATTCAGTCTAGCAGAAACAATAAATACAAGCCCAAATCTTTGCCAACTTTACAACTGATCCTGTACAGTGAACTTTGACCAAAAAAATCCCCAAAAAACAGCGACTCAGCAATAAAAGCATCTTCAGTTGTGGCCTTCAGGGTTCAGAACTGACAGCAGGTCAGTGGCTCAGACAGGCAGGAGCAGCAGCGGTCAGTGCAGATCACAGCTTCAGTCGTCTTTTCCCCGCTCACCGCGGGAACATTCAATGCTCGCAGGTCTGAGCTTCCTCCTGCAGGTCCAGACGCTGCATTTGGAGCAAACACAAACCCAACTTTTCCTCCATGATCGAGCTGAGTCATGAGTTGGCATTCTGGACACAGGCTGCAAAAATGCTCCTGTGACAGCCAATCACAAGCCAGCGCTGCAAAGCGTGGCTGTGATGGCCGGAAGTCCTCCTGAGCCGCGGGTGCGAGCGCTCAGGTGATTTGCGTGGTCATGATTGATGATTCGGGCGCCTCCGCTGGTTCTTCCCGCACAGGAGCTCTGCCTGACACCCACCTTCCAGTCCGGCTGGTGCAGCTGCATGTGTCGGCATGTGCTGCTGCGGCCGCTGATCCACAGCAGCCTCCTCAGAAGTCACGCTGCTCAAATGAAAACCGACCTAAGCCTCAGCTGCGGCTCCGATCCATGAATTCTGAGCTTCGGTCAGACGTCTGAAGAGCGGGGTGCAGGCGCCGCTCGGGTCAGAGCGGCTTGTCGATCACCGCCACCCCTGCAGGAGGGAGGGGCAGAGGGGTGAGCATGGGTTAAATGCCCCTCCTGGTGTCGTGAAGCCTCACTCACCTGCATAACTGCGGCCGTTGCTCATGTTGGTGGGAATGAGGCTCCACTTATCCGTGGCGGGATTATAAAACTCCACAGAGGAGAGGTTACAGGAGCCGTCGTCTCCTCCAATCACGTACAGAAGTCCGTTAACGGCGCACACGCCTGAGGATCAAAGCAGGTTTGAAATCAAACGTGTTTCCTAAACACGCCGCAGGGGAAGACCGTGAATCCCAGAGAGCGTCCTCCAGGCGGGGCCCGAAGCGCCGCCTCACCTGCGTTCCGCCGACACATGTTCATGTCGCAGACCAGTCTCCACGTGTTGGCCTGTGGGTCGAACACTTCCACGCTCTTCCTCACCAGAGGGCCGTCGTGTCCTCCTGCTGCGTACAGCAGGCCGCCCAGCACGCCCACGCCTGCAGGGGAACGCCACAACCGCCTTCAGACGGGCCGAGCCCGCAGAACCCCTGCTTGATCAGCTCACGTAAAACTAAAACTAATGTTTTAAAATAACATTCCGTGTTTGGAACACTCACTTTACGTTTGCGGATCATAAAATACTTTGACAGAAACTGAAGTTTTACATGCATGCATCCTGCACGTGTATCCACCACCTGTCCACTAGAGGGAGCTGTCAACACGTCAAAATGTTAGCAACCGGGCCCTGCTTTCACGTCAGACTGCATTTTCATGAACCGCGCTGACGTTGGCAATTTTCTCTTCCTTTCTTTCTTTCTTTATTTTTTACCCTCCAGTTTCTCTTAACTTTTGAGTGTAAGGTTCCTCCTCTGTAAAACATCTGCAGCTGCTTTAAGCTTTATTTGTATTCTAGATCAGAGAATATAACACTGATCATCTGCTTTAAAACAATTTAGTGGAGACAAGTAAGAAATATTTTCATGCAAAATATTTTCATGAATGAACCTGTATCAAGTAAACATTAAAAGCTTCATTCAATGTCTAACTGTTAAAGTGGAAGCTTAAAAAAACAGGATTTTCTAGATATAAAAATGAATTTGAAGTTTGAACAACTTTATTAGCAGCATCCTCATAGCATTAGACAGCTGGATGCTGAATATTCTGCATTATTATTATGGTCTGTGGGAGCAACTGTCACAATAACTCCCGGTTTTTGGCAGTTAAATGCCAATATTTTTATTTCTAAGGTCCTTACCGACTCTGTTCTGCTAAAAGAAACTTTCCAAATGTGTTTGTTTTGGTTAACTTTGCTAGCTGGACGGTTTCAATTTAGCGGTCTTTAAAAAAAACTAGTGGATGGATTTTTAACACGTCACCGAGTGACGACATGCGTCAACAATGAGTCACATGTGGTGGAGAGAATCCAGTAGATTTCCAAAATAAAAAAAATGTAGGTCATGGTTTTTATCCCTGTGGTCCGGTACCAACTGTCCCACGGACCGGTACCGGCCTTTGGGGCTCACTTCACATTACAAGTACCTGCTCCACTTCTCCGTGTGCTCATGTCAGCCACGTAGCACCACTGATCAGAGACCGGGTCGTACTCCTCCACGGTACTGAGACACTGACGGGACGCTCCATCGTACCCCCCCACTGCATACAGTTTACCTACACACACACACACACACACACGTGAAGGAGGGAATCGGCTCATCTAGACACTCGTCACTCGGCTCATGCGCTCACCATCAACCACCGCCACGCCCACACTGCTGCGCCGCGTGTTCATGGACGCCACATACAGCCACTCGTTGGTTTTGTGGTTGTACACCTCCACAGTCGACAGACCTGGAAGATGAAAACAGGGAATGATGAGTCTTGACACAGGCCAAGGCGATCTTCTCGGTCACGTGAAAAATCTGCACAACAATCATTTTACTATTATCTATTATTTCACAGAGTTTGTAACAGCCTGAAACCTGTGAACTGCCGCTGCGCGTTCCCGTCTCTGAGAAAGAGCGTGCAGCTGCAGGACGGGATGTGTGAGGAAGAAAGAGGGGGGGGGGGTGACTCGCGCAGGGATTGTAGTGAACTTAAAACCTGCTGCCCGTCACATACTGCAGCGTGTGAGTGTGTGTTTGGCTCCACGTCTGCATGTGAGTCTTTGTCACATCTCCAGAACATTCAGACCAAAGATCACGTTTAAAGTCTCAACGCCTGCACGAAGCAGAAATTCACCACGTATCAACCAGACTAGACCATCAGCAGAACCACCACGAGAAATACTCATCATTTATTAGCAACAGCATAACCATGTTATTAAAAAGAATCCACATATTTATTGTACTTTAAAAGTGTTGAAATAACATCAAATCCTCACATTCACCTGTATTTTGTAGTTTTAAACATATTTTTGCGGACTGAGTTGGACTGGGTGGCTGTTGTTGGGTGGCGTTCTAAATTCTGGAGTTCATTGAACGCATCAAGCAGAGATCTGATTGGATCTCAGTTCTGTCACTCAGCCTGTTGTTAGGTAGTTTGGACCAATGGGGTTCAGCTATGGGCCGAATAAGGGAATAAAGGAGGGCTGTTGGGGGGGGGGATATAAAGTTGGGAGAAGTGCTCTCGTCTCAGCGGGAGAGATTGAATCAGAAATGCTTTATTGATAACACACGTGGGAAATTTGTTTGTCACCATAGCAACTTACAGCAGAAGGGGGAAAAAAAAAGACTTAGAATGATATAAAAAAAAACAAGAACAAAGAAGATGTAGCATAAATGCAAACACCTAAGGTAGTATAATTTAAATTAAAAAAACCAATTAAAAGAATAGTGCAGGTAAAAAGATGTGCAAGATGTGCAAAATAGAAAAAAAACTAAATAAATAGATGATAAAACTGTGCAAAGGTTTTCTTTTGCATTGTGAGTTGTTGTACAGGGTTATTGCATTGGGTATGAATGATTTTTGGTTCCGGGCAGTTTTGGAGCGGAGCTGTCTGAGCCTCCTAGAGAAGGAGCTCCGCTGTTTGTCCAGAACAGGGAGGAGAGGATGGTCTGGGTTGTCTATGATTGAAAGGAGTCTGTTCAGTGACCTCCTCTCCATCACTGCTTCAAATGATTCCAGTTTGCATCCAATGACAGAACCCGCCTTCCTGATCAGCTTCTTCAGTCTGTTGGCAGTCACTGACATGCAATGCTGCTTCCCCAGCAGACCACAGAGGAGAACAAGGTGCTGGCCACCACAGACTGGTGGAAGATCTCAGCATCTTGCTGCACACGTTAAAGGACCTCAGCTTCCTTAGGAAGTATAGTCTGCTGTAGGCCTTTTTGTACACAGCATTACTGTGGTTCCTCCAGCTCAGTCTGCTGTTGATAGTCACTCCCAGGTATTTGTTCTCCTCCACCACCTCCACATCCCTGTCCAGGATGCAGAGAGGCTGCAAGAATGTCCCCCTCCTTCTGAAGTCAATCACCGTTCCCTGGTCTTGTCCACATTGAGCAGCAGGTGATTCTCTCCAGCCCACTCCACAAATCCGTCCACCAGCCTCCTGTACTCCTCCTACTGTGAACCACCGCTTATACACCCCACAACCACAGAGTCATCTGAAAAATTGTGGTGTGAGTGAGTGAGCTGCAGCAGATGGATAATGGCATCATCCACCCCCAGACTGGTAGGCAAACTGCAGGGGGTCCAGAGAGAAGCTCACCAATGGTCTGACTTGAGCCAACACCAGCCTCTCCAGCACCTTCATCATGTGAGAAGTGAGGGCAACTAGACAGAAATCCCTGGGGTGAGATGAAGAGGTCTTCTTGGATACAGGGACCAGGCAGGAGGTCTTCCAGAGGAGGGGCACCTTCTCCAGTCTGAGGCTAAGGTTGAACCGACAGCTGGTGGGCACAGGTCCTCAGGGTACGGGGGCTGATGCCATCCGGGTCGGGTGCTTTGTGCTGGTTTTTAGTCTGGCTTTTACATGACTTTGATCATTCCTTATGTCTTTTATTATTCATCTATTTATTAATTAATGTATTTATTTATGTATTTATTTATTTGTAAGGACTATTATTATCTCTGTTTTTAAGATGCTATTCTTTTTATTGTTATTTTACCAATGATACTTAGGTTATGTTTTAATAACTGACGTATTTTCTTTTTTAAATACTAACATTCTTATATCTTATTTTATTTTTTATCTTTTTATTGTTGGTATTTTATGATCATTTTTATTCTGATGTTTTTTACTCCAGTGTTTCCTCTTGAGGATCCATTGTTCTTGAGCACCACCAGCTTGACCTGTAGGGGGTGCTGTTGCTGTGGTGCCCGTTCTCATTGGGCAGGCTGGGGTCCCGCTCTGTGGTCTAATAGCCATGGTGGGGGCCCTAGGCTGCCCTGTGTTGGGCGGGCACTGTGGTAAATGCCCCTGTGGTCGGGCTGGGTCTTGGAATGAATGGATCCCCATGATATCGTTTCCTCACAGCAGAACCAAGCCAGACCTTTAAGCTGCAGTTCTTTGTTTCTGTTCAGGGTTCTACTGGGGTAACTGGGTGGGTGGGGGTGGGGACGGGGGTTGGTGAGGGAGGGGTCCCTTCTTTGTGTGATTGTCCTTTGTTTTCCGTTTTTAACAACTTTCATTTTTTATGACCGTTTATCTGTTTTTATGTTAAGCGCTTTGTGTTTTTAACCAAAATGAAAGGCGCTACATAAATAAATGAGTTTGGTTAAGTTTCTCCAGCTGTTTCTTCACCTGGCAGGCTGTTACAGTCAAACAGGGAGGGAGGGGGGTGGTGGTTGAACTGGGGGGAGGGGTGATGGACTGTGGGCCCTGGAGGTGTGGTGTAATAGAGGGGGGGAGAAAGGTGAGGAGGTGTGGGGGGTTCATGAGGGGGGAGGTTGGATAGCTGAGAGGCAGCAGGAGCGGGGGGGGGGAGGTGGGGGGTTGGGGGCTGAGGCATTCAGAGAGCTGAACCTATTGAAAAAGGTGTTAAGCTCATCAGCGCTCTCTTTGCTGCCTGTGATGGGTCTGCTTCTCCCCCCACATCCTGTGATCTTCTTCATTCCGGACCACACTGCCCTCTTGTTATCCTGCTGGAGTTTGGATTCCAGCTTCCTCCTGTAGGAATCCCTCCCATTCCTCAGGTGATCCCGTAGTTGGTGCTGCACCCTCTTCAGCTCCTCCCGGTCTCCAGACCTGAAGGCTCTCTTCTTCCTGTTCAGGAGGTTCTTCAGGTCACAGCTGATCCAGGGTTTGTTGTTGGGGAAGCATCCAACAGTTCGAGTAGGCACAACGGACTCCTCACAGAACTTAATATAATCCGTAATGCAGTCCGTCATGCTGTCAATGTCCTCCCCATGAGGCGTGCAGAGAGCGTCCCAGTCCGTGGACCCCAGACAGTCCTGCAGGGTCTGCTCCGTTTCTGGGGTCCACCTCCTCACAGCCTTTTTGTGCACGCTTTCCCACAGGGCAATAGGGACGTAGTTTGGGATGAGGTGAACCAGGTTATGGTCAGACCTGCCGAGGGGGAGGGAGGGCTGTGGTTCTGTATGCATTCTTTGCATTTGCATACAGCAGATCCAGTGTTTTATTTTCCTGGGTGGGACAGTTCACATACTGAGTGAAGTCCCCAAGCGTTCTGTCCGTGTTGATGTGGTTGAAGTCTCCAGTGATGATGCAGAAGGAGTTAGGCTGCTGTGTCTGCAGGCGGGAAACGGTGGTAGTGATGACGTCAGCGGCGGCCTCAGCATCGGCGGATGGAGGAACATAAACATTCACCACCACAACCGATGTGAACTCCCTCGGCAGATAATAAGGCCGGAGTCCCACCGCCAGCAGCTCCACATGCGGCCTGCAGAGTTGCTCCTTCACGCAGACGTGTCCGGGGTTACACCACCGCTCACTCACGTAGAGAGCAATCCCGCCTCCCCTCTTCTTACCGCAGCCGGCTGCATCTCTGTCCGCTCTCACAGTCGTAAAACCGGGAACCGCGACGCTGCTGTCCGGGATGTGGGAGTGCAGCCACGTCTCGGTGAAGCTCATCAGGCTGCATTCCCGATACTCCGTCTGGGTGTTCATTAGCGCCGTTAGCTCCTCGGTCTTGTTGGCCAGTGAGCACACATTCCCCATAATGACTGCAGGCACGACAGGTTTAAATCTCCTTCTGTTCATCTAAACATGAGTCTCGGCTCTGCGACCCCGACGTCTCCTCCGTATCTCCTTCGGAATCTCATGCCGAGCTCCATGAAGCAGGCTAGTCTCCCTCAGGGCCAGCAGCTGGTCACGCCTGTAAACAATGGCCTTGCTTTCCATTGTTATTCCCTCAGATGCGAGAATATCAAATCGAGAGAAAAAAAAGTAAATAAAAAAGCACAAAAGGGGAAAAATGACAGAAATAATGGAAGAAGAACAAAAAAAGTGAAAAAAGGAAAGGAGACGATGATTACAGACTTGAGTAAAAAGCGATTACAGGAGCTATGGCAACAGGCAGTCCGTTCACGGCGCCATCTTAAAGTTAAAGTAAGAGGAAAAGTAAAGTAAAGAGGAGTTGCTGAATTAGTTGTATGGTGTTGGTTACGGCCTACAGTAACCAGAATGAAGAACCTTAAAAGAGGTCAAGTCTCAGTGCCTCAGTGTGGGAAAGGGACGCTACATTATTGTATGGCTCTTTTGAAATCGCATTTAAAAATATGTGGCGTTTATGGCTCTTTCGGCCAAAAAGGTTGCTGACCCCTGCTCTAGGAGCTAGCAAAATGAGTAAAAAACAAACGTCTTTTGGAAAGTTTCTTTGCCAAGGGGAAAATGCCCAGCCAGGAGACAGAAGAGGAGCCTTCGATTCAAAAAAGAAAAACACATTTACTAGACTTCTTTTTTGCCCCATGAGTGTGGGAAGGGGAGAGGATGAAGACACCTGTGCGATGTACTAATTCATACGCGTCAACACAAAAGCTCAGGAGTCGTCTGGTTACGTATCTGTTCCTCCTTCAGCGTAGCGACGGTACAATAATTCTCCGACCGGTCCTTGAAAACCGAATTAAAAAGGTTTTGTTGGGAGTCTCACGTAGAGAAACCCCCAGAATGATGAGCTTGGCTCGATTTACCTACCATCCTTCTTTTCTCATGTTTTTCAGAAAACAATTATTTTATCTCATCTTCAAGCTAATGGTTTCAGTTTTGTGTCTGGAATGAAGAGAAACACAGCAGATCCAACAAAATCCCCTTAATCAATCCTGGAACACCCAGGTTCCACGCTTCAAACACTGTCTATAGGCCCGTACACACCGGGACGAATTTCGCCGGCGATTTTCGTCGGCGAAATTCGCCTCGTGACTAAACAAAGGGCACCAATGAGAGTGTGCACACCGACGCGAAAAAACGCCACGCGTCAAAGCGTCAAAAAAAAAAAACGCCTCGGGTTCGTTTTTTCTTTTTGACGCCTCGCGTCGAAATCTATTCAACCAATGAGAATGGCGCTTTTGCTCACGTGTCTGGAGCTTCTGAAGTTACAGTAAAACACAACTTGGGGGCGCTCAAACACAACACTGCCTTTCTGAGCACACATACCAGCAAAGAAGATAGACGCCAAGTAGCGGCTACACTGCCGCAAAGAAATAATGACAGACATTCTAAAATATCCCCGAAAACGCTCATGATACATTTTCAGCTCTTGTACCAATCGATAAAACTCACCATGTTCTTCTGACAAGCGCGTAAATAGTGGCTCTCTTCTTCTGAGTGACAAGCGACTACCTTGTGTACAGCGCCATCTAATGTCAGGGAATGAAATTGCATGTTCAGTCGGCTCATCGTCAGCGAAAATCGCCTGGGTGTGAACACAAAAGACGTGGCGAAAAACGCTGGCGAATAACGCCTGGCGAATATTCGTCCCGGTGTGTACGGGCCTTAAACGTCTGCATGGTCAGAGCATTTATGAATTCCAGAGGAGATAGTTGGTGACAATGAAGTGGACTAAAGTCTTGGTTTGATGTGTTGTTGCTCTTTTTGGGCAGCATTTACCCACAGCTCCTGGGACTTTGTGCTTCAGGAATAACTCCCTCAACAGGACCCCAGAGCAGCTGCTGAAACGCCGTGTTTCCGTGTGAAGCGCTGGGATTGGTACCTATGCTTCCGTTAAAGCCGCCCACGGCGTACAGCAGATCCTGCAGCACGGCGGCTCCCAGCGTGCTACGGCGCTCCTGCATGCTCGCCACGGAGTCCCACTGGTCTTTGGCGCCGTCGTACACGTCCACTGTGCGTTCTCGCAGCGAACTGTTGAAGCCCCCGACAGCAAACACGCGGCCTCCCATGGAAACCACGCCTAAAAAATGACGGGCGAAACCGGTTTTGACCCACGGTGAGCTTTCCTCGTCACCTCCTTCAAAGTTTGACGTTCTGATCTGGATTTTGGCGTCAGGAGGTAACTCACCCGCCCTGCAGCGTCTGGACGGCAGGTCGGCCACTTGGTACCAGCGGTCGTCTTGGAAGTCGTAACACTCCACACTGCGGATGGCTTTGGGGGCCTGACCCCCCACCACGACCATCACCTGCAAGACGGGTCAACATGGAAGACTGTGAGGTTTGTGGCGCCAGCAGACACCCGTCCCTAGAGGGTTTGGGGGGTTTTTTTTTGGACCTTGGGGTTGCTGACAGGAGTCCGCGGTCTGGTTCGGTCGGTCTTGATGAGGTGCCGCTGGTCAGCCGGCAGCAGGTGATACTTCATGGCTTCAATCAGGAAGTCTTTGCAGGTGTTGTTGTTCTTGATCAAGGCTTCCTCCTCAACAATCTGGAGACACGAATAAGTGAGCTAACCGGTTCCCACCAGGAGGGAGTTTGCTTAAACTGAATCCTATTGACAATGTATATGTTAAACAAATATTTGTTTGAACTTTAAACAATTTAAAGTCCCCCTCTGATGAAAATCAGGTTTTTGGAGTTTTTGACGTGTTCGTGTGGCATTTTTCTTATGAAACAAATGTAATTAAAAAATCTTCTGATTTTTGCATTTCTGAGTATTTCTCCTTTTAAATCGCTGTCAATCAAACTGTCACAAAGATGCTCTTTTTGAATCAATGAGTCATTATGATGTCAGAAGGGCCAAAGAGCGCACGCATCAGAGAAGAGAAGATAAGATGGCACCTTCCTGCATTCCCTGAATGTATTTTAAGGGCATCTAAGGTCCCATTTTGTTGTATTTAAATGCACATAGTTACTTGAAATGTATTCTCCGTATTTGACGCATCCTCTGGAGGAGCGGTGAGCTGCAGGAATCATTTGGTGGTCCAACCCTAACCTGTAATGCTAAACTCAACCCTTCCTCTGAGTCCATGAAGCCAAGAAAACAGTTCAACTCTGACCACACGTATGTCAAAAGTTACATGTGAACAGTGATTTTCTTTCTGGCATTTCATTTTATTTGCTGTGTGAGGAAATTCAACAATCTGCATGTGCTAGCATCACATCAGTTCTGAGCCACAGCCAGTGCTGCTTGTCGCTGCAATGCAGCCTAAATTATCATGTAAATATAAGCAGTTTGCATGGACTTATCAAAGTTCTTCTTTGTTCATACGCTTATTAAACAGCAGGGCTGTTTTATCATTCCACACATTGATCAAAAAGTGTAGATTTAGAACCAGAAATTAAGTTTCTTTATCGCTAAAGAGAAACTCTGGAGCTGTCAGCAGCTTGCAGAAAGGGGTGGGGATTAAGGGAGGGGCTACTCAGCTCAGCACCAATGGCCACGCCCACATAGAGGAGATTCTAGCAACAGAGGCTTCAGATAAACATGAAATATGGCTTTTTAGGACATTTAGGTTGTGGGATGTGGTTAACAGCTTCATGATCATACAGGAATGTTTTTTTTAACATCATAAGGGGACTTTAAAAAACAAACTTTTAAAACCTTAAGTGTTGTTTCATAAAGTTTTACAAAAAAAACACACATACCTAAAAGCCTGTAAACTAGGAGAAAAAGAAACTTCAAATAGCAGTACGGTGAAGGAACAGAGCTTCACAGACATGATGATCCTCTGAGAGGAGCAGAAATGTTTTTTACCTGTACCAGGTAATCTCTGGACAGCAGAGGAAGTCTGACGTGCTCCATCAGTGTGGGCATGTACTGCAGGCGATCCAGTTTGTTGTGTTTGATCCAGGTTATCATGGCCTCAAATACCTACAGGGGGAGGAAATATCTGCTGAGACCGGCAGCATCTGGTGAGACGAGGAGCATCTACAGAAGTAAACCGAAACCTGCATGCGCCCTTTAACACTGGAGGCGTCACTGGCAACACCTGAATAACACACACTCTTTGACACACGGTGACTCTGACCGCTCATGCCATCAACCGGATGCTGACGCTGAAAAAAGAGGCTTTGAGTGTCGGCTTTGCACTGATATCCAACAGATTCCTGTCTCGGAAAGACTTCAACTTTCAGGAACAGCATAGCTATTCAAGTAGGAGAAAGTACAAGTTTGAAAAAACCGTTGGAAGTGTGGCTTCAGAAAGGTCAAATGCTCGATCACATGTGAATCAGAACATTGTGTACATGGATTTTAATTCCATTTGGTTTAGGTTTATACTGCATTTCTATTTGTTTTTTGTCTTCTACCTCTGTTTTAGATTCTTATCTATGGTTTCTTCTTCCTCCTGCAGGTGGAAATTAGCCTGTGGCTAAAATCTGACATGTTTACATTGATTTTAAATGTTCATTAATATGCAATGTCCCTTTTTTAAATAGATTAAAATAAAACTAACATTTAAAAATTACTACCGTAAAGGGTTGCACACCAGCTTCAGAATTCCTTTAATTGCCGTTGAAGAGTTCCTGTTGTCAAAAAGAATGTCAACACTGAAGCTAAATCTGTGGTGTTTAGGGATTACAAACGTGTTTCTCCCAGAAACACATGAGATTATGTTATTGTAGAGAAAAAAATCCATGTGCCATCACAGACACTGTGATGTGGGATGAATTTCTCAACAATTTCCTCATCTTCAGCCATAAATGGAGTCTCAGACACACAGTTTTAGCCTGCTCTCTGGTGGGTGATGTGTCTGTCACACGTTCAGTGACCCGTCGGCTGTGTCTCCAGCGACAGCAGGATGACGCACAGCTGCTGACTGTCGTCCTGCACAAACATCTGCTCTCACGTTTAGCCTCAGCTGTATCTGTTAGTGAGCACACGTTCTGCACACGGCTCCGTCACTCCCCCCCTGACGCCGGCTCTGTGGGACGTGGCGTCTGACCTTTTCCTCAGTGGAGACGGTGAGCTTATCGCTGGAGATGAGGCTGCACACCTGCTGCAGGGACAGGCTCAGAAACTCCTCCCCCTGCACCACCTCACTGAAGTGCTGCTCTGAGGGACAAACAGCCAGCGTCACTCACTCGGCCTCCTCCGGGCAGCGGTGAGGGTTGGCGGTGGAGGAGCTCCCAGCTTACCAGCATACGCGTCGGCCTGGCTGAGGAGCTGTGTGCACGTGTGCAGGTCAGCGAAGGCTCTGATGCCCAGACAGTTGCTGGGGTGAAGCTGCGCCTGCAGGAATTCACAGCAAACCTGCCGGACGTCCATCAGCTGGAGGAGGCTGGCAGCTGGAAGCAGCACCTGGAGCCAGAACGAGCAAAGACTTTTAATCGCTCCGCTTCAGTTCAGAGCTGTGCATGTGCATGCAGCCACTGAAACCAAACCACGCGCAACACGTCATCAACTAAACAAACATTTGTTGGTTGCAGCCAATTAAGTTTGTGTGTTTAAACAGCAGCAGCATACATAATTAGAGCCAGAAACAAGCGTTTATGTCACAGTCCTTAAAAATGAAACCCTGTAGAGACGCTGGACTCCGTCTCTGAAGGATCAACTTTCATTTTTACTGATGTTCCAGCAAATTCACCCAAAAAAAACATGGATCTGTGGGGCTGGACAGCAATTTTCTTCAGAATCACTGATTGACTGTATAAGAGAACTGGATGGTGTGATAACCCCCCCCCCCTGCATTCCAAACAGGAAGTACCCACTGGTTCCAAGGAAGCCAGAATCCCATAGACTTCTGTAGAGAAATAAGCCGCTGTTACTTAGTCATTGAATAACCATCCTCACTCTGATACGTTCTTGATAATCCTGATATTCTCCTGATATTTTCCTTCTGTAGTCAAAGTTATTCAGGTTAAACTGACCAATCGGATGCCTCAGTAAAAGTAGGCGCTCTCACATTGAATGTTCGAAACGTTTAACAGATTTCGTGTCACCTGCTTTCAGGCAGCAGGGGTGTGGCCTTTGAACAAGCTCACTCCTGACTGGTGAGAGTTGTTGCCATAGAAACGATTACTCCAACTCAGACCAATCACTGCTTACCGCCAGCTATGACAACTATGAATTAGCTTTATTTGGTTGGAGCTGGAAGTAAGCCATTTTCTACGGATGACATCACACTAACTCAGTCCAGTTCTCATTTACAAACATGGATTTCTTCCGAGCAGGTGATCCAACTATTCCTCCGCCTGCAGATAGGGCTGTGACGATAACCGCATCACCACACTTTTTTTTTTTTTAAGTTCAGCATATGGTGCGTGATTGGAACTACAATAAACACATTAAACACGTTCATCTTTGCTGATAATTGACTTTTTCTGCTAGTCCTGTGTTCAGACTTTCCTTCTCTCTTTCAAACTCTTCTCTCCTTCTCCCCCACCGTGCCTGTCACTCTCTCTCGTCGTGCGCGCTCTCACTGTCTGCCTCTGCTGCATGTGGCACGCGGCTCTACACACAGGTGCGCGTTTTCAGAAGCACACATCCTCATTCTACAACAGAAGTCTCCGTCTCGCGAGGAAATACGACAAATTTACTACGTTCTTATTATTAATTTACATTGTATTCATTTCCGTTACAATCTTAAGTGCGCGTGACACGGCCGCCCGCCGGAGGATTTTGTGTGTGTGTGTAGGGAGGGGATGGGGGGTTATTACAGTTCACCTTTACTCCAAACATGAACGCGCGCTGTTAGATTTCCATGAATATCACTACATGTTTTGTTTGGGAACTATTTTGTGCAGCGCAAAGTTACGTGTCTGTACAAATAAAGGCGGAGCCTCCTGCCCCGCGTTCTTCATGGGTGTCAGGCTCATGGCCACTGGAAAGGTGACAAAGTGTCTACAGTCTGTTTATTACTGGACAATATTTAATATTCTGAGAAGAAGATGTGTGTACCAGAGAGCACAGGTGAAGGCTCGCATGCAGCTGGAGAGTCCACTGCAGAGGAATCAACACGCAACCCCAACACACGTGTGCAGTGCGCACCTTCCTCCTACATGCAGCGCTGACCCACACAATCAATCTACAACACCTATATAGGCTTTATATATAGTTAGTTCATTAATTAGGTAGTAGTTAGTTGTTACTGTTATTTTTTAATAAAGAATACTAAATAATTTTGTAATAAAGAATCCTACGTTGTAATTGTATTTATTTCTGATGCGACAGCTCTATATGCAGCTGCTCTGCAGCCTGGGATCTCCTCAAAGGTGACATTAAACCCGTAGAAAATCTCACACAAAAACACAAGCATCAGTCGGAATGTTGTGACACATGCGGGGAGGCCAATCAGCCAGGCTCCCTGCTAACAACAGCAGGATTTCCCGGCTCTTCCCACACACGTTTCCGGCTCTAATAATGGGAGGAAGTTTCCCGCCTGCAGCTGCACCCAAACTGAGCCGTGAGCTGAAGAGTTAAGGCATGGCTGGTGTGGGCTCCATCGCCTCATGTGCTAAACATCTGCTCCAACATCTGCGTCCATTCAGACGTTCACATTTCAGAAGTTCAGCTGCTCCCAGTTGATGGTTACCAGACTTCTTCCAACCTCCGAGTCAATTGCTTTCAATAAAGTCGACTTCATCAGATGTTTTTTTTAGGCTGAAACACCATCAGAAATTAACAGTTGTGGGAAAAACCTCAACCTGTTTGCTTCTCCAAATGTAAATAAAGAAGAAATAACGAAAGGATTCAATTCAAGGAAAAGTTCACCTGACTATGTGAGGAACGGTTAAATAGATTGTTTTTTATGCGATTTTTATTCTGATTAGTAATTCTGCTAAAGTTAGAGAAGGATAGATTTTAAGTGAAAAATCCAGTGAACTGCTACTTTCAGATCATCAAACTAATTTACAATTTAGACAAAGATAACACAAGAAAACACAAAATACTTTAATTTAAAATAAAATAAACTTTAAACCTAAACTACTGAGTGCCAGACTCAAGAAATCAATCCCAAAGGAAGTGTCTGACAACGTCAAGAAGAACTAAAAATATCCTCACAGGCTGAAATTCAGTAACAAATGAGAAAAAATGTAACTGAGGTCTATCAGTCTGGAAAAAACACCAACAACCCAAACCTTCCCAGAGGACATACAGACCACAGCAGCCTCAGCTTAGGTCAGCGTCCATGACTACGCTATAAACCTGAAGCAAACTGACCTCTATTGAAAAAAATCAAGACGACCACAGCTGAAAAACAGATCATTTTGTCAGACGTTGACCTTTGAACCATAGAAGTCTGCTGCTGCTTAACAACCCAGAGGACCTTCTGCTGTGGAAGGAACCACGATTTCTGCTGAAGGAGAAATTCCTCCGTCTGTTACGGACTTGGACAGTTTTCCAAAACACGGCAGCAAGTCCACCTGACAGGCTTTGGGAGAACAAAGTGAGAACTTTAAGGCAGTGTTTTTCAACCTTTTTTGAGCCACGGCACACTTTAACCTTGACAAAAATCCAGCGGCACACCAGCATCTAAAAAAAAAAAAAAAAAAAAAAAAAAAAAAAAAAAGGACAAAACTCATTGTCTTGATCTACAGCCCCCCCACAATCTAACTTTCATTTCTGTGATAATTGTGGGAGAAAAGGCAAAAAATTAAAGCCGTTTTTTCTAAAAGATTAAATAAAGCAAGGTTAGAAAATGTAAAAACTGTTTGATGTGTGTTCGTTGGTTTTAAGACGTTTAACAAGGACAACTCATTGTGCGCTGAGGCGCTGTCCCTTTAACCCAATGCATCATGGGAGATGTAGTGTGAAAACTGCCGTAAAAGTGCAGATAGACTAGCGTCTCTGAGCTTCATGGTTTTGTTCACTTGTTCCACGGTCTGACACGGGATTCTGTGGAAAGCTACACCAATAAAGACGAGCTTTAGCTGGTATTTTTGTTGGAACTGAGAGACTTTATGAGCTAAATCAGAACAAGGAAGTGAAGACTTTAACCACTTCTGATTGGTCAGACTGATGACATGTGATTAAGCCCCCCAAGAATGATTGGTGGAAACATTTAAAGGGGCGGAACTTTTCCAAAAACAGCTTTAGTTGCTGCTTACTCGCGGTACCGTCATTCTTATCAAAATGTCTTTAATAGAATCAAATAAACACAAAGAAAAAATAATTTTATGATTTTTCATATTCCTAACTACTCAGCGTTTTATCAGGGCCTGTTTGGATGAACAAAGAGCTGATATCCTGGAGATGGAAAATGTTTTTAGATCAGTTAATGAGGGATATTTCCCACGGCACACTGGTTGAAAAACACTGCTTTAGAGTAGCCCAACCAAAGTCCTGACCTGGGGTCAGTTCATATGTTTGAGCATTTCCTTAAAAAGGTGCTGAAGCCCGGAAAAAAAAACTCCAATGTGACAAATGTGCAAAGATAGCTGAGTCAGAACGTCTGGTCATTGCTGTAAACAGATGAAAACATCCCAGATGTTTCCCCAAAGGAGGTTTGAATTTTTGTTGACACAAACACACAGTATTACCTGCACGTTGTCTTCAGAGACCTCAATTTCCGCCGTGTAAATGTAGTCAACCAGCTTCCTGAGGGTGTGTCCGTCCACCTCTCTGATCTCCACCTGATGGGCTCTGCTCTCACTCATGTCGCCTGCATGCACACGCACACGATTAGTGGAGCTTCACAACACGAACGCACAACTCCACGCAGCCGCGTGCCACTACCTGTGAACATGGCGCAGAAGTAGGGGCTGCAGGAGGCCAGGACCACCCTGTGAGCTGGCACTTCCACACTCCCAGCCACCAGCTGGACGTCACACAGCGTCTTTTTACTGAAGAAGCAGAACACAGGAAAGTTACTGTGTTTACAGTCACATCTGCTGTTTGTTGGGCTGATTTGGAGCATCTATCAGGTTGAAGTGATCAAAAATGATGTAAAATGTCCCTTTTTTTATATTTTCTTCAAACTTATTATTTAATAAACATCTACTGAGTGCTTCTGCCAGCTGTAGAAGAGCAGAAACTGCAGTAGAAACTAAAGTAATATGGCTGCACTGCACGAGTTTATTTTGACACTTTTGTCTTCTCTCTCTCTCTCAAAGTGACGCACGTGTGCAACACTTTTTAGCTTCCCTGCTGAAACCGTGTCTCCTTAAGCAAATCAGACCTGATGCACGGCTTCACAGCCCATGTAAAAGCCACAGGACAGACCAGCACGGACCTCCTGAGGTCGTTCATCAGCAGGAAAGCTCTCCTCATGTGCATGTGGTTGAAGGTCTGCGTCCCCCTCCTCCCCATGTCCTCCTCTGAATCCGCGGTGCAGGTCGGACACGGTGAAGCCGGCATGCCCACCAAACTGGAACAGGTTCGAATCAGCAGAGATGGAAGAAGATCGCCAAGTTAGTATTTGGATTCCTAAAAGGATTTGAACACTGAAGCTAAATTTAGAAAAACAATCTGAAGTTAAGTGTTGTTGGTGATGTCAGATTGTTTTATTTTACTTGATTTGTTTCCTGTGGGTCTCTTGGAATTTATTTTCAATAACTGGATTTCTTTCCTTTACAGTTCAGTTCACGGGGCAAAACTAAACTTTAAACTTCAGCAAAAATATTCACAAACACAATAACAACACTTTTGATGGTTTAGCTACACATTGACAAATATAAAGGAAAAATACACTCAATGTCACACACCACATGTGAGCACCTCAACTTTTTTCAGCCTTCTCCGGGTGGGTGCAGAGCTCCCACCCCAGGTAAAGTTAAAGTATCTTGAGATTTGTCTTGTCTAACTGAAGATGAAGAAAAAACGCAATTTCAATTTCTATGTATGTGTCAACATTGTAGATATTGACAAATAAAGTTACTTTGACTTTGCTCAGCAGAGAAGGAAGGGTGGAGCGTGAGATCAATAGGCGGACCTGTTTAACTAATCCATGCTCCTACTCTCACCTATGGTCATTAGAGCTGGGTCATGAATGAAAGAGATCCCACACACACCCAGCTGTAATGTGATGAGTTTTCTCCACAGGGTGGTGGGCCGCTCCTTTAGAAATACACGGAGCAGTTCAAAGCAAAGCCCCTGATCCTCCACGTCCAGAAAAGCCAGCTGAGGAAGCTCTAGCATCTTCAGGACTCCTCTTTGGAGAGGTATTCTGGACATGTCCCTCCAGGAGGAGACCCCGGGAAGACCCGGGATGCGCTGGAAGGATTATGCCCGTCAGATGGCCTAGGGGCCCCTTGGGGCTCCCTGAGCAACCCTGCAGGAAGTTTCTATGGAGGAGGTCAGACCTCCCTGTGACCCGGCTCTGGATGAGCAGCAGAACCTGGATGGATAGAAGCTCAGCCTCTGAAGATCTGATCTGAGCCAGCACAGGCCGTTAAAGAATATGTGGGTTGGATGAAGTCAGATTAGAATTTGTAGACAGAAATAATGGCAAACAAAGGAAATAGAGATGTTAAAAAAAACACCTTAGATGCTCCAGTTGTAGTGTTAGGAGGAATATATTACAAAAAGTAAAATATTACTGTAACAAATTACTTTTTGCTGTTACTGAAAAGTGTAAACATCACTAGATATTTCTGAAAAATATATAACCCAATATATGTCCAGCAACATATGCATCACAACAGATTTACCACACAAATGTCGTGGTTTAAATCAGGCAAAACTACAAGGGCTTCAAGGATAAAAGAATTCCAAGAAAAAAAATATTTTCCTGCTTGAGATAGATCATTTTGAAGCTTTTGTTGTTGTTGCTTAAATTAACCTAATTTCTACCATATCTCAATCCAAATGGTATTTTCCAATATCAATATAATGGCTTTATTTCATTTTAAAACACTGTTATAATGGTATAAATCGATTGGATTAACAGCTTGCTTGGATGGTAATTTGATTCATTGTTACACCCCTACTTTCTACAGAGTAATACTGTGAGGCAAGGGATTAATTTTAAATAATCTATAATGTGCTGCAGTTTAGTCTATCTGTCCTATGAAGGATTTCAAAGACCTGCGGAGAAAGAAAAGACAACCAAGAACATCTGAAATGACCAAACATCAACCCATCATGTTTGCTTTTTAACATTGAGTTTCTTTTATTTCTGCGTGTGTTAATATAGCTAATAAGCTTTGGCAAAAGAGAAGAAAAAAAGGTGAGGGTAATTATTTAAGACACTCACTGAAGTGAACTAAAAGTACGGCTAATTTTTCGGTCTATCCACTGTGTGATTTCAATATTTTGGGCCAAAAAAGTCGATTATCAAACTGAATGCGTTTGTTTGTTTTTTAGCAGAGCTGTGCTTAGTGATTAGCTTCTACTAGCGTCGCTAAATTTAACTTCACTGCTAGTAACAAAAGCTTTTGAAAGCTATTTTTTTAACTGCTATGAAGTTTGGCATAAAATAAAAAAATAAAGACCGAGTTCTGCTTTTATTCACGGTGAAATAACTCCGAGAGTTCAACGTGTTAGCTTAGGTTAGGGAACTTCACTTCAACGGCATCACCTGAGCAAAGCTAGCTAACTAAGCGAAGCTAACCAGTCACCAGGGCTAGCTTAAGTCCCCGTCAAACCTCAGAGAACAAAAGGGTTGAATGTGCGGCCACAGGCTTCAGATACTATGGAGCAGGTGTAGGAACAGCGCCAGACGCCGTTTAGTAAAGTAATCTCTGCTGGTGAACCAACTCACCCCGACGACACAGCGTCCATCCTCCCGGAGTCAGACACCACAGCAGGCATGAGAGCAGCCAGGGCATCCACACAAAGATCGTGTATCTGAGCGATGGATCACAACGTCATGTATTATATTTAAATAGGGACCATGAGTTGCGGACACATGCTCTCTTGCTTTTTTATAGTAACATATAGTCTCTTTGCGTTTTTAGACTGATTAAAATAGAAAATAATAGTAAAAAGCACGCAGGTGTAGTTGCCAACCTGTCAAAATGAGATATATTAATAATGGTCATGGTGACATTTCCGAATTGTTTGCATGTTTTCCAGTCCTCTGTGTTGATGCCTCTTTTAAATGGCTGTATGAGGAGCGCAGGTCACGGCTTTTCTTCACCGTACTGTGAACAAACACTCTCTAACATTTAAGTTTTTTTATTTTTTTAAGAAAGTGCTTAAACTTTGAAAGAAAACAAAATTTGTGTAAATGACAAAAAAAAAAGTTTTAAAATACTTTTGCTACCGGAAGTGGAAGAAACCAGCTTCAATTGTCTCCAATCCCAGTTTTTTCTCCCCATAAAATTCCCAAACATTAAATACGTAATTTATGTTTTTCAATATTTGTATTTATGCTACGAATGTGAATGTGGTTCAGTAAGAATTAATAAAACTAAGTGTTAACAGGTTACCTTAGGTAAAGATAAACATGTTTAATCTTAAAAGCTATTGGAAATATTTTCCAAAAATAGTGCATTACAACCTTTAATATTCTGTCCATGCCATGTTTAAATCTTTTTTGTTTTTAACTTTATTGTTCAAAACAAATCGTACAATCTTTGTTTAGAACAGTAATTAATGTGACCTACCCTGAACATGTACAGTTCAATTTACCCATAAGGCATCTCGACATAAAATGGCGGATGTAGGCTATGGCTTTTTCTATATAAAATGCTGCCCCCTGGTGGCGGACAGCAGGAACATAGCGTTACCAAAGGCTCGCACTTTAGTCGACACACCTAAAAAAAATTGATTAAAACTCCCAAGATTAGATAGATGTGTGAAACATTAAAAACTTTAATAAAATCAGAATAAAAACATAGGGGTGAACTGAACACATCGACTTCAAAAAAATTTTAATCTAAACAAAACATAGTAATAGAATGGCAAAAGTGGGGGGGGGAGAAAAGGTAAATTACACTCAAAATTCCGTGACATTTTCTGAAAATATTTTTGCCACAAAAATATTAAGATCAAGAAACTCAAGCATCAATCTAGAACCGTGCTACCAGACGAGACACTGCCTCCGATTTCTCCTTGAACCCTGAGTTTATGATGCAAACAGAACAGATAACTGATCCGGCTGGACAGAGGGAGACGAGCTGCGAAGCGGGACTGTCAAAGATTACAGCTTTACAAATGGTTCAAAACGAGCAAATTCTTTTTAAAAACACAACAAAAATACAGCTGACAAATCTTAGTAGTAGTAAGGTCCTTAATGTGCGGGGGCGGCGGATCTGGGTCAGTCTATCTCATTCATTTGAAAGGGGCGCAGCTCGTAACGCACAGAGGCCGCCCGCGCCCGCAAGGTATTGTGTGATGTGTGGAAATTCAAGTCCGTGTCGATTTACCCCCCGTGAATATCAGAATTGTGTGGGGGCTCTAATACCCGCCGCCAAAACCACCACCCCGGCTGTAGCCCCCACCTCCCCCGGCGCCTCTGTACGGCGCTCCGCTCCTGTAGGAGTAGCTCCCCCCCTTCATCGCTCCATAACTCGACTGCTGTTGTCCATAACCGTCTCCGAACTCCCCGTTGCTGTATCCAGAGCCCATATGGCTGTCGTAGTCGTCGTATCCCCCGTAACCACCGTAGCCACCTCCGCTGCCGTTGTAGCCGCCGCCGTAGCCGTACCCTCCTCCATAGTTGCCGCCATAACCTCCGCCGTAGCTTCCGCCATAGCCGCCTCCTCCTCTGCCGCCGCCGTAATTCTGCATGCCTCTGCCTCGGCCCCGTCCGCGGCCGACGGTGGAGATCTCCTGCTTGGTGAGGGCTTTCTTCACCTCCACCTTGTTCCCGCTGATGGTGTGGTATTTGGCGAGCGCCGCCTTGGTGGCCGAGTCAGTGTCCTCGAAGTAGACAAAGCCGAAGCCTCTCTTTCTGCCGGTCTGCTTGTCGGAAATGATCTCGGACTTCTCCACCCGGCCGAACTGGGAAAAATACTCGGTGAGGTTCTCGGCCTCCACGTGGTCTTTCACCCCGCCGACAAAAATCTTCTTCACGTTGGCGACAATATCTGGGTTATTAGCATCCTCCCGAGCGATGGCCCTCTTCAGTTCCACGTTGTTACCTTCTACAACATGTGGCTTAGCCGCCATTGCCGCGTCGGCCTCCTCTGGTGCGGAGTAGGTGATGAAGCCGAAACAACGGGACCTGCCGAGCTGCTGGTTCATCACCACAACACAGTCCGTGAGCGCGCCATACTGCTCGAAATACTTGCGGAGACCTTCATCCGTGGTCTCCACGTTCAGTCCTCCGACAAAAAGCTTGCAAAGTTTCGTAGACATGACCGAATCTCTTCTCAGGACGGTGGCGGACTGAGCCTTCCCTCTCCTTCAATAATCTACGTCATGACGTACGGTCACGCTGTCGTCAGGCGTAGAGCTCCCTGATTGGTCAGATTGAAAAAAGAAAAAAATCACCACACTCACGCGGGAGCGACCTGATAAAGAAGGGATTCTTCCCGTTTCTGGGTTAAGGAAAATTGTGTATACATTTTTCTTGTAGAACACTCAAATCTCTCAAATTCAATGTGTATTTGTGCAGATTGCAAATTAGTCGGCAAGAAGCTGACTTAGTTTCTAAAACAACAATGAAACATTTCCAGCAAACAAACATTTTCACTAGTTTTAGTCTTACAGTAGCAGAAAGCCCGTTATGTAGGAAAATAAAACCTTGGCCAGGTTATTTCAAAGCTATATGTAAATCCTAAAGTCCATCATGACATGTAACACAACCTGGTTCCACAACACTTAAGCAAAAATGTTTTCAAACATTCATTTATCTTTTTCTAATCCATCAGTTTTATCCATCAGGGGACACCCTGGACAGGTTGCCAGTCTGTCACAGGGCCACCAACACACACCCATGCTTACTCACACCTGGGATAATTTAGACTAACCAATTAAACTATTCAGCACATTTTCGGATGGGGGAGGAAGCCGGAGTCCCCAGAGAAAACCCATGCATGCACAGGGACAACATACAAACTTACAGAAAGTTCCCCATTGGTTATCTGTTTCAGATCCCCCAGCCGGGACTTGAACCAGGGGCCTTATTGCTGTGAGGCAAGAGCGCGAGCCACCGAGCAGCCATTTTAAAACAGTAATATTAATGTGCAATAGTCTGGTTCTACTAAAGTTCTGTGCAATACATAGGTTCTCAGCCTCCCTGTGGCCATGCTGCATGCTCTAGTAGAGATTCAAAGTGCAGCGGTGACTCACTACAGTCAGTTACAGACATGTCAGAAGGAATGCTGAAAATCAAGCTTCACATTCAATTTCAGTAACTGAAAAAAGGAAAGAGGACTCCTCACAGCCAAAAGTGGTTGTTCACAAGAAGAAAAAAGGTTTTACACTAGTAGGCTTTTTTTTACTTTAATTTTAATGTTAAAGCAAACAGGAAATGGAGGGAAAATATCTGGATATGATAAAATAAAAAAGGAAAGGCTTAGTCGTTCTGAAAATTTTATTTTGCATTAAAAAAAAAGCAACTTTTAAACGGTTTTAGGAACCTTTTTGACCAAAATACCACTTCAAATTAATTCAAAGTCTTGAAACCCATATGCAAATCAATACACAATTCTTCTTCTAAACCAACTTTATTATATCTTAATTCCAGATTCATGATGGCATTGTGTTGTCCTGAAAACATGCAAACCTGTAAGGCACGTAGATTCATAAAAATAAAAAATGTGCATAGATTAATTTTTCTCTTTGTTCTGAAAAATAAAAGCAAATGTCCAGTCGCCCAGTCATCTGATGGAAGATGTTGGAATTCCGCCAGAAGACTTCCTGCAGAGTTGAACTGAAAACAGTGACACCTACACCCCCAGGGATTTCTCAGAAATCACTACGACATTGGAAAGAAAGAAAAACCTGTTAGCGTTTCATCTCCACTCATTTATACATTCTCAGAAAAAAAAAAGATAAGTCACCGTAGAGGCAAAAGCACAAACTTGTCTGTCCCCATCAGCAAGGAGATCCACCTCCATCGCTTTCAGGGTGACGTCCTCACTTCCAGGTTACAGAAGCAACCTGGATGAAAATGAGAAAACACCAGTGAGACACAGGAAGGCTTTTTTTTTTTTTTAAAGAGACATCAACCTACTTTACATTAGAAATTTTGGAGCAAAATAGCAACCCATTCCACCCCAAACATTAAGCCACCAATTCTTATAAGATTAGCTACAAGAAATCGCATGAGTTAAAAATAATGGCAATCTTACGCACCATGTCAAAGATACGCCATACATGGTTGACCAACACAGAGTGAAGACAGGTTGATTTACATACCTAGTTGGCTGGATGTGGATTTCCTAAAGAGATATTTCAGACTTCTATCACAATCGACCCCAGGTAATCAACAGGGTCCTGATGTAGCCTACAAACAAACTGCTACGGCTATATTGGCTGGGATAGCCTACTGGTAAGAACACCTAAATATAGGAATAATCAAAGATAAATAACAGAGCCCTCAAGTCCACAAAATCAGAGTGTAAATAAATGAATCAATGAGTCATTTGTCATACCTACAAAAAATGTTAAATATATGTATATGTTAAAAAATAAAGTCACACCCTATGAAGCCTACATGCATCGGCTCTGGGTAGACTACAACCATTTCACCCACCTGAAAGTAAGGCATTAAACTGGTAATCATTCCATGTAACTAAACAAGACGGCGTCTTATAACCTGTGAATAAACTGTGGGAAGCCTGGTTAAAGAAGTAAGATAACTAAGCTAAGTGGTATAACGTTTTATTTAAAATGAACATACATAAGCATACCAAAGTGTTCCAACATTGTTCTCCAGACATGAGGGATTACAATATACATTAGGTACTGCTACAGGTATATAAAGATGAACATTAAGACTGAAACTATACGTGTGGAGTTTACATTTGGATGAAGAAAACAAGGAGGCTAGACCTGTAAGGATCGCGTGTCGCTGTCGCTGAAAGACCAAAGAAATCATACATAATCGATGTCCAGTATAACATGTCTAATAAGAAAAAACCAAACATTTTTTTATCGTCACACAATGGATATTCACACTAATTTTACTGCTGGAAAAAAAAGAATGATCCAACTTTTTAAAAATGCAAATATTAAAATAATCATCAGGAAAACAATCCTACATCGAAGGTTTAACACGAGTGAACGCAAATAAAAAAAGAAAAACAAAAAAATATATTCCAACTCTACACGACAACCACACGCTGCTGTGTGGATTCATAAAAGAAGGGTTCCTGTACGTGGTTTTGTGTGTCCTAGTTGAACGAAACAACCTCTGTTCGTTTTTAAATCAGGTGTTCTGGGAAGTGACCTTCCTACCTGTTTGGGCTTTGGAGGTCTTCTTTATGAATAGGGGATCTTTATGTCCTTATCGTCTGCCGTAGTTGGAATTGACGGCAGATTTTCGCTTTCGAAATCTTGTGGGGGAGGGAAATTTGTGGCAAGAAGCGGGGTTGTTGCTCTCCATGAAGCTCTGGGCCTAGTAGCCGCCGCCATAGCCTCCCCTGGAGTAGCCTCCTCCGCCGCCGCCTCTGGTGTAGGGAGCAGAGCTCCTCTGGCCGCCGAAAGGCCCCTTCATTGGACCGTAACCAGAGGAGTGCTGGCCATAGCCGCTACCAAAGTCGTTGTAGCCATTTCCACCTCCATAACCACTTCCCTGGTCGGAATAGCCGCCTCCGTAAGGCCCGCCGTACCCCCCGTAACCGCCATATCCTCCGCCATTTCCATAGCCGTAGTTTCCGCCATAATCCCTTCCGCCGTAGCCATTTTGGTTTCCCCTCATGCCGCGGCCTGGCCTGCCTCTCGGCGCCATACCGGTTCTGCTGGCTGCCTGCATCTCCTGCTTCGTCAAAGCTTTCTTTACTTCGACTTTATGTCCATTCACTGTGTGGAACTTAACAACCACGGCCTTGTCTGCCGAATCGTGGTCTGTGAAGTACACAAACCCGAATCCACGTTTCTTTCCGGTCTCCTTCTCAGAGATGACTTCAGACTTTTCGACTTCACCATATTGAGAGAAGTAGTCGGTGAGGTGGTCCTCTTCGATGTCGTCTTTCAGGCCGCCGACAAAGATTTTCTTCACTTTGGCGAGAGCTTCAGGCCTGTTTGCATCTTCTCTTGCAACGGCTCGTTTAACCTCGACCGCGTTGCCGTCGACTGTGTGCGGCCTTGCCGCCATGGCTGCGTCGGCCTCCTCTGGCGTAGAGTAGGTCACAAAGCCAAAACAGCGTGAGCGTTGCAGCTGCTTGTTCACGACGACGACGCAGTCGGTGAGGGTGCCGAACTGCTCGAAATGCTTGCGCAGCCCATCGTCATCGGTGTCTACGTTCAGTCCACCGACGAAAAGCTTACAAAGTTGGTCGGTCATTTTCAGGAAATGGCAGGATGACAGTCGTCGTCTTAACTCAACAAAGCAGCTATCTCAAGATGGCGGAGGGAGAGGAAGGTGGCTGTATTTATAAGTCACAAGCTGTGACGACATACGAGCTCGCGCAGCGGCGACGCCTTTTTCCGCCTTTTCTAAGTCAAACACGGATCATACCATCTGACAATGTCTTCATGCGTTTCCCCATTTTAATAAAAACAGCTTAGAAAAACACACTGTTTACGAAAATTAATACTACATTTTCTCATGTAAAAACTTAACATTTATTATTATTTTTTTTTAATTTTTGACTGACTACGTGATACAATACATTGACATTGCTGCATGATGGGGTGGAAAACGAATGATGTATTTTTGTTATACACTGAGGATTATTTATTATTGTTAACCAGGTTTCTCTAACCACAGGTTTACAAATTAGTTATCATTAATTATTAACAAAATAAAGCCAACCAAAATGCCTAAGGAGAGTTAGAAATTACTAAAGAAAATATATATTTTTAACAAGGAAAATGTGGCCAAAGTGCGTTGAATGTACAGTACTTTCAAACTTCCCCAAATTATGGGCTCTTTATTTTCATTTATCAGATTTTCATTACATCTACTTAAAACACCAACTCTAATGAAGATGGTATTAAAAAAAAACTGGTTTGGGGTATATTTGTCATAATGACAGACACTTACACACACATATATATATATAAACATTCATTCATTTTCTTATCCGTTTTTTCCCTTTCGGGGTCACGGGGCTGCTGGAGCCTATCCTGGCCACTCATGAGCGAAGGCAGGGGACACCCTGAACAGCTCGCTAGTCTGTTGCAGGGAAGAATTTTAACTATCACACACTCATCTCACTCTCACACCTAGGGACAATTTAGAATTGTAGCATATGTAGCATGTTTTTGGACAGTGGGAGGACGCGAGACACCCGGAGGAAAACCCCGCCACCACGGGAGAGTATATATATATATATCTTATCCTATATCTATAATATATAGATATATATATATATATATTATTATATATATATATATATATATATAGATATATATATATATATAGTAGCTATAGATACCTATAGATCAGTCAGAAATATGCTAGAACATATATATACTCCAGCTTGTAGAGGACCCGAGCTTGGAGGAGAAACCACCCGCGGAGGGTGAGAGGGGCGTTATATATATGTTACGACCCCGGGGTGTGGGAGGGAAAAGGGAATCAGCAATACAACAGATCCGTATTACCTGATTTATTCGGAACAATAAGCTACAACTGGGTCTGTCACACAAGAATCCTCCCACATGGGATCACAACGTGATGTAGATACTGTTAACAATCATCAAAGAACATATGCCCGTAAAAGAAGCATTTAGACATGACAAGGATAAGTAGAAATCATTCTAAAGAACCGAAACGAAACACAACCGAAACGAAACACAAGTAAGTGCACAGAACACAAATGGCAGGCCAACCAGGACGATGAGGCAATGACGTCCAACCTAGAAGAAAGGAGATGGGCCGATCGCCTCCCAGACACCACCGTGTTCAATTAACATAACTAATAATCCAAAGCAAGAAGAAAGCTCATTCACCCTCGAAAGACTCGGCACGTAACTGTCATTGAGCCACACATACGCACACACCTGCACACCTATAGGGCAATTTAGATTCACTAATCAACCTATGAACCATGTTTCTGGACTTTGGGAAGAAACCAGAGAATCTGGAGGAAACCCACCCATGCTAATCACAGATATGCAGTCCCTATTTGAACTACAATTGAAGCATATGAACCCTTTTTACTTGATATGCTGATTACATTAAAGTTTCAAAGTAGAAAGATGCTTTTCGGTTTTAATTTCTTTTTTGGATTAAAATTCAAAACGGGTCAATCTGAACCTGAGCATAACAGGAGGGTTAGGCTTGACCCTGGTGACCTTTATACACAGCGTATTATGACACTTTGGGGGTCCTGGAGAGTTAGTTTTCTGGTCCACAAAGCCTGTTTCTATGGAACAGCTCGTTTGACCTCAACCCAGTTCCCTTCCACTGTGTGTGGACTTGCTGCCATGGCTGCATTGGCCTCCTCTGGTGTTAAGTAGGTCACAAAGCCAAAACAGCGAGAGCGTTGCGCCGTCTTGTGTGGGACGACGGCGTAGTCGATGAGGGTGCCGAACTGCTCAAATTGCTTGCGCAGCCCGTCGTCATTGGTGTCTACCTTGAGTCCTCCCACAAAAAGCTTACAGGCTTGGTTGAACATTTTTGGTAAATCGTAAGATGTCTTTGGTTTAATCTTTATAACAACCTTGAAATCTTGAGATGGCTGATAGAAAGGAAAGTGGGTGTTTTCATAGATTTCAAGCTGTGATAATGTGATGTCATTTACATGACCAATTGAAAAACTTTTTAACTGTGTTTTTAGATGTGAAATCATGGATGGCAAAAACATTTCTGCAGCTCAACCAGGAAAAACGGAAATTTTAGTAATCGGTCCTGAAGCTGAGAGAGATAAACAGTTTCTGAAGCAAAAGGAACTTTCATTAAGCCATTCAGAAACAGTCAGAAACCTGGGCATTATTTTTAACACTAAGCTAACTTTTATCCTTCGTATAAAACAGGTGGTTATCACCTTAGAAAATTGGCTAGGCTCCGCCCACTACTCGCTCTTGTCCCCAATATGCATGCTTTCATCATGAGTAGAATTGATTATTGTAACGCCCTGCTTGCTGGTTTATCAAAAACGAACATCAAGAACCTTCAGCTTCTCCACAACTCTGCTGCACGAGTTCTCACCAAAACCAGGAGGCGGGCTCACATCTGCCCAATTCTAAAATCCCTGCATTGGTTCCCATATGCTTCAGGACTGATTTCAAGATACTTTCAACAGGTTTTCAATGTCTTAACGGTCTTGTCCTTTCTTATTTATCAGATATTTTAGTCACATATGAACCCTCACGGACCCTGAGATCCTCTGGACTGGTCTTCTTACCATTCCAGTGGCATATTTTTAACACTAAGGCTTTATTTATGGAACAATCTGTCAGAGGACCTGAGGGCTGCAGAGACCATAGTTGCTTTCAAGAAAAGGCTCAAGACCTTTCTCATCTGGCTTTTAGCTCTTGTTTTATGAATTTACATTGGATTTTTAAAGATTTCTTTTAGTTTACCTTATTTCAGTGTTTTATTGTTTATTTGTTTATTTCTTTTATCAGTTTGGTTACTTTTTCATTCTCATTTTCATTGTCATTTTTATTTCCGGTGCAACAAACATCTTGTTTTTGTCCTCAGCCTATTTCTCATCGTCTATCCCCATCAGTTAGGGGTTGGAAGGTGTGAAAGGGGTGGGGGGTTATGTGTAGATATGGGGAGGGGGCTCTATTTACATTTTTTTGCCTGTGAATTTTCATTTTCAGACTTGTTTTTTATGTTGTTTATTTTGTTTTGTTCTAATGTAAAGCACTTTGTGTTGTGCTTTTATGTGTAACATTGCTATATAAATAAAGTTTGATTGATCAATTGATAAGTCAATTGATTGATTGATTGATTGATTGACATGTTGCAAAAACTGGTAAATGATCAGTTATGTCACATGTCATATTAGTGTATTCTATATTATAATATAATATTTTGTTATTGTGAGAGTTAAACATCTTTTCCATCCAGTCACTGAACACCTTAACCCTCCTGCTTTGTTTGTTTCTGAAGAACAGCATTGCTGCTTTTTACTATATGAATTACCATCCATCCATCCATCTACCTAAGGGCAATTTAGATTCACTAATCAACCTATGAACCATGTTTCTGGACTTTGGGAAGAAACCAGAGAATCTGGAGGAAACCCACCCATGCTAATCACCGATATGCAGTCCCTATTTGAACTACAATTGAAGCAAATGAACCCTTTTTACTTGATATGCTGATTACATTGAAGTTTCAAAGTAGAAAAATGCTTTGGATTTTAAAATTCAAAGTGGGTCAATCTGACCCTGAGCATAACAGGAGGGTCAAGTTTGACCCTGGGACCTTTGTACACAACGTTTAATGACATTTTCCCCTGAATTTTTTCCAACATTTGAACTGTAATACATTCCAATCTTCCATCCACTGCTACAGAAAATTACTGTAAACTTAGTATTTCCTTTCACATATATTGTGACTCCTCCACCTTTTTATGTCTGCTCTGTTCACATAGTGAAGTTCATAGTTTTCTAATTCAGTCAGTGTCCTTGTTGCAGCTGAAAAAAAAGGGTGGTCCATCCAGCTCAGATGTTACGGGGAACAGGATCCCCCAAGACTCCCCCACCACCCCGGCTTCAGTTGTACGCCCATCCCACCTGGGTCAAGTCAAGAGACAGGGCCTGACGTGACCCCCCTCCTCTTGTTGTTGTGTGTGTGTACACTAAGGGGTGCAGTGAACACAGGGGAATGGAGCAACGTCATTCCACCTGTTGAGCTTTGATTTCTGCAATGTCTGGGTTGGAGGAGCAGCTGTGAAGATTGGGCTGTGTTCTGTCCGTGGAAATTCTTTAGTGCTGACTTTTTGCATTTGTTTTTCTTTGTTTTTTATCTTCTCTGATGTAGTTTTCTTGCATTTGCATTGTATGATGATGTTTTTCTATCTTTTCAGTCATGAATGAGTTCTTAAATTGAGATGGATGAACTCCTTTATCCTGAACAAAAGCTCCTTCTGGCTGAGCGTCTCTTGTGATAAACATGTTTTGTTTTTGGTAAAACCTTTATGTTTTCTGTTAAGTGAGGCTGAAACTGTACAAAATTTGTTTTTTCATTGTTTAAGTCCTAAACTGTTCTGGTCCTCTTTTCTAAGTCACTTGACAGGTAAAAATGTTACAATAGACAATTTATATTGGAATGCTAATAAAATAAAATAAAAACCTCTTTTTAAAAAAAAATCTAGACTTTATAATCAATACATGGATTTGCATTGCACAACATTTTATTCACAAATGCAAATTCAAAAAGGTGAAACCTCACATTAATGTTTGTTAAGCTACCATGAATTATATTAAAAATTCCTACAGCTAAATAAAAAATAAATATGCACAAAAAACGTTCCTATTTTTAAAAATGTGTTTAAGCTTTTTGCTTAATTCCCTTAAAACTTCTGTTTTTCTTTTACACATAATAAAACACTATATAAATTATAAAAGAGGTTCCTGTCAATCTAAATCCTCATTTTTTTGTGTTTCCTCTGATCATAAAAAGTTTGTTTTTTAATTTAGGTTTTCTGGAACGTGAATTTCCTACAATTAGTTCACGTTTCCTCTAAGTTTAATGTTTGCCTCTTGTGTAGGGAGCAGAGCTTCTCTGACCACCAAAAGACTTTTTCATTGGACCGGAGCCAGAAGACTGCTGGCCATGGCCACGACCTTTGTAGCCATTCCTGCCCCTGTAACCATTTTGCTGGTAGGAATAGCCGCCTCCGTAACCATTTTGCTGGTCGGAACAGCCGCCTCTGCATGGGCAGCAGCACCCCCCATAACCGCCATATCCTCCACCATTTCCATAGCCGTAATTTTGGCCATAATCCATGGTGTCGTTTTGGTTTTCCATCATGGTGCGGCCTGGCTTGTCTCTTGGCGTCATTCTGATTCTGCTGGCTGTCTGCATCTCCTGCTTGGGAACAGCTTTCTTTACTTCAACTCTGTGTCCGTTCACTGTGTGGAAAGGCACAGCCACGGCCATGTCTGCCGCATAGTGATCCGTGAAGTGCACAAAGCCAAAACCCCGTTTCTTTCCGGTCTCCTTCTCTGAGATGATTTCAGAGTTTTCCACTTCACCATACTGAGAGAAGTAGTCGGTGAGGTCGTCCTCTTGGATGTGGTTTTTCAAGCCACCAACAAAGATTTTCTTCACCTTGGCCCGAGCTTCAGACTCATTGGCCTGTTTCTTTGGAACAGCTCGTTTGACCTCAACCCAGTTCCCTTCCACTGTGTGTGGACTTGCTGCCATGGCTGCGTTGGCCTCCTCTGGTGTTAAGTAGGTCACAAAGCCAAAACAGCGAGAGCGTTGCGCCGTCTTGTGTGGGACGACGGCGCAGTCGATGAGGGTGCCGAACTGCTCAAAATGCTTGCGCAGCCCGTCGTCATTGGTGTCTACCTTGAGTCCTCCCACAAAAAGCTTACAGGCTTGGTTGAACATTTTTGGTAAATCGTAAGATGTCTTTGGTTTAATCTTTATAACAACCTTGAAATCTTGAGATGGCTGATAGAAAGGAAAGTGGGTATATTTATGGATTTCAAGTTGTGATAATGTGATGTCATCTGACATCATCTGCTGTGACATGTGATGTCATCTGATGACATGTGACATCATCTGATGACATGTGATGTCATGTTTTTTTTTCTGATGACATGTTACATCATCCAAGCTTGCAAAGCGGTGACGCTTTTTTTTGCCTAAAAAAAAAAAAACTTTACTGAACAGAATGCAAGTTTACAAGATGAGAACCAATGTGCCATAAAATGCATTTAAATTCTTTTTTTTTAATAAACCGTCAATGTTTTTATCTTCACAAGACAGAGGATTCATAAATAATAGTTACTGAAGCCGTTTGCTGCTTCATTGATGCTATAGTTTTGACCCTTCTCGTCTGTAAAGTAATCTGGGTACGTCTGGGAGTTTTGAATGCACTACATGTCCAAACAACCCCAGCGCACAGTTTCTTCGCGCTGAGCCTCACTCAGTGTGACGTACACTGTAAGTGATTCCAAATGAAAGTCAGGCGATAATCAGGAATTCCAAAATAAGGAAGGTCCGCTTCTTTAACACAGTAACTCCGTTTGCCGGGAGCTACGGTTCTGGATATCCTGGAGAAACTCCCAGACATGCAGCAGTCTTTCCCTTCATTATTTCCCTCCCCCAGCCAGATGGCAGATTTTACATGTCGTTTTAATGATATGTCTTATAGACAGTCTGAAATGACTAAAAAGGCGTGCATCAGACTTTTTAATTTTTAAACTCCTGTCCATTGACTGTTTCTATTTGGGGACCCCTCCCCTCCCTTTCCCACGGCCAGGCCCGCTTCAGCAGTCTGCTGAGCCTGAGCACCTAGCTCCAGTCTGCTTCCAGCCCGAACAGATTTGTTTTTATTGACAATTTTAATCTGTTCTGAAACAGAACCTCTTTTATAAAACTGATGGGATCCTCCCAGTCCACTGGGCAGCAATGTTTTAGCTGCCAACATCAGACACTCTGTCCAGATATCACCTGCCCCCATCATGTCCACACCAGCCAAACCTCTTTATATGTGCAGACATCACATAGCTATGTCTCTTGATGACACAAGGCCAATTGAAGCACTTTTTAACTGTATTTTAGATGTGAAATCATGGATGGCAAAAACATTTCTGCTGCTCAACCAGGAAAAACGGAAATTTTAGTAATCGGTCCTAAAGCTGAGAGAGATAAACAGTTTCTGAAGCAAAAGGAACTTTCATTAAGCCATTCAGAAACAGTCAGAAACCTGGGCATTATTTTTAACACTAAGCTAACTTTTATCCTTCGTATAAAACAGGTGGTTGATAAGGATATACACAGGTTTACCATTCTAACCTTAATATCAGAGCAAGGGGGGTCGCCATATTGCTACACAGAGATGTACATTTTGAAGAGGTCTCGACAATCAGAGACAAAAACGGACGCTATATTATCATTCAGGGAAACCTGTTTAACCTCCCAGTCACAATGGCAAATATATATGCCCCAAACTGGGACGATGAGCAGTTCTTTAGGAATTTTTTCACCCTCCTTCCTAATCTAGACACACACAATGTAATATTGGGGGGAGACTTTAATTGTGTTCTCCACCCAGTGCTTGACCGTGCTTCTCTTCGTCATAATACTAACACAAATGCAAACAAATCATCTCAGTGTATCAATACATTTATGCAAAACTATGGCATGGTTGACCCTTGGAGAACTAAAAAGCCAACGGCTAAATGCTTCTCATTCTTCTCACCACCCCACAAATCCTATTCAAGGATTGATTTTTTCCTGGTTGACAGTAGACTCCTGTCACTGGTGAGAGCCATAGACTATGAAGTAATGGTTATATCTGATCACAGTCCTGTAATAATGGAAATTAATGTTTCTGGTTATTCTCCACCACAGAGAAATTGGAGGTTCAATACAAGGCTATTAACAGACCAAAAATTTATGGAATTTATTAGTAAACACATTGATATGTTTTTTTAAATAAATAGCACCCCTGACATCAGTCATGACACGCTTTGGGAAACATTCAAGGCATATATTAGGGGACAAATTATTTCTTATAGTGCGCATGATAAGAAACAAAAGCTTAAATGTGCTTCTGAAATCAGCAATCGCCTTAAAATTATCGATCAATGTCAAACAACCTCACCATCCCAGGAACTTTGGAAAGAAAGAACACTGCTTCAAACAGAATACGATCTGATCATGAATGACAAAGCCATAGAAATGCATTTTCGATCACAGCTACAGCATTATGAACATGGCGAAAAAGCGAGTAAAATGCTTAGTCATCAGCTGAAACAAAAGGCAGCTGCCAACCATATTGCATCGCTTAAGAATGACAAAGGAGATATAATCACTGATCAGAAAAACATCAATAAGCAGTTTTTGAACTTCTATAAAAAAACTATATTCCTCCGACCAATGCGACACTGTAACGATAAAAAACTACCTTGAAAAAATAAAATTGCCAGTTTTGACAGAAGCCGATAAGACCTGTTTAGAAAAAGACATACAAATAATAGAGGTTGAAAACGCAATGCGAAAAATGAAATCGGGAAAATCACCAGGCCCAGATGGCTTCCCAGTCGAGTTTTACAGAGCCCCTAAACTCCTCCCCTACCTATGCAGTCTCTATAAATATGCTCTGGATGCGCAAGTATTACTACCCACAATGAGGCAGGCTATCATCTCTGTATTGCTGAAAAAGGATAAAGACCCGCTACTCTGTGAATCCTATCGACCAGTGAGCTGACCATGGGTTGATACCCTTTATAAACAACCTGAGGCAGCCATCTGGACAAATAAGATCTTATCGGAGTACTTCGTCCTCTCCAGAGGAACAAGACAGGGGTGCCCTCTGTCCCCTCTACTCTTTAATATTGCAATAGAACCCTTGGCAAGAGCGCTCAGGAGTGCGCCAGATGTGTTGGGCATTAAGAGAGCGGGCCAAACCCACACCCTATCACTATATGCCGATGACCTTCTCCTGTTCCTTTCGGACCCTCACAAGTCCATCCCCAAAGCATTGAATTATATCAGAGAATTCGGGAAAGTATCGGGGTATCTGATAAATATGTCAAAGAGCCTGATCTTTCCCATTAATGAAAAAGCGGCGCTTATGCCACACAACTCTTTTCCACTCACAGTTGCCACAGAGAAGATCATATATCTGGGTGTGACAGTGACCAGAGAATATAAAGCTCTTTTCAAACACAATCTGAAAGCTACTCTCAATCAGGCTAAAAGAGATATGGAGGGATGGTCATCCCTCTCTCTATCTCTACCGGGAAGAATAAATTCTGTGAAAATGATTATATTGCCAAAATTTTTGTTCCTTTTCCAAACCATACCAATATTTATCCCTAAATCCTTCTTTAAAGAATTGGATAGATTAACATCAATATTCATCTGGAATAAAAAACTACCACGTATCAGAAAGGAGTTTTTAGAGAGACGGAGGGAGGAGGGCGGTCTAGCTATGCCTAACTACATGTATTTTTGTTGGGCAGCTAATCTTTACAAACTTATCTTCTGGGGTATGTCAAAGAAGAATGAGAACATCCCACTCTGGGCAATTATGGAACAGGACTCATACATATCAGGCTCTCTGGCCTCTATTGTTTCCTCACCACTACCCCTGGACAAAAAACGAATCCCCAATAATCCTGTTATTTTAGGATCACTTAAGATATGGCAACAATTCAGAATTCACTTTAAACACAAACAAGGTTTGCTTTCAGCTCCGATAGTTACAAATGGACTTTTCCCTCCCTCCATTGATTCCACATTTCAGGTCTGGGCAAATAAGGGGATTGAAACTCTGAAAAAACTTTTTAACGAGGGACATTTTTTGTCCTTTGAACAACTACAGGAAAAATTTAAGTTGCCCTCATCTGACTTCTTTAGATACCTACAGGTGCGTAGTTTTGTTAAAAAACACTTTTCCCCATCTCTTCAGACTCCTCCAGGTAGCTGGATAGATGAATGTCTGACTCTAGATCCCTCAAAAAAAAAGGTAATTTCTTACTTATATCACATGTTTAACACGGCTGCAGCGCCATCTTTAGAGATTACGAAAAAACAATGGCAAAAGGAATTGGGATTGGAGATAACTGGAACACAGTGGCAGCAGATAACTAAGTTTATCCACAAATCCTCAATCTGTATAAGACATGGTTTGATACAATTTAAAGTTGTACATAGGCTTCACATATCAAACAGTAAACTGGCACGGATCTTCCTAGGGACAGACGACACATGTCCAAGATGCAGGTGTGAAACGGGAACCCTCACACACATGTTCTGGGGGAGCAAGAGCCTCCAGGCCTTCTGGGGGGTGATTTTCGACTCTCTAACAAAAGCATGGAATATAAAGATCCTCCCGAACCCACTTACAGCACTATTTGGAGTCACTCCTCAAAACTGCAAGGTCACTGCAATAAAAGCTTCAGCTCTGGCATTCTCTACGCTTTTGGCTTGACATCGCATCCTTATATCCTGGAAAAACTCAAGACCCCCTTCACACAAGCAATGGGTGGAGGACATGCACTCCTGTCTTAAATTGAAACACCTTCGATATGCTATAAAGGGTTCAACACAGAACTTTTTCAAATCCTGGAAACCTTTCTTAGACTATGTAAAAAAGTCTGAAAAAGGAAGGCAATTTTATAGCTGACGAGCACTCGTTTTTTTTTTTTCTTTTTTTCTGGACAATCGTATATTTTTACAGAAAACTCAGTGATATTTTATTTTTCCCCTTGTTTTGTTAGTTTTTGGGAGGTTTTTTTTTTAATTTTGGGTGGGAATAGTGATTGTTGTACGTTGATATGAGAAAATCTAAAAAATAAAAGAGTTAAAACAGGTGGTTATCACCTTAATAAATTGGCTAGGCTCCGCCCACTACTCGCTCTTGTCCCCAATATGCATGCTTTCATCGTGAGTAGAATTGATTATTGTAACGCCCTGCTTGCTGGTTTATCAAAAACGAACATCAAGAACCTTCAGCTTCTCCACAACTCTGCTGCACGAGTTCTCACCAAAACCAGGAGGCGGGCTCACATCTGCCCAATTCTAAAATCCCTGCATTGGTTCCCATATGCTTCAGGACTGATTTCAAGATACTTTCAACAGGTTTTCAATGTCTTAACGGTCTTGTCCCTTCTTATTTATCAGATATTTTAGTCACATATGAACCCTCACGGACCCTGAGATCCTCTGGACTGGTCTTCTAACCATTCCAGTGGCATATTTTTAACACTAAGGCTTTATTTATGGAACAATCTGTCAGAGGACCTGAGGGCTGCAGAGACCATAGTTGCTTTCAAGAAAAGGCTCAAGACCTTTTTCATCTGGCTTTTAGCTCTTGTTTTATGAATTTACATTAGATTTTTAAAGATTTCTTTTAGTTTACCTTATTTCAGTGTTTTATTGTTTATTTGTTTATTTCTTTTATCAGTTTGGTTACTTTTTCATTCTCATTTTCATTGTCATTTTTATTTCCGGTGCTTCCTCAGCTGGAACCTCTCCCTCTGGGTCGGCTGCTGTTCAGCCACTGCAGCTCTAGATGGGGACTTGCATCTCCACTTTGCTGTGGTGGAGTGGTCCCCGCCTGTGATGTTGCATTTGGCTGCTATGCAGCTGTTCGCAGAGAGGGAGCTTCAAATTATTATTAGTGTTTCCAACAACAAACATCTTGTTTTTGTCCTCAGCCTATTTCTCATCGTCTATCCCCATCAGTTAGGGGTTGGAAGGTGTGAAAGGGGTGGGGGGTTATGTGTAGATATGGGGAGGGGGCTCTATTTCGATTTTTTTGCCTGTTAATTTTCATTTTCAGACTTGTTTTTTATGTTGTTTATTTTGTTTTGTTCTAATGTAAAGCACTTTGTGTTGTGCTTTTATGTGTAACATTGCTATATAAATAAAGTTTGATTGATCAATTGATAAGTCAATTGATTGATTGATTGATTGATTGATTGATTGATTGATTGATTGACATGTTGCAAAAACTGGTAAATGATCAGTTATGTCACATGTCATATGAGTGTATTCTATATTATAATATAATATTTTGTTATTGTGAGAGTTAAACATCTTTTCCATCCAGTCACTGAACACCTTAACCCTCCTGCTTTGTTTGTTTCTGAAGAACAGCATTGCTGCTTTTTACTATATGAATTACCATCCATCCATCCATCTACCTAAGGGCAATTTAGATTCACTAATCAACCTATGAACCATGTTTCTGGACTTTGGGAAGAAACCAGAGAATCTGGAGGAAACCCACCCATGCTAATCACCGATATGCAGTCCCTATTTGAACTACAATTGAAGCAAATGAACCCTTTTTACTTGATATGCTGATTACATTATGGTTTCAAAGTAGAAAAATGCTTTGGAATTTAAAATTCAAAGTGGGTCAATCTGACCCTGAGCATAACAGGAGGGTCAAGTTTGACCCTGGGACCTTTGTACACAACGTTTAATGACATTTTCCCCTGAATTTTTTCAATATTTGAACTGTAATACATTCCAATATTCCATCCACTGCTACAGAAAATTACTGTAAACTTAGTATTTCCTTTCACATATATTGTGACTCCTCCACCTTTTTATGTCTGCTCTGTTCACATAGTGAAGTTCATAGTTTTCTAATTCAAAGTCAGTGTCCTTGTTGCAGCTGAAAAAAAGGGTGGTCCACCCAGCTCAGATGTTACGGGGAACAGGATCCCCCAAGACTCCCCCACCACCCCGGCTTCAGTTGTACGCCCATCCCACCTGGGTCAAGTCAAGAGACAGGGCCTGACGTGACCCCCCTCCTCTTGTTGTTGTGTGTGTGTACACTAAGGGGTGCAGTGAACACAGGGGAATGGAGCAACATCATTCCACCTGTTGAGCTTTGATTTCTGCAATGTCTGGGTTGGAGGAGCAGCTGTGAAGATTGGGCTGTGTTCTGTCCGTGGAAATTCTTTAGTGCTGACTTTTTGCATTTGTTTTTCTTTGTTTTTTATCTTCTCTGATGTAGTTTTCTTGCATTTGCATTGTATGATGATGTTTTTCTATCTTTTCAGTCATGAATGAGTTCTTAAATTGAGATGGATGAACTCCTTTATCCTGAACCAAAGCTCCTTCTGGCTGAGCGTCTCTTGTGATAAACATGTTTTGTTTTTGGTAAAACCTTTATGTTTTCTGTTAAGTGAGGCTGAAACTGTACAAAATTTGTTTTTTCATTGTTTAAGTCCTAAACTGTTCTGGTTCTCTTTTCTAAGTCACTTGACAGGTAAAAATGTTACAATAGACAATTTAAATTGGAATGCTAATAAAATAAAATAAAATAAAAACCTCTTTTTAAAAAAAAATCTAGACTTTATAATCAATACATGGATTTGCATTGCACAACATTTTATTCACAAATGCAAATTCACAAAGGTGAAACCTCACATTAATGTTTGTTAAGCTACCATAAATTATATTAAAAATTCCTACAGCTAAATAAAAAATAAATATGCACAAAAAAACGTTCCTATTTTTAAAAATGTGTTTAAGCTTTTTGCTTAATTCCCTTAAAACTTCTGTTTTTCTTTTACACATAATAAAACACTATATAAATTATAAAAGAGGTTCCTGTAAGTCTAAATCCTCATTTTTTTGTGTTTCCTCTGATCATAAAAAGTTTGTTTTTTAATTTAGGTTTTCTGGAACGTGAATTTCCTACAATTAGTTCACGTTTCCTCTAAGTTTAATGTTTGCCTCTTGTGTAGGGAGCAGAGCTTCTCTGACCACCAAAAGACTTTTTCATTGGACCGGAGCCAGAAGACTGCTGGCCATGGCCACGACCTTTGTAGCCATTCCTGCCCCTGTAACCATTTTGCTGGTAGGAATAGCCGCCTCCGTAACCATTTTGCTGGTCGGAACAGCCGCCTCTGCATGGGCAGCAGCACCCCCCATAACCGCCATATCCTCCACCATTTCCATAGCCGTAATTTTGGCCATAATCCATGGTGTCGTTTTGGTTTTCCATCATGGTGCGGCCTGGCTTGTCTCTTGGCGTCATTCTGATTCTGCTGGCTGCCTGCATCTCCTGCTTGGGAACAGCTTTCTTTACTTCAACTCTGTGTCCGTTCACTGTGTGGAAAGGCACAGCCACGGCCATGTCTGCCGCATAGTGATCCGTGAAGTGCACAAAGCCGAAACCCCGTTTCTTTCCGGTCTCCTTCTCTGAGATGATTTCAGAGTTTTCCACTTCACCATACTGAGAGAAGTAGTCGGTGAGGTCGTCCTCTTGGATGTGGTTTTTCAAGCCACCAACAAAGATTTTCTTCACCTTGGCCCGAGCTTCAGACTCATTGGCCTGTTTCTTTGGAACAGCTCGTTTGACCTCAACCCAGTTCCCTTCCACTGTGTGTGGACTTGCTGCCATGGCTGCGTTGGCCTCCTCTGGTGTTAAGTAGGTCACAAAGCCAAAACAGCGAGAGCGTTGCGCCGTCTTGTGTGGGACGACGGCACAGTCGATGAGGGTGCCGAACTGCTCAAAATGCTTGCGCAGCCCGTCGTCATTGGTGTCTACCTTGAGTCCTCCCACAAAAAGCTTACAGGCTTGGTTGAACATTTTTGGTAAATCGTAAGATGTCTTTGGTTTAATCTTTATAACAACCTTGAAATCTTGAGATGGCTGATAGAAAGGAAAGTGGGTATATTTATGGATTTCAAGTTGTGATAATGTGATGTCATCTGACATCATCTGATGTGACATGTGATGTCATCTGATGACATGTGACATCATCTGATGACATGTGATGTCATGTTTTTTTTTCATCTGATGACATGTTACATCATCCAAGCTTGCAAAGCGGTGACGCTTTTTTTGCCTAAAAAAAAAAAAAACTTTACTGAACAGAATGCAAGTTTACAACATGAGAACCAATGTGCCATAAAATGCATTTAAATTCTTTTTTTTTAAGAAACCGTCAACGTTTTTATCTTCAGAAGACAGAGGATTCATAAATAATAGTTACTGAAGCCGTTTGCTGCTTCATTGATGCTATAGTTTTGACCCTTCTCGTCTGTAAAGTAATCTGGGTACGTCTGGGAGTTTTGAATGCACTACATGTCCAAACAACCCCAGCGCACAGTTTCTTCGCGCTGAGCCTCACTCAGTGTGACGTATACTGTAAGTGATTCCAAATGAAAGTCAGGCGATAATCAGGAATTCCAAAATAAGGAAGGTCCGCTTCTTTAACACAGTAACTCCGTTTGCCGGGAGCTACGGTTCTGGATATCCCGGAGAAACTCCCAGACATGCAGCAGTCTTTCCCTTCACTATTTCCCTCCCCCAGTCAGGAAGCAGATTTACATGTCGTTTTAATGATATGTCTTATAGACAATCTGAAATGACTAAAAAGGCGTGCATCAGACTTTTTAATTTTTAAACTCCTGTCCATTGACTGTTTCTATTTGGGGACCCCTCCCCTCCCTTTCCCACGGCCAGGCCCGCTTCAGCAGTCTGCTGAGCCTGAGCACCTAGCTCCAGTCTGCTTCCAGCCCGAACAGATTTGTTTTTATTGACAATTTTAATCTGTTCTGAAACAGAACCTCTTTTATAAAACTGATGGGATCCTCCCAGTCCACTGGGCAGCAATGTTTTAGCTGCCAACATCAGACACTCTGTCCAGATATCACCTGCCCCCATCATGTCCACACCAGCCAAACCTCTTCATATGTGCAGACATCACATAGCTATGTCTCCTGATGACACAAGGCCAATTGAAGCACTTTTTAACTGTATTTTAGATGTGAAATCATGGATGGCAAAAACATTTCTGCAGCTCAACCAGGAAAAACGGAAATTTTAGTAATCGGTCCTGAAGCTGAGAGAGATAAACAGTTTCTGAAGCAAAAGGAACTTTCACTAAGCCATTCAGAAACAGTCAGAAACCTGGGCATTATTTTTAACACTAAGCTAACTTTTATCCTTCGTATAAAACAGGTGGTTATCACCTTAGAAAATTGGCTAGGCTCCGCCCACTACTCGCTCTTGTCCCCAATATGCATGCTTTCATCATAATTAGAATTGATTATTGTAACGCCCTGCTTGCTGGTTTATCAAAAACGAACATCAAGAACCTTCAGCTTCTCCACAACTCTGCTGCACGAGTTCTCACCAAAACCAGGAGGCGGGCTCACATCTGCCCAATTCTAAAATCCCTGCATTGGTTCCCATATGCTTCAGGACTGATTTCAAGATACTTTCAACAGGTTTTCAATGTCTTAACGGTCTTGTCCCTTCTTATTTATCAGATATTTTAGTCACATATGAACCCTCACGGACCCTGAGATCCTCTGGACTGGTCTTCTAACCATTCCAGTGGCATATTTTTAACACTAAGGCTTTATTTATGGAACAATCTGTCAGAGGACCTGAGGGCTGCAGAGACCATAGTTGCTTTCAAGAAAAGGCTCAAGACCTTTTTCATCTGGCTTTTAGCTCTTGTTTTATGAATTTACATTAGATTTTTAAAGATTTCTTTTAGTTTACCTTATTTCAGTGTTTTATTGTTTATTTGTTTATTTCTTTTATCAGTTTGGTTACTTTTTCATTCTCATTTTCATTGTCATTTTTATTTCCGGTGCTTCCTCAGCTGGAACCTCTCCCTCTGGGTCGGCTGCTGTTCAGCCACTGCAGCTCTAGATGGGGACTTGCATCTCCACTTTGCTGTGGTGGAGTGGTCCCCGCCTGTGATGTTGCATTTGGCTGCTATGCAGCTGTTCGCAGAGAGGGAGCTTCAAATTATTATTAGTGTTTCCAACAACAAACATCTTGTTTTTGTCCTCAGCCTATTTCTCATCGTCTATCCCCATCAGTTAGGGGTTGGAAGGTGTGAAAGGGGTGGGGGGTTATGTGTAGATATGGGGAGGGGGCTCTATTTCGATTTTTTTGCCTGTTAATTTTCATTTTCAGACTTGTTTTTTATGTTGTTTATTTTGTTTTGTTCTAATGTAAAGCACTTTGTGTTGTGCTTTTATGTGTAACATTGCTATATAAATAAAGTTTGATTGATCAATTGATAAGTCAATTGATTGATTTGATTGATTGACATGTTGCAAAAACTGGTAAATGATCAGTTATGTCACATGTCATATGAGTGTATTCTATATTATAATATAATATTTTGTTATTGTGAGAGTTAAACATCTTTTCCATCCAGTCACTGAACACCTTAACCCTCCTGCTTTGTTTGTTTCTGAAGAACAGCATTGCTGCTTTTTACTATATGAATTACCATCCATCCATCCATCTACCTAAGGGCAATTTAGATTCACTAATCAACCTATGAACCATGTTTCTGGACTTTGGGAAGAAACCAGAGAATCTGGAGGAAACCCACCCATGCTAATCACCGATATGCAGTCCCTATTTGAACTACAATTGAAGCAAATGAACCCTTTTTACTTGATATGCTGATTACATTATGGTTTCAAAGTAGAAAAATGCTTTGGAATTTAAAATTCAAAGTGGGTCAATCTGACCCTGAGCATAACAGGAGGGTCAAGTTTGACCCTGGGACCTTTGTACACAACGTTTAATGACATTTTCCCCTGAATTTTTTCAATATTTGAACTGTAATACATTCCAATATTCCATCCACTGCTACAGAAAATTACTGTAAACTTAGTATTTCCTTTCACATATATTGTGACTCCTCCACCTTTTTATGTCTGCTCTGTTCACATAGTGAAGTTCATAGTTTTCTAATTCAAAGTCAGTGTCCTTGTTGCAGCTGAAAAAAAGGGTGGTCCACCCAGCTCAGATGTTACGGGGAACAGGATCCCCCAAGACTCCCCCACCACCCCGGCTTCAGTTGTACGCCCATCCCACCTGGGTCAAGTCAAGAGACAGGGCCTGACGTGACCCCCCTCCTCTTGTTGTTGTGTGTGTGTACACTAAGGGGTGCAGTGAACACAGGGGAATGGAGCAACATCATTCCACCTGTTGAGCTTTGATTTCTGCAATGTCTGGGTTGGAGGAGCAGCTGTGAAGATTGGGCTGTGTTCTGTCCGTGGAAATTCTTTAGTGCTGACTTTTTGCATTTGTTTTTCTTTGTTTTTTATCTTCTCTGATGTAGTTTTCTTGCATTTGCATTGTATGATGATGTTTTTCTATCTTTTCAGTCATGAATGAGTTCTTAAATTGAGATGGATGAACTCCTTTATCCTGAACCAAAGCTCCTTCTGGCTGAGCGTCTCTTGTGATAAACATGTTTTGTTTTTGGTAAAACCTTTATGTTTTCTGTTAAGTGAGGCTGAAACTGTACAAAATTTGTTTTTTCATTGTTTAAGTCCTAAACTGTTCTGGTCCTCTTTTCTAAGTCACTTGACAGGTAAAAATGTTACAATAGACAATTTAAATTGGAATGCTAATAAAATAAAATAAAAACCTCTTTTTAAAAAAAAATCTAGACTTTATAATCAATACATGGATTTGCATTGCACAACATTTTATTCACAAATGCAAATTCACAAAGGTGAAACCTCACATTAATGTTTGTTAAGCTACCATAAATTATATTAAAAATTCCTACAGCTAAATAAAAAATAAATATGCACAAAAAAACGTTCCTATTTTTAAAAATGTGTTTAAGCTTTTTGCTTAATTCCCTTAAAACTTCTGTTTTTCTTTTACACATAATAAAACACTATATAAATTATAAAAGAGGTTCCTGTAAGTCTAAATCCTCATTTTTTTGTGTTTCCTCTGATCATAAAAAGTTTGTTTTTTAATTTAGGTTTTCTGGAACGTGAATTTCCTACAATTAGTTCACGTTTCCTCTAAGTTTAATGTTTGCCTCTTGTGTAGGGAGCAGAGCTTCTCTGACCACCAAAAGACTTTTTCATTGGACCGGAGCCAGAAGACTGCTGGCCATGGCCACGACCTTTGTAGCCATTCCTGCCCCTGTAACCATTTTGCTGGTAGGAATAGCCGCCTCCGTAACCATTTTGCTGGTCGGAACAGCCGCCTCTGCATGGGCAGCAGCACCCCCCATAACCGCCATATCCTCCACCATTTCCATAGCCGTAATTTTGGCCATAATCCATGGTGTCGTTTTGGTTTTCCATCATGGTGCGGCCTGGCTTGTCTCTTGGCGTCATTCTGATTCTGCTGGCTGCCTGCATCTCCTGCTTGGGAACAGCTTTCTTTACTTCAACTCTGTGTCCGTTCACTGTGTGGAAAGGCACAGCCACGGCCATGTCTGCCGCATAGTGATCCGTGAAGTGCACAAAGCCGAAACCCCGTTTCTTTCCGGTCTCCTTCTCTGAGATGATTTCAGAGTTTTCCACTTCACCATACTGAGAGAAGTAGTCGGTGAGGTCGTCCTCTTGGATGTCGGTTTTTCAAGCCACCAACAAAGATTTTCTTCACCTTGGCCCGAGCTTCAGACTCATTGGCCTGTTTCTTTGGAACAGCTCGTTTGACCTCAACCCAGTTCCCTTCCACTGTGTGTGGACTTGCTGCCATGGCTGCGTTGGCCTCCTCTGGTGTTAAGTAGGTCACAAAGCCAAAACAGCGAGAGCGTTGCGCCGTCTTGTGTGGGACGACGGCACAGTCGATGAGGGTGCCGAACTGCTCAAAATGCTTGCGCAGCCCGTCGTCATTGGTGTCTACCTTGAGTCCTCCCACAAAAAGCTTACAGGCTTGGTTAAACATTTTTGGTAAATCGTAAGATGTCTTTGGTTTAATCTTTATAACAACCTTGAAATCTTGAGATGGCTGATAGAAAGGAAAGTGGGTATATTTATGGATTTCAAGTTGTGATAATGTGATGTCATCTGACATCATCTGATGTGACATGTGACGTCATCTGATGACATGTGACATCATCTGATGACATGTGACATCATCTGATGACATGTGATGTCATGTTTTTTTTTCATCTGATGACATGTTACATCATCCAAGCTTGCAAAGCGGTGAGGCTTTTTTTGCCTAAAAAAAAGAAAACTTTACTGAACAGAATGCAAGTTTACAACATGAGAACCAATATGAAAAATTAAAAATAATAATAATAATAAACTATCAAAATTTTTATCTTCAGAAGACAGAGGATTCATAAATAGTTGTTGCAAAACGCACATATCCAATAGATTTTAACTTTGTGAAATCGATGATGTCATATTCGGCATGTAAAAAAAACTGGTGAGTATGGTGTCTGAATTGCTCTTAAAATCCAGGGCACTACTTAGACATTATATACATTTTTAGAAGTTAGGGGCTGTGTCCAGATTGGCACGCTAAAAGGACCTGGCAAGGCAAGTTTATTTTTACAGCACAATACATACAGAAAGTAATTCAAAGTGCTTTACAAAAAAGGAAAATGAATCAAAGTCACAATACATAACAGAGCAAAGATTAAAAACATACACAATCATAAAATTTACTTTAAAAGAAAGGAAAGAGTAAAGAAAATCAAAAGAGGTGTCGATAAGGACCCTTCAGTTTTACACACGGCCAAACAGGAACGTTTTGAGTCTAGATTTGAACCTTAGCACAGTAGAGGCCAGTCTCACAACCTCAGGTAGACTGTTCCAGCTTTTAGCTGCATAAGATTGAAACACTGATTCCCCTTGTTTAGTCCTGACTCTGCACCAGCAGGAGGCCGGTCCCTGAGGTCCTCAGAGTCTGAGATGGTTTACATGGCACTAACATGTCAGATATGTACTGTGGTGCAAGGCCATGGAGAGACTTGTAAACATGCAGGGCTGCTTTAAAGTGCTTACCTTTTCTGCTTTTTGCATATTTTTGCTGTAGCACAAGTTATTAAATTTATTACATGACCAATCAGGTACCTCAATAACAGTAAGAGGCTTTGCGTCAAATGTTTGAAGCGTTGGACCGACTGCTTCTCCTGGGCCCGCTTTCAGTTGAAGGGGTGTGGCCTTCTAACATGCTCACTCCTGATTGGAGAGAGTGATTGCCATAGAAATGTAGACGGACCAATCACAGCTTACTGAGGACGTCTGGTTGGAACATGGCAACAGACATATCGCGTAAAAATGGTGACTGAATTGACTTCATCTGGTTGGAGCTGAAAGCAAGGCCTGTTCTATGGATGACCTCACACGAGATCCATCCAGTTATATTATACAGGCCATGGCTGCCACAGCCACAACCCTGGACCATGAAATGCTTTAGCGGAAGTGAAGTAATATTTGTGCATGCGTAAAGTGGACATGTAGATGTTACTGAACTATATACGACTATAGACAGTATATCACTGGACAGCTAGACTCCTCCCCCCTGCTGTTCCAAACAGAAAGTACCTGCTGACTCTAAGAAACCAAAAATCTCAGACTTCTATTGAGAAATAAACAGCTGTTACTCAGTCAACATATTTGTCAGAATAACATTCCTGCCCTTCTTAACGTCATCTTCATGATTTTTAGTTTTTTAATCACGAGTTATAAACTGACCAATAACGTGACTCAGTAAAAGCATGTGGTGCTCACTGGCTCCCACCTTAAACAACAGAAAATGTTTTGTACCTTTTCGATAAGACACTAAACCATGATGTTGCTGCATGTTAATATTGCTGAGCCAAACTAATGATTTAAATGTATTTTTGATATATTAAGGATTGTCTACCCGTATTATTCTCTACAGAGTTGATTTGTAACCACGTTTTTACCAAATGTTCTTTAATTGACAAAAAATAGCCACCTAAGATGACAAATGACTAAAGAGCAATATAAAAAACCAAGTGTGAATTATTTTTTTTAACTGGGAACATTTTGCCAAAGTGCATTGAATGTACAAAATCATAACACCAAACTTCTTCAACTTCTGGACTTTGTAAATTGTCTCCAAATGATTTTTGACTATTAGACGAGCATCTACCTTAAAGACCTGTTCCAATGAAAGTTGTGTTTAGTACTTTTAACATTTCTTGTAGCATTTTTGTCATGATGGAGGACATATGAAGACATTTAACATAAAAATATAATTTCTAAATATTTCTTTGCTTTAAATCATTATGAAGCAGATGTTTGAAAAAGGTTGTACACGCAGGTCTACAACCTTTTTCCCGGTCACATCAGCAGACTGCAAGCTCCACTGCTCCACTGCTTTCTGGTACGTCCACTTGCAGATGGATCCATGAACGTCTTTGTTTTCCTCATCTGAACTGGAATCTGGACCAAAACTGTACGATTAGATGGCTCCGATATTTCTCCCCATTTTTGTTGCACTGCTAATGTTAGGTTGGGGGTGTGAGGGGCTGGAAGTAAACATGAGAGTGTAAACAGAAGGATGCTGGGAAACAGTGGCGTGTTAGTCCATGCCAAAAGTCCCACCCACACTACTCAGAGGCAAATTTCTAATGAACTCCTGCTGCTCTGCAGAATCTATGTCCTAGAAAACAACACAGGTGTTTTGATTTTGACTAAAAATGATTGAAACACCAATGGGAACACTTCAAAAATAGTTAAAAAAAAAAAAAAAAGATCAGCGTGGGACTTTAAATACGAATATTTGTGTCACTTGTTACCAAAGACTGCACAGCTGTTAATGTCGCAAGTTATTTTTAAAAGATGGATGGCCTCTTAGGCCAAAGCACGAGTATTTCTGTGGCATTTTCTGTAAACATTGCTATCGGTTTTGTAACTACACAAACATGGAACTGAGACTTGTGTTGATGAGGCTCGTCTACCTCAATGCCATCTACATCCTTTGGTATTGCTACGTAAGGCAGCATAAAAAAAGCAAACAATCACGTTTTTGTGTGTGATTTTAGTAAACTAAACAGTTTTTTTAAACTCGATCCATCTCAGAAAATATGAATCATACCAAATACTAGTTAGTAATTTGTTGGCATTTTAGTAACAATAAAACAAAAGCCAAAGTTAAGATCAACAAGTTTTTATTTTGTTTTAGTAAAATCAGAACATTTATCTAACAGAACTTCAATCCCATCAGTCTTCACTCCTGATAACAAAAGGCCTATGAGATCATGAAAATGTTGATAGTCCATGTGCTTGAACAGATCAAATACCTTCTAGTCACATCTAAAACAGCCTGAAAGAAGAAGAGCCCAGTATCTGTGTGGTAAAAATGGAAGGGGGGGGGGGGGGACTCGATCACCTAGCGGCAAAGGGACGTTGAAGACCTGCAAATGGCGTTGAAGACCTGCAAATGGAGGAAGGGCACTGGATCACAGCTCCACTGTGGGCTCAGGGTACACCTGATCACAGGAGATGGACTCTGGGCCATATTTGATCTTTTTAACACTTAAGCCATGTGAGCGATCACATGATGTAGACCTTCTCCGCCTGAGAGAAGTTGAAGACTTCTTTGGTTCTGGGACAAACCACTTTGTCATCTTGGCGAATGGACAGAAGGGACTGGTGGAGGAAAAGAATCAGATCATCACGTTTGATGGAACTTTGTGGTCAGACACCGCTTTTATCTCAAGTGTACTTACATTGTAGCCATAGACATATCCATTAGGCAGCATCATGGGAGGGTTGTTTTCATTCATAACTTCCCCAGAGATCTTACACACTAGTCTAGAGTTGGCACAGTGAGCCATGGGTAGTGGCTGGGCCAGTTTGTTCAGAGATTTACTGCACACGGGGCAGTCTGGGTTTTTAGAGCTACCGTCCTCTTTGTAGCATTGACTGACGTGCCCATTAAGGATCACAGTTTGAGCCTTTTACAGGAAATTCTTTCACCTGACAAGAAAATAAACGCTATATTTGCATCTTTAGCAGGTTTGACAGTTGAAATCATCACAATAACAGGAGTTGAATCGTAAAACCAAAGGATACGGTGTCTTGATGGCAGACAGGCCAGCCTGGAGAGTGATGGTGAAGACAGAGTTGTTGCCCAGCTGGTGCAATCGGTAATTATCATAGCGGAACTGCTGAATCAGCATCTTCCAGCGGGCTGGATCCAACAGATCCTGGTGGAATGAGGAAGAAGGATATGGTCATTTTCACAAATGAGTGCTTTTATAAATCTTCTCCAAACAAACATGATAAACTGGGAGCCCATCATAGACTTGAGGCTGGGATTACAAAAGGTTTGCATGAGTTGGACATTAGGAAACTTGATAACATACACAAAACAAACCAGATATGTCTATTTTTTCACTTTCGTCGTTGATTAATAGGCAGCATAGGCATGTCTGGCAGAATTACTTACCATGGCACACGTAATGTGCTTTATGAAACACAGAACAGTCTTATGTTAGATGTTTAGGTCTATGCTCAGCACACCGGAAAGCCCGGTGTTAACCAACAACCTTACTTCCAAATGACTGCAGTCATTTGAGTAAAGAGGAGGCAGGAGGCACCACAGAAAGCCACGGGGAGACGGCCGTTTCTGCAGAACATTGGGGAATGCCAGAGGCAAAAATCCCTGGAATCTTAGAGCTGCTGGATGAATTAGGAGCTACCGCAGAACTGCTCTTGGTTCTTATGGCTGACATTACGTCCCACTTCGCTTTCCTTTCCTCTGCTGCCAGGTTCTGAACTTGTATTTCTGTAGTGCAGCTTCTGTTAAGTCCACATCTCTCCTCCAGAGTGTGTTCCTGCACCCCCTCTTTTACATTCAGTTCAGTTTTAATTATACAGGCCCATATTACAACACAGTTGTGTCAACGGGCTTCACACAGGTAATTGTAAAAAACATATCGGTTATACAATACATTAGCTGATTGCTAAACTAAAATAAATACGCTAAACTGGACATTCCTGCCCTTAGACCCCCCTTCTCCGTAAGGACAACCTCAATTCTACTAAAACATTGGCTTGAGCATCCCACCTTCACACTGACATCAAAGAAAATGGTTGATAAACCATTTTATGGATGGTTTAATTTGTCCCAAAAGGATCACTGTCCTTCCTCATTGTATTTAGTAATCATACATTACTTCTTGTGTGTCATCTGCATACAATCGTCCCTTTCAGTCTTGAGTGTTCAGGAAAAACAAACACTTTGAGGATGGAAACAACTGTTATATGAAAGTTCCTCCAACTGTTTGGATGGATATTGTGGCTGAAGTATCACCCAACAATGGGTGGAAAGACCATCAATGTTACCTTATAAGGAGAGACGTGCGTGTCTGATGGGAAAGCTAGCATTCCCATCACCTGCCGGACCTCATCCAACTGTCCCCCTTCGGCTTGGCTGAAGTGCTTCCGTGCATGCCTGAAACGCACAACCCCCATGAACGAAAGCCTTAAAGACACACTCCAACGAAAAACGGGGCTTTTGCTGTTTTTAACATGTTCTTGTGAAGTTTTCTGATGATGGGGGACTTTGTCCAAAGAAAAGCTTAAAATTGCCTAAGTGTTTCTTTATTCCTATTATTGTCATCACTAGGGACACTATTACAATAGATCTAAAGATTATTGGAGTGGGACGTTAACTCCTTCATGCCTAACTTTACTTCCAAATATATAAAAAAATATTCTTCAGTGTATTTTTTTCCGTTCAGGGTGATGCTAAATTTCTGGAATCATACGTTGCAAATTAGCGACATATGGCGTGAAGCGGTTAAACTACGTTCTGCTCACAGTGACGGTTAAAAGACACGGCATAGCACACTTACGATGCAGATGTGTGCTTGTGTTGCTGAGGAGTACCTGACTGCATCCATGCGCTTGTTTTGTCTGATGAGCTCAATAAACTCCTGGATTCTGAGGCTGAACTCCAGACAACTCTGAGAAAAAAAGAAGATGCTGTTGTTCCCACACTCATTCAGGTGTTTGTTGTTGTTGGGAATATGTTTGTTGTCTAGACATTTGTAAAACCATACAGGCACATGAAGGACGGCTAAACATTCGGTTATAAAGCTTATCAGACAAAAGATTTCAAAGTTTCATTTAAATGTCAAATCTAAATGTTAATATTATGGAAGTTTTTCTGAAGTAATATGCAAATCTCATGCCAATTTAAATGTGCAATTCAGGCTTGGAATATGAAAATACATTTTACAGATTGTAATTCTTAAATATTAAGATTTACAATTGAATATGACAATTTTACGAATAAAACATTAATCAGGGCGGACATACTGTGTAGTTGAGAGGAGGAGAACTCTTCCATCGTCTGCGTTGGTTAGGATTTTCACTCCGTCATAAAGACAGATCTCAGGTAGAAAGTTGGATTTAGCAAATTTAAGAGAGGTGGTAGGCCCCGCCCTGATGAGCGTCTGACAGTTAGCATTTCTATTTGAATTTTGGCACACAAAGCGTAATACTATGCAAATGAAAATGCATAACACCAGGGGGCGCAATTTTGCAATTTCATTTGAATTTTGACACAAATACAGCATGGCATTTTACAATTCAATAGATTACTTTGAAATGAATTTAAAGTCATTTTTTAATATTGTATAGTAAATGTGCAAAATGCATTTTCAAAATGAAAGCAAATTGCATTCTGACTTGCAAAAAGCATTGTTATTTGAATGACGACATCAAAAACCTACAATAATTAAAAATACAATGATTTAGTTTTTATTTAATATTTAATTTTTTTAAATGGTCATACTGAAATTGTAAATATAGAATTCTAAATTGCAAAATGTATTTTCATATTCCAAGCCTGAATTGCATATTACTTTGAATTATGACTCAAAATAAATATATATAATAGTATGTAGTAGTACCACGACATTTACAAGAAATTTTATCATTTATGTTAAACCTTTATGTTTATTCCTATAATAACTTCATAAAAATGCAGAAAAGATTAGAAGAGTTTTCTAAATCTGAGAAAACTCCTCTGATTTTTATAAGCTGAATGTTTTCATCTGGTTCCTCTTGGTTGCTGTTTTCGTCTCAGACCATGTGAGGGGGGATATTATGGGGCATTTCAAAGGACTTCTGGACTCAAACTTCTTCACAGTATGAAACAGCTCTGGCAGAAATGCCACTGCTCCTGCAGTGAGAAAGACAAAGAATCCTGGCCGGAAACCGGCCTTTAACCTCCTCTCTGCTCCTCATTTTCTCCTTCTTTCTGGCAGCTCTGTGGCTGCGGTTCATTGCACAAGTTCAAAACATCGAGAAAAAAAAAAACATCTTTTTTTCTTTTTATTGAAAGAAAACATCTAACCAGGGTAGTTCTTTGGTTCTGCTGGATTTTGAGCTCATCCTTTACTAACAGAGATGGACATCAGCTGCTCTGCTCTCTGTCTTTTCTTTGGAACTTGAATCTGACTCTAAACCCCACAGATAAGAACTGTCTTAGAAGTTTGCTCTTAGATTCTTCCTTTCATTCCATCGTTTCTCATTCCTTCTGCAACTCATCTCTTCTCCTCTTTTGTCACAGTAATTTGCTTTTCTAAGCCCAGGTACTTCAACTCTGCACATCTCTAACCTCTGGCCTGAGCAGATCATGTTTTGATCAGTTAGCCTGCAGAGAAAAATGGATGAAGAAAACTAGAAAACTCTGTCGACCTCACAAATCATCCTAAACTAAAGATTTAACCTCTACTTTGTCTCAACCAAGTAACACGGTTTTTTCCCCATAAAGCACTCTTTTTCTGAGTGGTGCTTCAAAAACCTTTAGTTCCATGCTGATGGTTGGACTACCTTCATTTTGCGAAGGCGGGACTTGTTGTCATGGCACCAGGCCAGACAAGTAGCTGTCTCCTGCCTCTCCAGAGACTCCTCCACCTCCTTTGCAGTGAGAAACATCTCAATGTTGACCAGATCCTGAGAACACAACAAAGGCTCCGTGTTAACATTTACATAAGGAGCTGTCACACCGAAGCAGGACATCACAGGAAAACATGTCTGACCTCCTAAAACATGAAATTGTTCAAATGTCAGTCCATGTGCTGAATGCAGAACATTATCTGCATGTTGAGTTTTCCTTAAACTAAAGAACAACAGGCACAGTAATCCACATATTGACCTCGATGCCGCTCTGCTTGGCCAGTTTCACAGCAGTGTTGTAGTAGCCACAGCGCAGCAGATGCTCCACCATCATGCGGTCCATCCGTTTCTTCTTCCACAGGTTGACTGACGCCGGTTGGTCACCGCTGTGCTCCTTCAGGTGCTCGATGCGGCGCTTGCACAGCTTGGCGCTCTCGTCCTCTGCTTGAATGGACTCTGCAGCCTTCAGGTGACACAAACAAACATCAACCCACAAAGAGATCAACAAAAAAAACAAGAATAAACAAAAGATAGGAAGTGAATACTGGCAAAGTTGAAAAGAAAAATAAAGTTTTCGATGCCAGTAGTGTCTTTTTCAGGGCATAAGTTGGTTTTTTTTGCATACTTTGGCCGGGGGTGCAACTGATACTCAGGGGCGACGTACCTGATTAAAAAAAAAAAAAAATAGGGCCATGTGGTTACTATTTTACCACTAACTAGCAGCCGGTCTGTGTATCATACTTGTAGGTGACAGAAACGCAGAAGAAGAAGCGCTGCTAAGGCTGACGCCGGCCTTGGCAGAGTCGTTCCAAAGCGACACAGAGGATGAAGAATTCAACGGATTAATGACTACAAGTGATGTAAAGAGTTGACTTATTAGCATATTCTTTATGCTAGGTTATCTGACTAATTGTTCATGTGTTGTGCTAATGAACTAGACACCAGCTAAACAGTTACTGTAGTGAAGTATCTTCTATATTTGGATTTCAAGATGAAAAGTTCTTGGTCCCGTATTTTGTTAAATAAATGTAAATGACTTTTTTCTTCATTATGCATTTTTTAGCTGCTGTGACTTATAGTCCAAAAAGAGAGAACAAATAACCTGTTTGTCAAAGGCTGAGTAAACACATGAATAGACAGACACACGTGTTAAAACCACTGACTGTATCAGAGAACTGGACTGAGTGAGTGTGATGTCATCCATAGAAAATGGTTTGCTTCTGGCTCCAACCAAATGAAGTCAATTCAGTCGCCATTTTTCAGATGTCGCCATGTTGGAGCCAGACTACACTACTAAGGAGTGACTGTTCTGAGTCAGCCTGAGTCAACGTTTCTATGGCAAACACTCGCCAATCAGGAGTGAGCTTGTTGCAAGGCCACACCCCTATCACTTGAACTGTTTATTGCTCGATAAACGTCTACAGGATTTTGGCTTCATGGAGCCAGCGGGTACTTGCTGTTTGGAACGCAAGGGGGGAGAGGTCACTCAGTCCAGTTTTCATGTACAGTCAATAATTAAAACAACAGGATAAAAAAAACAGCAACCCCCTCCTTTGCTTTTCTGTCTTAGCCCCTGTATTCATGATGAATAATTCCCTGAATATTCAACTCAGCCTCATTACAGAATCAAACTCCATACCACAGTCTAAAAGGATCTCTTTCATCTAAAAGTAAAAACTAGACTTTACTTCCTATATGTAAACCGACACTGAACTCATCTGAAAGCACTGGTTGTCTTAGAAACGACTCTGAAAACAGGACAGAAAAAAACACCAACTCTTGTCTCCCACAGGAATAGCTGGCCTAGACATGCTTGACAGGAATGTTAACCGCCTGCTTTGCCTTGTTTGTGATCCATTTCAGTCCAAAGTGAACCTCAAAAGGCTGAAAAGCTAAATTATGATCCTCACAAAGCCGTCTTTGTTCGAGTGGTTGTGTTGGAAAATAAAACTAGCAACCACAGAGAGAGAGGAAGAAGGGAAAAGTTGAATTCCACTTGTTGTGAACAACATGGACATACTTAAAAAAAAAAAAAAGATCTGGAAAGCTTCTCATGTGTTGCAGATGATCAAGTCGGGTCTGAAAGGCCTCAGCAGAGCGTGTCTGTGGGTGCATTCCTCACCTTCCTCTTGAGTGCGCTGAGTTTCTCCACCACTCCATCCAGCAGTGACACCACAGAGTCCACAGCTGGGAAGCTGCTCAGAGTCTTCTCCAGCTCTGCCACCACCATGGTGACGTGACTCGCCTCCCGGTCGATGTTCTTCTGAGCCGCTCGGAAGCGTTTGTTCAGAGTCTCATATGGCACCTGGAATAACAGTTTGACTTTACATTAATACCTATTAGAAAAAATAATAATAATAAAATAATGGCTCATAGTAACAATTTACAACTAATATTTTAATACTATATAAAATGGAGATTAATCTGTGATGAGAATAGTATATAAAACCTGTGTAAACATGACCTCTTTCATTCCACATCAATCTCTCAAATTTTAGTTTATAAAAAACAAGGATTGAATCTTCATGATTATTTTAAACTGAGACTGACAGCAGCTTCATTCATTTTATTTGTCTGCAGAGAAATAAAATCAGATTCCCCCGACTGTAATGGTTGAAAGACCCTCTCCAGTGGAAATCTCTGAAAATGAAAGACGTATATAAAGAAAACTTTGCATTTCTGAGTTTTTCTTTATTGAAATAGTTGTGAATTAGATGCAGACAAAACATGTTTAAAAAAGATCATATTTGTTATATAAAAAATATGCTGGACAGGCCACAATCTCCCTGCTGCTCTCCATCCTGATGCCTCCACTAACAGACCAATAGATCCATGAACGTCTCTGTTGTCCTCTTCTGAGCTGGAATCTGGATCAAAACTGTAGGACTGGAAAGCTCTGATGTTTCTCACAATTTTTGTTGCACTGATAATGTTAGCAAGCAGGATAGCTTGTAGACGGAGAGCTCTCAGAACGGGGAGAGGAAGGGGGCAGGACGACTCAGTGCAAACAGTCCAGCTCACAACTCTAAGGAGAATTTGTGATGAACTCCTGCCGCTCTGCAGAAAATACATCCCAGAAACTAACAGGTTTTTTTATTTGGGCTAAAAGCGGCATAATCATAATTCAAAGATCACTGGGAACGCTTTTCAAATAGATCAAAAGATGGTCGGAGTGGGACTTTAAAGAACTCTTCTGTCTGGCCTCTACACAGCTGGAGTTTAAGCACATGAAACTTTTTCAAAGACATCTTAATACTAGAGTTAACATGCACACACGGCAAAATGTGAAACCAAAAGCCAAAAACAATGGTAGAAGATTTGAAATGCATTGATCAAAATTCTGCACCAGAAACAGGAGGCGGATGCCGTCGGTAAGCAGTGATTGGTTCAAATCGGTCTGAGTCTACATTTCTATAGCAACCACTCTCACCAATCAGGCATAAGCGTATTAGATCACAGTCCTTCCACTGATAGCAGGCTCTGGAAAATCTATTACTTTTAGTGCAACATTTGATTGGTCAGTAATAACTTGAGTAACTAGCACTACAGCAAAAATATATTTATACAAAAAGGGGGGATTGGCAAGAACATGTTTTTAAAAAGTACCAGAGCAAAAATTGTCATTCAGACCAATAGAAAGACTGAGTAAAAGATGTTTATCCATCTATAGAAGTCTATGGTTTACCTTCAGCTACAGGACCATTTAGAGCTCTATGGCATTTTAGACAAATTCCAGTCTGGTTTTAGAGCACGTCACAGTACAGAGACGTCTCTACTCAGGGTATGTAATGATTTGCTTTTAACAGTCGATTCAGGAGTTTTTGCTGTTTTAATCCTTCTTGACCTTACCGCTGCTTTTGATACAGTGAATCATGATATTTTACTCTTACGATTAGAACACTCTGTTGGTGTGAAAGGCACAGCGCGTCGATGGTTTAAGTCCTATTTATCCAACAGGAGTTTTTGAAGTTAGTGCAGTGGTCCAGTCCAGTCTCAGCTTTTATCATCTGAGATTAATCAGTAAAGTGAAGCCATATCTCCCCCATGACACCCTGGAAAGGGTTGTTCATGCATTCATCTTTTCCAGACTGGACTATTGTAACTCCCTTTATTCCGGGATCAACCAGTCTCTCCTCCACCGTCTTCAGCTGATCCAGAATTCAGCTGCCCGACTTCTAACGGGGACCAGACGGCGTGATCATATAACACCGATACTGCGCTCTCTGCACTGGCTGCCAGTTTCTTTTAGAATTGATTTTAAAATCTTACTCTTGCTTTTGAAATGTTTAAATGGTCTGGCACCTCCTTATCTTTCTGAGCTCCTACAGAGCCATTGTCCTTGTAGAGCTCTACGATCTGTTGACCAGATGCTTTTAGTGGTGCCAAGGGCTCGACTCGTGACGAAGGGAGACGGAGCGTTTTCAGTGGCTGCTCCTAAACTCTGGAATCGTCTCCCCCTGTCAGTGAGATCTGCCAGATCCTTAAATGATTTTAAATCTCTGTTAAAAACGCATCTTTTTACATTGGCTTTTAACACCAAAGAGAATGATAATTAGACAAATAAAGATTTGTTTGTTTGTTTGTGGGATTGTGGCTTCTTGGAGCCAGAAGGAACTTCCTGTCTGGAACGGCAGGTGGAAGAGTTCACTCAGTCCAGTTCTCTTCTACAGTCAATGATCAGAATGGAGCAGAGCAGGGAGCTTGTGGCCCACCCAGCATTGCAAATATGCTCATTTTTTAAGCAGCCTTTTTTTTCATCTGCTCCTGATTCCCAACCGTTTGAATACAGAGAAACCCGGAAAGGTGATTCTCTTTATACAGGTCCTCCATCAGAAAGACGCCACAAGAACATGTTAAAAACACCATTTTCAGAGTGAGTCTATACACTCAAAGCAAACGTGGTTACAATGAAGCAACAACAGGTATTCTGTGACGACAGACAGAACATACTGGATCGCTCTACCATCAGCACTGCATCATACATGACTGGACACACTAGCAGAGCCATTTTAGCACACACACATACACATTAGGCGTTTTCCTTTTCACTGCGTCCATGTGACACATCCAGATGCACCATATTCAGCACAGGCTGATCCTGATGATCAGCAGCAGCTCCATCACCCCCATCCTAAAATGGTGCCCATCATGTTCCTGCTGCTGCAGACGCATCCCAAACCACCACCACCATCCTGACACAGAAAAGCATCCCCCCCCCCCCCCTCCTAGGCTGGAACACAACGCCGCTTCTTCATTCCACGGAGGGTGTACTCACTTTAGGGTTGAATGCGGCGACGCGCTTCGGCTCGAACAGCAGCCCGGGTTCGCTCCCGCGGCGGTGTCGCAGTAGCGTCGCGTGGGATGGAAGAAGGATGCGCGCGTGCGGCAGGAGGCTGCCAGGGTTTTCCTCACTGGCCATTTTTGAGGAGCCAAAAGAGGCAACCCTGATGACACTGCGCTTCCCCTCCGAGCGACCGGAATGTACAAGCCCCACGTCACGCACCGGCCGGGTGTGGAACAATGCAAGCTGAAGCCCGCGACGAAGGACGGCCAGTGGCGGCGGGAGCACGGCCACCGGAAACCGTGCCAGCTTAACGTTAACAGGCCAATCACGTTTTCATCATCATCATGTCATCTGGCTGACATTGGCTTCCAAAAGGAGGCGCAGCCCACCCATATATCCCCGGGTCTGTCTGGCATCACGATGAACACGCTGTTTTACAATCAAACTTCCACCTAAAACACCTGTTTGTCATTTTTAAAAAATAAGAACAATGCAACAGCTTCCTCTATTCACGCCTCAACAAATATTAGCGACGAAACGTGACGCAAAACGAGCCACAGGAATGAGCTAAGTGCTCTGAATACAACACACTGGTGCAAAGCTAACAGACACAAACAAACAACGGGTAATGGCGTATATTCAATAAAGAATGCTCTTTATTTTGTTTTATCTAAAACCACTGGACTGCATCCACCTGGTAGTCTTCTTCAGCTAACATTAGCCTCCCTGTCAAGAAGTTCCTCGCCAACCAGCAAATATTTCGATTTCTTTCCAGGCAACATCGAAGGTAAAGCACAATATACCAGCATAGCAACAACTGCGCTTTCGATATACGCCCGTTTCTTCAGGTTTTACCTTCAAGGTTGGATATTCTTGGACTTTGAGGGCCATGGACAGTTGAGATGCTGTCTCCTGCACCGCCATCTTGGTTCTGTGGTTTTCTGGTGGTTGTTTGTGTGCGCGTTTCATTTTTTTCTACGCTCTTTTTCTCCAACCACCCAGAGCGGGCTCCCTGCTCATTACCGCCACCTGGTGGCACGGTGCCAGATTGCAGGCTACATCTGTCAACTGACGGTTTACCAACACAAATACAACATATGGAATAAAATAAAGCAAAAATAGTCAGTGCTCTCTGGATCAACTGCAATTGTATGTTTGGCAATTTTCCACAGGTTTGTACAGTGATCCCTTGCTATAACAAGGTTTACGTTTCACAGTTTCGCTACTTCACGGATTTGCATTGTGTTCTGCATTCTGATTGGCTAAAAAGTTGTTCCGCTTCTTCTCTACCTGTGTGTCAATAACGTTGCAGTTTAATATGTGCACGTACGTAAAACAGCTTGCCAAATTTACATTAAGTTCGTGCAAATTCTCTTGATGGTGGCATGTCAGTGTATATGGATCTTTTTGCAAAGCAGAAAAAAGAGCGACAACAACTGCCTATCACTATGCTGTTCTCCCGAACAAACACAGCTGGACCGCGGGCTTCAAAAGAGGAAAACACTGCAGAGAGGAGTCAGGATGCAGCGGCTCAGCCTGAAGAGCAGTGAAATACATCTGAGTCACTATTAGTCCCACTGTACTTTGTATTTTTTTCATAATCATTTTTAATTTTCTCCCGTTAAATCCAATTACTCGGGTCGCGGTGGGCGGGGCTAATCTCCGCAATTTGAAGCCTTCTGTTCACATTGATTATTAAAATTATTATTTGACAGTACAGTATAGAAGTTATTTGTTTAAAAAAAACGTTTCTAAAGTACTTTTATTTGTGAAACAAATAATTGAGCCTGTAAATGGTTTGTTCTTTCTTTTCAATTTATAATAGAGTATTTAATTGTATAATAATAGTTTAAAAAAAATAAAGGTTTCTACTTCACGGATTTTGCCTATCACGGGTTCTTTTTGGAACGTAACCCCCGCGAAATCAAGGGTTTACTGTATCTCTTTCACAAACCCTTTTAAGCTATATTCATATACAAACAAATGAGTAAATTAGTAATAACTAAAAATGTGATGGGTCAAGTTGAATGTTTATACTGATCTGTCTCTTATTAGCAGTTTGCTTTAAGAAAAGGAAAACAAGTACTTATGTATCTCTTAGTAAAAAGTAGTCTATTGAGGAGTACTAAAAGTATACTACAGTAAACGTGAGTCAGAATTTTTGAAGTTTACTTTTGATATTCTACTAATATATTGTAAACTTAAAATGTTTCAATTTATGCTGAAGAGCTATTTAGTTAGTATAATTTTACACTACACCTACATAAAGTATCCTTGCTAGACTCAAGTAATAAATAAACTTCAAGTGTACAACTGTTTGTAAAGGGGTAAGTTCCTTTCAAAGAATCAAACCTGAAGAAATGTTAAATAAAAATAATGAAAAATCTCCCTAATATAAACAATTTCACGTTTGAGAACAATTAAAGGAAGCCATCTCTTAGCAAAAAGGAGTACTCTTGAATTTTATATTAAGTATACTTGAGTATAAGTAGTATACTATAGACCATGTGTAGTGTTCGTATACTAACTGAATACTTCTTCACACTAAATTGGAAGTATTTTAAATGTATAGACAGCACAAAAAATGTAAACTTTAAGTATATTGTCTCACTTTTTATATCAACTATTGTAGTACAATAAAATAGATTATTTTTTTTGCTAAGGGGATTCTATATCTCCCAACATTCTTTTGTTAAAATTAAATAAACAAACTAGTTAGTGTTACATAAAAAATATTTTTAAATTGTGATTTTTTTTTTAGATAAACTGTTGTACCAGTACATTTTAAATGAGGTATTCAGGGCAATACATTATTCTTTAAGAAAACTACTAGGAGAGTATTTATGACTTCAGGGGTGCAGAGCATCTTCCTGGAAGAAATGTGCAAATAAAAAAAAAACAAGGTCAAATCAGAAAGGTGGTGCTTTAACCCGTTCAGAAATGCAATAGATTTGGACCATCTGTTTAAATGTCTACATTTGACTTCCTAAAGCGTCAAAGCCAGCTACAGCGGGGAAATAAGTATTGAACACGTCAACATTTCTCTCAAAAAACATATTTCTAATCGAGCTACTGACACGAAATGTTCACCAGATGTCGGCATCAACCCAAGTAATGCACACATAGAAAGAAATCCAAACATTTATGTTCATAAATGAAGTTATGTGTAATAAAGTGAAATGGCACAGGGAATAAGTATTGAACACATGAAGAAAAGGAGGGGTAAAAAGGTCTGGCAAGCCAAGAAAGCAGCTGGAGTTTGTCAGTATTCAGAAGGTTAACCTGCCCCCTATTAGTGCAAAGTAATATCAGCTGGTATAGTCCTGATTGATGCCTTTTAAAGAGGTTTCTCACCAGCAAGGTGTTAGACAAGAAGCATTAGATGATGGGTAAAAGCAAAGAGCTGTCCAAAGACCTACGCAACCTTATTGTTGCAAAACACACTGAAGGCATTGGTTACAGGCACATTTCTAAACTTCTGAAAGTTCCAGTGAGTACCATTGGGGCCATCATCTGGAAGTGGAAAGAACACGGCATTACCATAAACCAGCCACGGTCAGGTGCTCCTTGCAAGATTTCAGACAGAGGAGTCAGAACAATCATCAGAAGGGTTCTCCAACAGCCCAGGACCACTCGTGGAGAGCTTCAGAAAGACCTGGAATCAGCAGGTACCGTTGTTTCAAAGAAAACAATAAGTAATGCACTCAACCACCGTGGCCTCCATGCACACACCACGCAAGACTCCATTTTTGAAGAAGAAGCATGTTGAAGCCCGTTGGGGTTTGCGACACAACATTTGGATAAACCCATGACATTCTGGGAGAAGATACTCTGGTCAGATGAGACCAAAATTGAACTCTTCGGATGTCATAAGACACAACATGTTTGGAGGAAAAATGGCACCGCACATCACCCCCAAAACACCATACCAACAGTCAAGTTTGGAGGTGGGAGCATCATGGTGTGGGGCTGTTTTTCAGCATGTGGTACTGGTAGACTTCATATCATTGAAGGAATAATGACTGGAGAAAAGTACTGAGACATTCTTGATCAGAATCTGCCGTCATCTGCCAGGCTGCTGAAGATGAAAAGAGGGTGGATCTTTCAGCAAGACAACGATCCCAAGCACACAGCCATGGTAACACTCAACTGGTTGAAGAAAAAGAAAAGAAAGCTGCTAGAATGGCCCAGTCAATCACCAGACTTGAATCCAATTGAAAATCTTTGGAAAGAACTGAAGATCCGGGTTCACGGAAGAGACCCCCGGAACCTTGAAGATTTGAAGGCAGTTTGTGTGGATGAATGGGCCAAAATCACACCTGAGCAATGTATTTGACTGGTTTCTCCATACAGGAGGCGTCTTGAGGCTGTAATCACCAACAAAGGTTTTTGCACTAAGTATTAAATAAATTTCAGTAAGTGTGTTCAATACTTATTCCCTGTGCCATTTCACTTTATTACACATAACTTCATTTATGGACATAAATGTTTGGATTTCTTTCTATATTCATCAACTTGGGTTGATGCCAACAACTGGTGAAAATTTCATGTCAATAGCTTGATTAGAAATATGTTTTTTGAGAGAAATGTTGACGTGTTCAATACTTATTTTCCCCGCTGTATGTTGTGCATAACTGTTGAAATAATTATCATGTAATAGAAAGCTGATCAATGATGTGAACAACATAATTTCAACAATTATGTGATGCTATCACACTATCATCGAGAACCAACTTGCAATAAAAATGCATGTTCATCTTCATTTGGTTTCCCATATAAGCCCACCAACTTTACCTCTTAGGTAGTTTTGCTACTGTTTTTTTTTTTTTGACTTAATAGCTATTTTTGTGAGTCCTTAGCTCTTTATTTTAATGTTTCTCCTAAAGAGCCTTAATTGATATTTCTTACTTTTGAGAACAGTTAAGTGTAAAATTTGTTAAACTCCAAACATTTACATACAGAATATAACCAATCTAATCTGAACCCAAATGATGAAATCACAGCTCTATAAATGGAAAACAGATGACATCAGCTTGCTGGGCTGAAACTGTTTGATGAAATCTTTTTTTTCTTTTAATGAGATCAATTTTTCAACAGACTAAGGCCCACCTAAAAGCTTTTAGGTTGTTGAATAGCCCTCATCTTTAAAAAAAAAATATTGCAGATAATTTTAAGAACATAAAAAGGCTTCCTTAAAACCCTAAACGTGTGTAAAAGAAGTAAAAAGAAAACGTCATGTTTTGAAGCAAACCCATCTCCTCCCATGATGCATCTTCCTGAACAAGAGCTCCTTTGCTGTGTGAGCTCTGCTCCCTCCCCAGCTGCAGTGGACATGCTGCCAGCGGCCACAGCGGGCTGTGCTGATTGGCCGCCTCCACTGCTGTCAAAGACAGCTGGCCCATTATGTGGTGAAAGCCGTAGCCCACCAGCTTTGGAGCAAAGTGCAGCAGTGGACACAGAGAAAGGTGATGTAAGGTTCGTCCTCTGTGTTTGGATGCTGTATTCAGGGCTTCCTGTTTGCTGTCGGCTCATCAGATCACTGCACTGAAGATCTGATGAGCTAACCAAGCTAACTGAGGGGGATGCTCACCGTAACCATAGCTCTTCCTATTGGTTTGTTTGTGTGATTGGCAGGACTGACCGTTAATCTGAGCATCTATTCCATTCAAAAGTGGCTTTTTTTTACTTGAGTTTTATTTTTCATTTTTTTTAAACAAGATATAACACAAATGTACATGACATCAAACAAAATAAGTCTTACAAAGAGAGGAAATGTAAAAAAGCAAGCGAGGAGGGAAAAAAATAACAATAAAATAAAATAAAAATTAAAAGTAGAAAAATAAAACATGAGAGCTGCTATTCCAGAAATGTTAACAGTTCATGCAATGACCAGAGTTTTTGCAAATAGTCCATCTGTCTCATTTTTCCTTAAATTTTGCTTCTCTCGATCTTAAAACAAAAGTCATCTTTTCCATGATGTAGATCTCCTTCACTATTTCAGTCCAGTCTGTGAGGGTTGGTGGTTCTGGCTTAAGCCATCTTCTGGTTATTGCTTTCCTTGCTGCAATTAGAAATATTTTCACCAGGTACTGATCTTGAGCTATGACAGAGATTAACTTGAGCTATGAAATTTTACCCAGATGTAATACTGCCTGAGTGAAGGGGGATTGTGTAGCACAGAACGTTTGTTGAAACACGATGGATGGAATGCCAAAATGATCCTATTTGTGAACAGCTCCAGAAGATATGAGAATGATTTGCATTTACTGTATCACACCGTCTCCAACACGTCTGTGGATCTGCTGAGTGTTTGCTTTTAATTGAAGGTGTAATAAAGAAGCGCATGAGATTTTTCCAGTTAAATTCCCTCCATTTCAGTGATGTGGTAGAAGACTGAGTTGATGCACATATTGAGTACCATTCTTTCTCTGAAATCAAATCAAATCAAATCAAACTTTATTTATAAAGCACTTTTCATATAAAAATATAACACAAATTGCTTTACATTAAAACACAAAATAGTGATGGACATTTCAATTTTCCCACTTTTCTTTAACATATAAAGTTGTGTTTTTCTGACATGAAATGAGGCTGTTGTACAGTTTGGAAATTATTTTAGATGTTTTATTCTGGCACGCTCCAATTATTGCCTCTACAACTGGATTTTGTTTGCTCCCCTCTTCTGATCTAATTTCTTTGTTAAAATAGTCCCTCATCTGGAAGTATCGAAAAAAATCATGACTGGTGAATCCAAATTCCACCTTTAAGATCTGGAAGTCCCTCATCTTGTTCTTTTTTGTGATTGTAGCAAATGATGTAACCCCCTTGTTGCTCCACTGCTTAAATGTGGAGTCATCTTTTGCTGGTTTGAAGTCTTTGTCAAGATAAATCCATTTAAGTATTTTCTTTTCCTTTTTCAGCTTTAATTGCCGTGCTACCTTTTGCCAAAGTTCCATAGTAAATGTTCTTACTGGATTTAATAATGTGGTAATGTTGTTTGGTAAGTCCTCCTCTCCTGAAAGGGTCTGAATCGGGTATCCTGATACACATGTCTCAATCTCTTTCCACCTGGCGTAGTATTCAGAATCACACCAACAGCAAACATAGCGCATCAGGGCTGCAGAAAAATATAATTTCAAATTGGGGAGAGACATTCCCCCTTTATCTTTAGGCAGTTGTAATGTTGCATATCTGATCCTGGGTTTTTTCCCTTTCCATATAAATCTAGATATCGTCCGGTCCCATTCTATGAACTGCTTGGGTGGTATTTCTATTGGAAGTGACCGGAATAGGAAGAGTAGCCTTGGTAAGATGCTCATTTTCACCACATTTATCCTATTTGTTAAATCAAAAGGGTAAGTTGACCACCTCTTAATATCCAGGTTGATGTTTAAGTTAATTGTATTATAGTTTTCTTCGTATAGGAGAGACAGATTTTTAGGTAAAATTTAATTCTTTTATTGTCCCACTTAATATTGTAGCTAGATGCGATTTCTTTTGATGGGGAGTGATTGAAAAGCAGGATTTGGGTTTTAGAAATATTTAATTTGAATCCAGCAAGGAAGTTAAATTCTTTCAGGAGTGCCATTAGTTTAGGCATGGAGGTGTTTATGTCTTTTAAAAACAACAACACGTCATCTACAAATAATCAAATTTTTTGTTCCCTGCAGTCAGTTTTGATTCCTTTTAGTTCCTCGCACTGCCGAATGGCCTGGGCTAGTGGCTCAATGTTAAGAGCAAAAAGAGTCGAACTGATGCCGCAACCCTGCCTTGTTCCTCTTTTTAACTCGAATCGGTCTGTGAGGGAGCCGTTTATTTTTATTCTTGCTTTAGGCTTGTCATAGATGGCTTTTATACATTTATTTGATTTCTGTGTGAATCCAAATTTCTCTAAGGTTTGATAAAGGAAATCCCAGTTCAACCTGTCAAAAGCCTTCTCGGCATCTAGGGTGATTAGAGCTGCTTTTAGTGGCTTTTAAAGTTATTTTCAGTGAACTTTGAATAAGAAATAAGGGATATGTTGCACTCAGCAGTGTGTTCTGAACTTTAGAAACTGCATCAGGGCTCCAATTTGACCACTTAGCCACTTGGTTCTAGTTTATAGCAGATGGTTGAGATTTATAACAATTCATTCATGCATTTAGAAAAGACAATCAGAGCAAACTATTTACGGCCATTTTCCTTCTGAGCTTTGATTTGCTGATGTATGAAAGTGTGGTCAAACCTTTAATTTAAAGTTGTTGTTTTTTTCCTTTTCACCCAATTCCTGTTCATTTTGTTTCGAACAAAACCCTGATTAAGATTTGCTGACATTAGTCTGCTTAAACTTTGAAAAGTCTAAGCAGAAGAGAACCTCTTAAGAAAATCTAAACCAAAAGTTGGACTAAAACAAAGAAAATCGAGGCTTACAATATCATAAGTATAGACTGAATATGAGAACTGGACTGAGTGACATCATCCATAGAAAATGATTTACTTCAAGTCAAAGTCAAAGAAAACTTTATTGTCAATATCTATAATGTTTTCACATACATATACATTTAAATTCCGTTTCTCTCAAGCTCCAGTCTAAACAGGGAATCTAACTTCAAATTACAAAATAAAATACAATAAGATGAAAAAAAAGAAAGTGACAATGAAAAGAGAAAATGAAGTGACTTTAGAAAGAGAACAATAAAGTGACTGTTAAAAGAAGAAATAAAGTTATTGCAGTAATCCTTGTAGTATTACTTCTAGCTTCAACTAAATGAAGTCAATTCGGTTTCCATTTTTTCGTGATACGGAGACTGCCATGTTGGAGCCAGACATCGTCAGTGAGGAGCAATTGGTCTTTGGGCTGGGCGACTAATTGATTTAATTGTTTAATTCAATTTTGCTGTTTCAGATGACCCATTTATTTTTGGGAAAGTAGAGATTTTATTTTCCCAGCTCTCTCATCTCCTGCGCTTCTGTTGTTCAGAGTAAAGTCAGTCCGCTGGTTTCTTGCTAAGTGCAGATGTGAAAACAGCAGCAAGAAAAGAGGAGCTACTTCCACGAGGCAAAAAAAAGAAATACCAGCGCACGTGCCACAAGAAGCGCCCCTCCACCCCATAACTTGTGCTAGTACAAATAGTCATTCTGACCCAAGGAATGACTGAGTAACAGCTGTTTATTTCTGAATAGAAGTCTATGGCATTTTGGCTTCTTGGAACCAGCAGGTACTTCCTGTTTGGAATCTAATAACCCTAAATGACTTCATATGAAGAATCGGGATTTTTTAAATCTTCAGGAAAGACAATAGATATTCACTGGTTATACATTTAATATTCATATTTAGTTATTCTCTCCATGTTCTTACTCAAATATCTTATTTGCCTCTTTTTTGGCATGTTCTGATTTTCTCCTTTTCAGCTTCTTTATAGCTGAAATCCTTGGAGTTTCTTTATGCATTTAGAACATCTATGTTCTTCCCATTTACTTTCACTTTAACGAAAGCCATTTTTCATTGACTCAGTTCCTGAGTTCATGACTCATTTCTGCAGCATAAAAACCAGATGTGTTGCTATTTGTGTTCCTAAACTCTCCTAAAAGCTAACCTGTAAATGGCACAAAATGTACAGTAGCATAATTTTTAACAGCATTCCTGACAAACGGTGAACCGGAGTAGAGACTAGAATTAAAGCGAGACTGAATAATTCATCTCACATCTGCTCACGATGATGATGCTTTGTCTTTATTTCTTAACTTTCCACCAGTCGTTAGCTAATCTTTTCTTGCCCTCCTCCCTTTTTTCCTGTCTCCTCTCCTCCCCCCTTTTCTCTCCCTGCCTCTTGTACATGCGATAGATAGATTCTTCACGCCTGCTGTAGATATCCCAGCCGCACTCTGCAGTTTTTGTTCTGTAGTGGCATCTTTATTGTTCCGCACTTCCGCGTCAGCATCAGTAAACCCTGTTATGTGTGAGCCTGTTCCACACGATGTGATTTTGCTGCAGTATGTTCAGCCGAGTGTGTTTTCATACATCCGTATTGCCTTTTCTGCTGAAACTACTGAGCTTATAGTTATGAAGCTCACTTTGCCAGTCCGGTTGGGGTTAGATCAGGGTTGAGTTTGGATCTGCACACAGTCAATCACAGTCAGTGCAGCGCGTCTCATGCATTGCTTGTCTTACGTGTGTGTGCCTGACAGCAGCTCTTTGCGTTGTGTGTTGGTGCATTTGAAGTGTAACCCGTAACAAACATGTTCTGGGAGCAGCTGCTTGTCTGAGCGTGCATCCGCTGCGCCCGCAGTTGTGCAGGCATGCATCCTTGCAGGGGCTTGTGTGTCCGTGTGTTGGTGATAGCTCACGGTCTAGTTGGCTGTCAGTCTTGATCAGACCGGCGGTCGGGAGGCTGCAGCTCGTCTTGCCTCCGCTTGGTGGATCTGCCGAGAGTGAGCAGAACCATTAGACACACTGCAGTGACTCCACAGAGCCGAGAGTAGGAGGCAGGAGATTCATGATGGCAAAGCACGTGATGGAAAAACAGAGGCCTGAAAAGGAATGGAGGTGGGGTGAAGGTGCTGGAGCGTGAATCAGCCTGATAAGCAGAGAGCAGTAAAATAAGGAGCGGGGGGAAAGACGAGGAAAGGGAATAACTCTTCAGAAACCCCAAACTACCTGTGATGATCAAGGTGGGGGTTAAAAACCAGTAGTGAGAAACTATTTCCTGCCAACTTCCCCTCAGATTAAACATAAACTCCCCTCCCTTTCAGTCTTTAGAAAACCCAGAATCTTAAACCAAAGATAAGGAGATACGTTTCCGCATTTTTGATATTTGACACCTTCTACATGAAAGCAGTACAGCAGAAGCATCAGTGTACATTCTTTTGTTTCTTTCAGAGTAAACTAGTTAAACAAATAGGAAAGAGGAAGTCATTTTTTCATGAATTGGAATGAATGACACACTCATGGCTACCACTGACTAATTCCATAAAAAAGGCAGGCTTGTGATTAATTTAGAGACCCACTCCAATCATCTTTTGATCTATTGCAAAAGTGTATTTTAAATATTATTATGCTGTTTTTGGTCAAATAAAAAAAAAGGTGTGTTGTTTTCTAGGACATAGTTTCTGCAGAGTGGCAGTAGTTCATTAGAAAGTATGTCCTCCGTCATCAGGAAAAATGCCACAAGAACATGTTACATATACCATTTTCATTGCAAAGGGCAGGCTTGATGTTAGAAAATATCGAATTAAATCACTAAATTGTCTTCTGATTTGCTCTCTGTTTGTGTCATTTTTGTTGTATTAAGACACATCCAATGTTTTACAACAAATAAGGAACTTTAATATAGCAGAAAATGAATATGAGAACAAGACAGAACTGAGACTGGAGGTTTCTCTGTGTTGAACACTTTACAAAGAAGTGTCCTTTCAGCATATACAGATTTTGCAGCGATATATAGAACCTGGCTGATGAAAAAAGAGGAAATAAAAGGTGGTGAAGAACCATAAAGGCCCAGTTTTGGCCTTCATGAGGTATTGGAACCAAGATCCTCTGATCTCAGAGCCCCTGTTCTTTCTGGATGTGAATAAGCCTTTAGTCACATGTGCCTGTATGAGGGTTGAAGCGAACGGGTGCTGCGGGTTTTTGGGCCTGTGGAAGGTTGTAGAGGAGTGGATGCATCTTCAAAGAGAGAGCAGATGTGTCTTGTGGTGCTTTGAGGTTCGAACGGCCACCTTAAAGGAGGTCTTGAAATTGGAACGTACCATTGTCGTTGGTGTGGTGTACATTTTTTTTTAATGAACTTACACTAGATTTTAATGTATTACTTTAATTTTAATGTACCTTATTTCACAGTTTTATTGTTTATAGCTTTTATCAATATGTTTACTTTTTCATTCTCTTTTTATTTTGTATTTATTTATTTTTATTCCGGTGTTTCCTCTGCTGGATCCTCTCCCTTTGGGTCGGCTAATGTTCAGCCACTGCAGCTCTGGATGGGGACCTGCAGCACCTCTTTGCTGTGGTGGAGCGGTCCCCGCCTGTCATGCTGCATTTGGCTGGTTATGCAGCTGTTCACAGAGAGGGAAGTTCTAATTATCAGCGTTTCCAACATCTTGTTTTCGTGCTCAGCCTATTTCTATTTCTCATTGTCTTTCCCCATCAGGGGGTGGGAGATGCGACAGAAGTGGGGGGTTGTGTAGGTATGGGGAGGGGGGCCCTATTTTTATTTATTTATTGATTTTGTGCTTGTTTATTTTAATTTTCTTGGTTGTTTTTATATTATTTGTTTTGTTCTTTTTTATGTAAAGCACTTTGTGTTATACTATTATATGAAAAGTGCTTTATAAATAAAATTTGATTGATTGATTGATAAAGATAACTTGTAAAGATAATGTAAATTAACCCTTGTGCTATCTTAGATGACCCCACCCTTACATTAACGTGTTCTCCCTACCATGACAAAGGTGGATAAAGGTGGAGAGGATTTCATGTAATCCATGGACACCAGTGAAGATCACAAATCATTGAAGAAAAAAGGTTCAGCGCACTGTCTAGTGGGGTCTAGATGACCCCACTCCCAATGTTAAAGTGCCTAGGATAGCACAAGGGTTACACCCACTCATGGCACACGGGGGATGCTGTTGTATGGTGTCCTTTTGCCACTCTCTAGTCATTGGTAGGTGTGTACTGACTCCTTACTGACTGTGCATGCACAGGTTGCGTAGGTGATGCAGAAGTGCCGTAGGATGTTCACACAAACTACACTCTAATTTCCTCTTTTCTAACAGCAAGGCTGTGCACCAGAGTGTGCAAGGGCTCTTAACATTGTGTGTTATTTGTTCACTATGACCTGTTGCCCGCAGCATCCCTGAAGAAAAAAAACGTGCATGAAAATTTTCACTTTACAGGCTTGTTGACCAGTCAATGACTGATATTTTTACACCATGTATTTGTTAAACAGGCCTGTTTAATTGATAAAATACTGTAGCTGCTAAATCCCCATCAACTGTTAGATTACACTTTGCCTGTCACAAGAACAGGCAGACGGCTGGGTCCACGTGCAGCAGGTTTATTAGCTCTGCTAAAAGTCCATAAAGCTAAATCAGGGGTCAGACAGACAGGAGTCAATAAGAGGCATAAGATCATCAGAGGAGAGACAGGGGTAGTCAGGATCCAGGCGAGAGTCGGGGCAGGCAAACAGAGCCTGAAACAAGATCCCTGATGATGAGTATTTGAAACAATAATGTCTTTAGTGAAGCAGAATATTATCCAAATTGTCCCTTGTTGACATGTAATTAGCTATTTATTTGAACTAATTGTTTACAACATACCAAATTAAAAAGCCTGACACAGAAATATAATCAATCCTCTTTTTTTCTTTCACTAGAGACACATCAGACGTGTACAGACGCATGTGGGATTGAACACTGTTCCTCTTGTCAGATGAAGGAATGTGCCTCCAGCTTTGAAGCGTTTTGTTTTTTTAGACTCATGGAAGTGGATCATGCAGTGACCTTCATTGTAACAGTAAACGCTCACCAACCCACTGGCATGCCGTGTCACTGTGACTTAGTGTGCAGATAATTATCAATGCATACTTCTAAAGCTGCTTCAGGCCTTATTCCGGCCTGCAGCAGTCCTGGATTGCCACCACCAGATTGTTTTCAGAGCAATATTTCACCCCCACCACATCCTCAAAAACTCACCCAAAACCTGCACGCACCTATAAATGAATTCTTGACATTGTGATTGACCGCTTCCTTAAAAAATGATGACATCACAGCAGTAAAAACCGTCCAAAAAAAGAGAAAATCTCTTATGGGGCGCAAAGAAAATATTTCAAAATCCTTAAAAACAGTTTTCATCAGAGTGGGTCTTAAGACATTAAAATGGATCATTCATTTTCCATTTGGACAAAATTAATCTTTGTATCTCTATTAAGAAAAAACAAAATGTCTTTGAGGAAAGACATAGTGACTCTTTTTGTATTTTTTTTTTTAAAGATCCAGACTATGGGGATGTACCAAAATTCCCAATTGTTGGAGTTTTTTTTACTCCTTTACATGCAGCTTTGTAACTGCATCGGCCTCTTGACATCTCGTTGGAGTCTTATAGGAAACAAAAGATGAAATTTGGCCAGCTTTGGCCCCTCCCATTCCTGCTCTGTTTTGCACACTCACAATCACACACACGCACAAACATACAGAGTGAGAGTCTCCCTCCCGCCGTCTCCTTTCCACGCCCTCCCAAGTCTCAGCAAATGTGGCAGCTCTTTCAGTCCCTGCATGCAGACATTTTCTGGTTTTGGGGCAGCGGCGAACGGAAAGCAGACAGGTTAATCAGTGCAACAGAAGGGGAAGGAAGTCGCTCGACAGGCGAAGGGAGCTGAGAGGGGAGGGAGGGGAAAAAAGAGACAGAACGCAGAGGGAACGGAGGGGAGGGGAGTGAGAGAAAGAGGGGGAGCACATGTGTATGCTTGTCACTGAGGGGCTGGGAGGAGAAGGACTGAGGGGAGCTGGCCACCGCCGCCATATGCTGACTGGATTCCTGCTCATGCGTGCAGCGTGAAGGTCTGCGAAGCGGCCGGCCGGGGATCACACACCATGGGAAGCTCACATCTCCTCAACAAAGGCATGCCTCTAGGTAAACAACCAGCTCCCTGCCTTTATGTGCGTGTGTGTGCGTGTATTTGTTAACGCTGTGTACATTATTGTACCTTTATTCTCCCCTCCCCCTTCTTTCTCTTCCTCAACGCTCTTTTCCGTCTCTTCCTTCTTCTCTAAATTCTTTTTGTCTTCTTGATGGCGCCAGAAACGTTTTCTCAAAAGCCCTCGGTGTGCCTGCACGCTCGAGTGTGTGTGCGTGAAGGCACAAAAAAGAAAAAAAAAAATCGAGGGAAGGCTGCGCGAGCACCTCCATTTGCACCGGCAGAAATAGATCTTGCTCTCCTTCGAGGGCTAGGAAGGACGTGACACATATTTCTCTCTCATTGTGCTTCCTTGAAGCAGAATGGCAGAAGTAGAGACTTAGGACTGGCAGGCGGACACACACACACCGACACGAACAACGGGAACTCAGCCGACACAAGTGGAACCACACACACACACAAACACGCACACACAAAGCCGTAGTGATAAATGCATCTTGTGTGAGTCGCTGGAAAAGACCATTCTAGAAAAAAGGGGATGAAGGTAGGGCTGAGAAGGAAAAAAGAAAAGTGAAGGTGCGGCCGCAGCAGGAGGGTGTGAGGAGAAACAATTATTTACCCAAAAAACGCAGAAGAATTCCACGGGTGACCCTGTGTATCTGCAGGACCCACGTTTCCCACAGACCAAAGCAGAGATTTAAAAGATCAACAGGCTGCGTCTTTTGAGAACACCCAGGGGTTCAGATACACCTCAGAGGTCTTCTGTTTGAAGCCTCTTTCCTTTAGAGCTCGAAGGAACAAAGAGAATCACATCTAACAGTCAGAAGCCCCGAGACTCCTGCGGGCGTCGGGTTAGTTTTGACATTACTGAAGTACATTAACATTCAAGCGGTGCTAAAACAAAACCCGGCTGTTGTTCCGGTTTGAACGGATGACACCGGATTCATCTTCTGAACGACAACGGCTGCATGATGTACCTGTTCCTGTCGTCTTCTCACTGAAGGATAGTAATTAATATTTGAAAATATTCATTTGCTTTTCCCAATACCTCGGATACCTGGAAACAGTTGATTTCATTTGTCTTTATACTGCCAGAGCTTGGAGGAACCACTGTTTCAAAACAGCTGCTGTAGGATTAGAACCTTTAAAAATACTTTGTATTTTATTCTCTCATGTTTGAACTTTTTGATGCACGTATATCTTGGATCCATCAGAGATATTGAGTCTGATCTCTGCTGGTTTCATCCTAGAGTTTCACTCCTAATGTTGCCCCCCCCCCCCCCCCCTCCCTTTGCTTCCTCAATATGGGGATTACAACCAACAGCCTGTAAGTGCTTTGTAACATAAATGTATTGGCCATTATTTATATACCAATTATGAAAAGCTGGCCTTGTTGGACTGATCTGGAACGAATGGGATTATCAGGGTCTGGAATGTTTGGAATAACGTGGATTGGAACAGCTGCTTAATGTCGGGACTCACGTTTTTTGTGTAGATCCTTGAAACAACCTTGGTTGTGTGTTGGCACTTTGTCAGTAAACTGAGTTATCTTGAATGTGAGAATGACTTTTTTCTTAAAGACTCAGTCCGATAAAAAAATTGGGTTTTTGGTGTTTTTAATGTGTTCTTGTAGGATTTATCTGATGATGAAGAAAATTAGCTTAAAATTTCATTTCTGAGTATTCTTTGATTCAGATTTGTTGTGAATCAGGAGCAGACGAAAAAGTTTCAGTGGGCCATAAGCTCCCTGTTCCGCTCCATTCTAATGCAGCCTCTTGCAGACAAATAGATCCATGGAGGTCTTAGTTTTTGTTGCACCGGTAATGTTAGGTTGGGGGTGTGAGGGGCTGTAAGCTGTTGGGAGAGGATGTAAACAGAGGCATGGTGGCGTTACTCCACGCCAACGGTCCCAGACACATTTTAGAGGTGAATTTCTAATGAACTACTGAAACTGTGTCCTAGAAAACCACACAGGTTTTTGATCTGGACTAAAAACAACATAATGTGGGAACGCTTTTACATTAGATCTAAAGATGATCAGAGTATGACTTTGAGCCTTAACTTTTTGATGTTGGTAGTCAGAAGCAGGGTGCATCCAGACAGTAGAGCTGCTCTATAGCTTAATAATAACAGGAGACTTTTTTTATTTTTTATTTTTTTTTTTCAAAAAGACCAGTCCCATTTAAACTGAGCCCTTTTTTTAAAGAGATTTCCAGATTATCCCGAAGGTCGATGATCCAGTTTGTAAACCTTTGTGACAGATCCAAACACAGAAAGGTCTTCAAACTGAATAGTAGCTGCTTTTTCATAGAGAAATGATGGCTTTAACTTTACAAATAACAGTGTATGAATTTCTGTTTGACAGTGAGACAGAAATTTTTCTGAACTAGAATTAGTTCATCAATAAGACGTACAGTGAAATGTCTGAACAGGCCACTATGTACTTTCTAAACTATGTTCCTCATTTCTCTGCTTGGAATTCTGAATAAAGTCAGTGACCTTTAGGCTAGCTAACTGAAGCCTGTTGCTCCCAAACGCCTGTTTTCTCTATGCTGTTGGTACAGAGTGTATTGGGAACAAAGGCAGAAAAACCTGAAGTGCCTCTCTGAGACAGCCAGTAAATGAAGGACTGTTTGTGTGTCTGCCAGAGCAGGAATTTGTGCGTATAAGCAGACCTCTATAGGGTTTGTTGAGGCTTTTTTTGTTGTTGTTGTCAGAAAATAAAAGCCATATCAAGAGGGGAAAATGGAAAGTTCGAGAGTAAAAGTAAAAAGGCAACCCAGACCATCAAATCAGCAACAGGTGTAGATGTCAGGGCGGCTGAAAGTGTGTAAACAGATATATTACATAATAATGCATGCAGTGGGAGATGCTTTTGCAGAAAGCTTCACAGCTGAGTTGCTATTGCAGCTTTTACAGACACCTTTACAAAAAATCTAAATTGTGTTATTAGAAGGGAATAAATGCATTTGATTAGTTTTCTGATGTAAGGTTTTAAAATGAAACATTCTACATCTCTTAAAGTGCAATTTCCTTTAAAGGACCAATGAGGTATATTTGAAAGTATCTTGTATTCTGTGCTCACCTCTAATAAAACACTGACGTTGCTGGAGATCAACAGCAGAGAGGAAATTGAAAGACAGATGAAGGGAGCCTGAAAAGGCCGAACTGAAATCAGAGAAGGGATCTAAAAATACAGCAACAATAGAGCAGGAGGGGAGACAGATGATAACGTGGGGCTGTAAACCCCCACCTTGTGGACGTGTCACCAGAGCCGGTGAGATGGATGATAATTCAGCGCCGCAGGCTCGCCGCCTTGTTTCCTCCAATCGCAGGAGATTGTAGGAGTCCATCTTTTCAGCTTGTCGTTGCAAACAAAAAAAGACGGCAGCTGGAACGCGGATGTCATCTGCTGGATTCACTTTCAGACCAGCTGGCAGAAAAAAACAAAAAAAATCATCATTTCTAGAATTCTGATCATTTTAAAGAAAGGTTTAAAAACAGCTGCTACTACCAGAATGTTTACAACTGCAGTGTTGATTGATATCTGAAGACAACACAGTTGCCCTGTTTGGTTTTCAAAAATCAGAGGAAAAAAATTCCAATAAAGGCATGAAGCTGATAATGGCAAACACAGAGCAGAGTTTGGTGAAACAACTTGCATATTTCTGTCCAGAATTAGTGATAAAAGTGGAATCTGCAGCTTTTTAAAATAAATCTGTTTTCATGGTTCAGATGCTGCAGGTTCTGTGAAGTTCTAAGGGGCTTTTCTCCAGAGTTGTCATTTATTCAACACTAATTTTGCACAGTGGTGCAGTGGTTAGCGCTCTTGCCTCACAGCAAGAAGGCCCCCGGTTCAAGTCCCGGCTGGGGGACATGAAATACACATCAATGGGGGGACCTTTCTGTGTGGAGTTTGCATGTTCTTTCCGTGCATGCGTGGGTTTTCTCCGGGGTCTCCGGCTTCCTCCCACTGTCCAAAAACATGCTTCATAGGTTAATTGGCAACTCTAAATTGTCCCTAGGTGTGAACGGCTGTGTGATTGCGGACATTATACCCTGCGGCAGACTGGCGACCTGTCCAGGGCGTCCCCTGCCTTCGCCCACAAGTGGCCGGGATAGGCTCCGGCAGCCCCGTGACCCAGAAAGGGAATCAACGGAATAGAAAATGAATGAATGAATGAATGAATGAATGAATGAATGAATGAATGAATGAATGAATAGTTTTGCACTGAGATCCACTTGATTCAGGTATTTCTTTTGTCTGTCCGGGTGGGTGCTCTTCTAGGGAAACTGTTTTTAATGTCATTATACTGTGTATAGTGGAAATAAAAGGCTTTCTACTTTACTCTACTCTACTGGGTTTTGTGGCGTTCTTTAGGGTTCTGAGAAGATTCAGCTGAAATGCTTTCATATAGTCAGAAATCTTTGTCCTGACACATTCAATTACAATACCATTCAGAAGAAGTGTTTCCAGGATGGCACATTATAGTTTGGACTATTTACACTAGATTACCAAAAGCATTGGCTTATCTGCCTTTACTCACATATGAACTGTAGTACCATCCCGTTCCTAACCCATAGAGTTCAATATGATTGTGTTTCTAGGAATTTTTGACCAGTCTTCCAAAAGCGCATTGGTGAGGTCACACACTGAGAAGTGTGGAGTAGGCCTGGCTGTCAGTCTCCACTCTAATTCAGCCCAAAGCTGTTTTATCAGGTTCAGGTCAGGACTCTGTGCAGGCCAGTCAAGTTCATCTACACTACACTCTGTCATCCATGTCTTTATGGACCTTGCTTTGTGCTCTGGTCCACAGTCATGTTGGAAGAGGGAGAGTCCGTACCAAACTGTTGGGAGCATGGAATAGTCCAAAATGTTTTGGTATCCTGAAGCATTCAGAGTTCCTTTCACTGGAACTAAGGAGAAAAGCCCAAGACCTGAACAACAAGCCCACACCATAATTCTTCCTCTACCAAGTTTCACACTCGGCACAATGTTGTGCAAAATATAGCGTTCTCTGGCAACCTTCAAAGCCAGACTCATCCATCAGATTCCAAGATGGAAAAGCCTGATTCATCCCTCCAGAGAATGTGTCTTCACTGCTCTAGAGTCCAGTGGTGATGTGCTTCACTCCACTGCATCCTGCATCCACTGCAGTTGGTGATGTGTGGCTTGGATGCAGCTGCTCGGCCATGGAAACTCATTCCATGAAGCTTTCTGTGTTCTGTACCTGGACTAACCTGAAGGTCACATGACGCTTTGAGCTCTGCAGCAATTTGCAGAAAGTGGCCAACCTTTTTGCACTACGCACTTCAGCATCCGCTGACGCCTCTCCGTCTATTTACGTGGTCTACCACTTGGTGGCTGAATTGCTGTTGTTCCCAAACTCCTCCATTTTGTTCTGCTAGAGCTGACAGTTGACTGTGGAATATTCAGGAATGAGGAAATTTCACAACGGACTTTGTCTCACAGGTGGTATCCTATGACAGTTCCACACTGGAATTCACTGAGCTCCTGATAGCGACCCATTCTTTCACAAATGTTTGTAAAAACAGTCTGCATGCCTGAGTGCTTGATTTTATACACCTCTGGCCAGAACAAGTGATTAGGACACCTGATTCAGCTTATTTGGATGGATGAGCCAATACTTTTGGTAAAATAGTTTATGTCCACCTGAGTTACAGCTCATGGATGGAAATGTAAAGACACATTTACTATTTACTGTTTTTTAATCTAAAAAGAGTGAAACACTGTTTAGAAATACACAAACACTGAAAAATAAAGTTCACCACAGAAGATGTGGCTGAAATGTTTTAGTTCTTGTTGCATTCTCGTAAAAGGATAAAGGCTCCTTCCCACTAAAGTCCCCTCACAGAGGGTGCAGTGAACCCCGGTGTTCCCTGCCAGACCAATAGAACTGTTTTGGGGCATGCGCTGCAGAACCATGTCTTCCCTCTTTGCAATCATAGCTCTGCTATACAGTCACGTGCTGCTGCAGAAACATAACTGACCGTGTTCAGATGTTCAGCCTGCAAAGTAAAGCTACAAATCAAAACAGCCGTCCCATAAAAGCTGACTGCTTATCATTTATCGACTGTTTCCACGGTATTGTCAGCCCTTTCTGTGCTCTGACAGACACAGGTGTTGTGGGATTTACAATAAACTGACTCAAAGTAGCTCGATAGACTCTTTTTTCCCCCTCTCCTTTTGGATGGATGGCCCTGTATCAACGTTGCAGAACATGTCGATTCATACAGCAGATCATACTTGGATCCACTCTCTGTCACACGTTTTATTTTTTATTGTTTACACATTAAGAACCACACCAGGGTTTCTTTGCAAACCAAGGCAAACCTTTCCAGGTGCTGCATACAGGTGGAGCTCAAGTGAGCTTTCATTCCTGCTTAAACGTTCAAGCAGCCACCTCCAATGAAAAGTCTATATAAACGTGCATTTCTGCCTTCTCCGTTCAAAACTCTCATGTCCATGCATAGCTACAAAACATGCGTCCATTGAAAGCAACTTTGAAAGTTAAACCAGTTGAACTTTGCTCAATTAGGGTCTTGGATTTGATGGCGTCCCTTTCATGAAATTGATAATGGTGAAGAAATGAATGTTGGTGGTTTGTGTCCAGAATTTTATGACACCAAGTCTTTCATACATCTGGGAAGAGCTGTGAAAGAAAAGCAGGTCTTGCACCGCTTCGACATTTTGCTTCAAGCCTCTTTCAACTGGAGGTGGCGGACATACGTTAAGACTGTTAGTCCAGTGTAAACCCTATGGGCCAAATGCGTTTAGGAAACTGTGCTTTGTGCGTTTTTAAACATGCATCAAATACCCCACCTGTAGGTAGCTTTAGAGGAAAGACTCTCTAGTCTATGCTACTAGTGTGACACCAACCTACCAGTGACTTACACCAATGAAATCTTGTCTAAGAACTGACTGGGGCAGCATAAAACAAACCCCTGACTCGTCATAGTAAACCTGTTAGGCAGGTTAAACATCCATGTGCTCTCAGACAGATGGAAAATGCCTGTTTTTGTTGATTGACACTTTAAACAGCAGCTGTCAGGTGAGGCTTCTCCATTGGGTGCATTGCTGGAGGGAGTCTAGGAATGATCCAGTAAATCTTTACCTTCATCTGGTATCAATCTTTACGTCTTATAGAGAAATGAAATTTGAGCCCCTCAAAAGATTTTTTGTTTTTTTTTTAAACAGTGTTGGAATCTGATTAAAAAATGAATCAGATTCCAACTATTCCAACTCCCAGCCACAGGGGCCAAGCAAGTAGAGGATTATTTCAAATAAAGGGGGAGGGAGAGGGGCCTGACAAGAGAAGGAGCAGATTCTGGGCATTCATTTAGTAGGATAAAGGATTAAATGACTGTATTACTGTGATGGGAAAATGAGCAGAGATGTGGAATGAAATGATCTTTGGAAAAAGCCATGAACGGGATGAAGCAGTCAGCGGAGATGCTCCTCTCAAGGTCATGCGTGCTGCTGGAATGACAGCTATTTCCTCCTTCCGTCTCTCGGAGCATTTGCAGGAGAAAAGCCTGGAATCTGGGTTTTGCTCCACAAACAAAATTTGCTGCTCAGACATCTGGACTGAGAAGAACTCAACACTTGGTATAAAGCAATTCTTTTTTTTATATATATATTTAAATCACATGTTCTTCTATTAAACTGAAATCTTGTTTATTTTTGTTCTATTTGAGGACAAAAGATGAGTCAGTGTTGACATAAAGGTTAAATGAAGAGTTGTTGCTGCTGCTGAACTCCAGTTTTTCAGCCACAGATCACAGGTTTGGTATCTACGCCTACAGCCTAAAGCTAATGTTTCCGCGCGCTGCATGAGGCGCTTTGACTGAGATTACAATGGTGTTACTGGGATGCAAGGCTGCTTCATTAGATCTGGTTTCACGCATTAATCTGACAGCAATGATGGGGAGGGAATACACAGAGGGACGGCTGGGCTGTATTTCTTTTTGCAGCAGCTGTAAAACACCAGTTCAGAATGTACTCAGTGAATGTACTTATTTATTCTTTGTTCTAGTTCCTGGATCACAGAAATGACATTCTCAAGGGGCGTAGACACAAGTGTTTTAGTCACTAACAGTGTATAAAGTTAATAATTTATCTAGGAACACAGAATAATGAATCTTTTTGAAGATACTTCAATTCAAGCACATTAAAATAGTTGATTTCTATGTCAAGACAGGCGTATCGTGACAGAAGGCATCTGTATGGCCTGGAATGCTCATTTCTGCTGGAGTGTGGGACTGATGGCTCTATCAGAAAAAATATGTTTTTTTTATTTGTCAAGTTTCTCAGAGTTTGTTCACACCAAAGGGATGGAATAATGATGATCCACAAGGCGAGCAGCTTGATGCAGCGAAACTAAACAAGTCTTATTGTGTTCACACATTTGAGGCCAACACTGATGTCTTGTTTCAGTTCTCACAAGCTGAATGTTAGTTTTCTGTTGCTGCACGTCTCTTAGGGGTGCAGCCCGTGAACCATGACACACACGTGACCACTGTGTGTTATTTCCACTTGAATTCATACAATGTGGAATAAAAATATTAGAACATGAAAAGAAATTCACTAGTGATCAAAAGATTCTCATTTAACTTGTCCATCAGATGAGGATGAAGGAGTTTTTTCTCTCTCTAAAGAATGTCATAATGTTTCCGTGCTACATTATTAACACCAACATTTTTTGGCTATTGGAAAAAAAAAAAACAGAAAAACAAATTTGTGTTTGTTTATTCTGTCTTTCCCTACCTCTCCTCTCTTCATCCAGCCCGGTTTCAGGTGATGCTACACCTGGACGTCTCTCCTGATTAGTTAATTGGACCAATCAGATCACAGTCAAACCTCTCACGTTTTACTGGCTGCCCTTTAATGAGCTAATTGGAAACAACTATAAAGTCAAACCTTTCCATGCTGCATTTAAACCATGTCCAATAGTTAACATAATGAAAAGACAGTTATTCTCAGTTTCACTACTAAAAGATGTGAATCAAAAGAGCAGATATACTATATGTGTGTAAAGGATGAGAAATAAAAGACAAAGGGGTTTTGGATTTAAAAGAAAATGTTTTGTAATTTTCTGCTTTGCTTCAGTGTCTCGGTATCACTAAAGTCCAGTCGGTCGGACTAGTTCAGCCAGGAATCATGCGAAAAACATTTCTGGACAAATGTATCCATTCCTTGTCAAGTCAATTGTTTTAGCATGTACGACGATGTTTTAGGGCCACCCAAAAAAAAAGGGAAAAAAATATGATTTTTTTTCTCGTAAATTTACAACTTTAAATCTGGTAAATTTATGAGATTAAATTGGAGGTGAGCATACAGAGCAGCAGCAAGTGAACGCCACGCAGCAGCAGAGCAGACCGACTAAACTTAGTTAAACAGCAGAGCTGAATGTTTATTGATAACGTTCCAAATGTTTGGAAGCTCATTTGTTTGATTTACTTTTCATTCATGTTTTATTTGTTGATGGGTGGTTTGCAGGATCTCTGCAGCCGTTGATGAAGACATCGGTGTCCCTGCAGCTGTCCACTTCCATCCTTTCTTCCTCCATGAAATCAAGATCTTTAAGTCTGTGTGACGCTTCCGTCTGAGGAGGAGCACTTTTTGGCATTTTCAATGTTCTAATGTTATTATAACAGACTATTTTCTTTCATCTTCGTTATTTTATATTGAAAAGAGACGTTTTATTTGGAGGAGGGGACGAATGTAACACTGCTTTTCTTCTGCTTTGGTGTTTGGATGACAGGTTCATGACGTAAGGTGACAAATGAACTTCTGGGTATGTGAAGGAAAAGGAAAATAAAGCAGTGCTCCTTTATTTTACATATGAAACTCCGCTTTACCGACACCAAACCCCGAAAAGCCGGCTACACTGACAATAATCTGCTTTTGAGTCCCCAAAAGGTTCAGAATTTCTTTGCTTTTGAAACCTATCTAGAAATAAAGCTTCACAAAATGCTCCACATCTTTCATCTTCAAGCTAGGCTCCAATAAACAGACAACTTTGGTGTTTTTTCATGTTAATTTATGACTTTTTTTCTTTAAAGTCGTAGTAAAAAAAAAACAGTCATTTATAAACTGGTCCTAAAACTGTGCCGTAAGCGTGAGCTGCCTCAGCGGGAATTTTCATTTTTTTCTGTGCACAGAAAACTGCTTCCAGCTGCCTAATGTCGTTGAATTCCCCAAAGATGTGCGCTTCCAGTGACATGACTGAGGAGGTTGATCCTCTGAGACGACAGGCTCCACATCTCAGAGGAAAAAAGGGAGGAGTGACTGATGGGCTGAGTCAGCAGAATCTGCAGAAGCAGACATAAATCTGAATTCCAGCGTGTGTGCAGTGCTGCCAAAACTGCTTGAGAACTCCACTCTTCTTTCTATTTACATCTGGCTGTTCCTTAGATACTTTAGGATTAAGATTGTGTGCTGGTGATGGAACAAAGAAGGGCAGAGGGATTAGCAGAAAGATTCAAGCAGATTGCAGAGAAAATAGGTAATTCAGAAAGCTTAATTAACTTAACCCCACATGAATGTTCTTGATAAATCGAAACAGTTTCTCACTAATGGGGTCATCCTGACAGTCTAATCAGAAATCATTTTACACAAAGCACCTGTGCAGCCTTCAGTATGTTTCTTATTAACAAACCTTCTGTACTTCTTGTAATATTTAAAAAAAAAAAAACAAAAAAAACAAAAACACACACACACACACACATATATATATATATATATATATATATATATAAATATAAAGGAAAAGAGGTTTTCTTTTCTAACTGTTGGCCTTCCCTGACAGCACTGTTCTCATCAAACATTTTTAACTTCCTGCTTTCCTGTCTTCTTGTATGGACTTCATAAATAGCAGATTTAGAAATCTGACTGACAGCTCTCCTGAGCAGAAGAATTCCCACCTTTCCCAGCATGTAGACATAACCCTCTTTTAAAATGCTGTTTCCATGTTGTGTGCAGGGATCAGGCCCCCCATCATGAACGGGCCCATGCACCCACGACCTTTGGTGGCACTACTAGATGGGCGTGACTGCACGGTGGAGATGCCCATCCTGAAAGACGTAGCAACTGTGGCCTTCTGTGACGCTCAGTCCACTCAGGAGATCCACGAGAAGGTACCGAACTTCATGCCTTTTACATTAATTGATTCAGTAAACTTAGGAACTGTTACGTTTTAGAAAATAAATCAAACGGACATCTGGGAGATCTGGGAAAAGCAGTTTGGGATAACTAACATTTAGAACTGCAACAATAAAATGCAAAAGGTTGTATTTTTGAAGAGTGTAAAGACAAACCTCAGAGCGCTTCTGAAAGTCTATACCTCAAGTTCCACCCACACTGAAGCAGGTGGACGGGTTGATTCTGCTCATGAGACCTGCACGTTTCCTTTTTAGGCAATCTGAATTCCAGATCAGCTGACTTCAGAGTCGGAATTTATTATAAAACCGAAAGACAAGTTCTCTCACACAAAGCTCTGTTGAAAAGTTGCAAAAAATCTTCCAGTCCCCTCCATGCTGTCTCCATCCTTCTGTTTTTCCTCTGTGGATCCCCGTTCTGCTTCCTGCTTTTTCACTTAGCATCGCCACCTTCCTTACTGAAACTAACTTGCTCCTGTTTAGAATGTTTTACACCATCGTTGAGGTGAATACTTGATTCTGATTGGCTGCAAGGTGTCCATTAAAAAGTGGTAATGGAAACCTAAAAGATAAGTTAACATAACCTGAATGTTCTATATCATTGCGCAGGACAAATACCAGTTGGAAGGTTAACTGGAATAACACTTGGAACATAGGTGGATATAGTTATCAAATAGTTTGCTTCATGTGAAAAACTCTGTAAACCTAAACAAAAAAAACAAGATTAGAGTATTAATTAAGGGTTTAATATTTCTTTCTTTCATAAGAGACCGTGGTAAAAGTGGTGCCTTTTGAGGTGTCTATTATCAGAAATCAATGGACTTCATTGCAGCAACCGTCCAACGCGAAAGACGGTTTAGGCATCCGCACTGTCCATTAATTTCTAATAAAAGGGCACGATAGGATGTTAAAAAATATTCATGAACATCCACTTCTTTTATTGTCTGTACTTACATGTAACTCGCAGGTAAATGTATATTCTTATATATTTATTAGTGATTATTGTTGGGCAACCGTTATTCAGATCTTATTCAGGTGGGTTATGGTAATAACAACAACAATTAAATAGTGTTTAAAAAAATGAACAAAAGCAGCAATAACTCCTACAATACAGTCAATAATGAAGACTATAAAGGGAACAAAGAGGAAACTTCAAATGTGGGTCATGCTCCAAACCTTGCTGCAGCCAATAAGGAGACTAAATGGGTTTGTATGTCTGGCAGCGATACAACTTGTACTGGATGTCTGCCAGTCTTTGTGAGCGCGCTCAGTGGGCCACAGTGTGGAAGAGACAGATGGCTTTCCCTCCATCTCCTGCTCTCCCAGGCTCTTCATTGAGCAGTCAAAGCACATTGGTGTTAAAAGGGCTTCTGTAGCCTCACACCCAAAATAAGCAGAGGGTGGATTAATTAGAAGAGGATCAATACAACCTAACCAAGAACACATTAAGAGGGGATGACTGACAAGCGCTTCACCTCATTACCTTCGAGTTGATTAAGACTTTGGGATATCTTGTACATCATGCCTAGAAAGACACGGGTCTTCTCTGATATGCTTCCTCCACATCTACATACTGTACACCCCAAAAGCTTTGCAGTCTCATCTTCTGTGTTTTCAGGTCCTTAATGAAGCTGTGGGAGCTCTGATGTACCACACCATCACTCTGATGAGAGAAGACCTCGAGAAGTTTAAAGCTCTGCGGATCATCGTCCGCATCGGCAGTGGCTACGACAATATAGACATTAAGTCTGCTGGAGAACTTGGTAAGAACAAAACCAGAACTGTAAAATCTAAAAACAGAATCACAACTTAGCAAACTATCTACTTTATGATAATGGGTTCTATTAGGTAGCTGCACAATGATGTGGCAGTTAGCACGACAGTGGCTCAGGTTGAGTGGGTTGGCCAATGATCGAAGGGTCGGCGGTGAGATCCCCACTCATCCCAGTCAACTGTTGTTGTGTCCTTGGGCAAGACACTTCACCCTCGCTGCCTCCAGCGGGGCTCCACTGGTGTGTGAATGTGTATGAATGTCCCGGTGATGATCAGAGGTGTGAACTGGCAGCCACTCCTCTGTCAGTCTGCTCCACGGCAGCTGTGGCTACATCAGTAGATACCATCACCAAGTATGAATGCATAATGGACACATTGTAAGAACTTTGAGAGTCTGGAAAAGCACAGATAAATCTAATCCATTATTATAATCATAATTATTACTCTCGCCTCACAGTAAGAAGGTCCTGCTTCGAATCCTGACTTGGACGTTTCTGTGAGGCGTTGTTTTTTTTTGCATGTTTTCCCTGTGCATGCATGGGTTTCCTCCGGTCACTCTGGCTTTTTCCCACAGTCCAAAACATGTTTCATAGGTTAATTGATGCCTCTAAATCAGGGGTCTCAAACTCGCGGCCCGCGAGGTAACCTGACAGCCCCCTCCCCGGACCACATTAAGGAGTTCCTTACTGTACTTTTTAGAACGTATCTAAATACATGCAGTCAGTGCTGAACTTTTCTCTGGGCCTCACAGACCCGGAGGAGGGCTGAGGTTATGGTTACGGTTACGTGCGCGGCGTATTAACCCCAACACGGTCCTCTCTGCACCCGCAGGAGGTGGGTCGCTGCGGAGAATAAATGTCCCACACCTACATGCGTGACAGCTAACAGGGCTTTAGCATTAAACACGTGCGAGCGACAACACGATGTAGTCTTAGACACACTGAAAATACGTGGGGAAACTGCAACGATAGACGTGAGATGAACCAGCGACGCGCCTGGGGGGCGCGGGGGGGGGGGGGAATGAAACGAGGGCGAAGCTGCAGTGAGACTGAAGAAGAACAGGAAGTTACTATTTAGTTTTGTTGTGCCTCTCCCCCTTAGCATGATCTGTGTTATATCTTTTATATTTATTTGAATGTTTTGTAATGTATGTAGCCTTTATGAGTCCAATCAATGGGTATTTTAAATTATTTTAATTGATCAATCGACTACAAAAACGTCAAGAGACATTTCCCAAAATGCATTGTTTTGTAGTCATTGGGCGGTTTGCAGTCAGTGCAGTACTAAGTTTCCAACTGCGTTCGCTCAGGTTGGGGCCATGTCCCCGCCCCTTTCTGGTGATATTTTTGTGATGATTGACAGGTAATGTTGGAGCAAAATCATACGTCACTCACCAGGTGATCAGCGCAGCGTTTCGTCCACCTGGGTGATCTCAAACATGCTTATTGCGCATCTTGGCTGCACCTAGTATTTGGTGTCGCCAACATGAATTTCCATCTTTTTTTTATAAAAATATAGGAGTGGCTGACCGGCTGCTCTACAATAACTTGTGACCGGGGTTTAAATGTGCAAAAAGTCATAAGACAGAAAATCCAAAAATGGTTACTGAATGTTGTTTCTCTTTACTAATTTGTGTTTTAAAAAGTAAACTTAAAAAAAAAAAAAAATTCAACACAGATTCAAAATAGGGAGCACATCCTCTCTGACTTCTCCACCTTAAATTTCAATAAGTCCAAGTTCAGTCCAGATTTACTGACAATCACCTTCATCCACACTGAGGGTCTCAGCTGTTTGGGAGGAAGTGCTGCCAAGTATAAGAAGTAAGAAGACAAGAGAAGCCGTGTTCAGAAGAACCTATTGATGGAGGTTAAGAAACTGTAAAATTGGAGTCTTCTTTTGTATTTAATAGTTATAATTCAACAGTGTTAACTGAACTGTGTTAATAGGGACATTTGAATTAGAAAACAGCAGATATAGAAGACTGAATGAACAGAAATGTATTACTGATTTATTTACTTACTCATTACTATTTACTCATTTACGTAATTTATTTGACTATTATGAGTACATTTTGAACACATAATAATAGACTATAGTTAATAGTATAGTATATGTTCTACACAAATTTATTGGCTCTCAGACACAAGTTGCGTGTGTGTGTGCGTTAAAGTTGCGGCCCTCCCTCAGCTAGACCCCGCCTTCAGTGGCCCCCAGGTAAATTGAGTTTGAGACCCCTGCTCTAAATTGTCCCTAGGTGAGTGTGTGTGACCCTGCAACAAGTTGGTGACCTGTTCAGGGAGTTCTCCACTTTCACCCAGCAGTACCTGGGTTAGCTCCTGTGACCCAAAACAGGATTCAGCAGGTTCAGAAAATGAGTGGTAAAATGGTAAAAACTTTTGGTAACTTAAAGACTTCATCTTATATTTAACATTTTATATTTGAGGTCTAACAGCCTCTGTTACATTCAGTTTAAGTGATTTAAATTGGTAAAATCAAATTATCCATATTTTTTTTGGCATTCTCCTCTCCTGTTCCAAGACAATTTTAGCTGTCAAAATGGCAGATTTCGCATCCAAAGTGGCACCAAAAACCCAATTTATCAAACTGTGTGCTTTCTCCAAAATGTTCAGACAGCTTTTCTAAATCTGTTGTCTGCTCCAACAGGCATAGCAGTATGCAACATGCCAGCAGCTTCAGTGGAGGAGACCGCAGACTCCACTCTGTGTCACATCCTCACCTTGTACCGTCGTACCACCTGGCTGCACCAGGTTTGTGACCTCTGATGAAAAAAAAAAAAACCCTGTATGTACTATTTGTCTGAACTGATTTAAATGCTGGTTAGAGGTTTGATTTTTACGTCTTAATAAAATCTGGTCGTTGTTAACTGACATATCAGCAAAATTGAAACATTTCATTTTCTTTAGAATGTGGCTGTTTTTGAAAGACGTTGATGTAAAGTGTAGAAGGTACAGTAAAATGAATTGTTCCAAAAATCATTCCATAGACATGTTTTGTAACGTGCCGGCAGCATCTGAGAGGATGCTGCTGGTGCTTTTGAAGTGCACTGTTCTGACAGGAGCTAGAGCTGGATCGTGTTCATTTGCCGGGCTTTTGACGCCTCTCTCCGACCCAGAGGTGATAATTAAATGTCGTTCACGGGCAGGCTCTGCGGGAGGGCACGCGTGTGCAGAGCGTGGAGCAGATACGAGAGGTGGCATCGGGAGCAGCGAGGATCCGAGGAGAGACCCTGGGACTCATAGGACTTGGTGAGGAAAAGCGCTCATGCTGTAGTGGCTAAACACACCTGTTTAAGCTTTTACAATTTAAGCCTTAGTCACAAGCACCCGAACAGGGAGTTGACCCATACAGGTGCTGCAGGTTTTTGGGTTGTCTGGGCGCGTAGAGGGTTGTAGACAGGATATGCCGTATTGTAAGGGTCCAGGTGTGTCTTGCAGTTTCCTTGAGGCTCAAACAGCTCGCTCAAGGTGTGTGTGTTAAGTGCATCGTAAAGCAGTGATCCCCAACCGGTCATACAAAGTTTTCACGGACCGGTCTTTATGATGTGGCGGATAATTATTATAGCAATGCTTCCATGAAGTGACAAGACAGACTCTGAGCTTTTATTTTGACACGCATGACATAGTACATAGTGTCATCATCCTCTCCCCTTCCCAAACTCACGGTGCAAAAAATAAGTACTGTCTATTAAACGTAGCTTTCCTTTTTTGGAAGTTGAAGGCTACTCTTCTGTCACCTGGCTGGGCCTTTTCCCTTTGGCAAGGAAACTCTCCAAAGACGTTTGTTTTTTACTCAATTTTGCTAGCTCCTGGGTTTCTGTTTTAGCGGTAACCTATCACGTGACCGAGAAGAGCGCCTTGGCCTGTGTCAAGAGTGACATAGACTGTTATAACAGAATCTGGTAATTTTTCAAAATAAAACATCTTTCAAGTTAATTAATAAATAAAACTGAAGTAATGTAAGTTATTTATTCTTTCTGTTCGGCCCGGTACCAAATGACCCACGGACCGGTACCGGCCAGGGGGTTGGGGACAGCTGTTATAAAGTATCTGTTGGAATAATGTTGGTTACACCCCCTTCTGACGCACACGTGATGCTGTCGTATGGAGCCCTTACGCCACACTCTAGTCATTAGTAAGGTGCATGTGCTGGCTCCCTACTGACTGCACACAAATGCTGCTTGCAGGAGTTGTGCACGTGATATTTAAGTGTCCGTAGATGTCTGCAGAAACTACGCTCTGATTGTCTAATTTCCTCATTTCTAGTAGTCAGGAGTGGGCACTTAGCACTTGCTCAGCACTAACTTGCTTCTTGCACAGAGTTTGGTGGGGTTGAAAAAACGAGAAATCCGCACAATGTGCCTGTGTCTCCCCTACTTCACCCGTATGTGTTTTTTAAGTCCTCACTACAATCACAACATGCTCGTAGAAAATAATGTGCATGAACATTTTCGCTCTACAAGTACACCTGGCGATCTTTGATTTTGATACCTGTGGGCCCTGAACAAGTTTGTCCATTTTTCGCCCACACACAGTCAATATCCACCTGTAGGGGCAGTTTTGAGTAAGGCTTTAGGTGAATACCTGGTCAGCTATTCATCATTTAATAATCTGCTTTATTGATTGTTTTTCAGAGGCTTTTTCTTTTTCATGTTCAACCTTGAATGTCAAGAAAGGTGCCTTAAATATAATATCAAATCTTTGGCAATATTGTACATACCTTATTCTTTTGAACTTTAGTTTCCATGCTGGTGTTTATCAGGTTTAGACAAGAAATCGTTTCCCTTCCAATTAAAATATAAAAAGATGAAACACAAGCTTAGTGCAGAGTTTCCTGACATGTTTGTGAAAATAATTCTGACATTTGTGGAGGATTTAATAGAGACAGAGTGATGAACCGAATGTGAACATATTTATATTTAAATTATAATGCATAGACATTGCTTTTAGTATGAAAATGATTCTGTGTGTGATTCCCCATCTGTGGTTCTATCTTGTGATTCCAGGTCGGGTGGGCCAGGCTGTAGCGCTGCGAGCCAAAGTGTTTGGCTTTAATGTGATTTTTTATGACCCTTATTTGGCTGATGGAGTAGAAAGATCTCTGGGGCTACAGAGGGTCACCACCCTACAGGTAAGCTGTCACACATATTAGGGTACAATCACATTTAATCCACATGTGATTCTTAAAAAATCCAAGAACACAGTGGGGCAAAAAAAAGTATGTAGACAGCCACCAATTGTGCAAGTTGTCCCACTTAAGGGGATTAGAGAGGCCTGTATTTTTCATCATAGGTAAACCACAACTACGAGAGACAAAATGAGAAAAAAAAGTTCAAAAAATGAATGTCTGATTAATAAAGAATTTATTTGTAAATTGTGGTGGAAAATACATATTTAGTCAATAACATATATACCCTTTGATGGCAATGACAGCAGTCAAAGCCTTTTCTGTAAGTCTTCAGAAGGTTTTTACAAACTGTTGCTGGTATTTTGGCCCATTCCTCCATGCAGATCTCCTCTAGAGCAGTGATGTTTTGGGGCTGTCGGTGGGCAACACTGACTTTAAACTCTCTCCAAAGATTTTCTATGGAATTGAGATCTGGAGACTGGATAGGCCACTTCAGGACCTTGAAATGGTTTATACAAAGTGACTCCTTCATTACCCGAGCAGTGTGTTTGGGATTGCTTGTCATGTTGAAAGACCCAGTCACGTTTCATCTTCAATGTCTTTGCTGATGGAAGGAGGTTTACACTCAACATCTAAAGATACATGGCCCCATTCATTCTTTCTTTCCATGCATCAGTCGTCCTGCTCCCTTTGCTGAAAAACAGCCTCAAAGCATTATGCTTCCACCCCCATGCTTTACAGTAGGTATGATGTTCTTTGGATGCAATTTAGCATTCTTTATTCTCCAAACACGATATTTAGAGTTCTTACCAAAAAGTTCTATTTTGGTTTCATCTGACCATAGGACGTTCTCCCAATCCTCTTCTGGATCATCCGAATGCTCTCTACCAAACTTTAGACGGGCCAGCACATGTACTGGCTTTAGCAGGAGGACACGTCTGGCATTGCAGGGTTTGACAACCTGGGGTCGTAGTGTGTTACTGATGGTAGCCTTTGTTACTTTGGTCCCAGCTCTCTGAAGGTCATTCACTAGGTCCCCCTGTGTGGTTCTGGGATTCTTCTTGTGATCATTTTGACCCTGCGGGGTAAGATGTTGCAGGAAGCCCCAGATGGAGGGACATTATCAGTGGTCTTGGATGTCTTCTATTTCCTAATAATTGCTCCCACAGTTGATTTCTTCACTGCTTAGTAATTGTAGATTCTGTCTGCCCAGCCTGGTGCAGGTCAACAATTTGGTTTCTGGTGTCCTTAGACAGCTCTTTGGTCTTGGCCATAGTGAAGTTTGGAGCGTGACTGTTTGAAGTTGTGGACATGTGTCTTCTATATAACCAGTTCATACAGGGGACATTAATACAGGTAACAAGTGGAGGACAGAGGATCCGCTTACAGAAGAAGTTACTGGTCTGTGAGAGCCAGAAATCTTGTTTGTTTGTAGGTGACCAAATACTTTGTTTCCACCATAATTTACAAATAAATTCTGTAAAAATCTAACAATGTGAATTTCTGGATTTTTGTTTGTCTCTCATAATTGAGGTATGCCTATGATGAAATTTACAGAGAGTGAATGAGAGTGGGAGAATTTGCACAATTGGTGGCTGACTAAATACTTTTTTGCTCCACTGTTTATGTGCTGCTGGTTTAATGTTGGATCGATTTTGGAGAACGCACGTAATGACGTTTCTTGGGAAACATGGCGCAGATGGTCGTAGCATTTAACGTCTACCTAGGGAGATGAAAAATAGCCTTTTGGCTAAATCTGGCATATTGACAGAAATGTTTATTAATATGCGCTGTCCTTGTATCGCATGAAAAAAATAATTTAATTTAAAAAAAAAAATAGCATTAGCTTTGCTATTGTAGGAAATGTCTCCAAAATAGACAACATATTGCTGCTGAACTGAAAGAAGGAACCAGGAGCAAATTTGTGAGAGGATTTAGTAATCCTCCATATAAGAGAAATAAATAGTGTCAATTGCAACAATTGGTAGATGTCCCTAAGCAAAAAAACCACAAACATGCTGTGTTCATGTGGTGCTGGAATGATCAGAACTGATTCTGACTTGGAAAACATACAAACAACAATGCTACATGAATGCAGATGAACTTTCTGCATCTAAAAGTGTCCAATCTATAGGAAGACACCATCATTACAGGGAAAATAAAACTAAATTAATAAGGATTAGCAATATAATTTAAACAGTTTGGGGGACAAGATTTAATGGTTTAACGGGCCGCACATGGCCCCCGGGCTGCACTTTGCCCACCCTGGTCTAATTTTAAAATTTGCGTTTTTTTCTTTTACATTTTTTCAAAAATACTAAAAACCTTTCTTGACCCATAACTGTGTTTTAATTTGTTGGAAAGGTAAACCGTTTTGGAGTGTATTAGGACTGACTTTTTTGGCAGCAACCACCCTAGAACTCAGGGAGGTGCTGCTCTGCCAAAAAAAGAGCTGTGGACAAATGTAACAGAACCTCAGCCACTCAACGCTTATGTCAACAGGAACGTCTTTTTATGTGACTTTCATTTTTGCAACGCTTCGTAGAAATGAAAATCTATTCTCCACAAAAAGTCTGACGTTTTCTCCTGAGAGAAATGAACTGACATGCAGTGGAACTGACTGTCTCCTCCATGCATTTTTCCCCCAGGATTTACTTTTCCACTCTGACTGTGTCTCTCTGCACTGCAGCCTCAATGAGCACAACCACCATCTGATCAACGACTTTACCATCAAGCAGGTACACTGGGCCAGCCCCGCACAAACACACTCGGCTGTGGAGCTGCAATCACACCGAGTCGATTTATTTATCATCAGCCCGTGCATTCCAGGGTCATAAATCCTGACAAGGCAGATGCTTGGCAAAGCGCGGCTCTGACACGTGGATGGATGAGGCTCTGCACTGTGTGCGATGAAGCAACATCCATCCATCTTACTTCACCTCAAAGGATTTTAGCCTTTAAACATTTCAGACCTCGCCAAAGGCGACAATGTGAAGAGAGGCGGGCTGAAAGAACAGGACAACACGTGTGACTGTGTGTGTTACAGATGCGTCAGGGAGCCTTCCTGGTGAACACAGCCAGGGGGGGTCTGGTGGATGAGAAGGCTCTGGCTCAGGCCCTGAAGGAGGGGAGGATACGAGGAGCTGCTCTGGATGTTCACGAGACAGAACCTTTCAGGTAATGTTCCTGCTTCATCCAACAGCTCACTCATTTCAGGAGGACGGCACAAAATGTGACTTCCAAAACAAAGGAAGATCATGCACAAACAGTCAGAATAACAAACACTGGTGGGAACAGTTTATCTTTAATTCTATTGGTGCTTAAGAGCAACCACCAGATTTATTCTTCTCAAACTTATTCTCTGTCTGCCAGCAGCTGCTCCCACTTAGTTCACTCTCAGCTTCTGAAGCTGAGCGTGAACTTCTTACTGTTTGACTCTTTAAATCATAACAACAAAAACACTCCTGAACTTTTCAATCTGGACACGACTGGAGAGATTCCATGAATTAGAAAATAGAGCACTTCAACACCAAAAACAAGCTATATTAGTTTTGTGCTCTAAAGTATTTAAAGATTTCAATGTAAAGATAATGTTTGTAATACTTTTTTACCAAAACATTGTTCAGAACTTCATTTTTTTCCTCTCTTTCTCTTCCTTTATGTACAACAGTTTCAGTCAGGGTCCACTGAAGGATGCTCCCAACCTGATCTGCACGCCACACGCCGCCTGGTACAGTGAGCAGGCGTCACTGGAGATGCGAGAAGAGGCGGCCAGGGAGATCCGAAGGGCTGTGACAGGTGGAGCATACACACAAGCACACACTGAGATGTTGTGCCCTTAAGATTGAACATAAAAGTTGGCAATTGTATGTCTCTGGCTACACTAGTTACATGTTAAAGTGCTTGGGTAAGAAGCTAATGCCTTGGTCACAGGGTTTTTTCGGATGTCTGGGCCCTTAAAGGTGCGGCCACCTTAAGGGACGGAACATTGTGTTGTTGTGTGTGTGATAAGTGTATTGTGAAGTATTTGTATGATGTATAAGTGATGCTGTTGTATGGAGCACTTATGCCACACTCCAGTCATTAGTAAGGGGGCTCTTTACTGACTGCCCTGCCTCATGCACGGCGTGTGCACGTCATACGTCAGCGCACGTTGGATGTCCACTCAACTTAACTTTTATTGTTTAATTTAATCATTTCTAACAGTCATGTTTTATGCAAGAGGCACCCTCTTCTCACTCGAACAGCACTAACGGGCACAGGATATGGCAGAAGTCAGTATGAATGAAAACTCTAACCTACTTTTACGTGTTGTGCTATCCTCTAATCCCACCCTTACATTGCCGTGTATCCCTAAAGGTGGAGAGGATTTCATGTAATCCATGCACACCAATGAAGAAGATCATAAATTATTGAAGTAAAAAGGTTCAGTGACCTGTCTTGTGGGGTCTAGATGACCTCACTCCCAATGTTAAAGTGCCTAGGATAGTACAAGGGTTACGTGTTTACTATGAACAGAAAACAATGGACAAACATTTGCACCAAACGGTCTACAATCTTTATATTTTGTACAGGTTTGCCTATTTTTCACCTGAAGCCCAGTTGAGACAAAGAGATAAAGCCTTGATAGCCCTACTCGATTCCCTCATCGGCGTGTGTGTGATAATTAGTAAAAGTGCTTGGAGTACAAGTTGGTAGAAAAGGACATGCTGACTGAAAGCATGACCTCCACTGGAAAATGTTAAGCCATGCTAAAATGAGTGATATTTTTAGGTATCCCGCCAACAGAAAATAACCTCTTAATCCCCCTTGCAGAAGAGAGATTTGAGTTTTTTTCACAACCTTCTTAAGAATACCCCCCCCCCCCCCCCACACCCACACACACACACTTTTCTAGTCTCCTGTCATCTCTCTTATTCCAGTGGTGTTTCTGTTTCAACATGGCCTGTTTAATCCTGTCTATTTGCATCTCTTCTAAAATGGGTCGCTGTTCCACGAAAAACAAAGTACAGTGGATTGAAGATGTAGTACCAGCCACTTCTCCCCTCTGACTGCCACAACAAAGATTTAATTATTCACCGTTTTTCACCGAGACGTTTTCTGCTTCTTAACCCATTTTTTGTTCCATCTCTTTGGTTTTTCAGGTCGTATCCCAGATAGTCTAAAGAACTGTGTGAATAAGGAGTTTCTCTCCCAGAACAACCACTGGGCAGGAGTGGACCCAGCCACAGTCCATCCTGAGCTCAATGGGGCTTACAGGTGAGCACTAGGTTTTACTTTAAACTGTGCTGTAGTGTTTTAAAGTGCCTATATCATGCCAAATCAACATAAAAAAAAAAATAAAGTTTTTAAGTGCATTATAATGTTCATTTCTCCCAAAAGAACAACCCCCAAACCCTAAATTCCTCTAAAAACCTGCTCTCTGTGCACCAGCCCCAAAAACAAGTGGGTTCTCACATTGTGACGTAGATAAGTGAGAACCGACCCTTCCAGGAAATCCCCGCTGTCAGCACCGCCCCCAGGCTAATGGATGCACCCACTTTCTCAGTGGAGCTAGCAGTGATCGGCTAAAAGGCATTCTCTTTATGTACAATATGCACACCCATTTTTGCAACAGTTCGGATGTTGTTTGCTTTCATGGGCAAAACGACGTCAGAGATCAGGTCAGGTTACTGCCGGGTAGGAAAATGAAGTGTGACAGTAAATCAAATTTCCTAAAATAATTGTCCTTCAGTGTGCCAAAGGTAATATATTATAATATATATTCATACAGTTCACTCTGGAAAGAATGATATAGGCCCTTTAATACCTACAGCCATCAAATATTTTAAGTATACTTTGCTCCCTCACTAGATTGTGGTCTCTGTGTTTCATGGATGTTTTTCAGTGCAACTTCAAAAGCCTTTTATCTAAACGTTGGACAATGTTCTGCTTACTGATTGGCTGAGGACTTTGTCAATCAACGTCCTCCATGCTGTGTTCCCTTTACAGGCTACGTTCATATATGTACATAAGTCTTCAATTGTGATCAGATCTTTGTTTTCATTCTATAACCATGGACTAGTTTTTCTATGAAGGTTTAACCTTTGAGAGTTTAAACAAGAGAGAAATGCGTTAAAATGTTCATGTCTGAGAAAATTGTAGAAAGTGTGTAGACTTGTCAAATCTATAATCCCACCTTGGGAATTTAGATGATAGAACATAAGTCTTGTAAGAAATGAAGGGACACCATCACCTGTTTACATTCTCCTGTGTGTAGTTCAGTATGTATCTCTCCCCTGCAGGTATCCACCAGGAGTGGTCAGTTTGCCAGCCGGTGGGCTCCCCCCTTCAGTTGAGGGCATCGTGCCAAGCGCAGTGCCGATTGCACACACCCTTCCGCCAGCGGTCACACACCCTCCTCATGCGCCGTCTCCAGGACAGAACATAGTAAAGCCACCAGAGGGCGACAGAGAGCAGCATCCAAACGACCAGCTGTAGCCTCCATGTTGGCAGGAAGGGGCTGATGCAGCGGCAGCTGTCACAGCAGCAGCTTCCCGGATGAGCAGCCGTCATCAGACACTTTCAGATTGGATTCTCAACTCTTCTGCAAATGCAGGATGACTTGCTAACAACATGCCGATCCTTTTCCTGCCGGAGTCCAAACTACAAAAAAACAAAGATAAACCCAAACCGGATGGAAAACTAAATCCTGGATTCGATTCTGCTGTGTTAGACTGTAGTGTGTCCAACGTTAGCAGGGCAGGCTTCATGTTTTTCTCTTTTCTCTTCATTAGTTTGAGGAACAAGCAAAGCTAGTGTGTTCTGACATGAATGTAACCTGTCTGTGTACAGATTTTAGACTTAAAGCCAGATGTTTGTGCTCCAGTCCGAACTAAAAGGTGACCTGTGTAGCCAGACTGAAAACACCACAACATCCTTTTACCCCGCCCTTTTTTCATTTTTTAAATGTGTGGTAAAGTTAGCAAGACCCCCCCCCCTCCAAATAAGCATAAAAAATAAAAAAGAGGCAGCTTTTTGCACACCATCTCAGGAAATTAGGTTTCCACAGTTGGTTTTTTTATTAATTTGCTTTTTATTTTATAAATCTCTTCTTGCCAATTAGTGCTTTTCTTGTTTTCTACCTGTTTGCCATTAGAACGCAACGTTTCGTAGGAGATAAAGTTGGATCTGATGTTTGGTTTTGTTGGCGATTTGCTCCTGGGACTTAAATGTAAATGTTTGACCCAAACTGATGGGAAGTAATTCTGTACAGAGGTGGTTTAAATGTGTGCTCGGCAGGGACAGCTTGACTCCTCGTTGTGTCAAAGTGATGTGTTGAGAGTTTGCAGCAGCTTGAAACACGGGGCTGGAAAAGCGTTAGCAAATACCTTCCATTTGTCTTCTTTAAAGGTTATTTAAAACAGGGTTCCCCAAACCCCGGGCTGCGGACCAATATCAGTGTGCGGGACAATTGGTACTGGACCACAGAGGAAAAAAAAAACACAACCTGCATTTTCTATTATTTATAATCAGATTCTAAATGAAGTTTTATTTTGAAAATCTACAGGATTCTCTCCACCATATCTGATTCCTTCTTGATGCAAGTCAAGTCGCTCGATCACGTGTTGAAAATTCATCCACTAGTTTTTTTAAAGTGGCTTCTTCGACCGATAAATAAACCCCCAAGCGAACAAAGTTAACAAAAAACAAATGTATTTGGAAAATTTGTTTTCGCAGAAATGATTCAGTAACAGAAGAGCCCTTGACTTCAAAATAAAAGAAATCTGCATCTACCAGACAAAAACCAGGAGTCTTTACTCCAAACATGGATTATTGTGACAGTTGTTCCCACAAACCATAATAATGCAGAATATTCAGGAACCGGCTGTCTAATGTTACGAGGATGCTGGTAATAAAGATGCTCAAATGGTGGATTCATATTTATTATTTTATTTAGAAAATAACGGTTTTATAGACCGTTTTTAAAAAATCCGTTACACCTTAAAGTTCGACACGGCTGAAGTTGGCGTCTGATATTCTAACTTCCACTTTGACCGTTATGGGTTAAGAGAAATAGTCACATTTGAATGCTTCCTACAGGAAATCTAGAGCACAAATAAAGTTTAAAGCAGCTTCAGATGTTTTACAGAGGATGAAGATAAACTTTACCCTCAAAAGTTAAGAGAACTGGAAGGTAAAAAGAAAACAAATTAGACACCAACTTCAGCCTCGTATAGACCCGTCCGTGAAAATATTAAAATATTATCGGACATTAAACTGGTCCGTGGCCTGGAAAAGGTTGGAGACCACTGATCTAAAAGATCTCCAAGAGACCACCCATGTTCCAGTTAAAGTGTTTTTCCCCACTCTCTAAAAGCATTCAAAGGCTTAAAAAAAGGATAAGAAGTCCTACTGTCTTCCTGAAGCATAACCTGTATTTATCCTGTCAGAATGCTCTGATTCCTCTGGACTACAATCCCTTTAACATTTCAGGCCAAGTCCTTCCTGAACGTACCATTTACCCACCTTCTGTGGCCTCTGTGTCTATGTGTACATACAGTGTTCTGCCTGCCTGTGTCTATGTGAGTTGGTCGTATCTGTGTCTAAAAACGTCGCCTTTGGAGGAGGGATGGCAGCCAGTACACTCCACGCAGCAAAACTACAAAGACCCTAAATCTGCAGCCTAATACTTGGTAAAATGGCTCAAACTTGACTTCTGGTCAAAAACAGAAAAAAAAAAAAAAAAGAAAACCTGTAAGCTTTGTGACGTTTTACCAATTGCATTTTTGAATCAAATCAAGACATTTGCAAACTTATGTTTTAGCTGGCAGGTCAGCTGAGTGGCTGTACTTTCTGGAAAACCTTCCACCAGCGAATAGTAGTTTGTGAGAGTTTTCTGTGACTTACCTGGTTGTCTCTAAGGCGGGTTGTGGGCGTGGCAGTCAGGGATGGACATTTCTCTCAAACACCAGTGAGCATTTGACAGGTGCGTCCAAAAACACTGGGTCCTTGTCTGAAAAACTTTATTTATGCATTTTTACTCTTCAAATCTTCTGCTCGCTCCTGATGTGAAACTTCCATTGACTTCTTTTCAACTGTGGGTTTGAATTGAAATGAGGGAAGAGCTGAAAGACGACGGCTTGAAAATCCATCCCTGATAGTAACACGCAGTCGACTGTTGCCTAACTTGGTCCTCCTTATGGTTAAGTAGTAGGCGTAGCAATATACAGTATACATATTCTATATTCTACAGTAAATATCATTATTTTTGGTCAAAAAATGACAACCTAAAGAAGATATGTTTGTGGCTGTATGCATTTGTATGAATTATTTTAAAAAGAAATAAACTGTGGAAAGGTGACATTTCTACTGCTTTTCTTTGAAGTTTTACTATGAAAATTGCTGCAGAACCTTGAATTGTCAAAGCTTTGCACTGACTGTGAATGCCTAATTTCCGCCTTAGCATTTGAGTTTGGCTTCCTTTCATATGAGGAAGAGAAGCATTCCACTAGATGGCGCCATCACAGCAGTAGCCCTGCTCCACATGCATCAGAATGAACCCAGCTAACAGGGAAGTAGCACCTGCGTGAATGGCAGTTAGAAGTTAATGCTCAGTTGAGCTAAACAGTTTGTAGCTGTTAGAAGATGCAGGGTTCACATATTTTCCCGCATAATTTAGGCACCTGCTAAACCCCTTTAAGTTCTGGTTTAAGTTTGGCTTACGTGTGATTAATCAAAGATGTGTGAATGCATTTCTAAACACATTAGCAACAAAACAACCAAAAGAAATGACAACATGAAATAATCATATAAAGAAAACTCTATAGAAAAAGCCAACTTGTTTTGGTTTCCTTAGGTTGAAGGAAAGGCTGTACAGAGTTGTAATGGTTAAAGCTTCTCCCCCACAGTGAGAAGGCCCTGGTTCAAATCCCAGTTGGGTTTTTTCTGTGGAGTTTGCATGTTCTCCTAGTGCATGTGTAGGTTTTCTCCAGGCACTCTGGATTTCTCCCACAGTCCAAAATCATGCTTCACAGGTTAATTGGTGTCTCTAAATTGAAAGCATGTCATGTGTCACAGCAACAGACATGTTGGTGGTGTACTCCGCCTTTACCTGACAGCAGAAGGGTTGGCTCCAGCAGTTCTGTGACCCCGAAAGGGATACAGCCCATCTTCTGAAGATGGATGGATGGATGGATGGATGGATGGATGGAAGTTGAAAAAACTCAATTCCTTTTCTTTGGTCAAACAGAAATGCAATTTCCAGCATCTCCACAAAATGCATCACTCTGCAAAACAAACAGCAAAGGTCCTGAACAAGGGTGTCAAACTGAGGGCCACATCAGCATAGTGGTTGTCCTCAAAGGGCCAGATAGAACTTATACATGGAACTAAATGTAATGAAAAATAAATGAAACTACTCCTTAATGTTAAATAACTCATTATTTATTTATTATAACTTTTTAAAGTGACAATTACAGTTGCATAGAAAACCTTGTGTTTGCTTGTTACTCTAGCTTAAATCCTTTTTAAATTTTGTGCCGCTTATTAAAACCCACATTACTCCATTAATGAAGGATCAAACTGTCCAAGTGAATAAAGAAAAGTAACATAAAACTGAGCTAGAAAGAAAATGTATTACACTTGTAACATTTAACAAAAAAAGGCTGCACACAGCCTTACATCCAACTGATGGTTTGATGACAACAATTTGTCTACATACACACATAAGAGTAGACCTGCAAACATTGAATCATTACAACAGCAGCTACACATAAATTATATGTAATCAACTAAAAAAAAAAACTTTTATGCTTTTATGCCACATAAAATGACATGGAGGGCCACATTTGGCCCCTCGGGCCTTGAGTTTGACACATGTGGTCTAGAACTGTGTTTTTCAACCAGTGTGCTGCGGCACACTAGTGTGCTGTGGGAGATGGTCAGGTGTGCCGTGGGAAATTGCCTTCATTCACTGATCTAAAAACATTTCCCATCTCCAGGGTTTCAGCTCTTTGTTCATCCAAACAGGCCCTGATAAAAATGTGGAGTAGTTAGGAATATAAAAGTTTGTAAAATACTTTTTCTTTGTTTTTATTTTGATTCTATTAATGACATTTGATAAGAATGACGGTACCGCGATTAAGCTGCAACTAATTCTGTTTTTGGAAAAGTTCCGCCCCTTTAACTGTCTCCACCAATCATTCTTGGAGGCTTAATCACATGTCATCAGTCTGACCAATCAGAAGTGGTTAAAGTCTTCACTTCCTTGCTCCGATTCTGCTCGTAAAGTCTCTCAGTTCCAACAAAAATAGCAGCTAAAGCTCGTCTTTTGCGGTGTAGCTTTCCACAGAATCCGGTGTCAGACCGTGGAACAAGAGAACAAAACAATGAAGCTCAGAGACATTAGTCTGCCTGCGTTCAACGGCTATTTGCACTACATCTCCCATGATGCATTGGGTTAAAGTGACAGCGTCTTGGCGCACAATGAGTCTCTCCTCTTAACGTCTTGAAACAACAACAAACACACATCAAACAGTTTTTGAATCTTTTAACTTTTATTACATCTTTTAGAAAAAATATCTGCAACTTACAGCTTTTTCTGCCACAATTATTACAAAAATGCATGTGAGATCATGGAGGGACTGTAGATCAATACGGACAATGAGTTTCTCCTTTTTTTTTTTTTTTTTGGATGCTGTTGTGCCGCGGAATTTTTGACAAGGTTAAAGTGTGCCTTGGCTGAAAAAAGGTTGAAAAACGCTGTTGTAGGATGTTATTTAAAAATTTCAGTGTGAACACTACAAATAGGTGTCTAATGTTATTTAAACAAACAAGATTAGATTCAAAGATTCCAAGGAGACATTAGGCAAGTGGGTTACCTTGGGTTACTGAACAATTGAGGATTAAAATAAAAGTGTGGAAAAAAGTAAGAGAAACCTCCCTGTCAATGAATAAAGATGAAGCATGTGAATATTCACTCACCTAACTCTTTGTCACTGTCTCTTTCTTTGAACTTTGCTTGCAGCATGCTCACTTTACTCTCTCATCCATCTCTGGCTCCTGTGAGACGTTTTTTGCTGCAGCAACGACTTCATCTGAAGCTGAGGAGGCAGCCTGGGAGCCACATGTTGTTAAAAGACAAACAAAAACACAGAGGTTTACCTCGGTGAGTACATCAGCCTCCAAAGGGACAGAAAGCTTGCGTGAGACTGGGCCAGTCACGAGGTGAGGCATTACTGGAAGCCGAAACCTCAAGACCCTCACCACACTTAAATTGGTTGAAGAAATTGAAGTAAAACCATTACAAACATCATCAAAAGCAGTCGTTCTCCAAAGAGAATGCTGATGAAGCTCATAGACCTGAATCAGGCGGGTTAGACTGAAGGGAAACAGTTACGAACGCTCTCCCTCCCTTTAGAACAAATCATTTAAAGATCACCACGTCAGCTTATGTGACTATTCTGTATTATGTAGTCACTTCACTTTTTCAATCCTTCATTAATATCTCAAGGTATTAACCCTTGAACACCAGAGATTTAGTTCCAGCACTGTAACTTGTCAATCATTTGTACAATTTACGTACTTGCAGAGGATTCTGAAGCAGAGAAAAATAGCTGATATACAACACTTTACTGCAGTGAAATGTTTACACAATCATTGAGAAAAGCACTTTTGTGCTGATATACAACACTTTATGCAGGTAATGTATTGCATATCAGCTCAAAGTCTATATAAAAGCTGCGTTTCTCTGTGCCATGAGCAACTGATTCATGTTGATTAAGGAAACGGTTGAAGAGTTACTGTGTGTCAAAGAGTGTGTGTATCTAGGTTTTGCCGGCGACATCTACAGAGTGAGAGGGCTAACAGCACAAACTGCTTAAAACTGAAAAAAAAAAAAGACACTTTTCTAAAAGACAATATCTGCGACTTAATTCATGACTCTTTTTATTTCTCAGGTTGTATTCAGACTGGACACATTTGGTTTTCTTAAAATGAACCAGAGTTCGTTTCCCCCCAAAATCCAGAACAAATTTTCTGTCTGAATACACAGACCAGGATCTGGTCCAGAACCAGGAACCGCTCTCAGACCCATCTTTCAAGGTGGTCTCGGTTTTTTTCCAGTCGGACTGAGCTTCGGTTTGCTTAAACCAGGGGTGTCAAATTCCAGGCCTCAAGGGCCAACCTCTTGCTGGTTTTTCAAAATCCCTGCCTCATCTGCTGTTGATTACCTGGATCAAGTGTGTTTAGCCAATAAGGCGCTTGGTTAGAAAACATGCAGGACACTGACTCTTGAGGCCTGGAGTTTGACACCTGTGGCTTAGAGGTTTCCTCAGTCTGAAAAGGATCCATGCTCGGAGCGGAGCAACTGGACCAAAACGGCCACTGTAGCCAGGAATTACTGGACGTAAACAGAGTAGAAAGGTAGGAACAATGTCGATAAGACCCAGCAACACATTGAAATGTGGTTGGATAAATGCATGCTCATTAAACCACTTTTAACGTGACACATTGCATCTCATTGTTTCCCTGACAATCTACATTTCATAAACACTTAGCAGCGTTCTTGCCAGTAACCGCCGTGCAGCAAGCCGTCGTACCAAAGTACCAAGTTAAAAGTGTCGTACCTGACGTTAATACAGACATTTACAATTAGTCAGTGAAAAATAAAGTTTGAATCAGTAAAATATCTAGGCAAGGATTTCAAAGCATAGGACTTCCATTAAGTTGCTCTGCTCCGCCCTCGTAATTCCTGGCCAATGACAAGATCTTTAGTCACATGGTTTTATTTATAAGCTTTGGTTCGTAACAGAATAGTCCGCTGGACGGTAGTCTGAATACAGACCAAACGCAAGGTTCAGGACTTGATCTGGACCAAATTAAGCAGACTGTCCGGTTTTCAGACTTTTTCCAGTCTGAATACACCCTTAATTACCTCTTTGTCTTTGTTGTTCCAGTGGACAATACCATCTAATTAAAATGAAGCCTTTTCATTTACGTAAGTACATTTTCACAACATAATCTCCAGAAAGACAAACTGTGCAAAGCTGCAGGCATTTCAGCTGCTACTCATTTCCTAAATCCCTCAGAGTGAAATGAGCTCAGCTCCTCCACCAGAGGCCTGGAAGTGAAGAGTCCTGCACAGTATCTTTGCACTGATCACAGATGCTGTTCCTAGAATCTGCTGAGCCCCCAAGTCCCCCAGTAACCACTCAGACTATTTTAACTTTCACATCCTTTCAGCTCCTCAATCAGCTTTGATATTTCTGGAGCTTGCTGTAGTTATTGCCACTTTTGTGTAGTAATGTTTAACGTCAGGGTTCCAGTTGTGGTTTGAAATCCCACTGCAGATGTATCCTGTTAAGACGCCTGCCATCATAATATGATGAGCAATGAACAGGGGAGCAGACATTCCCCAGGTTAACAAGCTTTTGTTGGAGAAGCATAACATCTGGGCATAAAGTGGCCTACTTAAGGTGCAACAGAACAGAATGAGTGATTGCTGGAATAATAAAGTACCCCCGCTGGAGGAGTTCAGTGTGCATCGCTGTGTCCCTGTTTTCTGCAGCCTTTTGTCACTCCATGCTCTATTTCTCAGAGAACTACAGGGATGGGAATCCCAATGAACAATCCTACCTGCTTGGATGCTTTGCATCAGTTAGCATCATTTTGGTGAAAAAGCTTTGAACCATCCACAGAGCCTTGGCTTAATGAGACCACAAGGGGTCTTAGAGACATCACAAGGCGCCCTAAGAGAAATAGTTTTTTTAAAGAATGCTTGCAGGTGGGTTTTTTTCAGATATTCATGAGAACGTTCTTTTAGAAATCTATAAAGCAGTTAACGCTGCAAAAACCCAGTTTTGGCCATTCTTTGTGTTAAATAACAGGGATCAACCTCATCGTTCTTTAAACCCCTGTGATAAAAATAAGATCTATGCTTTCAGCCACACTGTGTAAAAGGTTGTTAAATAGTTTTTGTCAGGAACGCTAATGTTTTAAGTTATTCTTTTTTTTTTTAGGAGCAGAAAAATAATTTTCTTAAACCCTGGTTGCAAATTTTGTAGAACGTTTGAGGCAGAGGTTCCTCTCTGTTCAGTACTTGCAGCCTTCATAATATCCTCTAGACCAGCGGTCCCCAACCACCGGGCTGCAGACTGGTACCAAGCTGCAGAGAGAAAAAAACATGGCCTACATTGTTTTTCCCTTTTATTTCTAAAGTTTCATTTTGAAAAACCACAAGATTCTCTCCACCACATCAGACTCATTCTTGACGCACGTCAAGTCACTCGGTCACGTGTTGAAAACCCATCCACTACTTTCTTAAAGCGGATGCTCTGACCGCTAAATCCAGCTAACAAACTTAACTAAAAAGAAAAAACACATTTGAAAAGTTTCTTTTAGCAGAAGAGAGTAAATAAGAAAACAGAAAAAGAGCCTTTGACTTCAAAATAAAAGAAATCTGCATTTAACAGCCAAAAACCAGGAGTCTTTACTCCAAATATGGATTATTGTGACATTTGTTTCCACAGACCACAATATTAATAATGCAGAATATTCAGGAACCTGCTGTCTAATGTTATGAGATTGCTCAAATGGTGGATTCATGTTTATTACCGTATTTTCACGACCATAAGGCGCACTTAAAAGTTTGACATTTTCAGCAAAATGTACACACCGTACACCTATGGTGCGGTGCGTCTAATATGTTGTTGTGAGACTTCTGTAGAAAGGATGTAGGACAGGACAACATGGTGCGGTCAAGAAGATGCAGCTGAGGTGGCCCGAGTTGGAAGACTCGAGCGATGGATTAACGATCAGAGAACAGCTGGGAGAAGCGTCTCTACAGCCACCATTCGACTGAAGATTCAAGATTCAAGATTCAAAGAGTTTATTATCATATGCACAGTAAAGAAACGGGTTTCCCTGTACAATGAAATTCTTTCTTTGCTGCCTGCTCCGAATGCCAAAAGGAAAATTCACACACAACATACACACAAAACACAAGATGTCGGGTGGCAATACTAAAGTGCAAAAGTGACAGTAACAGTAGCGGACAGTGGGGATGTGCAAAGGTGCAGTTGTTGTTTCAGACTCCTCTCAGCTGTTAAGGAGTCTGATGGCAGAGGGGAAGAAAGAGTTTTTGAGTCTGGTGGTCCTACACTTCACACTCCTGTACCTCCGTCCTGAGGGGAGGAGAGTGAACAGTCCTCGTTGCGGGTGGGTGGGGTCCTTGACAATGGAGGCAGCTCTCCTGCAGACCCTGCGTTTGTATATGCTCTGCAGCGAGGGAAGAGGAGTCCTGGTGATCTTGGACGCAGTCTTCACTACTCTCTGCAGGCGTTTGCGGTCCATGGCGGTAGAGCTGCCGTACCACACTGATGCAGCTGGTCAGAACGGACTCAACCATGCAGCTGTAGAAGTTACTGAGGATCTTTGGGGACATGCCGAACCTCCTCAGAAAGTACAGCCGCTGATGAGCTTTCTTCACCAGCTGTGATGTGTTTAGTGTCCAGGTGAGGTCCTGGCTGAGGTGGACCCCCAGATATTTGAAGCTGCTCACCCTCTCCACTTCCAGACCCCGGATAAGAAGCGGCTGATGAGGGTTCCTTCTCTCCTTCCTCATGTCCACTATCATCTCCTTTGTCTTGTCTGTGTTGAGGGTGAGGTTGTTGTCCTCACACCATGTCACCAGACTGGCCACTTCCCTCCTGTAGGCTGCTTCGTCCCCGCCAGTGATGCGTCCTATCACAGCGGTGTCATCAGCGAACTTCAGGATGATGTTGTCCTTATGAGAGGCCGCACAGTCGTGGGTGAACAGGGTGTAGAGGATGGGGCTGAGAACACAGCCCTGTGGTGTGCCAATGTTCGGGATGATGCTGGCTGAGGTCCTGTTCCCTATTCTGACAGACTGAGGCCTGCCAGTCAAAAAGTCCAGGAGCCAGTCACAGATGATGGGGTGTATTCCAAGGGAGAACAGTTTGTGGGCGAGTTTGTGGGGAACAACCGTGTTGAATGCAGAACTGTAGTCAATAAAGAGCATCCTGATGTAGGAGTCTTTATTCTCCAGGTGTGAGAGGGAGGTGTGCAGTGCTGCAGCAATGGCGTCCGAGGTGGACCTGTTGGGCCGGTATGCGTACTGCAGGGGGTCTAGTGTGTCTGGGATGCTGCTCTGAATGAAGGCAGTAACACTTGCAGAGGACATGAAAATTGAACATTTTCTGGGAGGTCCTTCATGGTGCTTTCGTTTTATGAAACAGGGGTCATCTTTCCATCCAACATGAAATCTAGAGTACAAATACAGTTTATAGCAGCAGATATTTTACAAAAGATGAAGATAAACGTTACCCTCAAAAGTTAAAAATTGTTCTGCTTGTGGACCACTGCTGTAGACAGTAGCTCTTCATTGTCTTTAGGGGTGTTATTAACACACTAACACTGTGTTTGCAGATTAAATCCATTGCTCTGTGATGTCTTTCTGCATTTGAAACATGAGGATTTCTAACCTCATTAAAAACAATAAACTGGAGCCTGTAAGCTGTCAAACTTCAGACTCATCTCTAAGCTTTCCTTTCAAAATACTGGTAAAGGTTGCATACAAGGATCTCAAGGCATTAGAATCGAGCCCTTGATGTTGGAGGCTTGACATTTATCAATGCTGCCCACAAACCAGGCAAATGCAGCAGATCCAGCCAGAGGCTTGGAAACCGCTACATTTCTGTCAAGCTTTCCAGGGGAGGGGGGAAAAAAAACAACTGGTTTTGAAAGTTGAGCTGGGATATCAAACTCAGGAGAAGGTTGCACTTGTCTGTCAAAACAAGAAAGCCAACACTTCCAGGTCATGTCCCCCAACCAGGGTCAAGAATAAATTCATTCTTCAACTGTTGACGCAATTTTAGCACATTCTGAAGCAGCAAAGAGGACGTTTTTGCTGATATACAAAAGTTTACCGATGTGAAGTGTTAATGGAATATACGCAAATCGGCTGATTCTGTCGCAAAGCCAGTATGCTAAGCCACTTCGCTCAGCCTCAGAAACCGTTTGATTTACGTTGATCACGTAAATGGTCAGGGTCACGATAGTTCAAAGAACGTGTGTTATTTAGACATCGCCAGTGGCATCCAGAGCTAACGGGTTAGCTGTCAAATTTTACCTTTATGATGAAACTCAACCAGTAAATTACTGCTACTTTGAAAAACAACATGGAATCAACAGTCTCTTCTCTCTCCTCTTTTTAAATCTTTGCAGGCAGCAACACAAAGATGCTAATTTGTGCTTTTAATCAATTTTTTGGAGGGGATCAGAAACGGAATCCTCTCAGACTACAACACTTGGTTAAATGCTTTTATTCATTTGAAATACATACACAATACACTGAGTGTTGACCCTGTGGGCAATGCTGTCTAATGTCCATAATCTTGGTCCCACTCAGCCAAGTACTTTAAAAAAAAATCTTAATAACTAAAATTACTGTAGCGACCTGGGGGTTAGCCCCGCCTTCAGCCCCTGAGACTCATGGGAAGTGAGGAATCTAGGGTGAAAACCATGAGTGAGAGGGGTGGAAGCTGAAGTGACCCTCCATGCTGTTTGGCTGTTTGTGTGCTTGAATAAACGGTTTTGATGTTAAAAAGGAGACTTAAATGTAGAATATACAACTTCCTCATATAGGGGCAAAGGATTTGCAAAATAAAAAACTTTTATGAGCACTTTCAGCCAGTGTATCTCTGACCTTCTGTTTCAATATGATTCAATGAAAAGAACTTCTTTTGTTAACATCCAGATGGATAACTATTGAAACGTAAATTCTGTGGGGGGAATTAGCTCTGTAGAAACTAGAGTACTTTCCTAGAATTGCAGGCGTGCATGAGTTTGTGGGACAGTTTGACCAGAATAACTGGTGGAAATGGAGGAGAAAGGTGGATTTTCACACATCCTCTTTCAGTCTCCTCTTTCACTTGCTCAGCTCTTCTCACGTTTCCCCTCACCCCTTTGTGGTTTGCTCCCCCAACGATTTCTCTCAGCTGCTTTCTGTCTCGTTTGCCTCTCCATTCGGCACGATCCAACCAAAACACAAAGATGGGGGTGGAATACATCACCGACAATGTGAGGCAACCAGCTGAGATCTCCCCTCCAGCCTGGGTTTCCATTAGCGCTGGTTTCAGCTGAGGTGGGGAGGGTGGTCCACCATGTCGAGGGCCCACATATACTTTTACAGCCTTGTTCTACTCTGCCAAGAAAAATGTCTGCTGCTTACTAAACACCAGGCACGTGCTTGTTAACCGCTGCCAGAGAGGTGCCAACTCCTGGAGCTTCTGTGGCAACTGCTTCATTTTGTTTCCAGCTGGAAAAGCAGAAATTCCTAAAGGCTAGTTATACTATGACACTTTATCCTTTTGTATTTTAAAAATGTTTATTAAAAAAAAAGTGCACTTTCTCAGTAGGATTTGAAAGATTTTATCCAACATTTCAGGTTTTTGATCAGGGAAAAGTGTGAGAGATTATTGGAAAGACTCTGAAATAACATTAAAATTGTATTTTTGCCTTTGGATTAATGGTCTTCATAAGATATAGTGGAAAAAAAGAGGAAAAATGTGAAGCAAGTATGAATATACTGTAGACAGAGATAAAAAGAACAGTCCTAAAATTATATGTTTTACTACAGGCTTTTTTCCAACCAGGTTTATTAATCCCACCATTAATTTTGTTTAGTCCTGGTGGTGTTTTGACCTTTTGCCTGATCTGTCTTTTGTGGCTTTTTTTGTTTGTTTTTTTCCAGCCCACGAGGGTCTGAGGTGTTCATGTACGCAAGTGAATAACACGGTTCACAGATTTTTCCTAAATAAAACCAATTCATGACACCAAAAAGTCTCTGACACCAGTAAAGTCTCTGTTAGTTTGTACAGAAGTCACAACTTATACTCTTTGAGACAGAAACACTGCTTTATTCGCTTATTCAATTTTATAACCTGCTTAAAGGGCCTACCTTTTATCATGCAAAATCAACTTTTCTTTAGCTTTTAAGTGTGCTATAATATCCCCCCCTCCCCCCCCTAGAACTTTAAAATGCACACTATGCTCATCCATCTTAGCAAAGGCTTCCATGTTTGTTTGTTTTGTGGGTAAAATGCAGACATGATCAGGGAAAAGTGTGAGAGATTATTGGAAAGACTCTGAAATAACATTAAAATTGTGTTTTTGCCTTTGGATTTATGGTCTTCATAGGATATAATGAAAAAAGAGGAAAAAGGTGAAGGAAGTATATATTCTAGGTTGACGTCATGAAATTAGCTGCACCCAAATGGAGAGGGAGGCGGAGCCTCAGAGATCGAGCCATCTTACTTCTGGGTAGGAAAATGAGCTGTGAAAATAACAAATATTTAATTTAAAAAAATGTTCTTTAGTGTGCCAAATGTAATATATCATCATATTTATGGATATAGTTTACTCTGAAAGGCTTAAGAAAAACATGATATAGGCCCTTTAAGTCCTTTTGGGGTCACAGAGTTGCTGGAGCCTATCCAAACTGCTGTTGTGCAAAGGCAGGAAAACACTGTTTAAGAAAGGCATAACAGGAAATAAATTAAATGAACTAATGAAAAAAACACAAGTTAGAATGCACAAAATTCTGAAAAAGTCAGAATACAATGTTCCCTTGTTATATCGTGTTTTCCTGACTTTTTTGAGTCAATTTTTACACGCTTCTCTTTCCAGTACATTGTGTTCTGTGTCCTGATGCAAATCAATCTCCTCCATGGCATGTCTCCTGTACAGAAGAGAAGGCACTCACCTTGCCAGAGTTACATAAATCTTCGATCGGGATCAGATCTTTGTTTTCATTCAATATTACTAAATTTGTTTTCTAGGGTTTGAACTTTGAGAGTTTAAATAAGAGAGAAACGTGTGAAAATGTGTGTTTGTCTAACAAAAGTGTACAAAGTGTGCAGTGAGGGGTTCTACTGCCTTAAAACATCTATTTTCTTCCTTTGCAGATTTCACCAATCACGAATTGTTTTCACGTTATTCCTGCGATAAACGAGGGACCACAGTATTATTAATATGTGTATTGAACAAAATCTTAACAAGCAAAGATGCCATAAGAACAAAGCAGTAGGTCGGGATTAACACAATAGCTTCCAGCTGCTCAAATGTGACATGTACAGTTTGAATGAATGCTGTTGAGGTACGTGTTCTAGATAACGGTGCAAAGGAGATGCAACAAGCCTTTCTACAACAGTACATTTACACACCGTACTGCCGTGAGTCCAGGTATGCAAAGGTACACAAAAATATAACATAACTTCTTTTCCTGTTTGTCACACAGTCCATACTTCTATAGTATTTATTGGTTTTCTTATTTTTTTCCTGGGTAAATATATTTCAGGGATACACCCACTGACCTCAATTCCATTTGACTTAGCTTAGATATTACATTTGCCCTGTTGTTCAATTTAAACCAGCGTATTTCCAAGAAACACTTAGCCATCTGCAGAAGAGGCCTGCTCTGTTTGAAGAACAAAACGTTTCAGGCCATGTGCTCATAGAAAGAGCCAACGTCAAGTGTCATAGCTTGGCTGCTTTAAATCCACCCAGAAGCAGCTTTTTAGACTACTTAAATGAGATGAGCACTTTGAGAGACTTCATATGTTTCCAGAGAGTACTAAGTACAGACTTTGGCAACTGAAATCCCAGTTTCTATTACACAGTAGCTGAGCTCTCCTTTTACACACTCTGCATATGCCGTTGTGTGTTTCTGTGAGTGTTACATTTTGCCTTGGTTTGATGGCTTTTTTCCTAGATTCTTTGCACCAAGAGGATGTGAATGTGCATTTTAAAATTAAACTTAAATATGTGTTATTTGAGGATGCAGGACCAAAGTGGGACAAAAGACACTTAATATAATAAACACAGTGAAAAAATTATAATAATAATACATTTTATTTATAAGGTGCCTTTCTGAGCCCTCAAGGTCACCGTACAATATATATAGAATATATAAAATATAATGAGCAGTTTTAACATCAACAATTTAAATACATAGACATTTCATAAATATATCCAAAACATGAAAAAGTTATTGTTGCAGTGAATAGGCAATTTGGAAGAGATGAGGTTTTAGTTTTGATTTAAAATGTGGGAGTGTGGGAGTGTTAGGTGTGGAGTGTCAGGGGGGAGTGAGTTCCAAAGCTGAATGCCCTGCTCCCCATGGTGACAAGATGGGCGGAAGGGACAGAAAACTGAATTGAGGAGGAGGGGCGGAGAGAGCGAGCAGGTGTAGCGATATGAAGGAGGTCAGAGAGATATGGAGGTGCAAGGTTGTGAAATGCTTTGTATGTGTAGAGCAAGAATTTTTTTTGAATGTAGTATGGGATGGGGAGCTAGTGAAGCAGTTTTTTTAAGTCTAGCCCTTATCTCAACCATAAGATTAACACTTACCAGAAGCTGGGGAAACTATGGTGCACTGGGGTTCTGTCCTTTACTCTCATCTACTTCTCCTCTCCTCTGTTCTTCATAATTTATTCATCATTCATTTTTTCATGCCTCTGTTTGGTGAAGTGTGATTCATCTATTGTCCCTCTGTCCCCCCTTCCCTCCGGGACGTTTACCTCGTCTCTGCTCCTACACCTGGTTGTGGACCCTGCCTCTGGCTCGTCTCTTGCCCCCAGCCGTCCCCCAATTCTATCTGGATGAAGCTCATCTGCTGGACTATTTAAATATGTAGTTGTAGAGTTATATAAGTAAATTATTCTCTAAGAGTTCTGGTACATTGCCTGTCCGTCCTGGGGGAGGATCCATCCTTCATGTGGACAACCCCTTAAAGGTTTCTTCTTTTTTTCTAAATTAAATTTTTTAGGAGTTTTTCCTTACCACGAAGAAGGGTTTAAGGCAGGGGTGTCCAAACTACGGCCCGCGGGCAAACTGCGGCCCGCGGGTCTGTTTTTATTGGCCCGTAGCAAATTTTGAAAATATAATTGAATATGGCCCGCACATGGCGCTTGGGCTCAACTCTGTTGCACTTCTCAGTTTCAACACTAGATGGAGTCGGTCACAGAAAGGTGTGTGTGCTGAGCGGGGCGCGTGCCACGAGAGAGAGGGGGAGGAGCTAGTGTTGCCAGATTGGGCAGTTTTCCGCCAATTGGGCGGTTTTGGTTCTAAATTCGCGGGTAAAAATGGCTTTGGGCTGGTATGCATAATTTGGGCGGTTTTAGGGTCGGTTCGGCGGGTTTTTTCCCCTCATGAATATATAATAGCGGACTATGTTGGTCTGGCACGCGCCTCCTCCGAGGAGCGCCTGCAGGTGGAGATGGGTGTGTGAGCACGGAGCGGAGGTGTGGGGGGGGTCGATATATTGTGTGTTCGGAGGATGGAGCATTTTAATAAATAGCATTCTGAACTGTGAAAAAGTATTCCCTTTATGTAAAAAAGAACTTGTTGTTTTGTTTTTGGATTTTATTTTATTCATAGCTGCATATTTTGTCACAGGGTGTAATTGTAAAATGAAGCTTTTTAAATTGTGTGCATTTAATGTTAAAATTGTCCTCGTTGGTCACCCATAAGCCAGTTCTGTTTATTAGTTACATGTTTATTTGAACATTATTGTTTATGTACTGATGATTAAAAACTACAGAGTAAGATTACACAAAAATACTTTTGTATTAACATATGAGGCGTTTTATTACAAAGACAGAAAGCAGCGACCATCATATGTCAGGCTCTCCTGTAAATCGTGCAATGGGGGGATGGCATTTCAAAGGCGCTGCTGGCTCCGTACGAAGCACGTAGCTCGGACAAAACAGCTTCCTTAATGAGCTCGTATTTATCAGGCGAGAACTGCAGAGCCTATAGCAGGAGGAGAAATGCGGGGCGGCTTCAAGAAACACTCCGGTTGTCTGGAGTGGTTTTCTGCCGGGAACTAGACATGCCGCGGGGCAGAAAGCGAATTTAAACATGCACGTGCAGTGACGTATGTATCAGAGGATGTCCAATTGGCCGTTCTGCATGTCAATCAAGTCCCGTACTTCTTGGTGAGGATTCTGATTGGCTGGTGGATTTTTTAGAAGTACTTTTTTTTTTTTTTTTAATCTTCTCTGTCCCGCAATCTACCCTCATGTCCTTGAAGATCGACCGGGGTTGATCGCGATCGACGTAATGAGCACCCCTGTACTAATTCCACCCATTACTCCATCTTGGGGAGGTTTGAGAAACATCTTTGTGTGTTCGTTGTCTCCTTGTCCAACTTCCCAAGCTATTTTCGCGCCGTTAAGTTGCTCCGATGGATGCGGAGAGTGAACACTGTTCGCTGTTGCGGAGCGTGCGCACTACGTGACCAAAACAATCATTGTGGACGTCAAACTTTCAAAGCGATGAAGATGAGATAAATCTACACGTTTTCGCAAAATATACTTTAGTGAAAAATATATTAACCATTAGATATTTTAATGGCCCGAGCGGACAAGTGAACAATAAAGTCTTGTGGTCCGTGCTGCTCGAGCGAGCTGGACCGGGCCAGCGGACAAATGGCTATGTCGAGCCCTGTATTCCTATTCTTTGATTGACGGTGGGGAACACCATGGACAGTTTTTCAGTTTATTGCAGGACTACAAAGAGACATAGAAACACACACACTCACAGTCACACGAATGCAAAATTTAGAGACACCAATTGACCTATTATGAATGTCTTTAGACAGTGAGAGGAAACTGGAGTATGTTGAAAAAAAAACAAAAACACGCATGCACGAGAAAAACATACACACTCCCTACAGAGAGGACCAAGCTGGGATTTCAACCAGAGTGCAAACCACTAAACCGCTGTGCAGCCCCGGTAAATTAAGTCATTTTAATAATGATGTAATAATGATGTGGATGCTTTGGTAGTCATGGCTTCACAACTTTGTTCTGCTTAAAAAAAACCTTTCTTTCGTTCATTCTTCCAGAAATTTGTTGGCAAATTGGTCCAACCGAAGAACGTCACTGGTCCTGAGGTCTGAACTTTGACAGGACTGCCTTAACACCTTTATTTTCTTCTGCTGAGACTTTGCCTCAGCTGTCAGACTTTGATGTCTAGATTACAATGATTTATGGAGCTCCTGGTTTACGCTTGTACCTGATATGAGCTGTTTATGCTGATATTCAGAATTTTGTTTTCACCAAACGTGGAGGTATTCATTTTGGTCAGACATCTCCACTCTGGTCTCATCTGACCACATAACAGTGTTCCAGAGGTTATGCGGTTTGTTCAGATACAACGATGCAAATTTTAAGCACTCTTGCTATATTCTTCTTATAAAAAGACTCCCTATATGTTACAAAATATTTATCGCTATGGTTTCATTTTTCCCTAGACTTATGCCAATAACAATTGTTTTCTCTGTTACTATTATTGTATTATTTTTACCACTTTTAAGTACTTAACATCAACAGTTTGGAAAAACAGAGTTTAGAAAAAAGGTGAAGAGGCATATGCATATGGTGTGTTGTGTGACAAAAGGCTGTCATCAAGAATGAAAGGAAAGGTGTGGAAGCCATGTTGTTGGTTTAGAGACTGGTGCAGAGACAGCAGAGCTGGAGGTAGCAGAGATGAAGATGTTGAGGTTCTCTTTGGGAGTGATGAGGATAAATAGAATCAGGAATCAATCCACCAGAGAAACAGATCATGGTAGATGTTTTGGAGATAAAGGCAGGAAAGCAGACTGAGATGGTTTGGACCCGTTCAGAGGAGGGACATGGATGATGTTGGTGAAAGGATACCAAGAGAGAAGTCTAGAGGTAGACCAAAGAGGAGGTTTAATGGATGAAGTGTGAGGAGGACCCAGAGAAGAGGGTTAGACTGAGGCAGATGATTAGCTGCAGTGACCCCAAAAGGACGCAGCTAAAAAGAAAAAGAAGAAAAAAATGTAGAAGAGTGGAGCTCTACTAATCAGTTGTGTGGCCCTCCAGCTGGAGGTTCACTGGTTTACTGCTAGGATTAAATCTGGGTGGGACAGAAATCCAGCTGTGTTTTCTTCATCATCACTGACTCGAGTCTGTCCAGTGAAGGGAAACAGTCGCCACAGGTTGATCTGTGGTTTACTGGGCAGCTCCCTGGTGTGAATGTAAAGATATGCTTGGGAACAGAATGTCATTGAAAAGGAAATGGAGAGTTACCTCTCAACAGATATCTCCTGTATAAATAAAGGTTAAAAAAGACTCAGTTAAGCTATTGTTTTAAACTAACTAGGGAGACTTTGAACCTTCACCTCTGTCAAGAACTGGTGGGGTGGAACAGCACTTAGATAGTCTGAGGACGATTCATTGAAATGAAAACAACTGAGGATGATAATTAACATGAATCTGAAGTGACTGACAAGGGGACAACTCAACACATGACCAAAAACATCACTAAAGAAACAAACTAAAATGCTAAATCCTCACACTCCAGTGTACTCTGTAGCATTTATCCTAAGATGATAGAGCAACATGTTTGAAGATGATACCCGAGTCTATATGATGAATTAAAAAAAACACTAAACATAAGGGAATTATTAGAGGTGGTCACACTCAATGTAAGTGCTGCTCCAAGCACGGTTTGAATTGTGCTGCACCAACTCTGACCCATTTTGCAATATTGTTAAAATGGACAAATAAGATGTTTATAGAGTATCACTTAAAATCTTGTATCTACATAAACAACTAACCCAGAGTTCAACTGTAATGTCACTGTGTTTTTTTCAACGTCCTCTTGCGGAAAAAGGGGAATTGCACAGTTAAGCAACACTTTACGTCAATGTGTTGCTTCTAGGTGCAAAACCGATTGTCCACATCAGAATCAGCTGATTTGAGGTGATTGCGTGAATAGTTAAAGAGATGCAGTACCTCAAAGAACGGGTGTTATCTAGAGGTCGCCGCTGACATCTTTGGGGTTAAAGGGTTTCGAATGCAGTGCAATCCAGTTCTGCAGGAATGGTCCTTCACTCAGCATCACTGCAGCAGGTTGACGAAGGTTTCATCAGTCTGACCAAACAGCCAACTTCTACATGTCACCAGGGGGTTTTATGATTTCATTTCCTTAAGTGTTGCTACACTTCTGCGTGGTTGAAATCTTCTAAACTGCTTCTATCATTGACTCTTTCAACTTTTTACTACACTTTGAGGCTGACATCATCCTCCAGTATGCCAAGCGAGTGACATGACCCTAAAGTCTGCAGAAATCGTTCAGTGCTTCCTGGTAAAATAAGAACCAAAAAGCAGTTGGACATAAAAATCCTTCTCCTGCACTGCAAAAGTCATCCATGACTTGACAAGTCATTCAGAGGGGGTTCCTGAGTCCTCAAATCTTATTTAATCAAAATAATCTGCCAGAGAACGAAGTGAAACTGGTTTGTTAAAACAATTTTGAAGCAAATGTGTCTCCCAAAAAGTTTGGATTACATGAACAACTTGCCTTTAAGTGCAAAAACATCTAGTCCACAAAACCCATTTATAAAGAACACAACAATGAATACTGAAAGAGTTCAGCATGACAGCTCACTGCTGCTCAAATGCATGGATTATATGTTAATCTGTTGCCTTTGAGTTCTCATTTGTTGCAGAGAATATAAATTACACAACATGCCCATGATGGGCTCATTTCCATACAAACTATTCTTGTTGGTATGGATTATGTCAAGATAGAGTCAGTCTTTTTAGATAGATAAATTAATCTGGTGAAACAGTTTGCATCATTCCATAATAAATGCTGTAAAGTGTGTGTATAGAACAGTTGTACTCAATCATCAATATATAGAAAATATAAAATCCCTCGAATGTGGAGGCTACATCTACCCTAACTAATTTTGGTCAAACCATAAAAAAAATGTAAAAAAAACGTATGTACAACTTTGAACAAAAATTATCCAATTTTTCAAACAGTAAATGTCCATCCATCTTCATCCACTTATCCAGGACTGGGTCTCCGGGGGCAGCAGTCTAAGTAAAGTTGCCCAGACTTCCCTCTCCCCAGCCACTTCCTCCAGCTCCTATGGGGGGACCTGATGTGTTCCCAGGCCAGCCGGGAGATGTAGTCTTATCAGAGTGTCCTGGGCCTTCCAAGGGGCCTTTGCTCTATGAGAGATGCCCGGGAAACCTCCCCAGGGAGGCATCAAGACGCCTGAGTCACCTGGCTCCTCTCAATGGGGAGGAGAAGGGGCTCTACTCCGGGATTCTCACCCCATCTCTAAGGGAGCACCCAGCCACCTTACAGAGGGAAGCTCATTTCAGCCGCTTGTATCCGAGACCTCCATCTTTCCCAGAGCTCATGACCATAGGTGAGTATTAGAAAAAAGATCGACTGGTACATTACAAATAGTCTGTTTTCTGTCCAGTATTTACCGATGGCTGATTTTTAAACAGTTTTCTAAAGCCTGAAATTGAGTTGAATCTCATGAGTTTGCTTGAACAGCAATTCCACAGCTTTACACTTTTAACAGAAATACCGTGTCTTTTTAAATTAGATCTTACTAACTATATCTACCCCCTGAGATCATAGTTATTCTCTATTGTTTCAGAAAAGCACAAATGGTTTGGTCAATAACCTACTTAACCAGCACAGTATGCAGACTAACAAGATTATAAAACATTGAAACTAAACGTATCACTGTCATTTATCCCAGTACAGAACCACATAAGTGGACTCCATTTACTAACTGAAGCCTAAAGCAGCTATCAAAATGCTTTAAAAGAATTTCTCCTATTGTAAACTGCTTCCTTAATCTGATATTTTCCCAGCTTGAAATGTTCCTTTCCATAGAAGAAATGCACAATAATGTTGTAATTCTTCAGTGATGATGACAGCTGTCTCCTCGTCTGTGTTTGTTCTCATGTTGAAGCCCAGAGCAGAAACTGTGAACCACATTCAGCTGCTCCGCAATTAACTGAACACAAACATGCAGCATTAATTCCTCCTAAAGCTTCATTGAGTTTGTTAGTCTCAGTATAAGTTAGTTTGAGGAGAATTAAAAATTCCCTTTGAACTTTATTTTATAAGTTCCAATTGGAAACACATCACATTCAAGATTTTTAGTATTAAAATTCAGAGGGTGTTCCTTATTCTACGGTTACACTTAACAATAAGGGTCACTCAATGCTAGTTAGTGCATAATTAAGGAAAATTAACTAATAACTATACACATTTTAAAAAGTAAACAACTACTTTTATGTAGTACTTTGCATGACAAAGTGTATTACTTAATACATCAGTTATACTATTTTTAGCATATATTTTCTTATTTATAAACAGGTTATTTGTGTTTTTTCAATGTAAATGCCAAATTTCAGTTATGCTAATTCCTGTGCTTTTCAAACTGCATATTTTAATTCTTGCTTATTAATGTTTTTTATCAAATGATATGTAAAACCTTATATCTACTCAGAATTTTTTTTCACTTGTAACTCGTTTAAACTGTTAATTCAAAAGTTTACAAATAAATAAATAAAAGCAGAAAAAAAATAATCAAGCAAATTTTTTGCACATAGTTTACATCCTAACTTTTTCAGGAATACAGGTTTTTGCTTTGTTATCGTCATTTGCAAGTATCTACAAAATAGGTGATTTTGTGCTCAACTTATTGTGCAATCCTTTTATGCTTAAACTATAATCATGCCTAAAAATAGCTTTTCTTAACCAACCAAAAACAAAAAAAAATCTGTAAATATAGCAATTGGAACACTTCTATACATTTAGTTTTCTAACTGAAACAATGAAGACTTTTAGGTTAAATAGTCAAACTGAACAAAATGCTTCTTCAGTGGAACAAACTGTCTGCACTAATTATGGAGAGGCACTTTAGAGGAAGGCAGAAGTATTCCATTACACGGCACCTAGCAGATTCTTGTATCCTAAGCAACTTACACTGTGAGCGTTGAGAGTCTTGCCCAAGGACACAAAAGCAATAACTGCCGGGCCTGGAAATATCTCAGCCAACTGACTGGCAGACAGCTGCTAAACCCACTGAGCTACTTCTTAATACGACTGCCTGAAAATAAAGAAATAAAGCATGGTGAGGTAGAGAATGAAGTAGGGATGCTTTTGTTTTGTGTTTTAAAAGTAAATTAAAAAAATGTATTGTAGCACCAGGTAAAGTTTTTTTGTGTTTCAACAATGAAAGGTTCTTAATGTGAACATAATATCCCTGTCTGTCTTCCCTTTCAAAATCATGTTTCTCAAAGCTCTGACAGCTTGACAAACTTCTTTCATATTTCTGCTTCCCTCTGTCATTCAACAACATTCCCACCACAATACACAGTAGAGTACAGAGGGTACAGAGCTCTGCTTTTTCCATCCTGGCGACTTCCTTTAGTGGTTACACATTTGTTTCTCTTAGTTTCCTACAGTGATGACAGAAAAACGTAAAAAATAATCTTTGATCAATCCTGTTGTAGTATTCCATAATTCATTGAGTAAAATTTCTATTCTGGAGCTGCAGTTTACGACATTGAGGATTTGCAATCTTGACTTTTAGAAGGTTATTTGAAGCCTTGCATTAGTATGAAACAGTATTCTTTAAATTATGATAATGAAAATAACTCCCTGCAGAATCTTATCCGGACCTTGTTTGTGCTTACTTGAGGTTCCATCATTGCATTTCGGTTGAGTTGAGGTGTGTTTTGAGACTGTATCCAAGCAACACCCAGACCCTCTTTGTTTGATCTCATTCTGACTGGGATTTGCAGCTGCATTTCTGACCCGAGTTCTACTCCATGACCCACTTTCTGCTAGTTTTTCTCTGTTGAATAGATGACCTACGTGACCATTTTTTTTGTAGAACTCTTTGTTATGCTGGATTTAAAATAACTCCATGGCTACAAAAACAAGCCAGAATCATCACCTTTTTATCTTCTGTGCTTTAGGCCTTAGTCACAACTGCCGTTAGAGGTGTGGATACGGGCTGACTGTGAGTGTACCGCACAAAATATCAAAGTCGTAGACCACTTGGTGAACCTGTAGAAAACGTTCCTGCACATTCTTTTCTACGGGCATGTCACAAGCAATAGGTCATAGCTAACACTTCTGTCAGGACTAGTTAGCCCTATGGCTGTCACTTCCTGACTCCACCATTGTGTCCGCCTGAGCTGCACCTGATTACTTAAAGTGAATAAGGGTGAAGGAGGTGAGACGCAGGTGTGTCATACGGGTTTTCCATCATTTAATCCTGCAGACTGCTCAAGCAGCCATTTATTGCTGTTCACATAGAAAGTGCACACTTCTGTGCACTTGGGGGTTTCTTGCATGTGGCCTCAGTGTTAGAAATTATGAAATGAGACGATCAGACCAAATTTTGTGTGGGCATCCTATGCATCACCTCCACACACTGTGAGTGAGGCATTCACACAGGATCAGTAAGGAGTCAGTGACGACAGAGGGGCATAAAGGCAATGTATGTGTGTGCAACTTTCATCAGCCTTAAGAATACTTCACAAAACACTTACCACACCCATGACAATGGTATGTTCCATTTTCATGAGGCCTCTTGAAGTGACCATATGACCCTTTATAGAACTCCCAAGACACACCTGCGCTGCCCTTAAGATGCAGCCTTTCTTCACGACGACCCGTCTACGGGCCCGGACAACCCAAAAGCCTGCAGGGCACAGCAATGTGATTTAGGCTAAACAGTGGGTGAGTTTGCTTTGGTTTGATAGCTTTGTTTTTGCACGTGGCAGTCGAGCCTAACAAATTAGGTTAATTAGTCAAAGCCCAGGAGAAGGACCACACCTCAAACTCTCCCATCACTTGAAAGTAATCTCAAAACACTGTAGTTCCATTCATTTTAACTCAATTAGTCTCATGTTTGTCCTTATATTCTCTGTCTCCACTCATCATTTCATGCATCAGTCCTTCCTCGTACTAGTCTCAATCATCCATACATTCCATTTTTCTTCCTATCCATCTAGTTCATCTTTTTTTTCCTTTCACATAAAAGCTTCTTTCAGGTATTGTGACTAAATTCTATGGTTTATTCAAAAATCCAAATAAATTATCACATGATCCATCTTTTTCCTCTTCTTTCATTGGGTACCTCTTGTGGTCTGCAGTCACAGGAAATTACTAAAGGCGGGACCTGCACTGAACCTCCAACAATACCGTTTGCTGCAAAAAATGCAGAAAAACCTTTTAAATACCAATTTATCAACAGTCCGTAACAAATCGTTCAGGATTTTAAACAGCTGTGGTTTATGTCAGAGAAGTGCGTCAGTCATGTCATTGCATGTCTTCTTCATACATGTTAAAGAAAAAAAAAACTAATATTTTCCCCTTTTTTTTAAATTAAAGCTTTATCTTAATATCAGCACTGACTATGATCATAGAAATATTAAAAAAACAAAGGTTAAAAGACTTTTCAAAGACACAAAGTAACTTTTATCTTACAGTTTAGTGCAGACTAAAGGGATAATCTGCTTTTAATCTTAATGTAGACGGAGAGTCAAGGGAGTCTTTAAAGACAAAAATTGAAAAACTGATTGTTTTACCACATTGTTGTTAAAGGAAAAACCTTTCTGTTTCAAACTATAATCCTCCAGTTACATAACAACAATTTATGGAGGATCTTGGACAATTCCTAGAAAACGTGGTGTAACTAATAAAGCAGCAGGTCAGATTGGTGCTGTGATTTCATGCTGCATTGTGGAGTCAGCAAGTCTGCTGCAAATATTTATACCCGACATTCAGAGTTAGCATCATTGACAGAAAATCAACAAAAGAAAATATTGACAAGTCATTTTCAATTTGAAATACAATACAAAGAGTCAGAATAAGTTAGAATGCTCTTCTTTGAATCCACAGACTACCTGGTGACATGTCATGAAGTCACGATCAACACAAAAGCAAAAGAAAACACAAACAAGAAACTAGACATGAAGTACTCAGACAGTTCCTATACATGTCAGACAAACTGTACATCAACGTGTGTTTTTGCTGCAGTAATTTCACAGCTGTTTGTGCTTTCTTATGACACTGAGACAGAGATTATGGTTTACATCCAGCAGTGAAGTTTATGGACTGAGACTTATGTCTGAGAGGGTTTGGTTCAAATGGAAAACCATCTTTCAGAGCACTGGTTTTAAAAAAAATTACTGAATGAACAAGAGTGGAGGCTATGTAGATTCTTTGACAGAAACACAAGTCTTCAATCAATTGACTTTATACCCAAACTTAATATGATGCTGTATTGTTTAATTGATGCATGAAATGAATTCAGCATTTTGTTTCTGTGGTTTGGAGCTAAAAAACATGGAGTGGATTTCACTTTATTAAAATTACAACAATGAAGGTGTTTGGTTTCTATGAGATTCACCCTTTTATGATATTATCAATACAAAACAGGACTTTTGCCAATATCTCTTTGATAAAAGTTTAGTTAATTGAAAATCAGCAGTTTTCCACTTCAGGTGTTTTGTTCAGTATGAATAATTATTTTCAGATTTCCTTATGTACAACACTTGTCAATGTGGCTTTAATATTTCATTCGACATTTTTGTTGGTAAAATTCCAGTCTTTTGATATTTCTAAGCGACCAATCTGTTGATCAGAGATCTTTTTTCTTTGACTGTATAAGAGAACTGGGCTGAGTGAGTGGGACATAACCATAAGAAATGGCTTAATGGCTTACTTCCAGCTCCAGCAAAACAAAAAAAGATTCAGTCGCCATTTTTCCACGATACAGATGCCACCATGTTGGAACCAGACGTAGTCAGTAACAGTGATTGATCAGAAATCTATCAATCAAATGTTTATAACGTCTGACCAGTAGGGCCAGCAGGTACTGCAATCTTTAACTGAGGCATCTAATTGGCCAGTTCATAACTTGAATACGCGAGGACATGCTAAAAAAAAAGATATCAGAGCAAAACTGGTTATTCTGACCAATGGAATGACTGAGTAACAGCGGTTTGTTTCTTTATAGAATTCTATGGGATTTTGGCTTCTTGGAACCAGCGGGTACTTCCTGTTAGGCAAGCAAGGGGGGAGGGGTCACTCAGTCCACTTCTCATATACAGTCAATGTTTTTTTTTTACCAACAAGTCTAATGCTTAAAAACCCAAATAACTTCATAAATGATTTCTGACACAACACAATTTGAAGTAAAGCTTGATTTCTCCTCACAGGTTTTATAAACTATTGTTTGTTACTGAAAATACACAAGCCAGGAATAAACAAGTACATATCTAGTTAAAATGAATTGATGTTTTTTACCAAACTTGTTTAAATGCAATAAGCGTCCACATCTTTAGAATTTTTTAAAACCGCTAAAGGCTGAGAAAAACGTACAGAACTAGATTCCACAATTGTTCCTTCTTTCTTTTGCCGTCTTACATTTATTCGCAGGTTTAAAAGCACAACCCCATCTCTTCAATGAGACTGAAGTAGCTTTCTTAATCTGGCCAACTCAAATAAATCAGGTTGCAACCACAATGTTTCAAACACACGGTTTCAGGTTTTTCCATTTTGCTGCAGTGCTAAAGTTTTTTTGCAACCCCAATGCAGAAAGATTTTAGGGTTACAAGTTAAAAATCATTTCAAACTTTTTATAATGGATGTGTGCCACACTAAGCTGTTAAACAAGCGTGGTTCAGACAATTCAAACATGAATATATGGCGGTTCCAGATTATTCCAAGCTGTAGCTTTGTCCCAGCACATAGTTCAGATAATTCTTTAGATTTCTATGTTCATGCATGTCGGTGGGGCTAACGGGGATGTAAAGTGAGTGCAAATGACATGTTTTTCTCCCAAAGAGCAGCTTTCCAATGCGTCGGTGCAGCAGAGCTCCTCCAGCCACACATCACAGAACATGTGGAGAAAGCCGAGCCAGCTTTATCACTCTCTTACTCTCCCGTGAAAACACATTTTGGCACTTTAGCAACTTGACAAACTTGGACCACACTCTGTTATGACTAGTGCTGCTGCATTTCAAGGCAGTCTTTCAGAAGGAGATCTGCACTGTAGCAAAAGGCCAGTCAGTGTGCTGGAAAACTGATCTCTTATTTAAGCCCTTCTCTACGCAAAGGGGTCCCTTAAATCATGCACTTTATACCTCCGGCCGGGGGTTCACCGCCTCGCCACAGGGTGGGAGGAGTGCATGATGGAGAAAACACGACAGGATATCACTACAGTGGGTTTGAAGAAAAGAGAAAATGAGAAAGAGGGACTGCAAAGGCAGCAGGAGGAACCGATGAGAGAGAGGCCACAGGGGGGGAAATTATTCAATAAATTCACAAAAAAAGAGAAGATTTACAGGCAGAAACTGTAAAAAGGACTTCTAAAATCACTGAAGCTAATTCCTTGTCATCAGTTCTATGTATAGGGAACCTAAAAAAGACTCTTTACAAGCTCTACGTACGTAACTATAAGGAATCATTTATCCACCACTCAAAATTTTTGGTCAACTATTAGCTTTGATGATATGACTTTCTTAGATTTGTTAACCTCTTCATCTCTGAGCTAAAAAATTCTTTGGACTACCTTGACTCTTCAACCCTTTACACAATCAATGTAAATCCGCGGATGCTGTTGCAGGGAAAAGCGGCTTTGCATATCGACTTTGTGCCAATATGCAAAGCCGCTAGAAAATCTTTTACAAAAGCGTTAATTGTGTATGAATTTGAGGCGCTTGGGTTACTATGGTTAACAGCAGTGACGGCACTGCTGTTAACCAAAACCGCAGCTTTAGCTCCAGAGTTAACATCCTTTCGACTACAGTACCTCTTCAACCGCAGTCAACTTAAATCGGCTGATCCTGTCACAAGAAAAAGTGGCTTTGCGCCGTAATGCAACACTTTTAATGAGCTGCATATCAGCACAAAGTGAATGTGAAAAACTGCTTTTCTCCCTTCAGCAGATTCACGTTGGTTGTATAAACAGTCGAGGAGTTACAGGACACTAAGGCCGCATTTACACTGCATGGTTCAAGTGACCCAATTCCGATTTTTTTCCTCTCATGTGGCACAGATCAGATATGACCGGTGACCGTGTAAGCAGGACAAAAGCGCATGGATTCCGATTTTCTCAGATCGGATACAGGCCTCTCTCACATGTGGAAATAAATCGGAAACGAATCGGATACGTGCATTTGCGTGTGGCATGTAAGCAGACAAATCGGATATTCCCCAGTAAATGAGAGTCGTACGTCAGTGACATCAACTCAGGAGACCACCAACTGAGATCACATGACTTATTAAAGTGCTTTTGTGAACTGATTTTGCTGTCAGCGTGTTACCTTTTAGCCTCAGGCTTCAGACCGTAGTCAGAAACCGCTGTTATTTCTGGTCCGGACGCAAACGGTAACTAATGAAGCGGGACACCGTTGGTCTGGAACAGGCTAGAGGCCGTTTATTTCTTTGCTTGTGTTGCGGAGTGGGGGGGTGTATGATGGGGGCCGTGTGTGTGTGTGTGTGTGCGTGCGTGCGTGCGTGTGCGTGTGAGAGGAGAGGAGAGGACGGGGGGGAGAGCGCGGAGCGGGGGAGTGTCGGAGAACCGTAAATTAAAAAAAAGGTCTCTCCCCCAAAAGTTTTGGAGTCTTTTTACATTTCTTGGTTCAGAACGGTAAAGGGAACCCCGAAGGAGAATCCGCCTTAGCCCTGGAGAAAATCTCCCGTGTTTTTCTGACCACGGTCGGAAAAAGAGAAGTCATCGCGCATGAAAGATTCAACACTTGGATCAAACTGTTAGTACAGCACGTCTGCAAACACTTCCTCATTCAAACTCAGAGAGAGCCGAGCAGGCCTCCTTTTTTTCCTCTCCAGCGCATCCCCTCAGGAGCGCCCAAGGCAGCGCCTCCTTCCGTCGCAGCGTTGCCTCCATGACAACCGCAGTCACAAAAGTCTGAAAGAGGTCAGCGGAAGGCGGACATGCTGGTACGTAGTCCTGAGAATGTCTACGTTTGATAGTTTCAGCATTGTATAGTGTAAATGCAAAAATCGGATACGGGTCATGTTTAAAAGATGATGTAAGCGGGTCGTCAAAAAAATCGGATATAGTCAGAATATCGGATATGTGCATCAAGACCTGCAGTGTAAATGCGGGCTAAGAGTGTGTGTTAATTAGAGGTTGAATTAGAGATTGGCGACATCCACAATGTTTAAGGATTAAAGGGTTAAGGAACATTATTGTTAAATTCTTTAACTGACCTAATGATGATTTTATTCAAAAAAATTCAATGAAGCCTAATTTAGGAATCCCATTAGTTCATACGGGGTAGGACCCCTAAGCGTGCGCTCAAAATTTGAGTTTTGCATCCAATCAGTAATGCTGGACTTTCATAGACCTTATTGAAGACAATCAGACTAAAATATTTTGACATCTCTAGAGTGTACCAACATGATAGTCTGAGTGATAAACACCAAGGAATATGCAGCAGAAAGCTAAGAGCCATGTAATTTTAAATCCTGCCTCTAAGGCAAAACTCTAAACAAAAACAAACCTGAAAACAGAGAGAAGGGTCGTTAAATACGAATAACATTTAACATACGTGTGGGCAGCTGTGTGCTTCTCTACGGCAAAATGAGGGGAGTGAAAGGAACCCAACTGGGAAGAGCCACAGCAGAGAAACCCGATTGGGTCTTAGAAAACCAAAAACCTCAACGCTGTGGCAGATAATGAGGCACTGTCACTCTCATAAGAAAATCGAGACTGCAAGCAAATGTTTTGAAAAATGTTGGAGAAAATTTGTCACAAACTGTTTCTGCCCAGAAACCATCTGTGCAACCCAACGATTTGCTTGTCAGTTTTGAAGTGTGGGATTTTGGTTACCGTGGATCTTTTACCAAAGGTTCTTTTTTATTAAACACAAATATTCTAGCAGAAATCATCTTGAAATCCAAGTAACGTTAGAGTAAAAAGTTGTGCTTGGTTTTGCCCAAAGACTGTAAAACATGGGCCAAGCGTGTCAAGCCACTTTGTAATTTGTTTTCTGTGACTGGAAGAAATTTTTAGATTTGGAAAGTGCCAGTTCTGTCACCAAACCCTGACCTACAAGTTTTGTTTTTACTCCAAAAAAAGCATCACACTTTGCTTTAACATTTAGACAAACAGTAAAATTGGAGAACCATTGCAAACTCAGAATAAAGGACAGCAAGAGGTGCTGAGTCAGCAGCTGATTTTCTGAAAGTGAATTTATATGTGCTGTGTTTTAGTACTCTACAGTCACCCAACACCACAGAACAGAGCGGATCCATGATTCTTCCATATCTCCCCATAATCTGCCTTGGCCATGACCTCTAATACGTTCTTGTGAGACTGTGGTGGGGTTTAACGACTAATGGCACAGACATTCACCAAAGTAAGTTAATATGCAAACGCTCCATTTCTTTGAGGCCAAATATCAGCACCCACACAAAGATTCATCACACAGTTCAGGCAGGTCAGGTAGATCGAGTGATACAGTTAACGTCAAGCAAATCAAAATAAGAAGACAATTTGAGGAAGTGTTTAGTTTGATTCAAAAACACAGAAACAGGCCAGCAGGCAGAGATGTGTTTAAGGGTTAGGGTTGGGGTTATAGATGAATAAAATCCTTCAAGATAGATTTATAACCAAAAGAAAAGCATTGGGAAAAGTAAGATAAGATCCATAGCTTGAGTTTCTTCACTTCACATTTCATGTATTGCTTCTAATTCATCTCTATAAAACAACCCCAAAGCAGTATTTTGATCCATTCGCGCATTTCTGAGTATTCCTCTAAAAACCTTCGTTTTAAGCACCAGCCCCTCACAATCCATGAAAACGAGCTGGTTCTCACATCGTGACATAGAAAAGTGTTTAAAATACTCTCACAACAATCCCAGCTTCACCACCAGCCTTAGTCACAACTGCCCTTAAATGTGTCGGTGGCGTAAAATAGGCAACACAGGTGGCCAATACAAAATATCAAGGGCGTAGACCACTCTGCGAGCCCGTAGCATCAAAATGTTCATGCACATTTTATTGATAGGTGACAGGTTTAGGGGTGTGACGATAACTGCATCACCCTAAAAGTTTTCCCTAAAAGCTCCTTAAGAAGTCTCCAGCTTGTTCAGAACGCAGCAGCTAGATTGTTAGCAGGAACTAGCAGAAGAGGTCACATCACTCCTGTGTTAGTTTCACTTCACTGGCTCCCCGTTGATTCTAGAATCAAGTTCAAAAGCCTCCTGCTAACCTATAATGCCTTACATGGTATGGCCCCGTCCTATATTAAAGACCTCGTAGTGCTTACCAACCAAACAGAACACTTCGTTCACAAAATGCAGGACTGCTTGTGGTTCCTAGAATTAGTAAAAGTACAGTTGGAGGTAGAGCGTTTAGCCACCAAGCCCCTGTTTTATGGAATAAACTCCCAGCTCATGTGAGAGGCCAACACAGTTTCTACATTCAAAGTTAGACTTCAAACATTCCTCTTTGGACAGGCTTGTTGTCAGACTTGCTAGTAATCAGATAATATTTACCTTTCTGTAATTTGTCTAAATTAAACTTAACAATAAAGTTGTTAGTAGGCTTCTAGAAGTTTGAAGCTGGGGTAACTATGGTGCACTGGGGTTCTGTCCTCTATTCTCGTCTACCTCTACTCTCCTTCTCTCCTCTATTCTGGATCATTATTTATCATTTAGTTCTCCATGCCTCTGTTTGGTGCAGTGCAATTCCTGTACTGTTCCTCTTTCAAGTGCTTCCAGATTCCAGTTGCCTCGTCCGTGCTCCTGTACCTGACCGTGTACCTCATCTCTGGCTTGCCTCTACTACTGCTCCTACACCTGGTTGTGTATCCTGCCTCCAGCTCCTCTCCCGCCCCCAGCCGTCCCCCTACTTCATCTGGATGAAGATCATTTGCTGGACTTTAAATATGTAGTAGAGTTAGCTAATCTAATTCTCTCTAAGAGTTCTGGTAAACTGCCTTTCCGTCCTGGGGGAGGATCCCTCCTTCATGTGGACACTCCTGAGGATTCTTCATTTTTTCCCGAATCCGTTTGTTTTAGGAGTTTTTCCTTACTGCGAAGAAGGGTCTAAGGGCAGGGATGCCCAGTTTAGTTTAGTCTGTTTAGTTAAAGTTTAGTATTATTCTATTGAATTCTATGGATTTTTGATCCTTTTTGATTTTATGTTTACTTTACAATTACCGGTACGAAGCCCATTGAGGCGACTGTTGTTGTGAATTTGGGCTATAGAAATAAAATTGAACTGAATCACAGTACTTTTTTTTTTTTGAAAGTTACAGGACTGCATATGGTGTGTGATTTGAACTATAATAAACACATTCATCTTTGCTAATAATTTACTTTTTCTGCGAGTCCTGTGTTCAAACTTCAAGGGCTTCTGGGGCAAAAACCCTAAATCCTCCTGTGCAAGGGAGGGACAGTCCATTAAACATTATGGGGGATTTTTGTGTGTGTCTGATTTTTAATTAACTGCTTGCCATGCTTCAGTACATGTAATGTTTACAGATAATGTAAAAATTAAATACACACAAACAAGACATAAAAGACAATTGCGTAACTTAAACAGTTGGAGTTAATTCGATTTTAATTTCAAGTATGCCTAGCTTCATTTGGTATAGGAAATATAACAGTTGACAGCGCTACAAAAAATGGCCACGAATTTAGTGTCTAAACCAAATACTGTCTCGGCTTTTTGGACACACTTTGCCTCTGAGGCAGATGACAAGGCATAGCCGGTGAATTTGGACAAGGCAATATGCCGTATTTGTCGCATAGAAGTATCCATCTCGCAAGCTGCTGTTCATTTCAGATACAGAAGATGAGGACTTTGATGGACTTATGGATGCTGATTTATGACTGAAAAAATAAAAAAACACACTAGCACGCATGTTTTAGCGGTATGTTTTAATGTGCCCGAGCCTTAAAACCCGGTGCGCCTTTTGTATGTTAAATACAGAAAAATCAGCTATAGCTGAAACTGCGCCTCATAATCCAGTGTCCCCTACAGTCGCGAAAATATGGTATGTGTCACTATTTTTGTTTTTCTTCTTCTGGAGTCATAGTAGTAGGTTTAGGGGCTGTCATCTGGACTTTGTTTTTAAAGTTAGAAGACGTTTCAGCTCTTATCCCAAAGGTTTTCTCAATTCTGAATTAGCTGGTAAAAGAGCTGGTATATATGTGCTCATGGTGGAGGAGTCAGACCTGAAACTGGATGGTATTGTCAACTACATGGTTTCGGGGCGTTTAGAGTCCTTTGTCCTCAGCTGGGGGTTGTGGAGCCAGTGACTCACTCCCTAAACTGGTCATCTCTTTCAGCTGTTAACGACCCAGGTGGAACTGGTTCGGTTTGTTTGGGTTTCAGAACACTGCTGTAGATGGATGGAAGAATAAACCTGAGACTACCGTTCTTATAAAGAGAAGGTTTATCCTTCTTGACAAAGATGGCTTATTTTACTCAAATTACTTTACTCAAACCATCCTTTCTCTCTGGCTAGAATTCGGACTTCACTGTCCTCGAACGAGTGGTTTGTGGCCTTCAGGTGGAGGTGTACTGCAGACTCTGGTCTTGGGTTGGCTCTGCGATGTTGGTAAAGCCGCTTGTGTAGAGGTTGTTTAGTTTCTCCCATATACTGTTCATTGCAGTTCTCTTTGCAGTGGATAGATTACACAATATTACTCTGTTTGTAGCTAGGAATTTTGTCCTTTGGATGAACCTGTTTTTGTCTGAAAGTATTAACTGGTTTGAGATGAACTGGGATGTTATTTTGTCTGAAAATCCTTTTTAGTGTTTTCAAACAGGCCTGAGATATACGGAATTGAAATACTGTTCCCTTTTGGCTCTTGTTCCTTCCTGTCTTATTTACTTGTATGTTTGATCTGGTGAAAGCCGAGTTGGGATATCCACAGGTTCGGAGGGCTTCACGGATATGTTGCTCTTCTTTCTTCTTTCTTCTTTCCGTCAGAGCTTATGGGCACCTCCTGGGCTCTGTGTTGTAAAGTCCTGATCACGCCTAGTTTGTGCTGTAACTTCAAAAACTAAGTCCAAATGACAACCACTAAACCTACTGCTATGTTGGAATCAACCTGGATGACTGATAGTCTTCATCGACATATTTCCTCTGGAGTCCTCCTGCCGTAAAGTATCTGGTACATTTAAACATTTTTTGGTGCTGTATTTAAAAGTGCAATGTAAAATGGCTATGCTGTGAGATTTGGTGTCCACATGTGGTACAGGGAAGCACCATTGTTAAATATTTATGGAATGGGAGAAGGAAAAGAGTGGAGAGGTGGACTGATTTCTAATGAAAAGCTGGTGTGACCTGGTTGTTGTTGTTTACAGTACAGCTTTGCATGCACATGTCATGCACGTGTGCATTTGTGTGCACATGTTCCTGCATGCATTTATGTCCATGTGAACACTTGTGTTTATCAGTATTTACAAAAGCGCATTAAAAAATCTCTGAGACCGTCTTTCATGATGGCCCAGTCAAAACAATGACCTCACATCCTTTCACCATAGAGACCCTGGCCAGCAACTTCACAACAGCTTACACTGTTACTATGTTTACAGGCTGTCCAACCCATTGGGCTGAAATATGGTGGTCTTAAAGTGACCTTTCCAATTTTGACATTCACCCAGCCCTTTAAATCATTGGTCTACATGGTTTCTGCTAGAAAGTTTAATGATGGCGTTTGGCAGAAAAATCAATTCCAGATTGTAAAGGCTGTTGGATGATGTTTCTCAGCAATGAATGTTTATGCCTCATTAAATGACCAAACCTGTGTCAGACTCTTTGCTGATATGAGACCTTGGGGAGGCTTTTGGGTGCAGCTAAGGATAAGTATTAAACCTGGAGTAGGTAAAAGGCAAGGCCATTTTATTTGTATAGCACCTTTTTCATGCACAGAAGCAATTCAGAGTGCAGAGTGAAAGAGTGAAAACAAGAAATACACATTTGCTGTCAAACACCTATTAGAATCCCAGAATCAGAACCCATTTAAATTAATTAGGACTTTTTCAAAACACTATTCACAAACAAGGCTTCTTTTGAAAATCACCACTCTGTCAAATAATCTAAGGTCACACGGTCAAATGTCTCCTCTTGTCTCAAGAGAACTGTAATTACTTTTGGAAAAGGAAAGTAGGAGAAAAAAAGTCCGCCAGGATTGAAGTGGGCCTAGGGTTGTGCCGATGGACGATATCATCGTCCATCGTGATGGGTGACTGACATCCCGATGGAGAGACCACCATCGTGATGCCACGCCCCCGCCACGTTGCGAGTGGACCCCATAAGCCGCGGTTACATGAACAAAATATCTTGATAGGATCAATGGTCGGATTAGAATGCAACCGTGTACATGGGCCCAGAAAAATGTTTTCAGAATATAAAAACGTTCACTAAGGTCACACTTTCCGTCGGAATAAAAACCGGAAGGATATAAATTCCGCCGAGCGGCTTTTTTTTTTTTCAAACTTTATTGAATGTAACAATTAAATACAAAACGACAGCGCCGAGCGGGTATATTCATTGACATGTCAGCTCGGTAAAATACGAGATGATCTTCTAAACGTGCTTTTAATAATGTTACGGTTATTATGAAACACCTGTTCGCTCATCATTTGATTCTTAATCCGTGTTGTCAGCGCTTTTTCTGAGCGCTGTTGTTAGCCCATGTTAGCATACTGCTATGCTAACATGGGCTAACAACATTAGCTTTGGGTGGCGCTGCATCCTGTGAATAACATCAGCCTTTATTTAGTCGGGACACGACTGGAAACACAAATCCACGTCATTGTTTGAATGTTTTCTAAGGACTGAGCCGCTGTGTGTGCTGACGATCCGAGCTGTGCTCAGACACTCACTTTTAGACCCGGTTCTGAGTTCGGTAGCTCGTACCCCTAGAGCTGCGGGACGGATCGCAGTCTTAAATCTCCCACACATACCGCTCATGTACCCCCCCTTCCCATCAAACACAAAGCTGTAAGTCCGCACTCCGCCGGTCCACTTCGCTAGTTAAGTGCAGGAGCGGACTACTTCTTTTCCATTTTGTTTGTTACTTTTTTGTTGAAGTCACTTCCCTCAGTTTATACTGGATCACGCGGATGAGTCATTAGTTGGGAAATAAAATGAAAAAAGCAAAATAACGAATAGCAGTTATATAACAACGAAAAATGTTTTATAAAAAATCCCCCCCCCCCCCCCCCCACGATGTCATCGTCCATCCCGATGGTTGACAGCAAACATCGTCAACGGCCAATTTAGGGGACATCGCCCAACCCTAAGTGGGCCTGTTAATAAGCAATGCCGTATATTCTGTTTAAGTTGTGTAAAGATCATAATTTACTTTATAAGCTACAATATACTGTTCCTCCTTTCAACTGTTTAGCATTAACTATTTAACATTTCAATCATATTTACACAAGTAATAAATAATAAATTGATATTGCTTGATGTAAAAGATACAAGTCTTTATTTGTTGTATTTTCTGTATTTCCAGCTAAATCTCTAGTTTATTATAGTATCAATTATTTTGTCTTTTCACATAGTTTCTATTATCATGCAGTACTTTCAGAATAATTTATCATTTTAAGTATTCAATTACATACGTTTTTGTAATTGTTGGTTAGCAGCAATTCAGATAATTAAAAATTCAAAGTTCATTTTACTGAATATTGTAAGTAAAATTGTAAGTAAAGTGAGTGTTTTTACATTGAGCTCCATTCACATGAAAAATGAAGAATGTAAGAAAGAAAAAAGGATTTTAATATCACCCATACTAAGTCATATTCTTCTATTAAAATAGATCAAAACTTCCTGGCTGGATTCAATGTTTTTCTGAAATAAAATTCAGCAGTGAAAGATAAAGCAAGATATAAAATGGCCCAAAGGTCTATAAAACTATTTAAATGGTGTATACTCGGGCGTATACTTATATAGTGCTTTTCTACCTACAAGGATAAAGCGCTTTCCAGTCACAGATCAATTCACCCAGTCCACACACATTCACACACTGGTGGCGGCTCCGCTGCCAAACACAGGCACCTGCCTACCACCAGAGGCAAGGTGGGGTTCAGTGTCTTGCCCAAGGACACTTTGACTCATGGGCGTGCAAGGCGGGAATCGAACCTGCAATCATACGATCATGGGTCGACTGCCCTACCGCTGCACCAGGGCTGCCCGTTTAAATGGTCAAATGTGAAGTTTTGCCCTGCATTTCTACAAATATGAACATGTTACATTATATAAAACAGTCCTTCTGCTTGTTCCATAAACCTATATTTCAGAAACTGTGATTTAGTACCCTGGATGAGTACAAACCCAATGTACCACAATTCTGCCTGCATGAGTGATGAAGGTGGGAATGAGTTAAGTTTCCTCTCTTAAAGGTCTCAAAGTAGACTAAACTCTGCAGTTCAAACAGCTGAACCTGGAAAGTGAGGGCTTTTTGAGAGCATGTGGTCTGTCTATGTGTAGGTGTTTTGTTTTTGTACAAAACGTGACCATATGGAAATCATTGGATGTGGGCTCATTCAGCCTGCGCTTGCATATTTGTGTGTTTGCACGTGAGTGTGTGGGTTTGTCACTCCTACGTTTAATAAATGGAGCACTGCATGAAAGCACAAACCTTCAACCTATTTAAGCACATTGATATGAGAAAAGTGTCCTTCAAACCTGTTCGAAATGTCAGAACAGAAGCAAAAAAAAACCAACAAAACCAAACGGTATCTCTGCTATGTTGTTGGCAGAGAATAGCTGTATACTGGTGACAGTTTCAATCGCTTTAAAAGACCCAATTTTGGTGGTTTTCACATGCTGTTTTTCTGATGACGGAAAACATTTATAAAGGAAATTAAGGAAGGGAATAGGGTTGTGCCGATGGACGATATCATCGTCCATCGTGATGGGTGACTGACATCCCGATGGAGAGACCACCATCGTGATGCCACGCCCCCTGCCACGTTGCGAGTGGACCCCATAAGCCGCGGTTACATGTACAAAATATCTTGATGGGATCAATGGTCGGATTAGAATCCAACCGTGTACATGGGCCCAGAAAAATGTTTTCAGAATATAAAAACGTTCACTAAGGTCACACTTTCCGTCGGAATAAATCATTCGCACATGCGCAGTAGGGTTTGAAAACCGGAAAAATATAAATTTCACCGAGCGGCTTTTTTTTTTCAAACTTTATTGAATGTAACAATTCAATACAAAGCGATGTTAAACAGCGGCTATATTCATTGACATGTCAGCTCGGTAAAATACGAGATGATCTTCTAAACGTGCTTTTAATAATGTTACGGTTATTATGAAACACCTGTTCGCTCATCATTTGAATTTTAATCCGTGTGGTCAGCGCTTTTTCTGAACGGAGCCAGGATTAGCAGTATGCTAACACGGGCTAACATTACCTTTGGGTGGCGCTGCATCCTGTGAATAACATCAGCCTTTATTTTAGTCGGGACACGACTGGAAACACAAATCCACGTCATTGTTTGAATGTTTTCTAAGGACTGAGCGACATTTCTGCTTTGAAGCTCAAACCGCTGTGTGTGCTGACGACGATCCGAGCTGTGCTCAGACACTCACTTTTAGACCCGGTTCTGAGTTCGGTTGCTCGTACCCCTGAGCTGCGGGTCGGATCGCAGTCTTAAATCTCCCACATATACCGCTCATGTAACCCCCCCCTTCCCATCAAACACAAAGCTGTAAATCTGCGCTCCGCCGGTCCACTTCGCTAGTTAAGTGCGGGAGCGGACTACTTCTTTTCTATATTGTTTGTTACTTTTTTTTGTTAAAGTCACTTCCCTGAGTTTATACTGGATCATCGCGGATGAGTCATTAGTTGGGAAATAAAATGAAAAAAGCAAAATAACAAATAGCAGTTATATAAGAACGAAAAATGTAAAAAAAAAAAAATACCCCCCCCCCCGACGATGTCATCGTCCATCCCGATGGTTGACAGCAAACATCGTCAACGGCCAATTTAAGGGACATCGCCCAACCCTAGAAGGGAATGAATCAGCAGCTTAATTTTTACTAAAAAAATGCTTGACGCTTGGACTTACTCTATAATTTAGAAAGCCAGGTAAGAAAAAAACGAATAAGTTATTGATCAAAAATAAACTGGACACAACAGCGTTTGGTCTGAAGGAACCAAAGGACCAGCGCTTATGAGATCTTTGATAAAATGATGGATATTAAATTACTTTTTCAAACAAACTCAAACCAATATTTAAAATAACAAAAAAACTAATCTAAACATAGCACTGTGGGAGAAACCAAAGTGACAAGACTGACAGAATTGATTTAAACCCACTGATGAGCAATGGAATCATTGAAGGAGATGACAGAGATGGTGACAGGAGACCAGAAACAGAAGGCGAATAGAGTCAAACCCAATGCAAGACATAGATTCTCACAAGAATAACCACGAGAAAGATAATTAGAGACATGATCATCTTTATTAGGTGTGGAGAATGACATTACACAGAGCTCCACAGCACTTTGTGGTGAACATCTGGAGCTCTACAGCAAAAGAGAAAAGGATCGAGGGAAGGGAGTCAAAGTCAGGGAGCGTGGAGGAGGCAGGGAAGTCTCTGGCAAGCAGAGAGGATGGACAAGTGTGGAGAAAATTAAAGAGGGAAGTGGAGTTAAGGTGGTAGAAGGAGGAGGGAGAGAAATGGCAAATGAAGAAGACGAAGAGAGGGAAAGAGGGGTTGAACCTCCAAAAAAAGATATAAAAGGATGAGAGAAGACTTGAAGCCTTGCAGTCACTCGTCTCTGACAGCCACGTCCACTCCTCTCCTCTCCCTCTTTCTTCCCCTTTAGCCCTACTCTTCACTCCATCTGCAGCAAACCTCTATTCTGCTGGGACCCCAGACGAAATCAGTGAGTAACTTCTGACACTACACCATCACCCTGCTTCACCAGAAACATGCAGTGAGTCATCTGAGGAACTGTTGCATGTGATGAGACAAGCATGGGGACTGCAAACGCGACAACTCTAATATAAAACCAGTTTCTATGCAAAGTACTAACTTGTTTTTGATGCAGTAATCCTGTGGGTGACTGAGGTGTAGGCATGAAAGGTGTAGCGCTGAATGTCAAAGCATCAAAAGCAAGTCTGTGTAACAAGTCAATTAAACAAGCAAAATCCAAAGCTAACACAAAAGGCAATTTATTTATTTTTGGCCAAATTGGGCTGCAAGAAAGGTTATCAGAGTAAGAGCTGAGATCAGTTATTGTTACTGATATTAAGTGTAGAAAGTCTCACTATAATCCAGTGTTAATGGTGCATAGAGACCTCAGTGACTTTTCTCATACAGGGTTTCCACTACTTTCTGCAACAACAAAAAATCACCCAAAAAATGTAAAAAGCCGTCTTCCTGCTGTGAATCGAGTTTGCGCTAAACCCTCAGTTCATGGACAATACCACTCAGACTCAGTAGCACTGATTAGTCAGCAGATGCTTCTACAGTGAGGTAGACGCAAAATTGGCGAGGAAGACGCCTATGAAGTCTGTTACTTTGGTCACCAAGGATAACCATGAAATAACTCCAGCAGTATTGTCCTTGTTTGTAGGGTTAGTACAGTTTTGACAAATTTTCAAACATAAATACAAACTGAATCAACTTGAACAGACAACAGCACAACAATGAAAGGAAAACTAATTTAAGTCAGATGTTGCTTTAAAATGTTCTCCAGCAGAATTCTGAAAATAAAAAAGTCACCAATAAAACATAGCAGAACAAAACTGTGGTATCACTAGAAAAAAAAAAACTAAAATAGCTTGACTCCAATTCCAATAAGCTTGTCTTCAAAGTGACCATTTGTCATTGGACTGTTTGGAGATGTGATGTGTGCTACATGGATCACAGAAAGTTATATCAGGAGAGTAGAAAGACAATCCTAGACCAGCATGTCAGTGATAAAGTCTATAAGAAAATCTCCAAGCTGTTTGAACTTTCTTTACATAGCAAAAACTGAATCTTAGGAAAGTAAAAAGACCTTTGTTTCGAGACAAAATGTCTCATTAATTGTCTTGCAAGAAGAAAAAATTATCCGGAATGTTTTTCAATAGAAATATCTTTGAGAATACATGTTTTAGTTTGAGATTTTTTTTCTAAAAAAATAAGAATCCTTGGTAAAACCATTTTTCTTTCCCTATTGGCAGATTGGTTTTGTTCATTTTAAGAAAATCTGCCAATGGGAAAAGAATTTTTGACTTATTTCTAAAGGGCCTGATTTTGTTACTTGGGGTTTTCACTGTTGTCAACACCCCTGGACATGGCTGAAGGGTAAGATTAATGATAATATAGGTAGAATGAATAACATGATAGGCAAACAAAAATTATAAAGTAACCTTAAAAAAACCTTGCAGATGAACTGCAGGTTAACAAAGAAACTTTTTTTTTTTGATGTAGGCAGGATGTCTGCCTTTTCAGAACTTCTAAGCATTTTGGCTCTCATGATACTCTCCATCAAGCACAGGAACATGTGTTGAGTCAGCACCTTCACATGCATTTCATCCTGAGAAAACCCTAGATTCCTAACATTATCTTTTTCTTGGTGCTTTCTGCAACTCTTCCAGGTCTTTCTTGCATCCCATCCAGATCTGCACCCACCATGGAAACTGCTATGGCTGCTCTCTTCTTCTCTGGGGCCCTCTGTCACTTGCTGGTCATGATGTTAGGCCTGAGTCACGGTGTTCATTCGGTGCCTGTGCCAACTGACCTACCCATGTGCACGGCCTCCGAACCAGCTCAATACAGCCTGACGTTTTCTGGAAAATGGACACGGGCAGCTTTCCCCAAGCAGTATCCAGTGTACCGTCCACCTGCACAGTGGTCAAACCTTATCGGTGAGTGAGCCAAGCAAGGATGTTTTGTGTTTTACCTTTCTTTGAGTTTACAGTATGAATATAAAATTAGGTATCCTTTTAATTCTAAAAATTAGAATAGGATCATTTGATATGCAGATTGGTAGATTTGGACAGCTGGATTCAGCAAATTACATCTCAACTTAAAATGCAGTACACAAAGACAGTTTAGAAAAAATAATGCAAAAGTTAAATATGGTACCATCTGTCCAGCAGCTGAAGTTTCCTCAAAGACAAGGTTATGCAACAGGATGACTGTCCCAGAAACAACAACAAATCAACTTAAAAACTGCTCTGATGGTCCAGTCAAAGCCCAGACCTCAATGTGATGGATGTGGTTTGATGAGACCTTTGGAGAGATACATTAAACATTTTCTCGCAGATTTCAACAAGCTATTACTGAGTGGTAAAATTAGTGTACACTTTATTCTACAACAGCAAGGCTGGTTACATGCTCATATCTGGTTATAACTCGTTCTTGAGATCTGCTTCCACATTTTCAATTGACGTTTTTTTGAATAATGACATGATTTACTATGCTCTGTTGTTCCAAGTTTGTATCTGCTTCATTTACACAGTAGATTAAGTGAATATTGTAGACCAACACCTGCAACATCAATCACTTCGGTCATCGCTCTTCCTCCTGCCTCTGGTTTAGGAGTCACCCACAGCTTGGACTACCACATGTGGCAACGTAATGAGTTTGCCAGCAACGGAGTGAGGGAGTTTGCGGAAAAAAGCGAGGCATGGACACTCATGAAGGAAGTTGAGACGGCCGGCGAACGCATCCAGAGCGTTTACGGGATCCTCTCTGCTCCTGCTGTGGTGGGAGGCACGGGCCAGATGGACACCGAGTTTGAGGTCTTTGCCAGACACTCCCTAGTAAGTCTCTCAACAACTGGCTCCTTTGAGTGTAGGTCAGGCCACTGAGTACAGAAGACCTTTCCAATGGAAGTACTGTAGACATTCTAGAAGTCACAGGGCTTTCGTTGCTAAAAAGTTTCATTTTCATCTGGTACCGTCAAACTGTTGCTGTTACTGAAAGAAAAAGTCGCTGGAAATTTACAGACAAACTGCAACAACAACAACAACAGAAAAGCAAAAACTTGTTTAGAATGTACAAAACATTTTATGATCGACACAACGGACCAATGGATGCAGTAAACAGGTAATGGTCATGTCAGCGATTGATTCCGATATGACACACCTCAATCAAATTTCAATAGACATTCCTTCTTTAAATCCAATTCAAGGCAAAAACTGCAACAGCTACTACTATTATAAAACTGATTCCTTTAACAACATGCACAGTGCTTTGTGGAAATGGGATTTTAAAACAACTACTGACTAATATAAAGCAATTAAGAGATGGGTTAAGATGAGTTAAACCAAGTTATTAAATGTTTTTAACAACTAGGACTGGATCAATACTATTCAGTGGTCTGGGTAAGCTTTCTCCAGGTCCCTAAAGAAAACAGTGAAATTGGATCTTTTCTTGACGTTATTGCAGGCTACAACCCATCTTGAAGATTTTGTGTTAGCACAGTGTTAGTTTTGGCCCAGATGACCCAAAGAATCATACAGTCATTGATTTTAAAACCAGAACATACACACAAAAGAGTAGGAAGCTACTGAGGGAGGGACGACAAGAATCTAGCCCTATATGTCCATTAAGTCTGTCCCAATCACCAGTCTCTTCTCTCTAAGGCGCGGGTGTCACAATCCAGGCTTCGCGGGCCGGTGTCCCAAATGTGTTCCAACCAACCTGCCATTGAAGCTCCTTAATAGCTAAACACACCTGATCCAGGTGATCAACAACAGATATAGCAGGTTTCTGGAAAACCAGCAGAAGGCTGGTCCTTGAGGTCTGGATTTTGACACCACTGCATCTCTTTATCCATCTACTGTCACAATGTCTCCCTCTCCTCTAGCTCACATCCTAACTAGGAGGCGTAACCACTAACAATATTTACCATCACACCATCAACTTCCATCGTCAGACTCATGTGATACTCTCCAGAACTCTTCCAGAAGATTAAGCAAACTACTTCTTCTGGAACATGCGGACTATGTTTGTTTTGAAAGGAAATAGTTCTCACTTCAACTGTACTGTTAAAATCATTTCTTAGGCAGACACACATCCCAGTGAGCTAGTTTGTGTGAAAAAGTGACAGATTTTCCACCAGATCCTCATTTTCCACCTTTTATGTGTGTAGAACTGTTGCTTTCTTAGCGGAAAAGTTGCCAAATTAAATCAGCTTTCAAAGTTCTTGAACAACTTTTTTCCTCTCGAGGAAGCAACAATTAGTGACTTCAATCACAGTGTTGTAATAAATACCAGACGAGGGAGGCAACCCAGTCCAACCACAGCACCTCATGTTTACCGCTGGCAGTCCAGGACATTCTCAGGCCTTTTTTTTTTAAACCGATTTAAACCTTTTAACTCTGTTTCAAGCTTTCTTAAAACTTTCACAAGTAATTTCTCTAACAACTTTCATGCACTTTAACAGCAATTTCCCATTATTGTAACTATGTCATACCTGGTCCCTCAACTGAATATTGATGTTTATCTTGTTCAGCCCAATCATTCTTACTTAAAGGGAAACCTAATTCCCTTTATTTGCCACTTAATATCACTTTATTTCCAAGGATAAATGTAAAACTGTGGAAAAACTAAATCCCTCAGGGAACAAGCACAAAATAAGCTAGAGCAGCTTGTGGCAAATATCAATTCTAAATATAAATAAACTTCTCCTGTGTGACTTAAAGCCTTAGCTGTGAACAAACCATACATGTGGAATACCATAACTCTTTCCCCATTCTCTGTTTCTTCTCTTTTTTAATCTCCATTTTTCCACCTGTTTTCTTCTTCTACTCTCTATCGCCCACCCCCATCCCTATTTTATACTTCCTCCATCTGCAGATGTCATTCATGGTGCGCATCATTCCAAGTCCAGACTGGTTTGTGGGTGTGGACAGTATTAACCTGTGCGATGGTGACAAGTGGAAGGAGAGCGTGACACTGGAGCTTTTCCCATACGACGCAGGAACTGACAGCGGATTCACCTTCTCCTCTCCAAACTTTGAAACCATCCCTCAGGACAGGATCACACAGGTGAGCAAAGCACACCATTCAAGACTCAAACAACAAAAACATAAAAGTTCATACGCAACTTTGACATCTTCAAACAAACGATCAAACTCTGAAATAATCTGTCTTCCTTTTAGAGTTTAACCATCAGGAATATCCTAGAGCAGAAGTTGAGGTGTTATACCTCTGGAGTACAAAAGCAAAACTTGTTTAAAAGTGGTTAAAAGCTACGATCCACAACTAGGTCCGGAGGGTCCAATGTTCTGCATTATTTCCATGAATCCCTGCTAACACACCTGATACAGGTCAACATGAAATGGTGCAGAGGACGGATAAGTCATTAAAAGTCATTAAACTAGTATGTTTGTGCAGGAAAACATGCGGGACAGTGGAGTCTGGGGACTGGTTTCCTTTAATGACATCTGAAAGCCACCAAGAGTCTGGATAAATCATTAAAGTCAAAATGTTACACTAAAACATTACAGGTTTTCCCTTACTATGGCATCTTCCTCAGTCATTTTAGCACAAACAGAATCTCAACACGATTCAATAGGAAATCAAGATGTCTCTGAGCGTGCTTTTGTCCATTTTTGCTTATCCATAGATCACCTCCTCCTATCCCAGTCACCCCGCCAACTCCTTCTTCTACCCCCGTCTGAAGCACCTACCACCCATTGCCAAGGTCAAGCTGACCAAAATAAAGAAAACCAATCAGATCATCAGCCTGCCAGTGGAGCCTACGCAGTCCAACCTCCTGCCGACAGGAAATGAGATCGAAGAGACGCTCATAAGTAAGTCTGACGAACAATATTAGCTCACCTAGATAAATAAAAAAAGTTATGCTTAAAAACGGCAAAAATGTTTTATACTGTGCTAATGAAACGATGCATTCACATTTGCTTTAAAAGGTAAATCAGTTCAGTTTAAAGCAACAAACACAGGAAGTGCTCAGTGCAAGTGTGTGGAGTGGCTGAAATAACTTAAAAAGTGATTTGAAACACATTTTCAAAATCATTAACTGTGGCTAATGTTTCACTGAGAAACTATGAATCCGACTGAATTGGTTACATATTGTTGAAGCCGGGAATAAGCAATTTTCTATGGATGATACTTAGTCCAGTTCTCATATACACTCAATGTTCAAAACACAAACAATGGGCAGTGATCAGTGCATCCACGCGATTTTCTAAACGTAAAAACAAAAGCGTAAGAAAAAGACAGGAGCCTGTAGGTTCCACAAACTGAAGACGAGCATTTGGGAAACATTACAGGCCACACACAAACTCAATTACTGATAGCAGAAACCAGAGAAGCTGGAAGAAAATGCCAAGGACACATCTGGCATCAGGCGAACCAACCTGACCAAATTTAAAAGATGGAAGAAGTGGAGAAACTTTGGAGGAAAACGGTGATGAGATCAAATGAAGCAAATTCAGATTCGGACACCACATAGGTCACCGTTAGGTACATGTAAGAGGACTTTGAGTTGAGTTACTGAATCTCAGCTTCTAAACAGGAACTGAAACTATCAGAGTCCATCAGAGTAGAATAAAAAGAATTATGTTTTTGCTTAACTAACAACAAACAACATAAAAGGAATAAAAAAACAACTTCTTTTTGTAAAGTTTGGAAAAAGTCAACCTGAGTCCAAATGTGGTTCTCAAATCCAGTGCTGTTGCCATGACGACCCATTAAAAAACAACACAAATCTGTTGGGGTTTCCTGACCAGTTCCAAACTCTCCACCCTGCCCATGCAAGTGTTTATCTTTCCATTTTCCCATAAATCCTCTCTGCACCCCCCCCCCCCCCCCCACACACACACACACTGACCTATAAAGGCAACACTGATGTAAATATTTAGCAATTAGCTGTGAAATTGACATTTAATACAGATTTTTTTTTGCTTTGACAATAAAAAGTACAGAGTGGAGATGATCTGCATGTCAAGAACCTCCGTCAGTGCAGCCTTTAACATCAGTATCACCTTTTAACCACAACGGCAATGTAAAGATGAGTACATATCAGCAAGAAGTTTACAGTTTTGTTGTCAACAGCAGAAGTGGCTAAAGAGCATTTTAAATGAGCCGATATAGGAGATAAAGTTGAGTTGTTTTCCATCTGTAATAGGGGAGGAAACATTTAGCTCAAAACTATTGTTTACAGTGAGGCAGGCTTATACTGCCAAGAAGCAACCAGTCAGCAGAAATGTACTCAATAAATACATGAAGTGAAATAAAAAGTAACTCCAAGCGAGCAGTAAAGTGCCAAGAATTCATAACGAGAAGCCAGAGGTTTTATAAGGAGCTTTTATAAGAATCTTTGTTGAATGCCAGTATTTACTGTAAGTCCCATTCATTGCTTTATGGGCCTTTTTTAGAGGCAAATTCTACTTGAAGCACAGTCATTTTCTCCAACTTTTACTTGCAAAGTCTTCACTTCCGAAAATGAGAAGCAGTATGTCAATAGCGGCTGAGGAGAACGGTTTTGCAGAAGGACAGAGCACCTGAATCCCCCCCTCCTGTTTCCATAGATACCCCTCTGGACTGCGAGGTGTCGGTGTGGTCTCCATGGGGCTTGTGCAAGGGCAAATGTGGAGAGTCTGGAGTGCAACACCGCACCCGCTATGTCATTATGCACCCTGCCAATAATGGCGCCGCCTGCCCCCTGCTGGAGGAGGAGAGAAAGTGCATCCCAGACAACTGTTTATGACTAAGCCAGGACAGGAGGGAGAAGAAGGAGAGGAAGAAAAGGAGAAAGAAGAACGACAGGAAGTCCAGGGAAAGAAGGAAGGGGCGAAGGTCTAAAAACACCAAAAGGTCCACGAGACATCCGTGTGAGACGCCCCCTGTCTGTAGAACTAAGTAAGATACTGATTTACTCTGTCAAACATGGAGAAAATGTCATTTTTCTAAGTTCCACAAATAGATGGGGATGTATTGTAGCAGACCAGCCCAGAAAATGTAGCAGATTATACAGAAAAATAAACCTGAACTCAAAACATAAGGTGGTTATGATTTGGCAGGTCAATTCTGAATGGTCATGCCAATATTTTGAATGATGTGACTTCCAATAATGAAGGATGAGAAAAATTAAGGTAGAATCAGCACAAACAGAAAGCTGACCCACTGAGTCTTATTAAAAAAAATAGTGGTTGATTTTCGTTCAACACAAGTATTTATTGACAGGATTTTGCCTGTTGTGTACAGTCAGTGAAATCTGAAAATAATATGTATTCCTGTATAATATTAGGACACATTTGTAAAACAAAAGTCTTCTTTTTAAAGCACAACTATTTTAACCTAAATATATATTTATGTAAAATGTTTGTATAGCCTCAATAAAGTGTAAATATCTGAAACTAATTTGGGAGTTTGGTGATTTTTGGACTTCAGACTGATTAATCTGTTTTACAGACTGAATTTGTCTTGTTTTTTTCTTCTTTTTTGTAGCTAGAAATCAGAACCTGTTCTGTATTCAAGTGTCTGCTTTGGACCGATGTTAAGCCTTAGTTGCATGCACTTGTAAGAGGTCATAAAGAAGTGCAGCCTGATCTTAAGAAAAGCGCAGGTGTGTCTTGCAGTTCCCTTGAGGTTTGTACGCTCAAAGTAACCCTTGTGCTATCCTAGGAACTTTAACATTGGGAGTTGGGTCATCTAGACCCCACTAGACAGTGTGCTAAACCTTTTTTCTTCAATGATTTGTGATCTTCACTGGTGTCCATGGATTACATGAAATCCTGTCCACCTTTATCTACCTTTGTCATGGTAAGGATAATACGTCAATGTAAGGATCGGGTCATCTGGACCCCATAGGATAGCACAAGGGTTAAGAGAAGTCAAGACAGCTAAACCAGCAATCCTTACAGTATCTGTAAGGATAATGTAAGATACATGGCTTTATAACGTATGGGTAATGCTGTCTTATGGCGCCCTTACACCACACTGTAGTCATCAGTAAGGTAGCGATGGCTCCTTACTAATCTGGTGCTGCACGCACAGGGTGTGTAGGTGATAAGTGTCCCATAGATGTCCACACAAACTACACTCTGACTGTCTGATTCCTCACATGCACTTATCACTTGTACAGCACTAACAGGCCCCTTACAAAGTGTGCAGGATTTGGGGGAATTGAAAATGAAACATCCCAACAACACGCCTGCATGTCACCGACTTCACCCTTACTTACGACTGCTACGACCTGTCACCAACAGCATTCATGTAGAAAAAATATTTATAAACATTTTCACTAACTGCCTCACCAAGCTGACAACAATCTGGATCATTTTGCCCATTTTTTGCCCACAGACACCCCAAATGCACCTGTGTTTCCCTGCGCTGGTCCTTGAGGAAGACTGTTCTGCATTTTTTTAATCCAATCCTTGCTCAAACACATCTGCTTTTGGTGACCGTCATCGTCAGGCTTCTGTAAAGCCTGATGTTGAGCAGAATGAGGTGTACATAAGCAGGTCAGCATGGAAAACACACAGGACCAGGGTTGGGAAACAGTAGACTAAGGCTTAGAGTCCCACTCCAGTCATCTTTTGATCTATTGTAAAAACTGTTCCCAGAGGTCTTTTAGTTAAGATTATGCTCTTTTAGTCTAAATTTAAAAAAACTGTGTTTTTTTTCTAGGGCATGGTTTCTCCAGAGCAGCAGGAGTTCATTAGTTCAGTGTTTTTTAACCGGTGTGCCGCGGCACACTAGTGTGCCGCGGGAGATGGTCAGGTGTACCGTAGGAAATTACCCATTAACTGATCTAAAAACATTTCCCATCTCCAGGATATCAGCTCTTTGTTCATCCAAACAGGCCCTGATAAAACACTGAGTAGTTAGGAATATGAAAGATCATAAAATACTGTTTTCTTTCTGTTTCTTTGATTCCGTTAAAGATATTTTGATAAGAATGACGGTACCGTGATTTAGCCGCAGCTTCAGCTCTGATTTCGGAAAAGTTCTGCCCCTTCAACTGTCTCCACCAATCACTCTTGGAGGCTTAATCACATGTCATCAGTCTGACCAATCAGAAGTGGTTAAAGTCTTCACTTCCTTGTTCCGATTCTGCTCATAAAGTCTCTCAGTTCCAACAAAAATACCAGCTAAAGCTCGTCTTTAGCGATGTAGCTTTCCACAGAATCCGGTGTCAGACCGTGGAACAAGTGAACAAAACAATGAAGCTGAGAGGAGCGAGTCTATCTGCAATCGCACTACATCGGGTTAAAGTGACAATGTCTCAGCGTACAATGGATCTTCCCTGTTAAACTTCTTGAAACCACAACGAACACACAAACAGTTTTAAATCTTCTTGATGAAATCAGAGGTCAACAGTTTAGTTCTCCTTCAAAGTTTGTGTTTATTAACAGCCAAACATCCCAGAGTTTGGTCCAAGACATCTTTCTAACTGAAATACTTTTCTAATAGGGTCTGGGATTATTTTATATGTTAAGCTTAAATAGAAGTAATAACAACATTTGAGAAACAGGATTAAGGTGAAGTGGCCAACAGACACAATTAAACTAAATTCTAACAATTTAATCATCTAAAAAGAAACAAAACATTTTTGTTAAATTTTTTAAAGACTTCATTTTTGATTAGAACAAGAGAAAAATAATAAAACTTCAACATGTTCACTTTTATTGTAACTACAGAAAATATAAATATAATGTTAGTCTTTTTGTGTAAATGTATTAAACATATTGTGATCATACAATTGTTCAAAAAATTACAGTTACCTTTGCACTTACATTGAATATAATATTAAAAAAAATCACTATTTAGAAAGTATATATTTGGTTTTTTGTAAGGTTACATAAAATTGCATGTTAATAAACTGGAAGGAAAAACAACTACCATGGTAAAATTTTAAATATTTTAGTTGAAAATAATTACTGAAAACTAACTTAACTTTTATTACAACTTTTAGAAAAAACAGCAGCAACTTCCAGCTTTTTCTCCCACAATTATCTCAAAAATGTACCTGAGATTGCAGAGGTACTGTACATCAATACAGACTATGAGTTTCACCTTTTTTCAATCTTTGGATGCTGGTGAGCCGCAGGATTTTTGTCAAGGATAAAGAGTGCCTTGGCTCAAAAAAGGTTGAAAAACACTGCATTAGAAATTCACTGCTGAGTTGTGTCCCACACTGTTGGCGTGGAGTAGGTTTGCTCTGATTTCCCATCATCCCTTCGTTTACACGCTCTCCTGCTAGCTTACAGCCTCACTGTTGACACTGAGAACAGTTTTTCGTTTGCTCCTAATACATCACAATCAAAATAAAGATATACTTAGAAAACCTATTTTAATCTTAATTTCCTTTATCTATGTGCTTCATTGTGAGAAAAATGCCACAAAAACATATTAAAAACACCAAAAACATGATTTTCATTGGAGTGGGTCTTTAACTTTGTTGTGATTTAATTATCAAAAACGGACAAAGATGCCTCTCAGGTTTTTGGCTAAATCACTAAATGTAAAAATGTACAAACCATTTAAGCAAAAACCTGATGTAGATTGTGTTAATTCTGCCTCTGTTTTTGCCCCCACTTTATTTTTATTTTGCTTTTCAGAAAAAAAAAGCATTAAGTGATTTTTAAACGTAGAAGAAAAAAAACATCAGAGTCCAGAACTGGATTTTGGCGCAGGAAACCATTCGGGACAGAGCAGCACTTGTTTTGTTTACAGAACATGCCCTTTTACGTAAGTAAACACCAACATTATTAAAGCAGTTAAATTAAAGTAGTAATCAAAACTAAGGGTGGGACAGAAACACTTTTTGGTGGGTGACTTTTTTAAGTATTTCCACCACTAAATCAAATTTCCTCCTCTTCTAGCCTGACTTCAGACTAAAATTGTAATAAGCCCAACAGGCTGATGATTTAAGGATCAGACCATCTGCAAATAAATGTAATATTTAATCAAATATTCGGACAGAAACTGAAGTGACAGGTTCAGCTGGGGCTGTGGCTACATTCTGTTCCAAAGAGATTTCTGTCACTCTCAGTGTGGGTGTAGAAAGATACGGGAGTATTGGTTTTAGCTGATTCTGAATATGACAAGGGTTCTCTCTATGTTTACACTTTAAATGACCCTCTCCAAAAATGACAACAAACACAGTCTAAATCATACAACTCAAGCAACAAAGAACAATGATGAGGGATTTCAAACAATCCCTTTAGATGTTAAGTTTTACATTCCTCACTCCTTAGCTAAATGTCCACAGAACATTTAAAAAGGCTGGACATTAGGTAAAAATGTTGGGATTCTTGGAACTACCAATCACAAAACAACCAGACGGCCGTGTCACACAAGCAGCACCTGGGAGTTTCCCACAGTCACGCCATCGTCAGTCCTCCAGCCTTCAGCCACATTCTAACCCCACAGAGATCCTTCTAAAATGGCTTTGCAGGCCACCGGCTTTGTGCTGCTGTCCTACCTGATGTTGTCAGCGGCCATGTACTTTCAACTCGGAGAGCAGGAAGAAAAATGCATCATCGAGGAGATCCCTGAAGACACACTGGTAAAGGGTGAGTTGCTGGAGCAATCCTCCAGGTTGTCGTTTCCGTGACCATCTGCAAGCATGAGCGCAGAGTGAGATTACAGGTGAAGCCATCCTGTAATATCGTAGGATTTTAATCAGCCAACAGTAAGGTGAAGCTTATACAATTACAGGAAACTATAAATCGGATTTAAATCTGATTTTTGACCTAACACTGTGCAATCCAATAGGTGTGTTCTTTGAATGCTCCAAGCAGTTGGGTTAATGTCTAGCTTTGTGCCCGTCTCACCTTTAGGTCACTTCTTGTTGGTGCCTTGGAACCCGAACATGCCTAGCCACTCCCCTCACCTGGGCGTCACGGTGACAGTTAAAGACCAAAACCAGAAGGTACTGCAGGCTTCTGTTAGCCGCTCTGTCAGAGATCACACAAACATGTCGAGCTTTAGTTCCTGCTGGAATCATTGCCTGATTATGAGAACTGGACTGGGTGAGTGTGATGTCATCCATAGTAAATGGTTTACTTCCAGATTCAATGAAATGAAGTCCATTCAGTCGCCATTTATTATTTTTATTCTTTTGCAATATGGATGCCGCAATGTCTGTGAAATGCTTTGGGGGAGTGAACACCATTTGCGGTACCTATCAGGTGGCTGTTACAGATCAAGTAGTGACAATGCCGTCCAACTTTGCACATGTGCAGTACGGACTGTGCAGTCTTGATCCATAACATGTGGTTTTTTCTAAATTAAAATGAACATTTTAATTATTTTAACATTTTGAGCAGTATTACTGTTATCTTCTCAAGAGCTACTCTGATGGACAAGTGCTGTGAAATGCTTTAGAGGAGGCAGATGCATTTTGCGCATGCAGGGTACCAATCGGGTAGCCGTGACAGGTTGGGTAGCAGTCAGTAAGCAGTGACTGGTCTGAGTCAGTCTGAGTTATTGTTTCTATGGCAACCAGTCTCGCTAATTAGAAGTGAGCTTACTTAAAGTTCAGACCCCTACCACTGAAAGCGGGCTCAGGAGAATCTGTCAATCAACATTTAATGTGAGACCACCCACTTTTATTAAGACATCTGATTGGCCCGTTTAACTTGCAATTAGAAAAAATGTCATGAAAAAATTAGGATTGTTAAGAACATGTAAAAAAAAAAAAGGTATCAGAGCAAGATGGTTATTCTAAATAACAGTTTAATTCTCTATAGAAGTACCGGTATGTGGGATTTTTGGCTTCTTGGAACCAGCGGGTACTTCTTGTTTGGAACGCCGAAAGGGAGGGGTCACTCAATCCAATTCTCATTTACAGTCAATGATTGGGACTTATTCTTTAGTGAACATGGGTCGTATAAAGTAAACTCTTTTTTTATTCTAATATCAAGGAAAATAAGTAGAAATATACTTTTTTTTGTCTGTCCTTCTCATTAGGTTGTGATGTCCAAGCGTTATGGAAAATTAGGGAAATTTACCTTCACAGCTCACATCTCGGGTCAGCACTACCTCTGTTTCCAAACCAACTCCACCAGATTCTCTGTTTTTGCAGCAGAAAAGATGGTAAGACTTAAAGACACACAGGAATAACATCTTTAAAAAATGCCATCCAGTTTCCTGTTTTTACAGCCTCTAATAACATTTTAATGTTTGATAAAAATCTCCACATACATTTATAGAAGCTGCATCTGGATGTACAGATGGGAGAGCACTCCATTGACGCCAGCGCTCAAATGACCAAAGACAACTTAGAAGTTCTCGAGGAGAGCCTCATGCACATGAGGGAACAGATGATGTACATCACCAGGCAGCAGGAGTACCAGAGGGTAGATTAGCTTCATTTCAATAGAGAGGTGGTACGGTGGCCCTGAAGTGCAAATCACACCAAAAAAAATCACTCAAAGCAACATGTTAAAGATCACAACGACAACATTTTTTTTTTTTAATAATTCACTTCAAACATTTCATTTTAAATGCTGATTAGATAATGATGTTGATAGATTATTTTGACATGAAGTTTTTTGTCATGAAGCAATACTGGATATGACCTGTACTAAACTCTTATGAGTATGTGGAAATTTAAGACAAATTAAAAAATAAAATAATAAGAGTAAAAAAAATCAGACGTCATCCTCCAATCATTGATGTCCCATAGTACCTACACTTTCCGGTTTGTATTTCTTTTTTACTATTTAATTCTAATTTCTGGAAGTAACTTTTGTTTTCTGAAACATTTCATTATTATTTTGTTTAATTTTTTTTGGAACTGCATTTCTGTTTCTGGAGTTTTCTTTTGATTTCTAAAATGTAATGTTGTTTTGCATTTTTATTTGTCCAGATATTTAGTATGTTTTAGCGTTGAGTGATTTGTCGGTGTGATGTGCACCTCAGGGCCACCATAGGCTGATCATGGATGATGAAGTCAACAAACAACAACAAACCCAATCAACAAACAATTTAATGTTTTCTAACCTGTTTTCATTATTATCTAACATTAAGAAAGCTGTTTTATTGAATGCCTGACTTTATTTCAATAACTTTTTTGTTTTTTTACACTGTGCATAACTTAGGAAAAGGAGGAGCTGTTCCGGCAGATCAGTGAGGACACCAACAGCAAAGTGGTGTGGTGGGCTGTGGTCCAGACCTCGCTACTGCTCTGTGTGGGTTTCTGGCAGATGAAGCGGCTCAAAGACTTTTTCATCGCCAAGAAGCTGGTGTGAGGACCAACCAGCTCTGCACGTGTATATTCTGTACCATGAAATAAAAATGTGTGATCTGGGCATGCAGGTTGCTGCTCTTGTGGGCTGTATGGGCTGCGGTTGCCATGACAGCTGCTTGATGTTTTCCCTGTCCTTTTTTTTTTTTTTTTAACTTGTCCTGACCAACGACTGAGCAAACAGATGAGAGCTGAAGGTCTTTTGTGTTGGACAGGTTTTACTATTACAATAAGGGGATTGGATAGCCAGGGTGTATTATTTGATAAACCCCCTTTTTGCTTAGAGAGGGGGGGGGGGGGGGGAAATTAAGGGGATACAAGTGCTGAGTTGATCATTTGAGTAGGTTATGATTTTAAGCTTCATAACATTTATACTAGATCTGCTGGAAAGACAAATGTTACATCCAAGAGTGGAAATCTGCCACTAAGATAAGCAAAGGATATCTGTCAGGAGCGAGGGATAAGGCAGACAGGGAGCAGTGTGACAATATGCACGTGCACTAAGGGGGTGGAAATGTTTGCACGCGTACCATGTGTTCATCAGGGGAACCAGATCCTCCCTAGCCCAGCCAGACCAGGAGAGAGGGGGCAGGAGACCCCTGGAGCACCCCAGCGAAGGGACCCACACAGCCCGAGCGGGGGGCCTTGCCCACCCACCCGGGCAGGTGCAGAGGAGGCCCCTCCGGCATCGGGGAGCATGGGCGACCTCGGCGTCAGGGCCCCAAGGCCACAGGACAGGCGCGCTCCGCCGTACCGGGCGGCAGCCATTGGGCTAAAGGTGCTGGACACAGAGACACAGGCCAAAGATGGAGCCAGGACCCAGAGGACCCAGGAGCAGCTCACCACCCAGCCTCCTTAACGTAGGCCAGCCCCTGCGCCCGACCCAAGGAGCTCAAAGGTCACAACACAACCACAGCTCCACCCGTAACCCCACCCCACACACACACACACTACCCTATCCTCTACAGCCCCCTCTCCCAACACGGATGTTTTACCTGTTTTGACAAAATAAGAAACTACAGTTTAGTGTGACATTGTTTAGTAGGGTCGAACAATTAACCAAATATTTGATTTATATTACTAGGATCAAACCAGGTTTGTTAAATCGACCAATACCATTAAAACAAATTTCAAAATTAGATAAATCGATAACTGAATGGTCGGAAAATACCATTTTAATCAAGACATGGTAGATTTATTTTACTATAACATATAAACAACTTGTGAATGGATTTGACATTCATTTTTGTTTACTTGCTTGCTTGAGACATACGTTAATTACACTTGATCATCTAGCAAGAAATGCAAGGAATGATGATCTTCATCTGCACTGTTCAGTACCAAGTATTTCTCTCCGAGTCCCATAGTTGAAGTTTGGACTAATGTCTTGGATCGGTATCAGGTCAGTGAATCGAATTGGAGGGGATCGTTTTAAATTAAACAAAATCGAAAATGACACCCAAAGATATTGAAAAGGAACAGCCGTTAAAATGCATTTTTACAACCCTTTTGTTTAGGCATAATAGGCACAACTACTTTGTTCTTTTTAATCAGGCAGATTTCGCAACACCCCGAAAAAGACCTCCACCTCAGGACTGAACCATCACACATTTGGAAGGGAAAAACGACACTATTTTTTATTATTATTATTATTATTATTATTATTATTATTATTATTCATTAATATATCATTATTATTAAGGAATGCCTCTGGTGTCAAATGAACGCATTAAGGTAAATGACGTTCCAGGATTAACTAATAAATTGCGTTTATTAGTTGGTGCTAATCGGCTAGCTAATTAAGATAGCTAGAAGGGGAAATCCGCCTTTTCAGGGATTATGCAAGTTTACAAATGCGTTATTTTAGGTCTAAAATGTTTTATCTAGTGGGGAATTGTTTTAAACGCCAGTTATTTCGTACAAAAGACTCAAGTGGCAAAATTAATCGAACAAAAAATGAACTTTTTTCCGTTTGTGATAATAGAGCCTCGTGCCAAATTAGCTAATTCGTCTCCACACATACAGCACCAAGTTATGTTAGCCAAACACCGAGATTTATCAACATTTCCCCCTTTATCATCAGCTGTACTAAATACAGGTAGCATGGTCAACTAGATAAACATGTCATATGTTTCGAGAACTACGCAGACATATATATCTGTGATCAATTTGAATAGCGGCAAAATTGACGGCACCTTGTTTTCTTTCATCTTTGCAGGTCTTGAGATGTCGTTTTGGGTCTACTGTAACTCCTGCTTTCTCTCCGCCGCTGCTGACCGTCAGCTGGCCGTCACCACCTGTGGCCATGTTATCTGCAGTGCCTGCTACCAGAAAGGTGGACAAACATGACGCACGAACACAAACAAGATCTGTGATATCGATGCATCGCTACGGCAATACGTTAACTGATCGGACAGAGGCGCCTGTTGGACATGTGGTGTCATTACACGGACACGTAAAAAGTGATGTTTAGAAGAAAGATTGAACCCTTAAAAGTGAAAATGAAGAGGATTATTATCATTACCCTTCCATCAAAGCTTTGGCGTTCTGATTTTCCTTCCGTCCATTCATAACTTAAGAGATAAAACCACATTTATGTTGTTTGGGCTAGATTTGCAGCAACCATCACTTAATGTTCTTGTAGCGTTTTTCTCATGATGAACGACATAGATAACGAAAATTAAGCTTAACATATCATTTTAAAGTTGTTGTTTTTTAAATGGTTAATATATAATATAAAGCTTAATATATCTGTGCTATAGGCAGTAAAGTCTGCGGGTAAAAGATCCCTGCTCCGCTCCATTCTTTTGCATCCGCTTGTAGACGACTAGATCCATGTACGTCTTTGTTTTCCTCATATGAGCTGGCATTTGGCTCAGAACTGTTCGGCTGGATAGCTCTGTTATTGCTCAACATTTTTGTAATGTTAGGTTGGGGGTGTGATAGGCTGTAAGCTAGCGGGAGAGCCTGTAAACAAAGGGATGACGGTAAACATTTTCATCTACAGATCAGAGGCGAATTTCTGACGATGTACTGTCACTCTGCAGAAATGTTCTTGAAAGCGGCTCAGTTTTTTTTGTTTTGTTTTAAAAAATGTATAATCATAATTAAAAGACTTCTGGGAACGCTTTTACAATAGATTAAGAGATGATTAGAATGGGACTGGCATGGCAGTGAAATGTAGACGATATGGGCTTCCTCTGCAGCTACAAAGTCAAGTTGTGATGTGATTTTATCTGTTAGAAAACACAAGGTTAGGCTGGATTTGAACATAGAACAGGACAATGATCCTTGACCTAACCAAAAATAAAGCAAAACTCTTCATCTCTAATCAAATAAAGATGATGATGTGCCCTTAATATAGTGGCGGTCCCACTTTAGGTTCATATGCTACATGTTTAACTCCTGGGCCGAAACACATGATCAGTCTCTAGTAAATGAGTCAGAACTAAGATTTACACAAAACACTAACAAATGTAACCTTTTTTTAGGCAAACAAAAAAACTGTTTAATATGCAGCAGCCAGTGCCAAATATGCCCACTTTCTGACAAAGTAAGTCACTTTTTTTCCTGCCACATTTGAAACAGCCTTTGTTTGTGATGACGTCTCTAAAGCCACTTCAGCTTAGAAGTCGCTGTTGAAATGATTCCTTGTGTGTTTGTTGCAGAGCAGCTCTGAAGTGAAGACTTTGTTCTCCGACATCAACGTCGTGACGACTAAACACTTGACGGAAATCAGCAAAGTTTGTTCAGCGTCTTGATGCACAGCAGCTGCAGCTCACAGCAGCAACACCCGCCATAAGCCGATCTACTGAATACTCTGACTTCCTCTGCTTTGGAATACTACATTTGAAAGAGATTCATTTTCGATTAACAGATTGTTTCACAGCGTGTTCCTCTTTTTTTGCAGGTGATATCATTTCAGTCAAGACACCAGAGAAAGCTGCTGACTCACTACAAGAAAAGAGTACGAGGGTTTTGTCATCCTTTTAAGCCCAGTCAGTTTATATTTACATGTCTGTTGGCTTATAGTTTGAATGTTTTCTCATATTTTTATGGGGGGAATAAATGTGAATAGAACTGAAAACAGCCAGCAGCTTCACTATGGCTTTAATTTCAGAATGAAAAACTGGAAGAAACATTCGTGAAAATGAAGCAAGAAATGCAGAACATGGCAAAGTGAGCTAAAACTAAGACAACCTTTCATTTTTATGTGAAGTTTTTGTTTCTAAACTGCATTAAAACAAACTTTCTTCTTTAAAGGAAGCTGAATGAACAGAGTGTCTACATTGCTAAAATGGAAAAGTCCCTTCAGCATCAAAGGTGCAGCTCCATCTTTTGTTTCTGCAATGTATCAGCTTCATGCTGGAGCTCAGTGTTTTCTCAGTAAAAACAGATCTGAAAGCTGCAAAGCTTTGCATTAAACTATCGTGTTTAGTCATTTTGCAGCACTAATGACTCCAAACATTTTTCACCTCTCACTAGATGTCACCATTGACTCATGAGTGCTGAGAAAGTAAAGTAATTTGGAGCAAAAACTTTCATTCAAGACTTTTTCACACACAAAAAAAACAATTGAAGCTTTAAAAGGTGTTTTAAACAAAGAGTAGACTCAATTTTTTGAACCAATTATGCTTATTCTCAACAAATACTGAAGCAAAATGCATTTTAAAGCATTGGTAAATGTGTATGTCAAAAGTTTAAACACCCTTCTTCAAGTTTCTGCCGCTTGAGTCTTTGAAAATAAAACATTTTCTGTGTATTAGGTTGAATTAAAAATTAATATCTGTCCATTCATTACTTTTTTTCTCATAAAAGACAACACTTGGTTCTGATTCTGAAACCTTTTAGTTCAGTTTCCTGCAACTTTTTTTCAAGACCTTTATGAGAACTGCAAAGTAACATTTCAAAGGTTTTCTTTTTCTTAAGTTTTCCTCACAAAAATGAATGAAAACCTCAATCAAATCTAACCATCAAACCAAAAAACTAAGCTTTCAGGAGCTCTGCCTGTCCTCTCTTTTTAAACTGGTCAGAAACAAAGGATTTCATGTTTGCAGCTGTAAAAGTCTTCAGTGTATGCGTGTTGCTGAAAATCCGCTTTGTTAAACTGCTGAGCTTCTTTTCTTTCTCTCACAGCGCCATGGCGCCGCCTGTGTCACAGATGAGCCGCGCCTCCTACTCTGCACACGTGCAAAAACCGGGTGAACCGTCTCATAATTTAATACCACACTTTGTGTTTTTAGGCTGCCATCCAGTCACCACTGTTCCTGCTATATCCATATTCTGATCTGTCAGTTCAGAAAGAATTGTTTGTTATAGTGTACTCGAGTATCCTGTGAGTTTTTACTGTTTGCTCTGTATCCAGAGTAAAGTTAAAGTACCATTAGCTGTCACACACCTAGGTGTGTGAAATTTGTTCTCCGCATTTGACCCATCCCCTGGTGGGCCGGTGCAGACACAGCCGCGCTCGGGAACCATTTGGTGGATTAACCCCCCCAATCCAACCCCTTAATGCTGAGTGTCAAGCAGGGAGTCTTTGGTATGACTTGGCCTGGATTTGAACACCCGACATTCCATTCACAGGGCGGACACTCTTCCACAAGGCCACTGAGCTGGTAGCAGACTCACCAGTGCGCTCAAAGGTTTAAGATGTCTAAATCTTAATAGAGGAACGTTTAAACAGAAAACCCCTGAGAAAATGTTTAAACTGCAGCTTTTTTCATTTTAGGAAGATAGAAAACACAGATTTTATTTTGTGTGTGTGTGGGGGGGGTCGTTTTACTGCTTCAAAATGATATGTAGCTGAGTAGAGGTCATCACATATTCTGTAATTGTGTTTTTGTTAAATGATCACGTTTCTTTTCTAGCTTGAAATCACATCTCCAAACTATCGTGCAGAGGACGCCTCTTAGTTTGGCCTTTCAGGGACTTCATCTTTCAGACAGTTAACAGCAACAATGATGCATCTTTTTAAAATACTTTTAAGGTTTTCCGATCACTCATCCGTCCACATCTATGCTGCTTCTGGATCCTGAACCTGATTCTTTCACATTGTAACACACATTCTGTGGGCAGTGTTCAAAACCACCACTAGAGTGTGTTGCTTATTTAGGTCTGGTGTCATTTAGGGTCACTTCCTCACATTTTGGTTCCATTTGAGGCAGGTAACCCCCCCAAGCCATGAAACCTTAGAACCAGAACCACATCTGTCTGGAAACCCAATTATTTACCACTGTTTTCTGAGGTTAGCATGCTGGCTGGTACAACAAGAAGACCCTGGTTCGAGTCCCTGCTGGGACCTTTCTGTGTGGAGTTTGCATGTTCTCCCCGTTCATCTCCAGTTTCGTCCCATAGTCCAAAAATCCCACCTCATAGGGTCATTGGTGTCTGTACATTTGGCCTCTTGGTTTACATGTGGGAGTGTGTGATTATGTGGCCTGTTCAGGGTTTACTCCACCTTCACTTAAGGAGCTGGGTTTGCTTCAGCCGCCATGTGACCCCCATGTGACCCCCAAAGGGATGTGATAAAATGACAATAAAGATTTCCTGATTCCTGATTCAGCGGGTTCTGAAGATGGATGAATAGATAGTTAGATGAAGGTCTAATGGATCAAAAGCAAAAATGTGAGACACGTTCATTGTTGGATGACAACATGAGGGGTGAAAGATTTCCAAGATCAACATTACATAGAATCGCCAAGCAACCCTCTCAGAGCTCAGAAATGAATGATCTGCAGTCTGTGGAGGAAGTGAATTTGTCTTCATGCAGAGAAACCACACCATCCATGACAAAAATGGGACACAACACTGACTTTTAACTGTGAGAAGAACTTTACTCCGAACATGCAGCGTTTTATGTCAAGTTTTTTGCACCAGTCAAATATTTTATTAAGGGTAAATGGAGAAACCCCCCCCCCCCCCCCTTTAGTCTTTTAAGAATAAATAATCAGCAGGGACATTTGGTTTCAACTATTTCTATTGGAAATAGAGTTTTATCTTGAATATCACAAGCATAACCTGATGTTTTGTACTCATGAACAGATTTGCATGTCTTTTTCACTATCACTGTATGGTAAACATAGGTGTGTTTCCTCCTCCAACTGGCTTCTAGCCCTGCAGATTCCATACAACTCCCCAGCTCCCCTCCTACGACACTTCCCAGCAACTAACATGTAAGTACTATCCCTCGTCTTCTTCACGTCATTAACCCTCCTCATCTTCGCATGAGCACATGTCATGACGTGATTCCCTATATACTATACCGCACATCACTACTCTCACTACACTGACACTTACTGTACTGCAGACCTCAAGGGACTAAAATAAATTAAAGGACAAGATTGCAGATATTTCATGGTGAAAAATGACAGTTTAGATGATGTCTTCTGTTAAGAATCCCAGTCCCACTGCAGGATTACTTTCACCATTCCAAGTGTTTTATGTGAGTCCGAGCAGTTCAGGTAAAACCTGCAGGGTTAGTTGCAGTTTGACAAGATAAAAATGAGAACTGACGTTTTGTTTTTATGGCTGAACCGTCACTTCAAGTCTGAAGGGCCACACTCTGAATCAGGGGGTTCTCTCTTTGTGTTGAAGAAAAGCATTGTCTGCATCAGAATACAACTTCTGCGTGCAAAAACAAAGCTGATTCATTAGAAGGCAACAATCCAGGTGACTAATAGAAACTAATCTGCTGTTTTTATGTCTCACAGCAATGAAAACACTGAAGTGGATGAAATGAGTCTGTTCAGGAAAGTGAGTGGAAACCGATGCTTCACATTCTCCTGATTTTTGCTATCAGGTTTTATCACACAGGGAAGGAAAGTGTTGAGATAGAGGTTTATATGACATTATTTGACCCTTTCTGTGTTTCAGCCCAGCTCTGTTTCCAGACTGTCAGTTAACAAGCCCCCCCAGGATGGACGAATGGGTACGAGATCCACTCTGTCAAAAAGCAAGCATGACTTCTGGAAGTTTTCTGCAACTTCAAAGTCCATATTTGAATTACTTTAAATCAAATTTGCTGAATGTTTTTAGGAATTTAATCAAAAAAGGATGACCTTTATTTAAAAGATAATAAGATTGAATCATTGACTGTATATGAGAACTGGAGCGAGTGAGTGTGAGGTCAGTCACTGAAAAATGTATACTTCCGGCTCCAATCAAATTCAATCAATTCAGTTGCAGTTTTTGCTATATGGATGCCAGCCATTTTTTGTTGGAGCCAGACAGTGTCAGAAGCATTCGTCTTCTATGCCTGTGTTTCCCTTTCGGGGTCACGGGGCTGCTGGAGCCTATCCCGGCCACACGTAGGCGAAGGCAGGGGACATCCTGGACAGGTCACCACTCTGTCGCAGGGCCACAAATCACACACTCATGCACACTCACATTCACACCTATGGACAATTTAGAGTGACCAATGCTAGTAACGGTGGGAGGAAGCTGAAGTTGCCTAAATCCACGCATGCACAGGGAGAACATGCAAACTCCACACAGAAAGGTCCCCCGTTGGTGTTCTGTTTCAGGTCCCCCAGCCGGGACTTGAACCGGGGATATTCTTGCTGTGAGGCTAACCACTGTCCATCCAATGTCAGCAAGCAAGTCAGCATTTCTATGAAAACCCCTCTCGCCAATCAGGAGAGAGCATGTTGGAAGGCCACACCCCTACCACCTGAAAGTGGGCTTGAAGAATCTTTAAATAAAACGTTTTGAATGTTGGACGTGACACAATATACTTTTATCGAGTCATCTAACTGGTCAGTTTATAACTTAAACATTTTGGGGGAAAAAGGTTTCATGAAGAAAAAGGAGAATTATCCGGAACATGTAAAAAAAAAAGGTGTCAGAGTAAGAATAGTTATTCTGATCAATAGAATGACTGAGTAACAGCTGTTTATTTCTCTATAGAAGTCCCGATAGAGGAGGGGTCACTCAGTCCAGTTCTGGTATACAGTCAATGCTTTTTACACTTGATGCTGGGTTTCACTCTCTGTTCTTAAGCTGCAAAAACCCGTCTGTGTTTTTGGTTTAGTTTCAACAATATTAAAATATTCACAAATTTCTATTTCACTTCTATGACTTTACCTGCAAAAATCGTCCATCATTGAAGTCATTTTCTGCAAGTACAAATTCTGATAAAGAAGTGACACAAAACTGACTCCTTTTTACTTTACAAAAGCAAATCCAAAATATAGAAAGAGCATGTTTGCATTTTTTTGTTGTTGCCATTTTTCATAAAACACAAAAGAAGAAAAAGCTGCCTGATAATCACTGAATGTGATTTGGGATTTTAATAGTATAGATAGCATCGTTTTCTGGACTGGAACACTCAACTGTGTCCCAGCACAATAATGGAGGTTACATGTGAGTTATTAAGAGTCCATCACCACAGTGAAATAAAACATTCAAGGCCCGATGTCATGGCGAGTTCATCAGAAGGTCAGACTGAGAAGCGGAAGAGCTTCATCAAACTCTACAGGTCCAGATTTGATGGATGTATGTTAGTGTTCCTGAATGTGCAGTCAGATGAACAGCTGCACTCAAACAATGTTTTCATCAGAAGAAAGCAAAGTTAGATTTTTGAAAAGTTAGATGCTTTTATTTGTTTTGATGGACCTGATAGAGCTGCATGAGTTTTTTTTTGTTTTTTTTAAATCTTTAACGAAGCAGTTCTTTTTTGATCAGGTGGTTTTATTCATAGCTAAAATAAAAACGTATAGCTTTTTGTTAGCACTTTACATTTAGCTGTGACATTATTGTAAAATATGTTCATAAAAGATGTAAGGTGATGTCTATGATTTTTACTTGTGTTAAACATTAACATGGATTCATCTGATGTTTTTGCCCAGGCGCCGTCTCCAGCAGACCGTCCAGCCAAAACATGCTGGGCTTCCACAGCAGCCAGTCCCCCTCAGTCAGGTGACAAACTCTTTTTACCTCGTTTTTAAAGACGCAGGACTGATTACACTTGCATGCTAGCTAGCTAATACTCCCATAGTGTCTCAAGGAAGACATGGCCTTGGGCAGAAAATGTCCTTTTCATACAGTTCAGTAAACTCGATGATACTGACAAAAAGATGTGGTTTGATTTCGAAGATTTGAGCTTGTGAAAAGTAACATAATGCAGGAAGGAGTGGCTGGTAATTTCTCTGACTGAGCAACAGTCAACTTCCATTGACTGTATAGATAACTGGACTGAGTGACCCCTTCCCCTGGTGTTCCAAACAGGCTCCAAGAAGCTAAAATCCCATCGACTTCTATTGAGAATTAAACAGCTGTTACTCAGTCATTCTATTTTTAGAAAGAACAGTCTTGATCTGATACCTATTTTTTTTATACCTTTTCTTGCTAATTTTAATTTCTTACATAAAATCTTTTCTTTGTTGCAAGTTTTCCCATTTATAAACTGGCCAATCAGATGCCTCATTTATAGTTCTCAGGTTGAATGTTTGAACCGTTTGACCAATTATACCAAGCCAGCTTTCAAGTTGGGTGGTGGTGGTGGTGGGGGTGTGTGTGTGTGTGTGTGGGGGGGGGGGGGTTAGTGTGAAAAAATGGCGACTGAATTAACTTAATTTTGTTGGAACTGGAAGTAAGTTTTTCTATGGATGATGTCACACTCATTCACTCCAGTTCTCATATAGTCAATGGTCCCAAACATCCTCTGACACTAAGGGATTATTCAGAAGATGCTGAGAGACATAAACACAACACCAATGTTGCTCCAACACATGGCAGTACCATCAATGAACAGGATTTTAAGACATCTTTAGGCTTTTTCATGAATATTTACATTTTTATATAATTCACTTGTTTTCTGGAGAATGTTTAATAAGTGTCTCAAATCAAAAGGTTTGCACACAAAACTGATTTGTATGTTTCTGTAGAAGTTAGCATTTATTCTCTTGTGAATGTCAGTGTCCTTCATATTTCTAACAGATGTCCTCTCTCAGTCACTTTCAGGGAGCCCCTTTAACCCCAGAGCTGTCATTCAACCACAGCTCCGCATGGAAGTCTCCCATCTTCAAGCCTTCATCCTCCTTCAGAGGCTCCATGTCGTCTCTAGTCTGTCCATCTCCCTGACAAACACTCAGTAACTGTCAGGAGGTTTGCAGATGTTCAGGATTTTCCCCTATTCTGAGAAAGTTACTTCTCCGATTGTGCGTTGGTCCTAATTTCCCTTTAATGTGTTCAGCTAGAACCCTGAAATGTATCGTCAATGCACTGTCTATGAATGTATTATACCAGTCTGCATATATTCTGAGAACAATTATTTATAATTAAATGATTATTTGATCAAGTTCTTTGTAAAGTTTGCTTTCTAAAATCCAGGGCAAGTCCTCCAGTAATCCACAGAAACCAAGTGGCTTTGAAACACAAAGCTCTACAAGCTGTTAGCTAAAGGCCCATCCTGATGTGTCCGGACCTGCCAACCCGAGCGCTTCTGTAATGGTGAGCAGGTATTCTGACTTCAAAGTGCTCTGTCACAATTGATCACAATACAGAACACACAGAAACTCTCACTCCCTATGGGTTTGAGTCATTGTACTATTCAAGATGTACACTGACACACCGGTTTAACTACTGAAAGCTTAATACTTGACTTTATTTGCTGATCTGTTGTTTTTTTTAGTGATGGGGTAGAATTTTTTCTAAAATATTGATAGTAATAATAATTGTTTACAACCAAATATTCTAATAAAGCTATTTATTGTTGCAACCTAGAAAAACAAGTTAGCATTAGTTTAAACTGCAAATTTAGATGCACATGATCAGTCGACCACCTATTGGAGGGACTGAAGGCTCGGTTCCTGCCTTGCCTTCCCGAGTCACAGTGTCCTTGGGCAAGACACTAAACTCCACATTGCTCCTGGTGGTTTTAGCTGGGCACCAGTGGAGCTGCCATCATTGTGTGTATGCATCAGTGAGTGTGACTGTGAAGGACTTTGGGCCTTAAAGGATAGTAGAAAAGTGTTATAGAAGTGTTAGGAGTCAGCGCTCTGTGTCCCCCTCTGGTCACCGGTGGAAGCCATCCCCAGACTATTGACTGACTACATCTCCCAGCCGCCTCAGCACCTAGTCCCCGGATGCTGCTCGCCTGAATCCTATTGACAATAATCCACCTGAGCAGAAGTATTGTTTGTGTCTTTCAGCCTGCGTTATTGATTGTTTCCATCTGGATTTACCTGACCCTCATTCTACCTTGACTCTGATTGCCTGCGGCCTGACCCTAAATAACCAAAGCCTAAACTCTGAAACCCCTATGCTGGTGTTTGACTCTGCCTTAGCTCTACGGACTCATAGTGGTGTTTGACTCCTGCTCTGTCAACCCATCTGTCCAGTACACCTGCTGCACTTGGATCCAGCCGTCTGCATGCAATGACATCAAGTTTACGTCTTCACAGGGCACATATCACTCCAGTTTTCTTCTCTTCACATTGGCTACAGGATACATTTAGAATTCATTTCAACATTTTAGCTTGAACTTGTAGGGCTTTAAATGGACAGGGCCCCCAAATATAATTCAGAATTGCTGACTTTCTACACCTGTGATCGTTCCTAACAGTTGTAGGGCGAGTACCTCCTGAGAACCTGGTTTAAAGGTTCTGTCCTTCCAAGCAGTAGCCTGGTTAGACTCCCTCTTCCCTGCCTTTAACCGTCCCTGTGACTCAATCTACTGATTCTTTTAACCCTTGTGCTATCCTATGGGGTCCAGATGACCCGATCCTTACACTGACGTGTTCTCCCTACCATGACAAAGGTGGATAAAGGTGGAGAGGATTTCATGTAATCCATGGACACCAGTGAAGATCACAAATTATTGAAGAAAAAAGGTTCAGCGCACTGTCTGGTGGGTCTACATGACCCAACTCCCAATGTTAAAGTGCCTAGAATAGCACAGGGGTTCCTAAAACAATCCTATTCAGACAAGCTTTTAGTTCATTTTGCAACTACCTGCCTTGTCTTTGGAAATGTTATTGTATCTTACTTATTTTGTTGGATTTATACATTTTATTTGTACGTTGTGAAACACTTTTTTATTTTATCGATAAATAGTGCTTTATAAAGAACTACTTCATTGCTCTGCACGGATCTGTGACCTTCAGCATGGAAGGTTTTTCAACAGTACAGAGACACGACAACAAAAGAATTCAACCCTTTTCCAAAACTTTACATAAACGTATGCCTTTTATTACATTCTTTGTGGATTCCTTATCTAAACAGGAGCTCAGAGCTCACGCTGAGTTATGGCGCAAGTGTCCTTCAGATTTCAAAGGTCTGCACTGGTTGTCCTGCAACAACACCTTTTACATTCACAAAGATAAGCCGGGATAATGTGGGATAAGAGAACGCCTTGATTTACTGGCTCATACAGGACCGGACATAAAGAAGACGGGGAAGATGCCCCGATAACAAGGCACTTAAAGCAAAACCGTTAACTTTGGACATCTGCGTCTTCGCCCTTTCCAATGGAACTTCAGTGGCACGACTTGTTATTTCACCCTCAAATCTGTTACAAAACAGCTGCAAGTGAAGGCATAGACTAGTGTATCTAGAAAGCAACATGATATCATCTGAAGTCATCTCAACAAGAAGAAGCTCCTGCAGTGAAGCGGGCAGCGAGGACGCCCGATGTGTTCAGACAGGCCGCTTCTTTCTTTGCAGGCCTTCGTTTCTGCCTCTATTGTCAGCGGTTGTCAGGGTGGTGAATAATGTATGTTTGAGAGGGCTCAGGTGGGACTGCCTGCTCCCCTGGCCTGTGCACGCAACATCCAGACCCTGAATGGGCCTGTGCCAAGGCATTGTGTGCGTGCATGTGTGAGGTTTTGTGCAAAGCCAGTGGGCCTGATCCTCTCCTTTGCTCCAGCGGGATTTAAAGTCGTTTCCTGTCTTTTAAGGTCCACTTAGAGAGAAACGACTGCCTGGGGCAGCCTGGGCTATCATGGTGTCACACGCTGACAGGGAGAAGACTAAATCAGCGTAATCTCTCCCTTATGCACAAATGAAGATGCACACCAGGTCAAAGCTTGAGCTGTTACTCTGACACTTTAACAAGGAAAGTATTGATGAGCAAATGTTTCTACATATACTGTAAATTCTCATGCTTCCTCTTTTTCTGAATGCCTCTAGGCTGTACAAATGAGCTCTGCCACTTCAGAGAGCTGAAGAAAACTATTTTGATGTCAGCGGTAATTACTCACCAGACTGTCCACCCCTCCCTGCTCTCCCAGCCCCTTCATGCCCATCCATCCTTTGTGTGTGCGTGCATGTGTGTGTTTAAGAGAAGGAAAAGCTTCTCGCTTAATCTGATCCAGACTTCACACTTTGTCACTCCGTATTTTAGACTTGTACCTTTGGTGCTGTTACTGTAATCCCCTTTAGGCAAGACATGACATGAGCTAAATGATTTCACGCCAGAGCTATTTGTCTTTCCGAGGCGAAAAAAACGTGTTTGGTTCTTACGCCCATGAGGCCCAACCTGTGATCCCCATCACTTTTACTCTTTGCAGCAGCTCGACGCGTTTTTCGAACGTTCCCATGGACTGTCCTTGTCACATCAAAATATAGACGTTTTCACAAACTAAAACCAAACTACTTCCTTAAAAACAAACTCAATAAATCATCTCATTCACACAAGTTTCACGATATAACATTTGACTAAATTCTTAGATGATAAGTTTTTCTTTTACTGGTGTCTCCACTTACCTGATTAGATATGACATCTCAGTGAAAGGGTTTTATTTAAGATTAAAACAAAAAATCTTTCAAGTTCAACCATTGACTGTATAAGAGAAGCAGAACGAGTGAGTGTGATATCACCCATAGAAAATGGCTTTCTTTTAGCTCCAACAAAATGAAGTCAATTCAGTTACTACTTTTATCAAATACGGATGCTACCGTGTTGAAGCCAGATGACATCAGCAACCAGTGATTGGTCCAAATCAGTCGTTTCTATGCCAACAACACTCACCAATCAGGAATGAGCTTGCTGGAAGTCCACACGCCTACTTCTTAAAAGCCAGTTCAAAGGGGAATCTGTCAATCAAACATTTCAAACGTTTGGCGTAAGACAACCTGCTTTTATTGAAGGATGTGATCAGTCAGTCTAAGACTTAAAAAACTTGCAATTAAGAAAAATATATTGTGACAAAAAAAAAGAGGATTATCAAGAACATGTTAATGAAAATGGTTTTCCTGACCAATAGAATGACTGAGTAACAGCTGTTTATTTCTCTATAGAAGTCTATGGGAGTTTGTCTTTTGAAGCCAGCGGATAGTTCCTGTTTGGAATGCCAGGGGGGAGGGGTCACTCAGTCCAATTCTCATATACAGGCAATGAATCAAAAATTGTTGACAACGTGTGACTTATGTAAAAATATTCTTTTTTATCATAAAAGCGGTAGCAGAGCCTTAAGATTAGTTCATGACTGTGTTAACACTGCACTTGATATCTGTAGCGTAAAAAGGTCTTCACAAAAAGGAGAAAATGATGAAAACAACAGCCAGTAGCAGGCCACAGAAACCATCAAAACCACAAGCCACCCTCTAGTTGTATGTCACAAACATCCAATGATGGAGTCTGAGGTGATAAAACTGCATGTGGAGAACAAAATTAGCTCAAATGAATGAGTAAGGTATAGTAGGTATCAGGTATAGTATCATATACATTTATTTTTTAAAAAGTGCAAATTCATTTATTAATTTATGCATCTGTCCAGCCATCTTCTGAACCCACTAAATGAGTCTCTTGGGTAAACTTTGGTGAAGGCGGGGTACACCAGGAACAGGTTGTCACGTCACCACAGGAATGCACAATTACACTCACACGCCCACCCCACCTAGGGGTAATTTGGAATTACTAATTAACCTATGAAGCATGGAAACCGGATCGCCCAGAGAAAACTCACATATGCACGTGGAGAACATGCAAACTCTGCACAGAAAGGACCCAGCTGGGATTTGAAGCAGAGCCTTTTCACTGTGAGTGCTAACCACTACCTTACAGTGCAGCCCTGTCTTACATTCATTAATATAATTTTCTGAGCAAGCTTTTTGGGAAAGAGGGTCCAAAATAAAACACTATAAATGTCCTTTTTTCAAACAATCAAAAGGATTGCCATAACAGTGGAGTGGACGGCCCAAATGCAGGGGAATGTTCCCAAAGATTCAGGTCAGCCTCTTAGTGTGACTGTGTACCTAATGTCTGTCTCACTTGACGCACACCTGTTCAAATGCTCTGCTTTTGTAGAGGGTGAAAAGGATGCGGTTGAGGCGCGCGTGCACATACCTGCACCAGCAAACACCACTCAAGGTGGTTTTGTAGCAGCTCAGTGGGACAGAGCGGAATGGGGGCGGCTTATGAGTCAAAGAGGAACAGGTGAGGATCGGTGACCTGAGCACTCACAGATTCCTTCAACACACAAAAACACAGGCGCCCCACATGTGAAGGCAGGCCTCTGTCTTTGAAAAGGGGCCTTCCTCCCTTAAGTCTGAGTGAAGTCAGCTCAGCTGTGGAAAGATTTCTTTCCTGTCGCGCACGCTCACTTCCTTATCAGACCCAATCCCATTCAAGCACATACCACCCTGTCATCTTGGTGCCCTCTGAAGCAAATGCAGTCCATTTTTCTTAAAGTCCTACTCCAATCATGTTTTAATCTATTTTCAAAGCGTTCCCGTGGTCTTCTGATCATGATTATGCCGTTCTTTGGCCGAAAAATAAAAAACATGTGTATTGTCCTAGGACATAGTTTCTGCAGAGCAGGAGCTCATTCCCTAAAGTTGTGGTGGGAAGTAAGCCTTCACTAATTTCCCATCATTCTATTTTTTACACTACCTCCTGCAACTCACACCCAACCTAACATTACCGGTGCAATAAACATGGCGAGCAATATTGAAGCTATCCAGCTATATAGTTTCGATCCAGATTCCAGCTCAGATGAGGATAACAAAGACGTACATGGATCTAATTGACAGCAAGTGGTTTCATCAGTACGACCCGGAGCAGGAAGCTTGGGGCTTGCTGATTGTAGGTTTTACGTAACAACTGCAAGCTTTTTGTTGGCTCCTGTACAACAAAGATTTGACTACAGAAATACTCAGAAATGCAGTTTTAATCTTGATTTTCTTTACATATGTCCTCTGTAATCATCAGAAAAATGCCACAAGAACATGTTAAAAACACAATTTTAATTGTAGTGGGTCTTTAAAGAGCGTTTCTTCCTGTCAGTCTGTACATCCAGACACAAACTTGGCAGGAGATGCAGGAAGAAAAATATCACAGAAAGACAACACTGAGATTATGAGGCTTTTGTCACGGCTCTGTTGCAGACTTTAGAGACTTTAGTTCCCTTCCCTGAAGCCAGGTTTCTTTCTTTACTCACCCTGTCTGTCCACATCCCTCTCTTCTCACGAGGGTAAGGTAAACATTTGCTGCAGAGCTTTTGGAGGAAGAGTGGAAGAAAGATGGAAGCCGCCTGTTGCCCCTTTTTCGTGTTTTGTTTCCACAGTTTTCATGTCTTTGATGCTGTGTGAAGGATGAAAAGAAGGAGATGCACAGAGTGCTACAGTGCAGGTGTTATGTTCTGGAACGTGTCATGCATTCATGTGTGTTTTCCTGCCTAATAACTGCACTGTTGCATGTGCAGTTAATTGAAATATCTCTTATCCTGGTGATTACTGATTACTGGCATGTGTTTTTCTGCTTTCTCTGAGCTCATGTGTTTACATCCTCTCGCAGGTGTGCGTGTGTGCGTTTGTGTGTGTTGAGCCCTTCATGGTCACTGACTTCTTTCACCTGAGTGCTTCTTTCTCACTGAAAAGGGAGTTGATGGTAAAAAAAAAATCCTTTTGGACAGCTTCTCTTCATCACCAACCACAGCTGCTGTTGACTTAAGCGCACAGGAATCTCTTCCAATTGGTTCACACCCTTTTAACCAGCCAACTGAACACAGTAGAACCCCAACCCCCCTCCAGCAGAGAGCACAGGGCAGTGACCAAAGCACCAGGCATGCGCCACAGATATAGATGTAGTAGATTTAGAGCAACAAAACTCACATTTTCCTCAATAACACGTTGAAATCAGTTCACAAACAGGCAAAAACTGGACTGCTAAAGCATTAACCCTTGAGAAAAAGCTAAAAAAAATGTTGGAAGTGAATATTCACATGTTATTAGGGTTAGAGTCTAAATATGTGCGGGTATAGCGACAATGTTCATCTTGGCTGCATGGATTACGTGTGGCCAAGGTAAATTTCCATCAGTTCCATCAGTACAGTGGGGCAAAAAAGTGTTTAGTCAGCCACTAATTGTATTGGTTCTCCCACTTAAAAAGATGAGAGAGGCCTGTAATTTTCATCACAGGTAAACCTTAACTATGAGAGACAAAATGAGAAAAAAAAATTCAGAAAATCACTTTCTAAAAAATTTATCTGTAAATTATTGTGGAAAATGAAGATTTGGTAAATAACAAAAGTTCAGCAGTCAAACATTTTCTGTAAGTTTTCACAAACTACTGCTGGTATTTTGGCTCATTCTTCCATGCAGATCTCCTCTAGAGTAGTGATGTCTTGGGGCTAGATACTTGTTTACCCCACTGTAAATTTGTGCGAACAACAAAATGTATCTTTCGACATGGCACGGGGCAGACTGGTCAGACTCTGATTGTGGGTTTGTAGGTTTGACTCCCACACCGCCTTTTAATCTGCGTTGAAGTGTCCTTGAACAAAACACATTATTATTCATTATGTGCATAGCACTACGTGAATAGAACTGTAACTTAGGCCTTGGAGAAGTTAAACGTGTATGCTGTAGTAGTTTGATTCTACAACTGTTTTCTTCTAACCCTGGGCAACCCAACAACAATTTTCTTCATGGCTAATCAAACAAGCTAAAATATCTAGGGTTAGGGTGCATGATGATGCAGTGGTTAGCGCTCTTGCCTCATAGCATGAAGGCTTCAGTCCAAGTCCCAGCTGGGGAAACTCAAACAGAACCACCAACAGGGGACCTTTCTGTGTGGAGTTTGCGCGTTCTCCCCGTGCATGTATGGGTCTTCTCTGGAGACGCCGGCTCCCTCCCACTGTCCAAAAACACGTTTCTATGGTAACTCGGAATTGTACCGAATGAACAAAATAGCTAGTTATTTGGACAAATTTGAATTTTTTTTGTTTTTTATTGGGAAGAATCAATTAACAGCTGCCAAAAAATGAAAGATAAAAACCTAAAAATAAAAAAATAGAAGAAAAGAATAATAAAAAAAAAAAACAATAAATAAAAAAACAAATTAAACAATCAAAAACCAAAAACAGAGGCAGGTTTAACCCAGGTTTAACTCTGACCAGGTTTGGGTTCTCCAGAGTTAAACCTGGTCAGTTTGAATATCTTTTAAATGTTATGACTATTTCTAAAGAATTCATTTTTTTAAAGGTCTAAAGCAGGGGTCACCAACCCTGTGCTCGCGGGCGCCAGTGCGGCATCTTGGCTTCCAGTGGGGAATCTTGGTTGTGTTAAATCACTCACCATAAGTGAGGAAGCTGTGAGTAGAAGTGAAGTTAATGCTGTTTGGCTAGTGGTGGGTGTGTACAAAATAAATGGACTGATGATTGTCCGCTAACTTATGTGAGAGTCATTCTTGACAAACTGGTGCTGTGCTTTGCATGGGGCAAGGGAAGCAGATGCAGACATGTCCAGTGTGGCCGCCACCAAGTAAAAAGATAGTGCAGGGGTGTCCAATTCCAGGCCGGTGTCCTACATGTTTTCCATTCAACTTGGCCTTGAAGCTCCTTATTTGCTAAACGCACCTGATTCAGGTAATCAACACAGGATCAAAGACACACTCAGGACCAACGACACACACACAGGACCAGAGACACACACAGGACCAAAGACACACACACAGGACTAAAGACACACACACACAGGACTAAAGACACACACAGGTCCAAAGGCACAAACACAGAACCAGAGACACACACAGGGCCAAGGACTCACACAGGACCAAAGACTCACACACAGGACCAGAGACACATACAGGTCCAAAGACACACACAGGACCAAAGATTTACACACAGGACCAGAGACACACACAGGACCAAAGACACACACAGGAACAAATACACAAACACAGGACCAGAGACACACACAGGAACAGAGACACACACAGGAACAGAGACACACACAGGAACAAGGACTCACACAGGACCAAAGACATACACAGGACCAAAGACACATACAGGTCCGAAGACACACACAGGACGTAAGATTCACACACAAGACCAGAGACACACACAGGTCTAAAGACACACACAGGAACAAAGACACACACACAGGACCAGAGACACACACAGGACCAAAGACACACACACAGGACTAAAGACACACACACACAGGACTAAAGACACACACAGGTCCAAAGGCACAAACACAGAACCAGAGACACACACAGGGCCAAGGACTCACACAGGACCAAAGACTCACACACAGGACCAGAGACACATACAGGTCCAAAGACACACACAGGACGTAAGATTCACACACAAGACCAGAGACACACACAGGACCAAAGATTTACACACAGGACCAGAGACACACACAGGACCAAAGACACACACAGGAACAAATACACAAACACAGGACCAGAGACACACACAGGAACAGAGACACACACAGGAACAGAGACACACACAGGATCAAGGACTCACACAGGACCAAAGACATACACAGGACCAAAGACACATACAGGTCCGAAGACACACACAGGACGTAAGATTCACACACAAGACCAGAGACACACACAGGTCTAAAGACACACACAGGAACAAAGACACACACACAGGACCAGAGACACACACAGGACCAAAGACACACACACAGGACTAAAGACACACACACACAGGACTAAAGACACACACAGGTCCAAAGGCACAAACACAGAACCAGAGACACACACAGGACCAATGACTCACACAGGACCAAAGACTCACACATAGGACCAGAGACACACACAGGACCAAAGACTCACACACAGGACCAGAGACACATACAGGTCCAAAGACACACACAGGACGTAAGATTCACACACAAGACCAGAGACACACACAGGACCAAAGATTTACACACAGGACCAGAGACACACACAGGACCAAAGATTTACACACAGGACCAGAGACACACACAGGACCAAAGACACACACAGGTCCAAAGACACACAGGAACAAATACACAAACACAGGACCAGAGACACACACAGGAACAGAGACACACACAGGAACAGAGACACACACAGGATCAAGGACTCACACAGGACCAAAGACACACACAGGATCAAAGACACATACAGGACGTAAGATTAACACACAAGACCACAGACACACACAGGTCTAAAGACACACACAGGAACAAAGACACACACACAGGACCAGAGACACACACAGGACCAAAGACACAAACACAGGACCAGAGACACACACAGGACCAAAGACACACACACAGGACTAAAGACACACACAGGTCCAAAGACACACACAGGACCAGAGACACACATAGGAACAAAGACACAAACACAGGACCAGAGACACACACACAGGATCAAGGACTCACACAGGACCAAAGACCCACACAGGACAAAAGACACACACAGGACCAAGGACTCACACAGGACCAGAGACACACACAGGACCAAGGACTCACACAGGACCAGAGACACACACAGAACATCACACACCAATCAGAAAAGAACTTATTGCTAAAAATGATGTCAGGAATTCAGCTTTAAAAATGTGATTATTTACTAATGTTTTACTAATTATTAATATTTTCTTGACTTTGTCTGTTCATATTTGCATCATTTGACAGAGTATATTTATTATTCTGGATTAATATTTTTGTCTTTTTATTCACACTTATCTTTAAAAAGCTAAAGTTAAGGTAAAGTTTTAAAGTTTTAAAAGTTTAGCTTTATTGTGTTCAATAAATGTTTATCTTGTTCGGCCCGCAACCTAAAGTACCCCCCCCCCCCCCATGTAATACAAGTCTAGACAATTCATGTTTTTGTGTAAAATGAGCAAATAAACATAGGGCACACAAAATGGCATCCTCAAATTGTGTTTGTGTGTGTGTGTGTGTGGGGGGGGGGGGGGGTCAGGAGGTTTCTAGTAAACGGGTCCTGTGGCGCCCTTCATACCACTTAGTGCCCATGAAATAGCCCTCAGTCTCAAAAAGGTTGGTGACCCCTGGTCTAAAGTCTAAAGAAAAGGTACTAAGTTAACTTAAGAAACATGGTTAAAGCAGAAGTTTTCAATGATTTCTTAATAAATTAGAGATTTACTTGATGTCAGTTTTCAGCTTTCAGTTTTTTTATAGGAAGGATTATAACTATTATACACTGAACAAAACAGCAACACTTTTGTTTTTGCTCCTATTTGTCTTGCGATTAACCTGAAGAGCTGAAACATTTTCTTAAGCACAAAATAACCATTTTTCTTAAATATTGTTCTCAAATCTGTGCTAGAGAGCACTTCTCTTTTACTGAGATAATCTATCCCACCTCACAGGTGGGGTAGATGCTGATTAGAGGGCGTGTGATTGCACAGGTGTGTCTTAGACTAGCCGCAATAAAAGGTCACTCTGAAAAGTGTCGTTTTGTTTTATTGGGGGGGGGTCTGTGGACTCTGGCAGAATCTGGTGGGATCACTATTTGCCTCCTGCAGTGCCACAACTCTTTGGCATAAAGTTGATCATCGTTGAGTTTCGTTTTATTTTTTTTTATATATTTATTTTTGGAAATAGCTTCAGGAATTGTGTTTTAAATTGTAAAATGTAACCTTTTTAAAAAAATTATTTTGCTTTTTTAATTGTCTTTGCGATCTTTAATGTTTTTTTTGCTTTGAGTGATTTGTCTTCACTTGCCACCATAGACAACTGAGACATTTCAGTTAATTTGAAGAACATCTTCACTTCAGCAGAGTCTGAAGCTGTCCCTAAAAAGAAGATATGACCAAAAAAAACCCCAGCTTTTTGTGCCATCCTGCTCCTAGTCTGTAACCTGCCTTTATACCTTCTGGCAATGGCCTGTCCTTTCTAGTGCTTTCTTTCATCATCTTTCTCTCCTAAATGAGTCAGAGAGAAGAGAGACATTGTGCCTTCACACCCTCCATCTGCACGCAACGCTTGTCCATCTGTCATCCTTGCAGAAAGGCTCGCTGACAGATGAAACGCTGACTGCAGCTCCCTCAATGAAAGCACTATTTAGAGAAGAGTTCACAAAGTAACGCTGCTGCAGGGAGCTGCCCCCCACTCAAGCTTGTCCTCCTCTCTCCAGGTTTGTTCCCCTAAAAGAGGAAGATCCAAGCTGGCTTGACACTGCAATAGGGGGGCCATGATTACTTGGTACACTGCATACAACATTTAATTGAACATGAGTACAAAAGATAAAACTTTATTCAATAAATCTCATAAATACAACAAATACATTAATTAATTATTAAATTAGGAGTAAATGACTAATTACCTAGGTTTAACTTTGCTTCCCACTTGTTTTATCGAGTAAAGCTGGTTTAGTCAGAATTCTGATTTCCACAAATAGGGAGCAGAGCTGCAAAAATGTTCAAAAGTCACAGAACTACGGCTCCTACTTAAATACAATTAGAAAAAACTTTAGAGACCAACTTGGTTGATGCATGTTACCCTCATTTCTTATTCTGTTTTTGTACTGCTAGAATATTCTTTTTACCCAGCTCTTGAATAATGAACAAAATTATTAATTACTAATTCTGGGAAAAATAATATATTTTTAATAAGTTTTGCGTCCCCCCCCCTAAAAAATGTCCTAATAGTACTCTGTTAATTTCCAATCTAACTTTTGGGTTGGATTTGAAATTGGTTTATTTCAAACAGTAAAAATATGTTTAAAAATTCTAAAGATGACACAAAAAAGAGATGTACTCACCGGCCACTTTATTAAGCACACCTGTCCAACTGCTCGTTAACTCAAATTCCTAATCAGCCAATCACATGGCAGCAACCCAATGCATTTAGGAACGTAGACATGGTCAAGACGATCTGCTGCAGTTCAAACCGAGCATCACAATGATTAAGTAATGTGATTGAAGTGACTGAACGTGGCATGGCTGTTGCTGTCAGCCGGGCTGGTCGGAGAATTTCAGAAACGGCGTATCTACTGGGATTTTCACCCACAACCATCTCTAGGGTTTACAGAGAATGGTCCGAAAAAGACAAATTATCCAGAGCGCTGTAGTTCTGTGGGCGTGAATGCCTTGTTGATGCCAGAAGTCAGAGGAGAATGTCCAGAATGATTCCAGCTGATCGAAAGGCAACAGGACCTCAAAGAACCACTGGTTCCAACCTGCAGAAGAGCATCTCTGAATGTACAACACATCCAACCTTGAGGCATATGGACTACAGCAGCAGAAGACCACATATGGTGTCAGCTGTCAGCTACGAACAGGAAACTGAACCTACAATTCGTAAAAACGTTGTCTGGTCTGATGAGTCTCCATTTCTGCTGCCACATTTGGATGGTAGAGTCAGAATTTAGTGTCAGCATTACGAAAGCATGGATCCATCCTGCCTTTTATCAATGGTTCAGGCTGGTGACGGTGGTGTGGTGGAAGATATTTTCTTGGCACACTTTGGGCCCCTTAGTACCAATTAAGCATGGTTCCAACACCACAGCCTACCTGAGTATTGTTGGTGACCATTTCCATCCCTTTATGACCTCAGTGTAGCATCTTCTGATGTCTCCTTCCAACAGGATAAGGCACCATGTCATAAAGCTGGAATCCTCTCAGACTGATTTCTTGAACATGACGATGAGTTCACTGTCCTCAAATGGCCTCCACAGTCACCAGATCTCAACCCAATAGATCACCTTTGGATTGTCATGGAATGGGAAATTTTCATCATGGATGTGCAGCAGACAAATCTGCAGCAACTGTGTAATGTGATGCATGTCAATATGAACCAAACTCTGAGGAAAGTTTCCATGACCTCGTTGAATCAATGCCACCAAGAATTAAGCCAGTTCTGAAAGGGGGTCCAACTGGGTTAATGCAAAATTAATCTAATAATAATAAAAGGCCAGTGAATGCATAAGTACACATCAAACATTGTATGATTAATCATGACTTGATTGGAAAAATAAAAAACTAAAGTGAAAGTAAATACATAGCCTATTCATATATAACCCTTGTGCTATCCTATGACCCCATCCTTACATTGACGTGTTCTCCTTACCATGACAAAGGTGGATAAAGGTAAAGAGGTTTTCATGTAATCCATGGACACAAGTGAAGATCACAAATTATTACTGAAAAAGGTTCAGCACACTGTCTTGTAGGGTCTAAATGACGACACTCACAACATTAAAGTGCCTATAGCACAAGGGGTATATACTTATATATACATCCACATATGTACATAAATTATGTCATAATTACTAATCATAGATATATTTGTACTTGTATGCATACAATAAATAAATATGATGAATACGCATTGAATCCAATAAAAATTTAGTTTATCAAAGAGTTTACTTTTTATTAATTGTATTTTCTAGTTGGAATCTGCTAAGATGTTGAAACTGCTTAACCCTTGTGCCATCCTAGGCACGTTAACATTGGGAGTTGGGTCATCTAGTCCCCACAAGACAGTGCGCTGAACCTTTTTTCTTCAATGATTTGTGATCTTCACTGGTGTCCATGGATTACATGAAATCCTCTCCACCTTTATCCACCTTTGTCATGGTAGGGATACACGTCAATGTAAGGGTGGGGTCATAGGATAGCACAAGGGTTAAATATAGCAAGATGTACTAAAAAGGGTTTTAAATATGTGTTGTTCTGAGAGGAATAACCTTGTTAGGTATTTGTGTTAGATTTCAGAGAAAAAAGTAGATTATCATGTGGTTTGAGACAAACTAAATAAGTTATCACTAGAATGAATAGAAGGCATCTGGATCCATCTAAGCATCAATGATAGCAAATCATTTGGAACCAACACGCCATAATTCACATTTGTCCTTTTTAATGGCACTGATAATATGTCTACAAAAAAGGAGACATTTTTTTTAATCTAAATGAAGACAGACTGTACAAGATTGTCTACACAGATAACTGATAAGATTTGTATGTTTGGACAGCACATATACAGTATCATACATGACCTTTGCTACATAGATTACAACATGACTGTAACACCAAATTAATTCATGCAGTTTAATGCCCAATTATATGGAAAAATAAACATGTAAGAAATAAAATAAATTAGAAACACACCTTTTTTTCACTCAATAAAATGTATGCATTTACAAGGTTTTTGTGTTAGAGCTTTCGTATGGTCCAAAACACTTGGACTTTATGACATCCCACAACAATAATGTCACCTCATGAACATACGAGTGGTTGGTGCACAAATACACAGTTTCTTTAATGGCAGTCTGTTAGCTTTGATAGGAAAAATAAAAAGGCCTATCCTGATGAGAAACAACTTTCCCTAAAAAGAAAATGTTTTCTTCTAACCCTGAAAAGAATTTTAGTACAAGGAATACACTTTGACTTTTTTTTCCAAGGAGATGACTTGAAAAAAAAATGTATAGAAAAAAAAAGGAAATTTTTCCCGACTCTTGCAGGCAAAGAGCACCACAATCATTAAAACGGCAGAATAACATCTAACTCTGAGGGTAATTGTAGAAAGGCTCACAGGAGGGTGTTCAGTAACTGCTGACCACGATGTTCTTACTGCAGCTGAATCAGTGGGACAGAAAAACTCCACAGGGTTAGAACTCAAACAAGTCAAGGCTTAACCTTTTCTGCCCTGCATCCACGAGCTGATGCAGTAACCAGGGATTCGCATGAAAATAAAAGGAGTACAGAACTTCTTTATAAAAATATATTCATACATAGTCCTTCTCTAGTTTAAAGATTTATGTGCAAAATAAATGGCAAAAAAAAAGTGAAAGAACTAAATGTTGCCAGATGATTTCCATCACTGCTTCCTGTCACAGGAAGGGATGCATGAAGACGCTTGTCAAGTTCCTGTTGAGTCTGATTCGTTTTTCACATCAAAACTTTTGACAGTTTTTACATTTTATGCCTAAACCTGGAAAAATCTGTCCCTGTGCTCCTGACATAAATGACCAAACAGGCCATTCCAAGGGAGCGCTGTCATGGTAACAAGCTAAAACCTCATCCATCTTCCATCCCATCCCAAATCTTTTTCCTGAATGTTTGCTCAGATTCATGAGCACACACAGAGGCATGAACTTTGAAAAAAAAAAAAAAGGCCTGTGTGGAGCTCTGCTGCATCTGCTTTTATCGTTTGATTCACATCATGAAGTTGGAGAACATCCCATCATCCAGCAGGAGCAAATAAAGCTTAAATGTTCCAATGCACACAAAGAGACATAACAAACAAAGCGGTCTAAAGCAGTTTTCTGCTTTATGACCATCTCCATCAGGCATCTGCAGAGATCGATGATGAGTAAGATCAGATGGGTTTAGCAGAGTAACATGGAAAACATCAGAATCAAGACTGAAGCGGAGAATCCCTCATCTATATTATGAAATACAAGACAAAAAAGTCAGTTTCTAAAAAAGAAAATCTCACTTTTAAATGGTGATTACGTTACTTTAGCAGTACTGTTTCATAACAATGTGTTATTAACAAAATTCTTCAGCACAAGTGAGCTTATATATAAACCTTATTTTTGCTTATTTTCTGACTGGTTAACAGTAGCTGCTGAGTAGAATGGTCTGCGTTCACACCAAACGCAATTTGTGCAGCAATTTTCTGCCTCGGTTTGGACACACCGCAAATTTGCTGCTGGACGCTTGTCTAAAAATGTCCATAAACTAGATGGTCTTGACGCAAGTGCGAGGAGCTACTGTCCAAAGTCTTTAGCCTCATCGCTATATGGAGACATTGACTGTATGTCTCATTTACAGTGGACGGATGACACAGATGATGTTGACAGATCAGGTTTATCGAAAACCATGTTTTCATGTCTGGATTCATGAGAACATTCAGAAATTTCCCAGTACAGTGAGGTTCACCATCTAATGCAGGAACTGCGTCTGAATGATGCCGCCTTTAATGTACGTCTGTCCCTTTGTGACCCAGTTTGTTGTCCCGCATTAGTCCAAGGAGGAAAAATAAAAACAAGAATAAAATTAAATAAAAATTTTTATTACTGGCTCGTTGCAAATAAGGAAAATGTCTTAAAATTCAAGACGAGAGCGATCAGATTTTCCTCCTTGTTGGTTTTGGACCCCAGCCACTGATCATGTCATCAACACGTCAGGGGCCAAAGCTGAGTTCCTGATATGTTAACAAGACGGAAATTCAGATATTTGAACTCACATGGTCAAATATTCACTGCACGCCAGAATTTTTGCTACGTTGTTGCGCCGCCTGAATAGCTCTGTTGGCAGGCCGGTGCCCCCGACATTCAAATCGTGCCGCAGGACCTCTGATCTTGTCTGTAAATTGACTTAACATTAAAACTAGTGGTTTCCGCCGCAGAAAGTACGGTTGGTGTTAACCCAGCTTAAGACAGCAAAACCAAAAGTTGGTAAAGATTTGGTAAAAAAAAAAAAACAGAAGAGTTTTATCAGAGCCCAGATCTGACACCGAGGTCAGGCCTTTGGCGGTTTCATACCCAGAAAGCAGACAGCTGCTAAAAGCAAACAGCAGCAGAGATGGGATTGGTGTTATGGCTCAGTTGAGCTGATGCCTGAGATGAACTCTGAAATGAACCTCAGACAAACAGAGAAGCTGCAGATGTTCTAGGTGACGCTGAATACGGTAACAGATTGGATGCCTTATAATTCAGTTCATACACTAACTCTACAAAGAACTTGTGTTTTAAGCATGCTGCACTGAAGTCTAAAGGGGGTTGCAGACAGATGTTCTTTTTTACGTATGTAATAAAAGTTAAAACTATTCAGAGATTTTCCTCTCATATATCCTGCTGCACTGCCGTCCAGATCACTGAAATGAAAACTTCTTCTCTTGACGTTCCTTTTAACTGGAATGAGTCTGTTTGCAAACGCGTGGCTGCAGCACATATGAGCAATGTCCGGCTTCATGAGTTTGCAGAGTGATTTAGAGGTTCCCCTCTCTGTACATCAGCTTTAGTGATGAAGGCTGCGCTGCAGGGCCGTGTCCATGAAAGAACTAGATGCGATTCTCCAAAACCTGCTCACCTCTCCGCTAACACTGGTAGTGAATGTGCTGATGCTGGTGCACTTTCCCATCCACGTGTGAATGTGTGTGCGTGTGGATGTCCGTGTAGATCTTTGGGTAGACCTTGGTGGCCAATCCAGTGCCTCCCTGAGCTAGAAGCAGCTGCTGGTGGGCTATGTAGTCCTCGTATGAGTGGCAATCCTTGTCCCCGTTGGCTGACGGAGGAGGGAGAGCGGGGCAGGCTCGGTCACGACTGGCCACAGGCAGACGCTGAGCGGCAGGAAGGGCAGACGAAGACGATGAGGAGGAGGAGCAGCTGCGCTTCGATCTACAGAACCACAAAAGGGCAGTGCACAGGATGAAGGCCACTCCTGCTGGTATTCCGATAATGACAGGCCAGGGAAGGCTTGGTGACGCCACGGCGGGGACAAAGTCGGGCAGTGTCTTCCTATCTGGATCGGAAACAGGACAACAGGAGAGCACAAGTAAATCCACTTTCATTTGAACTTTTAAATTCTAGAATCATTTCTTGAGTTTCTGGGCTTAGGGAATGATGACATCTTAAGTACAGGAAGCACAAAATGATCAACCTTTTGCTGAGATTAAACTGGACATCACAGTTCACCATCTAGCTTTGGAGTAAATTTGCAAGAAATGTCAATTCCTTGAAACACTTCCAAACTTACTCTTTCATCTCCTCCAAACTGTACAAAACATTGAGGTTCTACTTTTTTCAAATTTTACAGTTTACAATGACTTCACACAACCAAAAGGACTTTGCAGTAGGCTTTTAGTTTTAACAAACATGTGAATGTTGACATCAACAAAATGAGAGAACACTTATGGAGATCTGCATCAGTTTAGGATTACATCAACTGGCCTTAATTTATTTGCTTTACCTAAAGCAGAAAGGGAATCTGTTCTGGATTGTTTTGTATTGTTCACACCGACGCATGCATGTTTGACCCTACTTTCTGTTAACTCCGTGTTGTCTCTAACCTGGTAGAACTGTAAGGAAAGCACTCCTGAAGTTGTAACCCATTGAGTTGGCACCCAGGCAGATGTACATGCCAGCATCGTCCTCCTTGGCTCTGGTTATCAGCAGCTTGTTGAGATAGGACCCGTCAGGTCTGGACCAAACTTCTCCTGCAGGTAACACTACAAAACGATCATCTCCGACCTGCAGATGAAGCAGTACAACGTTATAAATGACTGCAAACCACTCATCTTAAGGAACTGTGTTTTCACAGCTGTACCTCTATGGTGGAGTTAAATTTGTTCTCATCACCAGGGTCCACGCGTTTAAGCCACTGGATCACCGGCTTGACGTCGCTACGCACTTTACACTGAAAGGACGTACTTCCTCCGTAGTCCACGGTAGTGTTGACGGGGTGAGTGCCGGTCAGGATGGGTTTAGAGTTGGTACGCTCTGACAAAACACAATCAAACCAGAAATTTATTCCTTATTCTATTTTTTTTTTTATAAATAAAGAAAAATGTCTGGGTTTTGGTTTATTTATTTATTTATTTTTATTTGGTTTATTTTATTTATTGGCAAGTTTTATTTATTTTTTGCTACAAACAGTGTAAATGTTTGTAAAAAAAATAAAAAATAAAATGAAAAAAAAGTTGAGCAGAAACTACACATCTTTGAACCAGCAACTTTTATTTATTTTTTGTGATATTAAAGGCTCATTTAAAGTAAGTTTTTTTTACATCAAAGTTTGCACTTTAAAAATAATAAATAATAAAAATGTAGTGCTTCTAAATATTAAGTAAGGGATAATGACCACAAGTGATAATGCACACTCCAAAGGCCATTAACCCGCTTATACCATGGTCACTTACAAAAGCAATAAATATTAACCAGAATTTAGTCCTTAATTCTTGTTTTTTCTTATTTGGAACGCACTCTTTTCACAAAAAGCAGACTATTTGTTACGCTGCAGTCAAGATTCAGCGATATATATATATGCTAATTGTCCCGATGGGTTAAATAAAGCATCAGTTCAGAGAGAAAGTTCACCTCTTACCGCTTGTTTTTGTCCAGATGATAAAGCTAAAGGTTGTTTTAAAAAAGCCGGCGCAGTGATACAGAAGATTTAAGATAGGTGACCGGAACTTCTTTTTGGGGTATACATTATCACTGTGCGTTATCACTTTTAATGCACACCCAGCAGCCAATCAGCATCGAGTATTCACCCGAACCATGGTATGATATTATTTAAACTCCTGCTCCAAGAACTCAAAAGTCCCAAATTATTTTTTCTATTAAGACTATAATTTTTTAACTAACTCTATCATACATGAATTTCTAAGCTACGATATGTCTTATGGCTTTTTTTCCCAAATGGCTGTGAAAAATTGACAACATGCTGAACATCTGCTGATAAGAAAAAAAAAATCCTAACAAGAGCAAGCTTGAGCGTGATGTCTTCTCCGTTTGGGAGGATGTGCACAACTGTGATTGACAGTGGGTGAAACTACAGCTGTGGTGTAACATGGAGCAGATGAGGCGGGCGGAGCCAGAACATCTGCTTTAACAGCTTTGTGCATGAACACAAATTTAACACAAACTCTTCACCTAACCTGAAGAAGAAGTTATCCAGCCTTACAAATGCACCAACACTCACAGCTCAGAACAGCGCGCAACACTTAAAACCTCAAACCGCTGGCTCATTATCACAGCGTACCTCACCCACTATAGTATATAAATGTCGCTGAACTAAGGTGTCCAACAGTCTCACTCAGGGGTGTCCAGTTTGCAAAGAGGGCCAGATTAGATGAGGTGAACATGTGTGAAAGCCAACTGCTTTCTTTGAAATCATATAATATTAAATGCAAATTAGCTATTTAATGAAAATTGTTACAAGAACAGGTTAGATCCAGAAGCAGCAGGTTTTTTAGCTCAGCTAAAAGTCCACGAAGCTAAATCAGGGTGAGGCAGGCAGGAGTTGATAACAGGCAATAAGTTCATCAGAGAAGAGACAGGCATTGGTCAAAATCCAGGCATAGGTCGAGGCAGGTGAACAGGGGCAGGAGGCAGAATATCAGGTCCAGATATAACGCTCTTTCTTTACAAATACAGTTTTACCTACATTTTTCTCCATTACTGATTTAATTAAATTACACTTTCCTTTTTATTTTCTTCCCTAAATTACCACATTTTCTGCCTTATTTTCTGTTTTGCTTGATTCCTTTTGAGCATTTTCAAAATGCTCCATTTCCTTCAACTTTTCCTCCTTTCTTCCTGTTTTCTCATCCTTGTCAGTTCCCCTTTGTTCTTACACCATTTCTTTTTCCTTCAGTTTCAAGCTAAGTATTGCTCAACAGCAGAGATTTACTCTGATGGGACATCAGTTGAGGGCATTTAATGGCAAAGAAAAAAGAAATGCAATTAAAATAATCAGTGCAAAATGAATCATGAGAGTGAGCGGCCCTAACCGATCTAAAAACGCTTGTGCCTGCTACCTATTAACTTATTAAAATACACAAGAGTGTGTGTTATCATCTAATAATGACCTCTTTAGAGGATTTTAACATGTGGCATTGCAACTCCATGAAATTGATAGAGTGGGGCTGGAACTGAGTGAAGCATATGGTTCACAGCCTCATTATTGTTTTCCTTTTGTTTTATGTAAATGCATGAGCTAAATCATTGAACATTCAGATGATTTTTGTGCCCCCGCCCCCGCCCCAGCAGCTGTTGTTAACCGCGTCTTTATCAGTCTTTCAGGCTGCAGGGGCAATGTGCAGCTCAGATGGCACATTCAGAAATCACAATAAGCTGATTCTGCTGCGTTTGTAGCCAGAAACAGAAAAAAGAAACGCTTATAGTTCTTGATTTTACTCCTGATGGCAGAAGTACATTTAAATCACCAATAGATCTATTATTAATTAAATTAAGTGAAAGTTGATTTAGTATTTCTTTGTCGTCATTTTTGATTTTGCTCACCAATTGGACATATGGTTGTAAAATAATTTGGAATTTTACATTTAAAAAACAAAAACCTGGAGTCACTTAAATTTCCATCATACATTACAAAGTATAACTTTGAGTAGCAACTGTTTTAACCTTTAACGAAAGCCAACCTAAAATCATGAAGGAAAAACAGGTATCATGAGCATATTTATCAACTTAAGAACAGAGATTATCACTTAGACATACCACCGCATGTAAAAAAAAATCTTGATGTAGAAGGTACCATCATTCTTTACTATCAATAGGTAGTACTGTTAGGTTACTTTTCTTTTTTTTTTTTTCTACTACTATAAAATAATACATTAAAAAAGTCCCACTTTAAAAACGTGCCTGTATTTTCTGGCTCACAGACAGAAGAGAATAAAAGTGCAGTTTCACATGAACCAACTCAAAGTCATTTAGATGGATCAAAATGTATCACTTTGTGACAAGAATAATAGTTAATGTGTTGTTGATTAAATGCTCTCATAAAAAATAATTAATTGGGACATTTTTAATATTTAAAGTGCTAAAAGCAAATACAACCAATAGTTTGGGTGCAAGCTTGTATCTAAATATGTTTATTATGCAATGACTGCAATGATTATATAAAAAAATATAGTTTAAGAAAATAGTTGTAAATAGTTTAAGAAAAATATTGTGGGGTAAGGACCTAAAGGTCAAGAAACTACTAACATTTTGTATTAAAAGAACAGTCATTAGTTTTGTTATTTAATTTCTTATTCTTATTGGCTTTAATAATAAAAAACATAAAAGTGATTTTTCAAATGTTAAAGAATGAATGAATGAATGTTAAAGAAAAATTTATCAAATATTTTCCTTAAATATGCATTTTTTGAAGGTTTATTAATAAAAAAAATATTTTGACATAATAGAATGTATTCATAAAAATGCATTTATGTATAAGATATTTTTGTACACATTCAAAGAGTGCTTTTACAGAGAAAAAATACTAGTTTTTTTTCTACATTTGTACAAAGTAACAAGTAGTTTTTGTTCTTAAAAATAACAGACCAAAGTTTAAGGCTCTGGAAAAGCAAAAACGTCTGCAAGAGAACAGAGACAGAGCTTAGGAGAGATAAATCAACATTTAACAGCAGCTTTTCAAAATAAGACAACAGTTTCACTTACACAGTAAATATTTTGACTAGAGCTAACAATTTATTTCATTAAATGAATCACAGACAAATTAGTGGCTTATTTTTGAAAATTGTGTTTATCTAATTTTTATTCAAATAATATTTACAAGGTGAGTGAAACTGTTGGCGCTCCAATTCTGAAAAGCTGCAATATAGGGATAATGCCCATCAAGGTGTCGATTATCAGAACTTAAAGGACGAAGCTGAGGCCTATTTGCGTCAGACGGTTCATTTCACAGAGTCCGTTAATTTCTGATAATGGACACCTCAAAGTTCCTTGTCCCGCTTATACAATGGTCACTTACAAAAGTAATAAATACTGAGTCATATATTAGTACTTTACTCTTGTAGTATGTCTAAGATTTAATAAATTTCCCAAAAAAGGAACTATTTGATACGCAGTAAGATGCATTGCCATGGTAACGGCTTCAGAGCATGCACCGGAGAAAGGGGAGGAAAGTGGTTTATATCATAAATAGTTAATAGCACAAATAATGAATTGCATGTAAACACAATTTGTGACTGAGGAATTTCCTTATTTACATGATGCAGTTTAAATAGTTAGTTTCAAGTAAAACAGACCCTCTCAATACGGTCAAAACTACATCTACTGCATTAGAATCAAGATTTTAACACTTAATGCTGATTCCTTGCATGGATGATTTTAGCTTATTAAAACAAAACGTGCTTAAAGATTGAAGGTTTGAGGTCATAGTTCTGGTCACTCACGGATGACTTCCACCTTGTAGGTGGCGTTGATCTCCCCGGCTCTGTTGGACACGTGGCAGGTGTACTTCCCGCTGTGTTCGGGCATCAGGTTCTTCAGGATCAGAGTCCACTTCTTCTTCCTTCCCTCGCCTTCCCGCTCCACTGTCCTCGTCAACCAGGGGCCTGCTGTCCTTCAGCCAGACGATGTCTGGACGAGGGTTGCCGCTCGCCGTGCACTTCAGGCGCACAGAGCTGCCCTCGGGGCGCGCGATCACGCGCTTTCTCATCTTTGCTGGCTCGGTGAAGCGTGGACGAACTGCAGGTGTGGAGAAGACGGAGAGGTTGTAGGGAAACAGTGAGCAGACGCACCCTTGGGACTCAATGCTTTGTGATAAATACTTTCAATAGTCTTACAGGATAAAGAGGTATGCTAAAAAAAATGTACCGGTAAGTAAAAAAAGATATATACCCTGTATGCTTCAATCAGCAGCAAGTGGGGAGAAAAACAACGGTTAGTACAGGTCAACAGGTTATGAAACACGCTAATAATATGCTGTTTTTTTAAGTTGATAAGGTATGTGCATTTTGGTAAGAAATAGGTCACTTCTTTGGTTCTGTACTGTGTGACTGCAACCTGAGAGGCCCTCTTCTTTTGGAATTAAATCAAAATCTTTGATGGTGGAAAGTTTTGTTCAGGAATGCTGACATCTGCAGCGATGTCCCTTTCAAGCAATCTTTGATTATCATCCTAAGTTTGATAGGTCTTTGTATGAATGCATGACTGCTCATTGTATTGTTTTGTGCATTATTCTTGCTTTGATTGCTTGAAATAAACCATTTCAAATCAAATCAAATTTGAACTGAATTTCAATAAATGGTGTCTTATTTTTCATTAGTCACCAATAAATCGGTCTGAGCCTAACAATGTGAATCAGCAAACATGCACATGTATGACTGCTAGGAAAAAATGTCTGTCTGATGCTACATATGCACATGTGGCTTGGTTTCTAAAAAAAAACAAAAAAAACATCCGAAAAACTGGAAAAACTGACTGTAACTCTTCAACCGTTGATGAGATCAACCATTGATAAAATGGAACGTACCATTGTCGTGCGTGTGGTAAGTGTGCCGTGACGTATTTGTAGGTATCATGCAAGTTGCTACATTTATGATGTATGAGTAAGTATGTCATTCAGTGTCCTTAGACCAGACTCTAGTCGTTAGTGAAGTGCCAGGACTGGCCCCTCAAATGCTGCTCGCACAGGGTGTGCTGGTGATACATAGGATCCTGTAGGACACCTGCAGGATGCCCTTTAGGACGCCCACACAATCCAAGCCCTGATTATTTCCTCCTTTTTAACAGCCAGGAGCGTGCACTCATTATATTTGAACAGCAATAACGGGATCCTTGTGTGCGCAGCGTTTAACGGGGTAAAAAAATGAACAATGCACCTGCTGTTATATCCTTATTTACTCTTATGTGTTGTTTAAATACCAATCCCAATGAAAACCCTGCTGTTGGTCTTTTAAACAGGTTCTTTTTCTCATAATAGAGAACATGTATAAAAGAATTTAAGATTAAAACTGCATTTTGGAGTATTTCTTTATTCAAATCACATTGGATTGGGAGCAGATAAAAACCGGCTGCTTAAGAAAGCTCAGACTTATGAGGCAGCGACTGCCATGGCAGGGCCAGTGTCTGGCTTTCTCTGCTCCAACTCTAAATCCTCCATCGATCGGAAGCAGGAGGGAAAGAAGTTTTCTCACTCCCAGCAGTGAACTGGTCAAATAGATCCCTGCACGTTTTCATTTCTTTGTCTGAGCTGCCACGAGGCTCTAAACTGTGCGGCCGGGTCGCTGGAATATTGCTCGCCGTATTTTGGATATGCTAATGTTAGCTTGGGCTTACGAGGTGCTTGTTACTAGCGGGAGAGAGTGTAAAGAAAGGCATGCTGGGAAATGATCTAATCTAACTTCAGCGCACAACAGTCCTGCCCTCAACCCAAAAGCGTAACTGCCGATGTGCAGAAAATTTGACTTACAAATTCACACATGTTTTCAATCCTAATCAAAAGACCACTGGGAACGATTTTACAATAGAAAAACATATAGTTGGAGTGGGACTTTAAGCATCCTATGACCTGTTGCTTGCAGCATGCCGAGCGGCCTACAATCTTGAGGTTTCCTGTGGGTCACCTGCGTACAAGTTTGCCAATTTTTCACCCTCAGACGGCCCACATCCACACGTAAGGGCAGTTGTGACTAAGGCATGAACCGCTTAAGCAAATCCAAATCAATATCAGAAAAATGGTGGATCCCTTTGTCCTGTCGACAATTTCTTGGGTTGTCCGTTTAAAATGTGAAAACCTACATGGAGGTTTGGAATTAGCCTCCTAAATGCATTAAGTCTGTGTTTTTACAACAGAAAGCTTAGTTAACTGCGCAAACATTCACACCATTCAAGCAGATGTGTGACTTAACTCCTTCCAGCCTCTCAAAATCACATCTCCCTCCTCTCTAATGAAGAAAAACGAACCTGATCCAATCTAACTCAATCTAATCTAAATCCACACATATCCACTTCTTTTCTAAAGCGCAGAAATCAGTGAAAACTTTCAAAGCAGGCAAAAAAGCCTCCCCAGTAGGGAGGGAAGAGAGGAAATCATTCACAGGAGCGCCTGGTTTTATAGCCCTGGTGTTCCAGCCGCAGCAGATAGCCATCAGCCGGGCCGATAAATCACCCTGAAATACAACAGTCGCATCTCTCTCTTCAGACACAGTTATTATTCTAGCTCTGGGTAAACAAATGGGGAGAAGACTTATGTGACAGCTTTGTGTGCTCAAACGGGGAGATTTCGCTGCAGCTGCATGACTGGGTGGAATATAGCTGTCTGCTGATAGGAGGGAAGCTGGGCAGGGTGACAAAACAAACAGAGCCAAAAAGCTTTTAAGTCTCGCCTTTTTGCCCTCTGAGTCTGAGGAAAAGCTACCGGACTTCAGGCGAAGTGTGACGAGACAAAGTCGATGCCTCTGATGGAGAGAAAAGGGGGAAAACACAGGAATAAATGAAATGAAGGAGGGGTGACTGGAGACTTTCAGCCTTAACATGAAAAGAAGGCGTGTGCGTCAGAGAAATGATGGATTCAAAGAACTAAAGGAGTGCAGAAATCATGAACGAGGGAGTGATTTCAAGTTAAAAAAAAGGGTGAAGGTAAAAGAAAGGACACAAAGAAAACAGAAAAAGAGTGGTGAAAGAGAGGGGAAAGAGGGGAGTCAGAGCGAGTGAAAGGGCAGGCTTGTTCTGGGTCTCAGGGGCCACTTCAACGCCACACTTCACGGTGTAAAAATACTGCTGACCCTCTGACTGATGCCTTTGATCAGACGCTGTGCCAGAGGGAGAGGCTGCATTACTGAGAGGGCCGTCAGAAATCCGGCATGGATTTAACATACTAAGATAGTAGAGAGTTTTACCGCCAAGCTAATTTTAGTTTGTGTTAACACGAGCACTTCAGTGCTGGGTACTTATGAAATAATCTGGATTCCAGTTGTTCTGTAGGGTAAGATTTCAGTCAGGATCCAATCACCGGATGGCGTTTGATAGGGTTTACTTTTGTGCTCTAAGCTGCTTTGAATCGTCTGGAAGTGAAGTCAAGAGGGTTCCTAAATGTTTCCATATTTGGCTTAATATTTGGAGTGTGTCACTTTTCTCCTCACATGATGCATTACGCATCTCGAAACATGGTCCACAAATTAACATTTCATCTGACTTTGTGGTGACACCATCCATCTAAATTCTTTATTTACCATTTTTTCCGCACCATAAGGCGCAATTAAAAAGCCCAATGATTTTTTCAGGCAACGACAGGATTATTTCTGGTTGTGTTTACTGACGAAGCAATTTTGAGAGGCAGACGGCACTTTGTCAAAATGTTAACGTGTAGCGGCGTTGGACACGTTACTAACCAGGTTGGAAGTTAACGTTGTCATGGTAACTTTTGTTTCTTTCTTTTGGTATCAGTCCGTTTCTCACATGCTGCAAACGTAATGTGTAGCGTGTTACAAACTGGTTCTAGAGTTATGGAGATTGCAGGAAATGACTCTGACTCTTCCCACTTAATACGCCTTATAGCTTGCAGTCTTATATATGACAAAGTTATGAAAATAGTCTTATAATCCAGTGCGCCTTACAGTACAGAAAATACACTTGTTTTTTTTTTTTTCCTATCTTGTGTTAGTCTTTTTGATCCAGATAAATGCAGCTCACCTTGTAAAGAAAATCCAAGGACTCACATGCTATTTTTTTGGAAGTATATTGGGACTAAAGGGCCACAAGACTAATTTAAAAAGCTCCCAATATTGAATTGTCACAAATATTTCAAAAATGATGATAAACTCTGCAAATTGGTAAGAAACCTGGCTGGAATTTGTCTGAATTGTGTGAAAGCTGCAGAAAATCAGAGCTGAAGTGTGTCTGGTTTTCAAATGGATGTTTCGTGACGTTTGCGTGTCTAGAATGTTGATGTCAGTTTGGTTTCAGAGGGCTGGTGCCCTTTGAAAAAAGTTACTTCATCTTTTCAGACACATAAATAAACCGAGATTAGTTTATGACTGTAAATGCTTTGGTTGAAAGCTAGTGGTATAAGTCATGTTAAGGAGTTTGTAAATCCTAAAATATATATTTTTTAGGAGATTTGGGGCGCAAAAAACTGGCATCAGTACTTTGGAGCTGCAGCAGCCCAGTGAGCGGCAAACACCATATTTTATGCACTTTCTAAATCAAGAAGCTGCATTAATATCAGACGTTTTTAAGAATATTTTTGAGTGACCTTTTTTTAACACTTTTAAATGTTGATTAACAGGAGAATGAGGCTTTGCAGAAACTAAAAACCCACTAATCTTTGGAGACATTTTTAAAACTCCTTCACAGCTATTCTTTGTTAGGCCTGTAACTGCGCGGGACAGTCAAACATAACATTTGAAACAAGCCTTTTTTATTCAAGCTGTTTAATATGTTTATACGGAAGCCCTGAAAGTACAAACTGTGTGGCCGAAAGACATTTACAATTTAGCAAGTTGTTGGTTTTTTTTAGCTTTGTTTTTTTTCTCCTGGATGTTTTAAATCAAACACCAGAAAGGAAGTTGGCTTAGATCAGAAACATTATATTACTAAATTCAACAGAGGATTTCATCACAGTTCAAACTGTGAACAGCTGTTGATGTGTCTTTTTCCCCAAAATAAAAGCCTTCAGAGGTACAAACACAAGAAAAAGCCTCAGACATTTAGATTATAATGATAGAAATGTAGAATTACAGCTGGACAGAAAATCCCTGATTGTATACTTTTCAGACATCCGTAAAGAAAATCATGACAGAAAAATATTTGGATTAGTTTTCTAAAGTAAAGCAACTATGTCTGCTTGACTGACACTGAACAGGACTGAGCTTTTTTGTGTTTAGGGTAAGCTTGGAGAAGTTTAAAGTCCAGTCCATCACAGAGCTCACTGAGCGGTCAGTTAACTTGATATTTTTGGATATTTCCCTAGCATGTCCCGTACAGGTTCGCTGGTAGACAGCCTGTATCCACCCCATAAGCGCAGTTTTGACTAACGCCTTCATAAGCTGGATGTAAAGAAGTAACAGTTTTACTGCTAAATGTTGAATTTTGTTGTGATATAAAACCAGTTTAAATTAAAACGTCTAAAAGCACAGCTGAGTGAACTTTAATTGAATAAATGCAACATGAACATCTTATTTTAGAGTTTATGACAGGCAGGGAGCGGGTCTGAAAAGTAAAGAGGATTAGTTTAGGAAGCACCTATTTAAATTTTCCATATTTTGATACAATTGTGTGATAAAATACCTAAAAATGCAGGCTAGCATGTGGATTCTGAACTAAAAGCTCCTAAAGGGGAGTTTAGTCTGTGTGGGGAAAAGAGCCACAATCAAGTTAAAAACTGTTGGTCTTTGAGCTAAACTAAAAGACAGAAGGAGACCGAAAAAAAGGTGGAATTCATAACAAGCAAAGGCATAAAGGTGAAGCAACACGTGGAGGTGGTCCTGGAATGGCAGGAAGTGAAGGAATGTGTCCATCCAGATCCCACCTCACACCAGCCGACCGCTCTCTGCTCTGTCAGAGGCCATTACTTACACAAACACACGCTGCGATGGGCGTCCCGACATATCTGTGTCTGTGTGTGGTCATAAATCCTCCGCTACTCTACGCTGACAGCTTGTTTGTTCCGTCTGCTACTGCTTCTTTTGAAATGCTACCTCAACTTTTCCAAGAGTCACTACCAGGTGTCTTTATTCTGAGACGGGAAGGAGAAGCGGCGAGCGCTCACCCAGCTTCCCTGCCAGCTCCGGAGTGTCCTCGCCGTCAGCGGGAACCGGCCCGGCTCCATTTCGAGAACTGGAGTCATCTGATCAGAGAAAGACATAACAGTGGCGTTAGTGGACACAAACAAATCACGGACCGATCTGTCAACTGATGAAAAGCTACCAAATAAATATGAGAAATGTCACAAATAGAACAAAAACACACGCGGTCTGTCTTGACACCTAGCAGAAGATAGAGACAGATGCCTCATAGACACTGGACACTTCACTGTGTTTTTCATTTTATTTATCTGTTGTATTTTTTATTATCATCTTGTTTTTGAAGCTATGGTAACAAATCAATGTCCCTGTTGTGGGATCAATGGACGTTCTATCTAAGATGTAGTTGAAGCCTTTTGAAATAGAAGTTGGGTTAGTTTCAGTTTAAAAAAAAAAATCAGCCTGTGATCTTTGTACTCACATCAATTTCAAGTTAGAAACTTCACAAGTTGGACACTAAAGTTGGATGGAAAACATTTATGCATTTTTTGGTCAAAAAAGGAATCAAAGTATTCAAATAAGAACATCAGAAGTTAGAGAATCACATCACAGGGTAATGGATGGACCAGCCTGACGATTAAAAGCTGTGAGAGTCTCTAGTTTGCTCTGAACAGCAAAATATTTTCTGAAAGAAAATGACTCATGACATAAAACAGAGTGTAGATCAACTGTCAGGTGGAAAACCAACTTTTAGGCTGCTGTTTGTGTTCAGCTGCACACTAAGAAAAAAGAGAAGAGGGGATGTTGGAAAAAATGCAGTTCATAATTCAAAATCTGTGCCACAAATTCGGCTCAAGTCGTACCCGACAGAGCTGTAGGAAGAATAAAATGAGGCACCAAATGCCCATGGACCCCCTGAAGAAAGCTTGTGGGTGTTTTAGTTGTTAGCAGATCTTTAGATTGTGGGCTTATCATGTTTGTTGGAATTTACACCGCAAACTATTTGATCCTGGCAAAAATGTAAAACCTTGTTCTGAAATATTCAACATATTTTACCAGGTCTTTGCTCTACACTTTTCCAAGCTTTTCTCTAAATCAGCACAGTAGAGAATTGTTCTCATAAAAAGAATGAAAGTCAAAATCTTTTTGCTCCAAACTCCTGACAAAAGCAAAACTGGGTTGAAGACGTCAAAAACCTCAAATTTCACTCGAAGTTTTGGTTACATTTTAAAGATGTTATTTTACAGTTTAATAAATAATGACAACATAGACTGACACAAAATTTGGAATAATATTCTAAAAAATAAGTGTTAGTTTTAGATGTTATGAGGATTTATTAAAATGTGTTAACTTGTACTAAGATCTTATTCTGATTTTGTTCACATTTTGTTCTAAAATGAGTCATCTCTACTTATTCCACTAGTTTTTTTGATCACTGTATTTCAAATAAACTACACTTAGAACATAAAAACTTGAAAATACTAACTATTTGATTAGAACTAACTAAGAAATACTACTGGACTGTTTAACATTAAATCTGAAGAAATTCTATTAAACAATTAATGTTTTAAGATAATTTTTTCCTTTATGAATGCCTGTGTTTCTAGATTCTGATACATTTCTATTTTTTATCTTGTATAGTAGACTTGTGGCATGAACAGATAATTTTACTTCTTTCTAATGATATTCTTCTTCAAAAACTTCTCTTTTCCTATTTTTAGGCCACCTGTTTTTTCAGGACCACCTGCCAGTTGAGTGTTTGATTATAATAATGATAAAACATGCATGTGAGATGCAAAATATCAGGCCCGATCTGCATTATAAGGAGTTATATTAATAGTATCCCAGCAGGCCATGGGGTGCAGGTCGTGTGCGTGATGTGAATTCCTGCGTGGGTGTGTCGCTGCATGTGTGGGTGCATGTGTTCTGGCATTATTTGCCTAAACTGTAACTTGAGGTGTTGCTGTCAAACCAGACTCCTCCTTCCCTCCTTCGGACCCCCTGGCCTCACCCCCCTTCATCCCTGCAACTATGCATGGAGTTCTGAGAAAAGGCCGTTTGAAGCCGAGCGCTATAGGACTCTGATCTGAAAGCGGGGCGGGGGTCAGGTTAAGCATTTTTTTTTAGTGGAAAGTTAACCCACCCCAATGGCTTGCTGAAGACCCCAAACAGAAGACTTTTCTGAAATATGGGAACAAAAATGAAGTTTAAACAAAAAACTATAGTGTAACTTGGTGACTTTAATCAAATAAAATTGATTAATTACACATTTTACAGAACTTTGCTACTCATTTTGAGCCCCTCACCCTGACTATACCGAAGGGTGGGTCAAAACCCACCATGTTCCCATCAACCCATGATTCAGAAACCAGATTAAAGTCCTAAAAGGATTGAAAAAACATGATTAGAAACCAGCATTATGGAGCATCTAACCACCTCCATTTAGCTCTTGAATAAACCATGCTGATCTTGTTGCTTTAGGCTGGATAAAAACAGCCCACAGAGCTCTGAAGCATTGAGTGTGAAGGGAGGAGAATCTCAAAGTTCATACTGTCAACACCATGACTGCTATGTGATCAAAGCTGGGACTGCACCAGAATGAAACCAAGTCACTGGTGCTAATGTGATCACAAAGAAGCAACTCCAACCCATGATCCCACCTGGTACCAAAGATGAAGGCACAATATTATTTAGAAATGCTACCGTTTATAAAAAAAAAAATAGACGTTTGTAAAAGTAAGTGGATGTAAAAAGGAGGTAATAATAATAATAATTAATTTTATTTATAGGGCGCCTTTCGGGACACCCAAAGTCGCCCTACAGATACAAAGCAATTATAAAACGCAGTTAATTATAAAATGCAGTTGAGTAAACAGCTGGCGCGGGCCACGTGACTGAACCAAAAAGGAAGCACATGAAGAATGGAAAGATGATTGACATCTTCATATGTGAGCAAAAGAATGGATGCTAGTAAAGTAAATACTCAGAAATACCCAGAATGTAAAAAATTAAAAAACACCTTTTTCTCTGAAAAATGTGACAAATTCTCATCTGTGAAAAACATCCAGCTATGGCGTCTTATTTCAAGCTTTTCTACAAAGTCTTATGTTTCAGTGAGCCTACTCAACACTTTTTACTTACTTAATAGACATTTGATATTTGTTAATGGAAAGAATGAATCTTAAGCCTTAGTCCCATAGACCTGCACCGGGGTTGACTCGTACTGGTTCTGTGGGTTTATGGAGGACTGTAGCGCACGCGTGTGTTGCAGTTCCCCTGAGACTTGTGCAGCCGCCTCAAGGGAAATCATGAAACTGGAACGTACCATTGTTGTGTATGTGGTAAGTGTCCCGTGAACGATTTGTAGGGGTAATGAAAGTTGCACGCATGTATGATGTAGGGGTGACGCTGTACGACGGTTCCCTTACACCATGTCATCGGTAAGGTGTGCGTACCGGCTCCCCCCTGACTACGCGCAAATGCTGCACGCACGTGATGCAGATAATATGTAAGTGCATGTAGAATGCTCACACAAACTATGCTCCGATTGTCTCATTTCTAACAGCCAGGCTGCACGCAAAGAGCGCACACTTATCACCTGGACAGTGCACGTGCATGAACATTTTTTCTATAAGGGCTCACTGCGTTCTTATTTGGTGCAACCTGTGTGCCCCATATTGGTTTGCCCATATTTCACCTGCAGGCGGGCCGCATCCACCCGAAAGGGAAGTTGTGAATAATTAATTGCAGTGGAAAATTGCTGTAAATATTTGTTCCCAGCTGTGAACCTGTGAGGTTTTTAGGTTTCAGTGTGGTTTTCATTTCTGAAAGATCACTGTTACAAACAGACATTATTGATTTCCTTTTATGTTCAAATACAAAATAAAATAAAATAGTTACATAAACATAAACAGAAAGTGATTTAGTGCTTGAAAAAGAAGGGTGTAGAAGAAAATATTAATAATTCCTACCTCCAACCTTACTATATTCTATGTATACATTGTTAAACATTAAGCGTGTAAAAATTATTTACAAGAACACAAGCAAATAAAAAAGAAAATAATAAAAAAAAAAACATCAAGGAACTAAACTTTACAGCACAATTTGTAGACGTGGTAATTTCTTATCCAATCTGGGTTGTTGGGTTTAAAAATGCTCCAAGGAACATGACAAACCATCTCTATCTTACCGTTCCTATGAAATATTGTGAAAACCCATCAAGAAAGCTTTTGAAAAAGAATAAAGCAACAAAACATCAGAAAGTGTTTTTGTTTTTAGAAAGTTCAGGAATCATATAGTCTGTAATTGAACACTGCATAGATAAATAATTATTTTCAGGTATTCAAAAAATAGGATCAGGAAAAGTCTGGCATCCCTCTAAAATGCTTAAGTTAAGCTCTGTTTGATCCCAAAAATAAGTGGATGATTTTTAGACTGGGTCCTGCCGGAGTCCATCTCTGAATATAAACAGATGATGCTGCCCGCATGCCCAGCTGGCTCCTCAATTATCACTTCGGCCACAGTTTGAAGAGGATGCCATTGTCTTCAAAGAGCACAGAGGATGCTCAGTAGTGTTAATTATAGAGAACTTAACAACATATTTACAAAGGCTTTCTGACCCAAATGGTAAAAGTCTCAGCATTACGTGAACGTTATTCTATAAACTTCCCATGTGAAACAGATTTACCTTTCCTTATACCACAGGTTCCCAAACTGGGGGGCGCATAGGTATTGCAGGGGGGGGGCGCGGTGGATTTTTTTTTTTCATACTTTATTGACAAACAACATAATACAATAACAATGTGAATGTCTCAGGGGGAATTGAAATGTGTACATATTGCAGAAAAACACAAGAAATACAACAAAAAGTATATAAATATATACACATATATATACAACATAAGGCAAAAAGAATTATTACTTCAAAAATCTTTCAAAAATTAAATTAGTTCAAATTGCTTCTTGGTTTTGCAGATGCTTGATAATGGTACTGTACTGATTGATTTCACTCAAAAATTGCTCGAATTTAGGTTTGGAGTTTGACCATTTGGCTTTATGGATATGGAATTTTGCCAATAATAAAAAAAATTGTTTAATGAAGATACAATCTTTGTCTACTTTGACATTAAGGTAACCCAGAATAATGTCTTTATCTAAAAATGTAACAATATAACAACAAATGTAACAGTTTGTTTAGTTATATTTCCAATATAGTTTCCCACTTCAATCCAAACCTTATTTGTATGTTTGCAGTCCCCAAACAGATGCTAAATAGTTTCCTCCTGAGTTCCACAGAATGAGCAAAACAGGTCCATGTCCAACAAATCTACTCAAATTTTGGTAGGATATATACAATGCAATATTTTGAAGGACACCTCTTTTATTTTGTTATTTAGACAGTATTTATTGCTAATAGTCCAAGCATAAGTCCAGTTAATGTCCACAAATTTGGATTCCCAATAAAACCTCCCAGCAGGTAAGGTTGTGGGATGTAAAAGATTTCTTGTTTGTTTATTGGAAACTGAATTAACACAAATATCCACATTGTCCAAAAAAATTGTCTGGGTTCTTAATTGACTTATGTTATAAATCCCTTTAAACAGTTGTAGTAGACTGGTTGGAAGGGCATCTAACACTATTGCATGTTCTCTGGGTGGAGCAGGAATACCGAATTTTAAAAGAAATTCTTCATACATCAGAAGATGTCCATGAGAATTGAAAAGTTGTCTGATTAAAACAATATCATTATCATACCATGTAGAAAAAAAAGTGATTTATTCTTGTATTGTACATTACTGTTATTCCAAATACAACAAGTTGTTGGAGAAAAAGTATGTTTATAAAGGAGTTTCCAGGCCAGCAGGACTTCTTCGTTAAAGTTTGAAAGTTTTGTGGGTAATTTTTCAATTTAACAATTACATTTTAGCAAGATTTAATGCCTCCCAGTGTGTCAAATATATATTTGGGAAAAACATTCCAGATATTGTCTTCCCCTTTCAATAAATTACTTAAAAGAGTTGTTTAAAGTTTCAAAGGTTAATACATCCATGCCCCCATGTTTTCTGGTGTTACACAAAACATTTTTCCTTAAGTAATGACATTTTTTTCCTCCAAATTTGTTTAATAGGTTATAGATGTGTTTTGGCATTTCTAAAGACAGAGACACATTGACAGATCTAGAGATTCCTTCAGCTTTAGATAACAGAATTCTACCGTTCAGAGAAAGATTTCTCATTAACCACATGTTATAAGGCGCGGTGGAGTTTAGAAACAAAGGATTTGTATGTTTGTGTCAGTGTGGGGGGGCTCGAAAATATTCTAATCTTCAGAAAGGGGGGCCCTGCAGAAAAAGTTTGGGAACCACTGCCTTATACCATGGTGAATACTCGATTCTGATTGGCTGCTGGGTGTGCATTAAAAAGTGATAACCGCACGCCCCAAAAAGAAGTCCCGGTCACATATCTTAAATCTTCTGTATCACTGCGCCGGCTTCTTTAAAACAACCTTTAGCTTTATCATCTGGTCAAAAACAAGCGGTAAGAGGTGAACTTTCTCTCTGGGCTGATGCTTTATTTAACCCATCGGAAAGATCAGCATATATGTATCGCTTTATATCGCCGAATCTTGACTGCAGTGGTGGTGCGGCGCCTTATCTACCGCACCACGGAACAAATAGTCTGATTTTTGTGAAAAAAGCTATCCAAATCGAGATAAAAAAACAAGAATTGATGACTAAAAACTGGTTAATATTTATTTATTTTGTAAGTGACTATGGTATAAGCGGCTTAATGGCCTTTGAAATGTGCATTATTACTTTTTAACTAAAAGTGATAATGCATACGTCGTCGGCCATTAACCCTTACTCATGCTAAGTCCACACCGAGCTCGAAAATGCCTTCAAAACGTGTGGCAGTTGAAACATTCAGAGATTGGGATTTGGTAGTAACTTATGTATTTTCATAACACAGAAGTGCTAACAGCTTAAAATTGATTATGACGGAAAAACAGATAATTGTTGTTTTCGCCTGGCTAGAATTTTATGACACACAGTTTTTCATGTATCAGAATAGAGCTGTAAAGGAAAAACCTGGTGCAAGATTCACCAGATTTGTACCGCCTTGACATTTCAAACTACTTAAAGCGTGTTTAAAAACCCTTGTTTGGCGTGTTCCTGAAGGCGGCACCTATGCCCAGTGTGAATGTTGCATTGGTGAGAGACTAAGTAAAATCCTGCATGTTTGTTTCTTTCTTAGAGGATGCTGCCAGGAAAATCAGGTCTGCACCTGTAATGCTGTGCTCCAAGATGAACACGTAAAGAAAACAAGTTCCACTACTCCTTTAGCTGTTTTCACTTAAAAAATGGTTTCTTCTGATCTTGTTCCACCTCCTGTTCAGCCAGATATTCAACACACTCACATGATCCCACTAAACCGAAGAGAGAGACGTTCCTGATACAAACGCACTGACTCCTGCATTTCCAAGTCAAACAAAAAATTCGTCTTTGAGACTCCATTATTAAAACTCGTCAAACCCCGTTTTACCGCCATTGGTCTAAAGTTTCAGTCTGAAAGAGCTGGGGAGCGCAGTGCTGTCAGCTCTTTATGTCATCTATTGTTAATAAAACACGGACCTCCTTTATGCTAAAGAGAAACACTCATAACGATGAAATCTTGCACACGCCGATCCAGTTTCAGGCTTTTTTTCCATCCCTCCTCTCTTCGATTTCTGCTTCCTTAATTTCACTTCCTTCCACCTGTTTCTCATTTCATATACTAGAGTGGAAATGGCTTAAGAGTGTGCGAAGTTTCACACATTTCCTGCCTGGGCAGCCCCATGTGAGCGCGTGTGTTTCTGTGACCTCTTCTGTGTTTGCCTCCAGGTCTGTGGAGACTGAGGACCTTTTTCAAACAAGCCCGTTTAGAAATATGAGTCCCCACAGTGCCGTACTGGTGTATGTGTGTTTACACCTAGGTGTGTGTCCAGAGGCAGTGTTTTCCTAAAGGGTCATGTCCTCCCACATTTTTAATACAGACACTGGATATGTGCTGGAAACGATAGACCGAGCAAAGCTGATGTGGGTCCAAGCTGAGTATCTGTGTAAGATTTGGGGCAAAAACTCTTACAACAAGGAGGAGGAAACATCATTGAGCTTCATTTTTTGAGATCCATTGCGATAAAAACTGTGTTTTGGGTGTTTTGCACAAATTCTTGAGGCATTTTTCTGATGATAAAGAATATCTATCAAGAAAATTGAGCTTAAAATTGCATTTCAGAGTATTTCTTTGTTTAAATTGTTGTGAATTAGAAGCAGGCAAAAAAAGATATTAAATATTTGTGATGTAGAAAATACAGTGGGCGGGGCATGGCTCCCTGCTTCGCTCCATTGTGATGTATCCACTTGCAGACAAATAGATCTATGAATGCCTTTGTTTGCCTCGTCTGAGCTGAAATCTGGATCTAAACTGTACGGCTAAGTCGCTCCAGTAATGTTCACCACTTTTGTTGCACCCTTAATGTTAGGTTGGGGATGTGAGGGGCTGTAAGCTAGGAAGAGAGATGGATGATGGGATGTGGGGTTTACTCCCCACAAACAGTCCTGCCCACAAGATAGAAGCAACATTCTGATGAACTCCAGCTGCTCTGCAGACACTATGTCCTAGAAAACAACTGTATAAAAAAAGGATTTTGGCTAAAAACGGCACTGAAATAGAAATAGAAATAGATTTTTACAATAGATTAAAATATGATAGGGGTGTCACTAGTGACGATACCATCGTCCATCGTGATGGGTGACTAACATCACGATAGAGAGGCACCATCGTGATGCCACGCCCCTGCCACGCTGCGAGTCGACACCATAAGCCGCGGTTACATGAACAAAATATCTTGATCGGATCATTGGTCGGATTAGAATCCAACCCTGTACATGAGCCCAGAAAAACTTTTTCAGATTATAAAAAACGTTCCCATGGGTCACACTTTCAGTCGGAATAAATCATTCGCACATGCGCAGTAAAAACCGGAAGAGAAGATTAGTTCCGCCAAGCGGCTACATAGATAGATATGGCAGCTCGCTAATATACTAGATGATCTTCTAAACGTGCTTTTATTAATGTTACGGTTATTCTGAAGTGCCTATTCGCTCGTCATTTTAATTGTAATCCGTGTGGTCAGTGCTTTTTCTGTTGAACGGAGCCGGAAAGAAACCCGTATTAGCAGTATGCTAACAACACGGGCTAACAACATTAGCATGAACATAAAATGTATCCATGCGGGAAAGGCTGCAATCTGCATCTTGGCTGCACATTAATATGTGGGAATAACATCAGCCTTTATTTTGTCGGGACACGACTGGAAACACAAATCCACGCGATTGTTTGAACGTTTTTTTAAGGACTGAGCGACATTTCTGCTTTGTAGCTTACAGTGCTCCTCAGCCGCTGTGTGTGTGCTGGCGCTCCGAGCCCCGACACACACTTTTACCGGGAGACCCAGTTCTCCTGAGTTCGGTAGCTCGCTCACGTAGAGCGGCGGGACGGATCACAGTCCTAAGTCTCCCACACGTAACGAAGCATCCCCCACCCCCCCTTCCCCTCACATCTGTAAGTCCGTCTGCTCTGCTAGAGACGCGGTCGCTGCTCCACTGGTCCACCTGACTAATCAAGTGCAGGAGGAGCCGACCACTTCTTTTCTATTCTGTTCTGTTTGTTTTAGTTTGTTTCCCCTCAGTTTATAGTGGATCATCGCGGATGAGTCATTATTTGGGAAATAAAATAAATAAAGTAATAAAGTAAAATAACGAATAATAATTATATAATAACGAAAAATCCCCCCCGGACGATATCATCCATCCATCCCGATGGTTGACTGCAAACATCGTCAACTGCCAATTTAAGGGACATCGCCCAACCCTAGGTGTCACTCTAAGCCATGAGTATTTATAAGCCTCTTTATTGTTTAAACTTTTTAGGAAACACTACACTTTTTTAAAGACCAAAACTGTAATTTTCTACATTTATTTATTTTTGATTTGATTTGAAATGGTTTATTTCAAGCAATCAAGTAGAAACAATACACAAAAGGAATATAATCTTCAATTATACATTCATACAGTAACTACCGGTAATCCAACTTAGGATAATTAGACATATTAATAAATATTACTTGAAAGGGAGTGGAAGGAAGCCAACTTATATAATTCCACCCCGTTATACTATAACCATTTTAATACATGATTTATCAATATCCGGTTCCCAGTTTTTTATCAGACAGGTCTTCATATTCCTGGGTTTTCTTAGGGGGCATGGTCAGCTCTCTTTTTGGAGAAAATCAACTTTTCAAGTAATTTAAAGATAGTTGTATCCGCAGAGAGCCGCGACCACGCGTCCTGCCCGTAACCCGGAACCGGAAAAATTTATAAAAGAAACTGGATAAAAAGAGATAATTTTTATCAAACATTGTTATAATAATAAAGACCTGTGGCCTCCATAGATCCATTCCAAACAACAACCTCATTTTAGCCTGATGTGCGCTAATATTTTGGCACTTGTGGTTTAACTGAGGCACAGTGTTTTTTGAGCCAGATGTGGCCCAAGCCCTATTAGCTGGGTTAAAGCGCAGGGTTAGCCGTGGCACAAAAGCCCAAAGAAAATGTCAAATTGACCCTGCGTCTGGTGGATATGCGGTCGGGTTCAGGAAGCCGCATTGATTCAGAGTCAAAGCTTTTGAGTCCAGGCCAAATCTTGTTGGAAAAAACAGATGTGAAGCGAGTCCTGTTTTAGCCTAATTGGAGAGCTAAATTCCAGCACCAATTTTATTGCTCTGCTTCTTTAACATTTGGAACAAAGGCTCCATCCAACAAGACAGGTTTTCACCTTGAGTCTTGTAGCAGATTCGTAAAACACCACGAGGCTTTGAATGTGGACAGAAGCTATGTTTGGACAAAGGAGCAAACTGCAAATTCATCCACACTCATATGTCCCACAGTTGAACTTAAGACGAAGTTCTTAAACAAAAGTGCTGCCAGGACCTCTGCCTCTACAAAGCCGTGCACTCTTTACAGCCAGCAGAACAAACACCATTTGTCCTTCAGCAGTTGGTCGGCCTGTCAGTCCACTGACCCCCTACTAAAACACACAGTGTCATTATAAGTCCATCATGTCAATGATACTCTGGAAACAATAAAACCACATGTTGTGTAGTTCTCCCTTTTGTTATGAGCCTGTTATTAAGGGGGAGTCAGGGGGGCAGAGAAGATATTTGAAAATTGCAGAAGAAAGAGGCATCCAGAATTGTTTTTTCTTTTCTTCTCCTTCCAGTCGTCCTGCACTCTGACCTCTCACCTTCCACTCGGAATTTTCTTTCCAGCAAAGGTCATGCGTGCTTAGTATATTTTTCTATTTTTTTTTGTACTGATTTTGGTGTTGCAGAGAACTGAAACACAAAACACAGCGTCAGTGTAACCAGATTTATAACCCGGCCTCTCTCCACATTTAAAATGCGCTCTGGCAGAATGTCAGTGGAAACTTCTGGTCTGAAGCTCAGGATGTGTTTCATCCACCATTAGCAGCTCATGTTGTCTTCCACAGGCACTTTTCTTGTGTAATCTCCAACAAATACACATCAGTAATTGCTGACGGGGATGCTGGTTCAACTGCCCATTGGATGTACTCAAATAAAGCGCTTTTTTACCTCAATCTTCTCACAATGTAATTAGGTTATACTAAACAGTTATTCACCAACTTACAGTGTTACTCTTCATCAACAAAGTGTAAACTAAATGGATTTTTTTTAAAGATGAATTAAAAACATGCATTTGAATACAAAATGCCACTTTAGTGCTTTTAAAAAAAATTATTGTCTGAATACAAATAAGAGGTCAAAAACGTTTTAGAAATTGTTGTTCTTTGGACTCGACCCGCTGATCACATCATGAACATGTCACGGGCCAAAGCTGAGTTCATGATTGGTTGACACAATGCAAATTCTTTGCTAAAGTTCAGATTTGAAATCCCGCTGTGTTTTCCCTGCACCGCCCGGTCACCAGACTGCTGCACCGCGCCCATGCTCAAATCCCGCCGCAGGACCTCTGATTATGTCTGTACATTGAATATATTTCTAAACTTGACGGCCCTGTCACGCAAATCATGTTTGGTGTTAATGCAGCTTGAGAGCGCTATATGAGACGTTCGCCATTTTACAGGGTGACCAAACCTACGATCCCAAAATCCAGAGCCCTGGAAATTTCCCAGAAGTCCCTGTAAAAAACTAGAGTGCTTCAATGCTCACTAGATTGGCAAATAGAGACCACAAGGCATTGGATTTGAAAGATTAAAAAAAAAATCTAAAATCATTCAGGTTCTCATCATCAAACACAGTGGATTCATAGTCTTCACACAGTGTTCTTTTTATTCCGTTTTTACTTCAGCAAATGGGTGGCACCGTATTAAAAGAAAGCAAAAAAGTAGTGAGCATCTGTCTGAAATGCAATAAAATCCAGGGCATTGGATACTCATGCAATATTTAGTTTTTAGAGGTTATAGAGTAATCCCTCATATCCTGTAAATACCCTACCTTATCTTTTATTTGATTTAACCTTATGGCATTTGGAGCGAACAGCAAAGAAGGCATCTCATTGCACAGGGAAACCCGTTTTCTTACTGTACATGTGACAATAAACCCCTTTGAATCTTGAATATTTGAATCTTTGTAATGATTGAGACTCAGCCTTAATCTACATACTAAACCTCACCTTAAACGCGAGACATTGTGCTTTCTAAAAAAACTTAATTTCTGCAAATTTGAAAACATCTGGTAGAGGAAAATGTCTATACTCATATAGTGCCTTAAAACCTCCTTAGAAGGCCCAAAGTGCGTTACAGTCACAGTCCCATTCACCTATTCACACAAGGATGGTGACTCCACTACCAAACATTGGCGCCAATCAATAACCACCAGGAACTAATGTGGGTTTCAGCATCTTGCCCAATGACACTTCGACACATGGGGGAGCCTAACTTGGGAGCCTCCGATCAGAGGTCGACCCCTCTTCCACTGTACCATGGCCATGCACAATGGACTGAGCTTAAATCTTAAAAAAAACAAAAACAAAAAACAACAACCCCATACTATGATTCCCCCACCACCAAACCTTACTCCTGAAAACAAAGGAGTCTGGTGAGTAACTTGTCAAATTTATAGCGTTCAGTGTTTGTGCCTTATAGAGGACATTTTTTGTTTTCATCAACTATTATTCATTATTTTGATTAGTTTAACTCAAACTGCAGACTGGATCCGTTGGGGTTTCGACTTGAAAAGACAAAACCCCTTATTTGTTTTTTATTTTCTAATATTATTGTTATTATTATTATTATTGTTGTTGTTTATTGTTGTTATCTTGTGTTGATGTGCTGATGTAAAAAGAACAGATTTAATAAGATTCGTTTTGTCTGACTCCTATTGTTCATAGTTGCCTAATTTTGAAATATTTTGTATGCAGTAAGAAATGCACTTAAAAATAAAATAAAATGATGACTTTAGTAAATCACTCAGGAATTTTATAATGTCACATATGTAAAATATGAACTAGAGAAGATAAAGTAGATGCTAGTCTCCAGTTCAGAGACTAAAACTATTTTTCTTCAATTAACCATCAGAAACAGGTGGATTCACATTCCAGTGTCCACACACGCACAGGTGCAAATATTTATCAGACTCATTGTTCATGCACACTCACAAACGTCAATCTGATTTAGCGTCTGGCCTGCAGAGAGACCGCGCAGCCTTTTGGAAATGATTAGAACATGCGCTGCTACACAGGAATCCATTAATGGCTTAAGAGAGACGCTGAAAGGAACACAGACAGAGAAAAAGAGCAAACACGATGAGATCTGACGTTCTTTTAAACGGGGTCAAGAGGGAGCCAGAGAGTTACAAAGAGACAGAGTTGGTTCATGAAAAAGGCAAGAGATTGGTGAAAGAGAGATTTATGAACTGTGACAACAGAGCAGACAGTCGCACAACACAGTTAGCGGCGGTTCTCTACGAGGAACAACGCCGTCCTACGCATCTGATCAACTCTTACACCATTCAGAGTTTAGAGGGCGGGGAAAGAAGTGAGAGGATGATATATTTCTACTTGCTGCTAATTTTTGTCTAATGTATAAACATAGTCTACATCAGATCCTGGCTTTGTGGAACATGTGAGCTCATTAGCCTTTACCGCCACGCAGAAACCCTCACCAACACCTGATGGGGCTTCCAGCTCCAGCTATGCCCACCCGCTGGCCTGCTGAAGGCATTCAAGAAATCACGCCTTTTACGAGGGAAGCTTTATGGTGCTTTTTAAAAAATACCGGCTGTTGTGGGCATCAAACTCTCAGAAGTGAGATGAAAACAACACTTAACTGGGAATGGCTTCAATCGCTCTGGATCGTGATTTGGGATTGATCATAAGCACTGTGTGTATGTGTGTGCGTGTGTGTGTGTGTGTGTGCGTGTGTGTGGACATACGTCCTGAACATTTGTTATCCAGAAATAAACAAGTTTTAATGAGATACTATGCAAATATTTGGGAATTTGGCCAAATGAAGCAAAACCAAATAAAGTTTTTTACTGAATTTAACACTGGATCTTTTAGGATCTTTCTCATGTTTTCTTGTGTATAAATGCCAACAGATTGATGTCTTGACAGATTAAGGGGAACACTAATTATTTAGTTGAAATCTCTTTTATGAGCACTCTGAAGGCTTAAAGCAAAAAAAAAGAAAAGCATCAATTGCAATGGTGGTGCACTGGTTGAAGATGTCGCTTCACTTCGAGAAGGCCCTAGTTTGAATCCCTTCTGGGTTCTGTGTGGAGTTAGCATGTTCTCCTGTGCATGTGTGCGTTTTCTTCAGGAACTCAGGTTTCCTCCTGCAGCTTAAAAAAAAGCTTGATTGGTAAATTGATGACTAAGTTGTCCCAGGAGGTGAGGATGCACTGTAAAAACACAAATCTCACCAAGTCTCCTTGTCTAATTTAAATATCTGAGTACACTTGATATGAAACAAAACTAACTTATCAGGGATTTTCTCTAAGATGTAACAATTCCTCATGAATCCTGAATATCTTGTTAATTAATTTGATCTTTAAACTCTTATTTGAAGCAAAAACCTTTTTATTTTAAATGTCAAACAAATATTTTTTAAACAGACGTTTGTGAAATTTTTAAACGGTGATTGGTCTTGATTCAGGAAAAAGTTTACTTTGACTCATAATTTACATATAATCTTTTAAGACAAATTTATCTTAAAATGGGGGTTCTAGTACTTCCGATAAAATAGGATAAAGTTGAGGGAGAAAATTTACAAATATGCTTTTTTGAGCAACACAAGCGTAATGATATTTTATCTACAATTGAGAGTTTTTAGCTCATTTCAATATTTAATTTCATTTTAAAGGGCTGGACATCACAACTTATTTCGAAAATTCTTACCAAGAGAAATTCTACTAGTTCAGTAGGCAGTTGGCAGTTTTTTTATTTTACTTATAACAAAAGAAAACCATCCTATGTTTTATCCTTTTGCGCTTGTTCAGAGAAGGACTATTCCCAGTGTGAGTGTGTGGCCCTGCAACAGACCGGCGACCTGTTCTGGGTGAACTCCACCTTCACCCAACGGTTGCCTGGTTGGTTCCAGCGACTCCGTGACCCCAAAAGGGATTCATCAGGTTCTAAAGATGGATGGATCAATTCGACCAATTACTCAATCCTTAAAGGATCTATAAAAACCTCGAGTCAGGTAAAAAAAAAGGAAGAAAAAAAAGAGTTAAAGTAGATCAGATCTGCCTGATCATCAGTGCAAAAAGCTGAGCGCTCATGGCTTAAAGCTCTTTCGGCAGCATTACTCCTGCTTTTGTGACCTTGTGCCCGGCTCTGCTGGGCTTGCTGAGATCAGCAGAACCTGCAGCTCTGCTTATTTATGGGACTCGCCGGGGATCATGCAAGGCCCGTCTTTTCTGTTGTCCCAAGCTCCCCACCTATCGTCTGCGTTCCCTCCTTCAGCAGGAGTAAACACTGATGGTGCAAAACTGCAGCGAGTCAGACTAAACAAAAACACTTAATGGGGAAACCTTCATTACAATAGAAAACAAAGCTAGGGAACTCAAGAAAAGGCACATGTAATGTGTGTATGTCTGTGTGTGCAGATCAGTAAAACTCTGTCGTTACTAAAACTGAGCGGCACCTCTGTTTGATCTTATGCCATGAACAGGGCTCCACTCACTGATTACAGCCACCTGTGTGTGTGCCTGCTTGTGTGTTTATATGCATTTGTGTGTGTGTGAGACAAATGCATGAGAGTGGGTGAATGGATGGTCATGTGTGGGAGCAATCTGCTGTGTCCACTCTGCACACACAAACCCATACACAACGTTTTGGGGGGAAAAGATGTGGCGTCATACTTGGTGCCCGCAGAGGTGCGTTTCTCTTGAGGTTGCCTGTGTGTTTGTGCTACTATGCTCGATCTGTTCCTTTTGTTTCTGTCTTAAAGTCAAAACCAAGCAGCTAAAAGAACTCGCGTTCTTGAACCAGATCCCAAAGAGACATTGTTACTAGCAGGACTAGTAACATCCAGAGATGACTCAATACTGTAGATTCTAACTTTGGAACAAACTTATTTCAGTCCGTTTTGTTTTATCCAGGTTTCCAACCAAGTCTAATGACAATATTTCTTATCCTTTCAATATCTCTGGAAAAAAAGGGTTATGCAAAAGCTAAAGAGCTCGTATTTGATAAACAGAATTTGACTTTACCATTTCATCACAGCTTAAAGAAACAACAACAAAAGAAACACTTTCTTCTGTGCAATGCTTTTTAGTACTTTCATTGTTGTTTCTATTTTTGCCTTACTTTGTTCTTATTGTAAACCATTTTTATTTCTGCCGCCATTGTAGCGCCTTGAGATTTTATCTAAATGTAAAGCGCATTCTAAATAAAATGTATTATTATTATTATTATTATTATTATTATTATTATTATTACAATTCATGCTAAATAATTAGTTTAGTAGTTTAAAAAACAGTTTAACATAAACTGTGTCCATGTTTTATTTGGGTACTTTTAGACCAGTGTTTTTCAACCTGTTTTGAGCCATGGCACACTTTAACCTTGACAAAAATCCTGCGGCACACCAGCATCCAAAAAAAAAAAAAAAAGCAGAAACTCATAGTCTGTAATGATCGACAGCCCCCCCCCGCAATCTCACGTGCATTTTTGTGATAATTGTGGCAGAAAAAGCTGGAAGTTGCAGCTGTTTTTTCTAAAAGATGAAATAAAAGTAAAGTTAGACAATTTAAAAACTGATGTGTGTTCGTTGTGGTTTCAAGATGTTTAACAAGGACGACTCATTGTGCGCTCAGGCACTTTAACCCAATGCATCATGGGAGATGTAGTGTGAAAACTGCCGCATAAGGGCCGATAGACTAGCGTCTCTGAGCTTCATTGTTTTGTTCACTTGTTCCACGGTCTGACACCGGATTCTGTGGAAAGCTACACCGCTAAAGACGAGCTTTAGCTGGTATTTTTGTTAGAATTGAGCGACTTTTTTAGCTAAATTGGAACAAGGAAGTGAAGACTTTAACCACTTCTGATTGGTCAGACTGATGACATGTGATTAAGCCTACAAGAATGATTGGCGGAGACAGTTAAAGGGGCGGGACTTTGTCACACACAACTTTAGTTGCAGCTAAATTGCGGTACTGTCATTCTTATCAAAATGTCTTTAATAGAATCAAATAAATACAAAGAAAAAAATATTTTACGATCGTTCATATTCCTAACTACTCAGTGTTTTATCAGGGTTTGTTTGGATGAACAAAGAATAGTGTTTTTGGAATTTTTAACATGTTCTTGAGACATTTTTCTGATCCAAAAGCTCCCTGCTCCGCCCCCTTCTGATGCATCCGCTTGCAGTCAAATAGATCCGTGTACGTCATTGTTTTCCTCGTCTGAGCTGAAATCTGGATCTAAATTATATAGCTGGATAGCTCCAATATTGGTCGCTGTTTTTGTTGCACTGGTAATGTTAGGTTGGAGTTGTGAGGCACTGGAAACTAGCAGGAGAGAGTGTAGACCAGGGGTCGGCAACCTTTTTTACTCAAAGAGCCATTTGGGACCGCTCCTAATGAAAAGAAAGCACCCGGAGCCACAACCAGTTTTGACATCATTATATATATTATGAATGTATATCAAGGGTGCTCATTACGTCGATCGCGATCGACCGGTCGACCTTCAAGGACATGAGTGTAGATTGCGGACTAGAAAAGATTAAAAAAAAAAAAAAAAAAGTACTTTTTAAAAATCCACCAGCCAATCAAAATCTTCACTGAGAAATACAGGACTTGATTGACATGTAGATTGGCCAATCGGACATCCTCTGAAACATACATCCACTGCAAATGCACATTGTGTTTTTTTAAGGATGATACAGCGGCCGCTTGTGGGAGGAGCTACCAGCTGATGTTATGGTCTGATCGCTGCATGGAGCAATGTGTTTTTCAATGCATGGTAGACACTGAAAATGTGGAGATTTGAAGAGTTCTGCATTTTAATCATGTTTCCATGTTTGAGTTCATAAAATCATTCCAGAGAAAGTCTCTGCTTCAACTCCCGCAGGGAAAGCTGGGTCTAAATCTGACGCCCGTGTTTCCATCTCTCTGACAGAGTTTAAAGCCAAAGCCTCTCCTCCGCCTCTTTACCTGCTTTTCCTCTCTACCTGTTCACCTGTTCATATCCTCTGCAGCTGAGAGTTGTTTCCTCCGTGCTCCTACACAGAGAGTGCAAAATACGGTCACCATAGGTTGACACGATAGTCGGGGCGCTCCAGCGAAGCTCAAGGATGAAAGAGCCGGACGCAGGTTATAGCGGGGATAGAGCGGGTTAAGCAAATGAATGGAAGAAGGCGGCCCGCTGTAGATTTATTCAATAGCGCACACATTTTATTATTAGTCTGAACTACTTTATTTTGCTAAATCAGTCCAGTACGAAAAAAAATCATCAACAAAAGCTGTGTTGGGCGGTTTTTGGCTGGGTCCGGCGGTTTTCAGATGACCTTTGGCCTGGAAAACTGTGACTCTATCTGGCAACACTGGCGCAAACTCTCTGTCATCAGAAAGTTGCTCTCTGCCCCGCGGCAAGTTCCCGGCAGAAGACCAAGAAATGTAATTATTATAAAATACTCATTATTTTCCAAGGTCACAGGGAGCCACAACAGAAGGATGAAAGAGCCACATGTAGCTCCGGAGCCATGGGTTGCCGACCCCTGGTGTAGACAAAGAGGATAGGAAATGAAGGCCGCCCACAACTTAAGAGGTGGATTTCCAATAAACTCCTGCCGCTCTGTAGAATCTATGTCCTAGAAACTGACACTGGGTTTTAAGATTTTGGCTAAAAACAGCAAAATCGTAATTTAAAGAACCACTCGAAACTCATTGAAAATAGATAAAAAGACAATCGGAGTGAGACTTTAAAGAATTTTCCTGAATCAGCCTTGAGATTTCAAAGGCCTTAATGTTCGCTATATTTACACTGTTTTTATTTACTTTCTAACAAAACTAAAATCTTTTATGCAGTAATTGGAAAATGATCAAGACTCCCATGTGAATCCTGTTTTTCTTTTTACTCTTCATCCATTAGCTGGTGTGTTAAAATGGGGGTGTGGGTTTTGAAAGGAAACCGTCAAATCTGAAGTGGAATAACTGGAGGATGTAAAACAAGCGAGAAGCTTTTTTTTGGGTCAATTTTACCTTCCTTGGAAAACTGCAGAGTGGCAAATGAATTACACTAACATTTTCCTTTTAAGGGAAGTGTTAGTGATCTTTTGTTTCATCTGCCTTATTTTAAAAACTGACTTCAGCGGGGAGCAAAACTTCAGGTAAAACGAGAGTAATCCCAAACCCAAAGATGCCAATTCAACATTTTTTAATGGGGACCATGACTTTTACCCCAAGGCTGATTATTCTTGTCCTGGTTGCTTCGCTATTGGCTCTAAACCCCTGTAGGCGCTCCTGCTGGAGGGCTGGAATAGACGGCGCCAAAAAGGGAACACTGACAAGATGTAATCCTCTTCTGACCAAAATAGAAACTTTTAACCTTGTGGTCGAGCCTTGAATTGTTGTCCACTAAAGTCATCATCAGAATCTGCGACCAAGTCTAGCAGCCACAGGAAACGAGCTTCAATTGCTGCGAGTAGTGTGAAACAACTAAACAGTCCGAGGTCCAGAAGCTCAAAGGAGAAAAGGTTCTCCAAGTCAACTATCTCTTCTGCACTCAGCATCCAGAGGAGGCAGAGCTAATTAAATACACATGATAAAAAAACAGATACTTGCAATGGTAATACAAGTAATGCATACACCTTTATTCTGGCCTGCAGCAGTCTTCAATGCAAGGAACATATTGTTTTCACAATTCTTTATCCTCACTGTGCCTTGACCCCCGCCACAACTCTGGGATCCAGTAAAAAGGACTTTTGGGCATAGCAAGAGGTCACAGTCAGTGAAAATTGTGATAAATGGTCATTTTTATGTGCTAAAACAATGTTATGGCAGCTTGAAGTATTTATCACTAATGTCGCAAATCGCAAGTTTTCCTCATTTTGTCCAATCCTAATAAAATATTATATATATATATATATTGAAGTCCCGGCTGGGGGACATGAAAAACACAACATCAATGGGACGAGCCTATATGTATGTAGTTTGCATGTTCTCCCCGTGTATGCGTTGGTTTTCTTCAGGATCTCCAGCTTCCTCCCACTGTCCAAAAAACATTAACATAGGTTAATTGGCAACTCTAAATTATCCCTAGGTGTGACTGTCAGAGTGAACGGGTGTGTGATTGTGGACATTCTACCCTGCGACAGACTGGCGACCTGTCCAGGGCATCCCCTGCCTATTGCCCGCAAGTGGCCGGGATAGGATCCGGCAGCCCCGTGACCCCGAAATGGAATAAACGGAATAGAAAATGATATTATGGGATGGCCACAGGACCTACGGCTTGGCAGGCACCTTCCATCTTGTGGCAAAGTGTGAAATTTGGTTATTTTCCCATTTTTCCCAAAATTTGACACACATGCTGCCAGTTTAAGTCTACAACCAGAACTGAAGTTTCCTTGATTTTGGGAATAAGCCAATATGAAATAAAAATAAATAAATTCCCCTATAGTACCTGCTACAAATTTAAACTCCGCCTAGGGACTTTGATCTATCATCTCTTAACTCCTTCGAGCATCAATGGGACTCTACTTAGAAAAGAATGTTGGAATTTGAAGTTGTAGATGTTTTAAATGGTGTTTACATGCAAAAGTAACGTTCACCTGTTACTCTTACATTTTTGCCTGGAGTATTGTGATAACTGACTACATAAATCTCTGCCTCAAACTAAACAAAATGATATAACATAATACATAAACATATTAGAAAGGTGGGCATGGTTAAATAAAAATCACTGTTGCCAAGGAAATCCAAAAATGTACTTTTTCAGATTCTTCTAAAAATTACATAGACCTGTTTATTAACCCAAGGCAATCAAAACATGAAATGGTTGCTATGGAGATAAAACCAACAGAAAAGCCGGCATTCTGAAGTAAGTGTCCAGAGCTCAGCCAGTAAGTCCAGGTCAAAGGGCGGGTAGCACCTGTGGCCCATACAACACTACTCAGGACAATAATTACCAGTATTGGTGCTCATTTACTGCATAATAAGGGCAGAGTGAAACAAACACTTGTTATCCCTTTAACAGCAGTGCTGTTGCCAGCGACAGCAAAAAAACGAACGCTCTTTTAGCTGCCGTACCTCTTTAACCATTTATGCAATCAACATTATTCCAACAGATTTGTAAGGATTCTGTGGTTTGGTTTTTGGTCAAGTTCTGAGTTGCCCTCAGTCACACTGTTTCCTGGTCCATCATGATCCACAGCTGTTGTCATTTTAGTTGGTTGCTCTCAGCCTATTTGGGTCTCTGGTTTTCAGTTCATCCTTGTCAGGTCATCTGCTCTGCTCTGCTGTATCACCTTTTTTGTTACTCCATGGGTTTTGTTATGTTTCAGTTTGGTTATTAAATCTTTTATTATCTGTCACAATGCCTGGTCTCCTGCATTTTGGGCCCTCCACCACCAGTTCCTGACAGGATTATGTGTGACTTTTCTCCGCGTCAGAATCCGTTGGCTTCACGTTGATGGCATAAACACTTCACTAGTGTAAAGTGTGTCATTTCAGTGCGGTTAAAGAGTTACAGTAGTTCAAAGAATGTCAACACTGGAGCTATAGTTTCAGTGTTAAAGGGTTTATAGTACATGTCTACATTAAACTAAACATTTAATGTTTATTTAATCCCTTAACTCTATGCATGGTCTGAATAGAAGGCAACAAACCCTCAAAAAGGTGAGACTGCATTTTGTTTTTCATCTATCCATATGTTAGTCATTCCCAGATACTTCAGGGCGAAGGTGGACTACTGGCCAGGCCATAGCAGGGCCACAATCACAATTTGTGATTTACATCCCAAATCTTTATGAAGTAGAAAAGAAACAAAGATTCATTTTCCAGCAGTACGATCATAAATCCAGCTCTGGTGTATTTTCATCCGAGGGGCCAGCTCCAGGCTGATACTGTTGGTGGTCAGCTTTGGGATAACACAGAGGCCTAAGTTTGGTTTGGAGAGAAAAATGTGAAGAAATCCTACAATCAGGAAAACACGAGAAGCACCTTGGGCTTCAGCTGTGAACATGGGCTGTGTCAAAGCACCGAAACATCAACAGCCTAATGAAAAAATATACAGGAACAAGGGAAAAAAAAGTGGTTCCACATACTGGTTCATAAACATTACAGCAACGAGTCTGCAAGTTCTAAAAACGCACAAGCAGGAAGCTGCTTTCCCTCTTTGTGCATGTGTGATTCAAACAAATGCATCTGGTTAAATTCATCTAGGTGTTTAAAAAAAAAAAAAAAAAAAACTTGTGTGAATGCGACTGCTGCATGTAAACACAATGTCGCTGTTTTAAATCATCGTTCACACTTCAGCGGCGGAGCAGCAGAGTCAAGCGCTGACGGCCCGGTGAGATTATCCAAAAAAGGAGATGATATGAAATCTGGCAAACAGACAGCAACAAGCTCTGCCTGTGATTGAGGCAATCCGTTCAAGGTCAGAAATGATTCAGAGGAATTAGTAAATGACTTCACGTCCGCTGCTGCACACGGGAATGTGGGGCGCTCTGAGATCACAAAAGTGGAAACAGAGAGTGTCAGAGTGCCACGTATACAAATTAGAAGTAACACTGGACCACACACGCCTGTGAGGAGCTGCATGTGGCCGGCTGCACTGAGACGAAGAGAAAATGTTCAAATGAACAGACATCCTTACAAAAAAACGAATAAAACACGCCACAGATGTAGAGGAAAACCGCAGACTTTAAGAGATGACCTGATGACCAAACAGTGTGGAAGGACAGTTTATGGTGGAAAAGATCTGGTCTCCAGCCAGCACTGATGGGGATGTGGGTCACAAGCCTAAACTCAAGGTCAACATGAGAACAGAAATTGGGACATCTGAATCAAAGAAAAGAGTTATGTTTTTTCCTTGTCACCATGATTTGGGAATTTTGCCGATCTCAACACATTGTCCCGTCAAACTGTTAATGGAGCAACTAGTGTGTGATTGGTCCAATATTTGGTGAGGGTGTAGTTAACCCTTTAACACCAGAGATGTCACCAGTGACACATATATATAACAAATACTCTTTAACATACTGCATTTTGGCTTTGCAAATCAGCATAACGCCCATTTACAACACTTTAGGTTAGTAATGCTCACAAGACCGATATAAAAAGTATCAGGATGAAAGCATGAAAAGTATAAAAAGTATCACTTCACTGCTGTACAGCGTTGTATATCAGTACAAAGCTGCTTTTGTCCACTTCAGAATCTGCTGGAATTACATTAATTTCTAAAGTTCCAATATTAAAAGGGTTAATAATGAAAACCACATAATTACAGAACTATAAGCACCAACAGCAGTAACGTGCGGGGAGGTTCACCGCCTGTGAGGCACTGACATCATCAGTCAGATTTACATACATATGAACCCTACAAAATATCTTATTTGATATTGGGAACAGTTGAAGTGTGCTGTTTAAAATTGTATTACTTCCATTTACAAACAGTAGCAAAAACAAAATAAATCCCCATAATGAAAGTTATTGCGCCGCTCCTTCTGAAGAAACCCATGGATAACCTGTTTGTAGAAGTCTCTCTGTCTCAATGGAGATCACCGCCACTGACGTGTCTCCACAAATTCCTGAGTTTAGACATGTAATCCATTTAGAAAATGATGCTAAACAATAGTGAAGAATTACTAGGCAGCACTTGACTTGCTACCACTAATTTTATGATTCTTTCGCTGTCGTGTCACTCTCTCCCCTCTGCCTTGAGGCACGCATACTACATCACCAAGTGTATTTCTAAAGGGTATTTTTAGCCAATAAGACAGACTAAATGAGTCACAAACGGGCACCAGTGTAATCAGACAGTTGGCGAGCATAAAGAAAAATTGAGAAATTAAGAATAAAGCGTCTTTTGTGATGACAGAAGACTGAAACAGTGGAGCGCACGCGTCAGCTGCAGCTCCAGTCAGAGCGGTGCAGTCTGGGTGCAGGTGAGGCACGGGCTGCTGGTGCCTCACCTGCCGTTTTCTGGTGTTTTTGAACAGGAAATGCGTGAATTCCCTCTTTTTTTTTTTTTTTTTTTTAAGGAAAGATATGTTGAAAACCCACACAGAAAAAAGTCATCTTAGAATAGACGTGTTTGAAAGATAATATTTGAGTTTTATTTTTAATAATAAAAAAGTATATTAATCTTCTTTAATGAATGTATTTTTGAAGCTAGGTTTTGCACGTCACTGCTAGATGGGTAATTTGCAATGTCACACGTTTTTGTTGAGTCTACTTTGATTAGCACCGATGTGCTAATCAAAGTAAAACACTCCTAATAATGTGGAAATATTCTAATGATATGATTGACTTAAAAATAAATCATACCAGCCAAGCTGACCTGTCCGTAATGGTCAATAGAGGAAGTGCAACATTTGGTGATTTCTGGTTTGTTCTGTGTTTGGAGTTGGAAGGTGGGCTTGGATGTAATACGATAGAAATACAAATAAAATGCTGTATTGTCACCATACAAGGAGCATGACGAAATTCAACCAACAGACTCCTAGGTTCCCTTTCTTTCTGCATTTTCTCAACAGTGACAGGTACAACACCAAACCTTAAACGTGAGCTCCTCCTGCTCTGTCACTGTTGTACTTATACTTCCTGGAAAATGTGCCTGGTGTATGGCTGAGCAGCGCTGGCTCAGCAAAGCCAAGCATGGATGCAGAGTGTGGTGCAAAGACTTTACAGGATTTCATGAGCTTCTTAGAAACAATTTAATGATTCACACTGAAAACCAAGTCTTCTTTCCTTAGTTAACTTTCCTTTATTTTTGCACAAACTGTTCCCCTTTTATGTTGACTCAAGACCAAAACTGAGACAAGGAGCTCGTCAAAATACCCATCCTTGTAGTTTTTATAATAACCCTATGGTTATACGGCTTAATGGCAACACACAATAATCTTCTTCAGTGCTAAAAACCACATTGTTTTGTTTAACTTCTACATTGTATGTACTTATAAATCTTGGCTCCTGTGGACAATCTTTTACAGTCTGTTTTCTTTCATACCAAAATATTTCTTTTGCATAACTAAACAGTGTAGTGTGGTATATCAGTAATTGCAGTGAAGTTCAAGTATTTATTGGTAATTTGTTAAGGTTTAACCCCTTGATGCCGATAGAGGCGTTGTATCCTCAAAATCGTTCAAAATGTATCCAAAATAGCGTCAGTATTACTCCACTCCTGTCGATTTACTGTCAGTATTTCCCTGGGAACCTCTTTCAAGCATTAGTTTCTCGTAGGAAGGGTCAGAGATACAGCACCATCCTGTTCTTCTTTACAAAGATCGCTGACAATCTTGCAAAAATTGGTGAATCTAATGTAAGTTGTGCAAATATAAAAACATGTACACTCTTATTCATAACTTGTTTCAATACCACAAAGCGGTTAAGTACCTATGATGAATATTGTTGAAGATATTTGATGATTTGGGAAACGCCACTAGAAGCCACAATACAATTGTCCCACCCTCCGATTTCCTTTTAGTTGCCACACATGTAACAATTCCTTTGTTGATGGTACCTGCTGAGGAATTGCTTCATCTTGACGAAGACAGCTAAAGGAGATCATCCCACCTTATAAGACAACCTGCTGCTGTTTCACAAAGGAAGCAAAACATGTATAATCTACCAAGAAAAAGAAGTTCCAGCAAATCTTTGCAGAGCATGCGAATGAGTGATTTAGCAAGGAACCCGACCACTACACACATAATCTTCTGGACTCCTTCCTGGGTTAGTGTATTATTGCCGCTGTAGTATTTCATGCCAGAATGTGAGGATACAATCTTTTGTGTCGGTGTGCATTTGTTCCTCTGCATGTGTGCGCTGCCAGAATCACTTCAGTAAACATCAAGGCACTGTTCGTCTTTGCTGAATTAACAAATCTCTTGCATCCATCACCACGCGCTGCCTTTGAAACGCACACCACCGGTTCCAGCCCAGGACTTTGAACCCTGTGATTGCCTGCTCCGCTTTTGCTGGTATCAGGTTATACTCTGGTTAAATATCTGCGCAGAGGTGCCAGTTCATTCCACGTTTAACCTCCTACGCCTCCTGCATTGCTTTACAATGAAGTGTTGCTGAAAACAACTCCTAAGGTTGCAGACCGTTCCTTCACCAATTCTGACTGTACTGTGACCATCTCACTTTCTTCTCCTCTCAATCACCTGATAAACAGCTCCTGAACGACAAAGTCAATGGAAACCCATTCAGCCATCTTCAGAACCTGCCACCCTGAACAGCTTGCCAGTCTGTTGGAGGGCCACACACTCACACACACACACACTTACATACACAACAAGTGGTAATTTAGAGACAACAATGAACCCATGAAGCATGTGTTTAGATGGAATTCCAGAGAAAATCCATGCATGCATGGGGAGAACATGCAAACTCCATACAGGAGGAACCCAGCTTGGATTCAAACACTTCTCCCTGTGAGCCGGGACCCAACCGTTGCACCACAGTGCAGCAAATAAATGGAGAAAAAGTGAATACAATTACTAAATAAAATATATAAAATAAATGTGCCTATAAAATAAATAAAAATAACCCTCATCATGTTTTGTGTGTTCTCTTATGTTCTAAGACCGTTGTGAAGTCCTGATGTTCCAGGATTGATTAGAGGAGACATTTGCAGATCAGACTGCATCAATCCAGCCCAACCCAGGTTTTTTGACAAATTGTCAAATTCTAAAGAAACCATTTTTTATTTTCAAATATGATTTCTCACATGCAGTTCAGAAGGAGGGTGTTTTTTCGGTCTGGAATCATAAATTAGCCTATATGTTCGTTTTCTAGAGGTAAATCTAATTCATCCTTCAAACCTTGAAACAAAAAACATTGTAGGATTATTTTACAGCCTCTTGTGCACAAAGAAAAGCAGAAAGTTGACATTTCCGTCAATAACATGTATAATTTACAATACGACACTTTTTTTGCATTATAACTTCTATGCCTCTAGTGTGAAAAAGAAACTGGAATATTTTCACATTAAACTGACAACAGAATAGTACGTCAACACATTTTGGTTGTTAAAAATACAAAATATCCAAACAATGTGCCTGTCTCCTTACTTCACTGCCTTTACGTTGTTTAAGTATTTGCTATAACCTGTCGCTCGCAGCACTCCCGTAGAAAAAATGTGCGTACAAATTTTGCTCAGTGGACTCACCGATCAGTCTACAACCTTACTTTTTCCTGTGGGCCACCTACGTGCTCCGTGCAGATTTCCCCCCATTCCCAGCCTGTATGCACCCATAAGGCAAATATGCATTACATAAGGCATAACAAATTCAACCTGAATGATGAGGCGGTGAAGATGTTCATTATAAACATTCATTTCCTTTTAATATTAAATCAATAAAAATCTGAAATTAGTGTTGAATTTGTAAATGCTTTATGCAGAAATTATAATGAAAGTAGTAAACTTTTTTTGAAAAAAAAATATATTACTTTAGGATAATACAAAATTTTTTTTTTAAAAGCTTTGGAGTCCAAATTTCACTGGAACATAATTTGAAATGGGCTCACACTTTTACACACCAAACAACTCTTAAAAGGACTTCATTATCTGATCATATGTGATACAGCACAACAGTGAGAATGTGCTGCTGTGCGTGGATCCTGATCTGCTCTGTGATCCTCGCTGGAATGGTAGAGAGACACTTCAAAGCCTGCGGTGAACCTGTAAAGAGTGAGGACGTCACGGGCCTGTTTGCTCTGCACATTCCTGTTCGCATGGCCGTTCCTGCACCCATCTGCATGTGCGTTCATTAGCCGTGCGTTGCTGAACTTCAAAGATGTTGGCTTGCTCTGCTGTGTGAGGCTTCATGCTGACAGGCTCTCTTTGATGAAGGGCAATTTACAACAATGTAAAACTAACCGGCTCATCGTGATGCAGCCGCAGGGCCTGTGTTCCTCCGTGACTCACCCGGATGCCTGCTTTGTTTCATTCGTGTTACTCAGAGCCGTTTGTGGATGAGGAAAAACATAGCTGCATCTCTTGCAGATTACCCACCTGCAACTCCGTTTAGGTTGCAGTGTAAGCCTTTTACCTGTGTGTGTGCTTCAAAAACCTTTGCTCCTCTTTGATATTTCTTTTCAACAGAATCAATGGAATGCAGTTTATCACTTGATTATGCTCCACAAAAGCTTCCATAAACAACCAGCTGAGCTGAAGGGTCCATCAGACTTCTAATGGCTGAGCTGGGCTTGTTCTCACTGTTTAATGTCATGTCTGACAGCATCGACACTTACTCCTCTCCTACCTCTGGTTGCTCTGTTACTGGAGCGCCGGTTCTTACAGCCAGAGCAGCTTAAATTAAATAAAAGTTGGTATGAAGGTCTCCATTAAAGCAGAACTTGCCATCATAAAAATTAGGCTTTGACTCAAAGTGTAAACCATCTCATTATCACTCTTCAGGTGAAGGTTAGGAATAAAAAAAAATGCAGCTGTGATAGTTTGGGTTGATGGCAGATGTGTTGCAGGATCACAGAGATGCTCGTCTTTGCAAAACAAAAGTTTAACACACAAAAACACTGCAAAAACGTAATAAAAAAAAGACACAGACCCTTGTTTCAAGAAATTTTGTCTTGCCAGACAAATAATCTTATTAAGAAGTTTTTTAATAGCATAGTAATCTTTGGTTGAGAAAACTTTTTTTTCTCAGGATAAGTACTTTCGGTAAAACCAAGAAAAGGAGGTCTAAATTCTTTAACTTATTTCTCAGGGGCTTGATCTGCTTGTATGAATTTGTTTTTCATAAGCGGTAGAAAGTAGCAACAATGTGAATGTAATTAGATCCAGATAGCGCACCTGAAGGCCATAGAACTCATTCTGAAACTTTCATTAGAATAGAGTTTCTGTTTTAAATCCATCTTAATTTCAAGGAAATTTGTTATTTTTGTTTATTTTTTTCCCTATCAAGCAAACAGATGTTTGTTTTCTCCCTAAACCACAGGAACCTTTCAAAGCTCCACTCTGATTTTCTTTTGGTAAATGTGTTCCCAGTGGTCTTTTAATTATGATTATAGTGTTTTTAGCCAAAATCAATAAACCTGTGTTGTTTTATAGGACATAGTTTCTGCAGAGCATCAAGAGTTCATTAGAAACTCACCTCTGACTTTTGGGCAGGACCGTTGCCAAAAAGCAACCATGTCCCCACTTCCCCTCCCTGTTGATTCACAACAATTCGAATAAAAAAATACTCAGAAATGAAAATATAAGCTAAATTTTCTTTCTTTATGTCCTCCATTATCAGAAAAATGCCACAAGAGCATCTTAAAAACACAATTTTCATCGAAGTGGGTATTGAAATAGTTAACATTACCCTGTAGAAACATAATGAAACATAGCAAAGGCAGGACGTATCAAACTTGGATCAACAACATTGGATGAATAGTTAGATTTCTGGAAAGATAAGGTTCTTCAATGCCTGGTGTTTTGTTGTTCTGAATTCTTCTGCATCCCACATTCTTGTTTTCGAGGGCTGATTGGGGAAAGGCAGATGCAAATGCAGGAATTTCCAAAATAACATCATAGGAAGGGGTTATGGGGGTGGGGCGGTCCCTGAGAATAATTTTCTCCTCACATTGTCATTAAGACATCAAAGTGGATGCAGAAGATACAAGGCTTTTCAGTGCTGACACAAATGCGCTCTCAGTGCGAGGAGTACTGAATGAAAGCAGAACAGCGGGCAAAAGAAAGGATGAGGAGGAGGAGGGATGTTGTCTGCTGAAGAACCTGTTCTCTTGGCTTTGATGGTGGCGAGGGAGTGAAGCGGCAGAGAGCAAACAAAAGTTCCTCAAACTTCAATCGAAGGCTTTTTGTAGCGCAGGTTTGCAGCCTCTCTCCCCATGATTCCTCCCCTCTTTCGCCTTCCTGGTCCCTTCAAACATGTCTTTGCTAATTGCCAGACCCTGTTCTGCACTCGCTGGGCTCTCCACTCTTCTTAGGTCCATTCAGAGGAGAGGGGGCGGTTGCAGAGGGAAGGGGTAGTAACTCGTTTGGAGTGGGACAATAGAGCCTGCGGGGCGAGTGACAAACCGCAACCCTAATGAGAAAAGACTCCTTGAGTGAACATGCAGCTCTGTCAATAGATTAGCCCAGTGAGTGAGAGCCTCTGCTGCTGGTTATGGTGATGTTTGCATAGTAAGACAACAGAAACTTGACTAAGACGGTAATAAAATCTAGTAATAAAGTAACAGAAATGACAGAAAAAAAACCCCCAAGGAATTTAAAGAAGAAAAGGCATGCATCTTTGTGTGTTTGTGCATGCTTGTGTGTGTAGGTGCATACATGTGTATGCATATACATGTGTGTGTGTGTGTGTGTGTGTGGTTTGGTGTGTTGCTGCCTCCTGAGTGCAACAATGGTGAACAGGACAAATCCTCCAGACCGTATAATGACGACTAAGCTGTCTATTGAGGGTACATGGCTCCCCTGCAAACTTCTCTGAACGGACACAAAAAACCCACTCTCCCCCACTCTCCCCCCTTCCTCACTTCTGACATCCCTTCATGGTGTGCCTGTGTGCTCCAGCTCCATGCTACCAACTTAAGGTGGGAAAACAATAGGCACATAAATGAAACAATAAATAGATACACTTAACTGGTAGCATTTTTAGCTTCACTTGGTAACAGCAACATCCAGACTTGTTGATGCTGATGTGTCCATGAGAGAGCAACAGTTCTTCTAATGTTTGTGATCCCCTTGTCCTTTGTTGTTGGTGTTTGTTCTGAGGTGAGAGTGCAGCCTCTGTTAACCTTTAATATTTAAGTTTTAGCTCCACAATTCAGCCGTTTATGCAACTGACGTCATTCCATTGGATTCTGAAGCAAGAAAAGCAGCCATGTGCCTCTATGCAACACTACCGGTAGTGCATTCATAATATGTTGGTGCAAAGCCGCTTTGTCCACGTCAGAATCAGCTGATTCACATTGATCGCGTAAACGAATGAAGAGTTACAGCATGTCAAAGGGTGAGAGTTAGTTAGGTGTCGCCTGCGACTTCAATGGGTTTTTCTCATTAGGGGCCAGTGGCTTCCGTGGATCCTCTCATTGGAGCTTTTAGAGTGGGTGCTTGTCGAATAAAGGGTGGTGGTGCGGGTGGGGGTGGACATCTCTCACAAACATTCACTTCAGAGATGGGTAGAATTTTCTTGAGTGAATCTTTGGACAGTTAAAGACTCCCTGGTGATATCAATCCAGTTCTGGAGTTTCAACATCCAGAAAAGCAATGAACAGATCTTAGAAGAATTTCATGGCTAATCCAAGTGTGAAATTGATGCGTTCTAGGAATGGGTGAGCTGCAGTTTGTATGCTCTACTCGAGCATGTTTAGGTTTCCACCAGGCACTAAGACTTCAACATACAGTCCAAAATCATGCTGCATAGGTGAAGTGATGTCTCTACACTCCTCCAACATGTATGTGTGAGGCATGCAAAGACTTGTGACCTGTCCTGGGTGTATTCCAGCTTCACTCAACAGTAGCTGGGATAGGCTCCAGCAACCATATGACCCCGAAAGGAATACAGCAGATTCTGATGGATGGATGGCTAGATTTGGCATTTGAAACCATCTCTACTCAGACAATTTTTCAGAGTATACTCTCCACATATGGAGGCTTAAAATAGCTCTTTATTTCAGTGGCTCAGTGGTTCATGTTCTCTCCTGTTCTCTCCAGCAAACAATCATTCATTACCCCCCTTCCTGCCTCTGCTGTCAGTCACTTCATACTGGACTCACCATGGAAGACCGTCAGCCAAGTGGACACATTCTCTACTGTTCCGGTCTTAAAGTTTTACCCACACTTGTCCCACGCCGTGATACCAGAGCACTCTGACACTTGGCTACATTTGTTTCTCATTATATTTTCATTGAATAGAAGCTGTTATGCTGGGACACACAGAGAAGGAAAGGTACACCTCGAGATTCTGTGAACAGCTGGCAAATTAGGTTAAAGTCAAATTCTACTTTAAACATTATACAGAGTGAAAGAGGGGAAACAAAAATGTCCACACCTCACACCGAACAACTTTTCTGTTAAACTCAGTACGTGATCTGCAAGTATTGGGGATTTATAGACAGTAAAGATACATTCATCCACTTGACTTCACACTATTCCATGACTAATATGGTATAAAATGATCTCAGAGAACTTTATATTTTCTATATTTTTTAATTACTTTCAGTAACACCTACATACGTCTCTGTTACATATAATTTTTGTAAAAAAAAACAAAACAAAACCAACAACACACGAGTCACCTGTGTTTTGAGGTGGATTTCCAGGTTAAAGGAATTTATGTCACTGAAAAAACACATGTTGACTGACAGATGGTGTATGGTACAAAGAATTGAGAAGTCAAAGCAAGCAGAGGGTATTTAAGACCCATTAAGGGTCTCTTGGACCTTGACTTGGCACACAATCAGTGAAAGACAAAAGTACGGTCACCCCCTCACAGGCACACACATGCACAACTGCAAATGAAGCATGAAGGCAAACTAGAGGGGAAAGAACAAGGAGGTGAAAGACATTCTGAAGGAGAGACGCCTCGTCCATTAGAGCAGGGGGATGGGGGGAAGTTATGGAAAAACCAAAACTCTAAAGAATACGGATGAAAAATTAGAAGTTGTGAAAAGTTTATGTTTCCCAGAGAACATCTCAGTGTGTCAGAAGAAGGCTTTGAGGATGAAATTTGTTTGGCTAGACAGGGCTCCAGACTGCGACCAATTGGTCGCATTTTGCGACCAAAATTTGAGAGTGTGCGACTGAATTTTACATCCAGTCGCACATGCTCGACCAGTAAATTTGCCTCCCACACCCTACGTATTTTTCATACATTAAACGTGGAAGGGGCACGTCAATGATCAATCAAATAATCAATGTGACGCGAGCGCACACGCACGCAGGCAGACACACACACTCGCGCACATACTCATGAAACGCGAGCACACACTAGCGTGATGCCCGTCTGTGAGGCGGCCACTGCGTGTGAGAAGAATAGGGGAAGCCGCTGTAAGTGGCTAAAATGCGTGGAGGGGGAGGGGCCTAGAGACAATCGAGCGCGCGTAAACATCTGTGGGAAGGAAACAGAGACAAATATCATCACAACCTGACATGTGCGTCTGAGCTATGAGTAAGTGAACTATTGATTCGTTCTTCCGACCTGCGGCTAGTGTACCAGTGACAGAACTACAGCAGGGGTCTCACACTCGCGGCCCGCAGGCTATTTGCGGTCTCCAAGATGATATTTTGCAGCCCCCGCCTTAATGTGGAAGTTTAATGTTACTGCAGCCCGCCAGTTTTAATGAATGACACTTTTTCATTGTCGTGCACGGAGCTGACCAACCAATCACAGTGGGGTAAATCAGTGGTCCCCAACCACCGGGCCGCGGACCGATACCGGGCCGCGGGACACTTGGCACCGGGCCGCGGAGCGGTTCCAGGCCGCGGGAAATTTTTGCACCGGGACGCACAGAAAGAAAAAATAATTTCCATTTTATTATTTTTTTTTCCGACAAAAACGTTTTATTTTGAAAAGTGACCGGATTCACTTTGTTACATCTGTCACACTTAACGCACGACAAAGTCGCGACACCAAACATCAGGTGATAAACCCCACTAAAATTAAACCCAAACAACCAAAATGAGCAAAAAACAAACTTCTTTAGAAAGTTGCTTTGACAAGGGGAAAATTATAATTATTATTGTTACTATCATTACTAAAGAGAAAATACCACCCCCGGTCCACGTTAAATCTGTCTTGCGTCGCACCTCAAACCCCCCCCCCCCCCGGTCCGGGGTAAACGTGCCTTGCGTTGTACCGGTCCACGGTGACAAAAAGGTTGGGGACCTCTGGGGTAAATGACTCTTAGGGGCGGGACAATGACAGGGCTTGAAAGCAGGACACCTGACAGCCCCCAGGAGTTCCTTACTTTCCTTTTTAGAACGTATCTATTCGCTCGTAATTTTCTAAATACATGCAGTCCGTGCTGAACTTTTCTCTGGGTCACACAGAACCGGAGGAAGGTTAAGTTGGAGTTGTCCTTAACATTAAATTTAGTTTTAATATTCCTCCCCCCATTAGTGTGATCTGTGTTATTATATATTTTATGATTATTTTAATGTTTTGTAATGTATGTAGCCTTTTTTTAATGAATTGGTATTTTAAATTATTTTAATTGATCACTCAACTACAAAAACCATCAGGACACATGTCCCATAATGCATTGTTTTGTAGTCTGTAGGGCAGCTTTCAGTCAGTTCAGTTTCCAGCTGTGTCCGGGTAGGTTTGCCCCTTGCTCCCACCCCTTTCTCGCGATATTTTTGTGATGATTGACAGTTGATGTTGGAGCAAAAACAAAAATATATGTCACACACCAGGTGATCTGCGCAGCGTTGAGTTCACCTGGGGGATCTAAAACACGCTTATTGTGCATCTTGGCTGCACATATTTGGTGTCACGAAGATACATTTCCATCTGTTTTCTTTACTATTTGTACTGTCATGACAGCGACGGTTCTGTCAGTTTACCTGTTGTTGCATCTTCAAAAGTGCAGGATAAAATGTGACACTGAATTTGAAACAGCTATTATTAAGGTATTTATTAGTAATACAGTGGAAATTAGTAGATTTGGTTAGCATGTTGATTTACGGTATGCGCCCCTAAATTTTCTGGTTGTGCCCCTAAAATTTTCAGTTAGGGGCCACTGTGCTCCTAGTGAAAAATGTTAGTCTGGAGCCCTGCTAGAACTTTGTGGAATGTCTTGTCATGATGAAGATTTCTTGTCTTCTCTGAGTCTGTTAGCATCTGAAGGGTGAAGCCCGGAAGAAAATTTAAGCTTCACTCCTTCTTTCCTTGGTGCCCCGGTCTGTCCATCTTCCTTCTATCTGTCTGCCGCCGGAGAAACGAGGCAGAACGAGAGGATGTGGGACAGACAGCCGTGAAATGGAGGCGACTCTGCAGCTGACTCTGTGTGTGTGTGTGTGTAAGGTAAATATATCTTTGTGTACTTATGTGTTTATCTGTGCTGCATGACAGCGAGGCTCAAAGCAGCTTTTGAAACTTGACTCCATTTTTCATCCCCCATCTGGACCTCCACAATCTGGCTGATGCTCTTTCATATGTGCACGAAGCTGCGCGCCTACACACCAGCATGTTTACAACCCTCGTCTCCACAATGCAACCCTGATTTCCGGAGGATCGGCTTGCGTGTCTCATTGTATGGGCAGCCTGTTTTCACAAGCGCAGGACCAAAGCGAACGGAAGAAATCCAACACATGACTAGGAAAAATCTGCTCGCAGAAAAAACAAATGTCACAATTAAATTCTTTTTTTTCCCTGACTTTTTGAACCTTCTGCAAAAATGAAAGAAACTTGACTTGTTTTGAGCATGTTTAACCCTGGGGAAGCCAAAAACAACAATCTTCTGGGCTTTTAACGGTAATTTGAGAATTTTTTGGTTGGCTCATTTAGGGTTGCAGTAATTAAAAGCAGCCAAAAAAAAAAAAATCAGTAAAAATAAAAGTAAAAACAAAATAAAAGACAGTGTTACCCCGTAGGATTATATATGTACTAATTTCCCTTTCAAAAAAGGTTCACCACTCTTTTTTGTAAGTCACACAACTTTCCACTGCAGAAAACACACCTGTAGAGTTGTGAAACAACAGGGATGGGACGTGGTGTCAAGGTTACTTTTTGTCACTGGTTTTGCTCACAACTCAGAGGTGAATTTCTAATAAACTCCTGCTGCTCTGCAGAAACTATGTCCTAGAATACGACACAAATGTTTTGGATTTTGGTTAAATGCTGCAAGATCCTAATTAAAAGACCACTGGGAGCACTTTTACAACAGATAAAGAGATAACCAGAGTGGGACTTTAAATAGTGCCCCCCTCATTTATGTTTTACTTATTGAAAAGTAGAAAATTGATTAAACACACACCAGAAAATGGCACAACTATTAACTAAAGCTAATACATGAAAACAGCAGAAAAGGAGAATCAATGGCTGAGTTGCTACACTTATAGATTCAAGGTCTAGTGTCTCTGCTATCATTACCAGTAACTGTATATAAAGATGTGCAATATTTGAAGGTTCAAAAACTTCCTATTAACTGTATCTTGCATTGCATTTATTCTGGGGGCAGTTTTCTTACATCTGCTTTTTATATATTCAACATTGAACCACAAACTGCGTCTTTTTGGGAGCAAAAACATGCAAACATCCAGCTGGATGTGCATGCAGGAAAAACAAGCTACTCCGCTTTAAGATTTCTGTGCTCCAGTTAATAAAACAATTTCTTTGACCCCCTGTGAACTCAGACGCTCAGCATGCAGCAGCTCCAGGTTCACTCTGTGCATTTTTGAAGGATTACTGAGAATGTAACCTGAGCACAGGCGCTCTGATTGCCAGTAGGTGAGCGAGGCTGCGAGTGACTGACACTTGGTTGTTTCAGATTAATTCTAGAGTCCGTGCAATTACGCACACTGCTGTGTGTGTCTGTGTTGGTGTGTGTCTGTGTGACTCACACCAATTAGACCACAAACCTTGGCCACCTCTACATCCTCTCCAGATGAGGCACCACATATCTCAATTAAAACCTGAGAAACCTGAGAGTACAAACACACAGCAGGAATCAGGTTGGCGGGACTGATGGACGCATAGACGATGTCGGTGTGCAACTCGATCTCGTGTGTTCGTTTCTGGCAGAAGGAGACAGCTGCAGTCTCACGAGTTCAGAACGAACCTGGGATGAGGAAGAATGTGGTTTGATGAGAAACGAAGACAAAAGCTCAAGATAGGACTTGAAATCGTTTAGTCAGCTCGCAACAGCACAATGAGTTGTTGTTCCACAGTAAACTAATCTGTGAGACATCAGGCTGACTGTCTGTGTGCAGGAGAGTTACTGAGTTAAGAATTGTGAGCAGACTAATCCTCCAGGAAAACCACAAGAGAAGCTCGGAAGCAGAAATCCACATTCGGTTTCCGAGTTTAGGATGTTTAATCGCACGTTTCCATTTTTCTAGGTTCAAAATTCATCACATATCACACCGCTCAATAAACACAAACACTGTTTACAGTCGTTTGTTCAAGCATACAGTTTGACTCCGGGTTTGAAATCTTTCTCCGTCTGTCTTTTCTCTTTGTTCCTCAACTATGACCAGATGTCAGCTGCTGTGGTAGAGTTCTTAAATCATCACAAATCATCACAGCCGTCACTTAAGAAAGCAGCAACTGTGTATTGATGAGCAAGCTCATCCCTTCTGGAAACACTTTGATAACTATCCGTTAAAGCTTGTTTACAAAGTACTAATAAACTGTTAGTTCATGAGTTATACATGCCATGTTAAATAGCATTTAACAGTTTTTAGGGATTTATAATATGCAATAGATAATGACCAAGCTGTTAATATAAACCTTACTAATGCCTTGTTAAATATTATGTAATAGTTTATATATCTTATTGGGATGCTATTTTAAAGTTGCAACTATTCCTCATTTATTAACTGTTAGTAAATAAGGAACATTACCAACATTAAAATACCATCCCTGAAACATATAAACTATTAACCAGACTTAAATCATTAGTAAGTAATTTACTAAGTTTGTTTGTGACATATTACTAATTTATAAGGCCTGTATTTTGACATATATTAATCAAGTCATTTATATCTCTATACTGACAGCTTGGTAGTTATTTATTGGCACACTTATAACTACTTAATAAACTGTTAACTGTTATTTAACAAGTCATTTATAACTCATGAACTAACAGTTTATTACCGATTCAATATCTAGCTATAACAGACAATTATTGTAAAGTGTTATTGACTTTTTCTGCATGGTGGCGCAGTGGTTAGCGGTTAGTCCCCTTGTTCAAGTCCCGGCTGGGGGGACCTAAAACAGAACATCAATGGGGGACCTTTCTGTGTGGAGTTTGCATGTTCTCCATGTGCATGCGTGGGGTTTTCTCCGGCTTCCTCCCACCATCCAAAAACATGCCTCATAAGTTAATTTGTTACTCTAACTCTGGTCCCTAGGTGTGAGTGTGCATGGGTGTGTGATTGTGGCCCTCAGACAGACTGGTGACCTGTTCAGGATGTTCCCATCCTTCCTCCTTGAGTGGCTGGGATAGGCTCCAGCAGCCCCGTGACCCCGAAAAGGACAAAACGGTTTAGAAGATGAATGAATGAATGAATGTTATTGAGCTGGGGAGTTTAAAGCTCTGTTTCACACGCCTCTGCAAGACGCTTCTTTCATTCACACATCACTCTATTCAATGTCACATGTGGATCACCTTTTTGACGCAACATCCTCAAAATGTTTGTTTCAAAGAAGTAAAACAGCAGATGCAGAAGCAAGGTTTGAAAACAAAATAACAAAAGAAATATGGCAGAGAGGAAAAAGTGTCCTCATATTTTCAGGAGGGTGCTAAGCTCTGCTCAGAATTTAAAGAAAAACTCTTTCAGTTCCACATTACTGGTGGTCCCATAAATCCTCCCACACCGAGGCACAAGGCCCTCAAATAAACAAGCACAAACACACACATGCATACTATTTACTCACACAAACATTTGCCAAGCTACACACACAACAAAAGCAAAAAAACCTTCAAGGAATCTTCTAATTTGCTTCGCCAACCAAAGCCAGCCTATGCTGAAAGACTCTACGTCACTTCCAAGCACACAGGGGACACTTCCCTCCAGTCTAATGTCGTCACACCAAGAAAAAAGATGAAACTGTTCAAATATTATTTCAAATGAAAAGGTGGTCAAAGAAAAATAAGACTAAAATAGGAAGGAAAGAAGACGAAATTCTAATAGAAGATCCTGTGAGCCAGAAACTGAGAGGGAGGACTATATGATGCAGGTGTGGTCTCATTATAGTGAAATGGAGCGGTCATAGAATAATTACAGCAAGACCACACAGGAGAGCGGTGGAGATGAAAGCAGAGAGCAGCAGGAAACGAGGAAGTCAAGCAAAACAGCCCAGAAATCTCAACAGAAAAAACATTCTGTTTTCCTCCACTAACATGCAGACTCAGTCTCTGAATCGCCTTTTAGACCAAGACAATGGGACTCATACAAAACATTTAAACCATCTCTGCCAAAAAGATTGTTCCAGCTAGGAAAACATTTGTTTCCATGCTCTGTGCTTCTCTAAGGAGATGCTGAGACCTGATTGTTGGCTTGAATTACAGGGTGGGGGCATCTTTGAAAGTTAACATCATGCACCTCAGAGCGTCTCCGGGTGCCATGTGTGTTATCTCCAAACAGTGACTGAGTCCAGTTTGCACGGACCTGCATAACATGACACAATCACCATTCAGAAGGGTATTTAACTGGATTTTGACTGGAATTTCCCTGTTACCCACCATGAAGTTGTTTTTTTTGTGTGCATGGGTTTAGAGAGTACCAACCCACTTTCAATCTATACTTTTAAAGCCTTAAACAAAGCATCTATTTAATTCCTGCAAAGTATGCAGCTGTTTCACAATCTAGGAGACATACAAGGTTGTTGGTTGGATAGAAATGCTTTAAAGCGTCTAAAAATGTTTACCTGAACATTTTAAATACTCTAATGTGCTTGTCCCAAGTTCAGATAAATCCAGTAGGTTACAGGAAAGACATCCGATGTCAAATTAAATCAATCATAAGAATCACAAATAGAACCTTCATACCACACTGGTTTGGTTGTGGGCAAGGTAAACAAAGACCAGTGCTGTATACCTATAGCAGGCGTGTCTAATAGCAGGCCTCGAGGGCCGGTGTCCTAAATGTTTTCCAACCAACCTGCCACTGAAGCTCCTTATTGGCTAAACATACGTGATCCTGCTAATCAGCAGCATATAAGGCAGCGTTTCTGGGAAAGGGTACATTCAGTGGACACCCAGTTTCTACGTAAAGCCTGAGAACAAACGTAAAAAATTGTGCAGTGATGCGTGAATGCGAGAATTTAGAACGCCAAAGACCGAAACGCAGGTTTACGGTTGGTGACAGACTTCATTAAAAGTGGCCGCTTCAAACCGTGTGAATGATCAGAACAGCTCTGTTAAAGGTTTTAGCAGCCTACATTCATTTAAATAGAATGATTTTTTAAAAAATGGACATTACAAACAAACAAAAACAAATGTATGAGAACTTGTTTATTGTTCAGCCTTCCTGCTGGACGAGCAGCAAGATGACTTTCATTCATTGTTTCTGCAGCCAGTGCGCATGCACATATGAAGTGAATGAAAAGGGACAGTAAATGAAAGGGGGGGGGGGGGGGCAGCTGCTCGCCTGGATGACCTCAGCAGCAGCTGTTAGCCCCCCCACCCCACCCTGCTGCCCTCTATGTGTGCCAGCTCATCTTTGAAGTTCAGCTCAAGACTGATGAAGCTTTGAATCGCATACCAATTATGATTACTGGAGAGTATGGCAGCACATTACCAATTGGCTACGTGCCAGTTTACTGGTAAAAAAAAATAAAATAAAACAAGAAAATTGGAAACTGCATAAAAAACTTTCCAAAAGAGACCATTTCAAGCGTTTTCTTCCATGAAGTTTTTGCATAAACAACACAGTAATACTGCAATAGCATTTCTATTTATGAGGGAAAACAGTCCAAATAACCCCAAAATACAAGTCATTACCATCAAGAACTTTCCACTGGACTTTATTGTTAAAGCATGACATCATTCATTGTACTGCCCTGTTGCTCTTTATTAAAGATTTCCACTTGAGTACCAAAATGTTATTTAACTCAAAGTTTGGCACCAAGGTTCAAACTATAAAATGATGTCTTGTTTGCTTGTGTGCGTGATCAACACAATGTAAAAATATTGGCGGGTGTTTTTGTGTTGGAGGGTTTTGTGTCTTTGAAGTGTTGGCGCAGGGCATGGGGGGATGCTTTAGTCAGATTTTCTGGAACTCCATCCAGCCTTAATGTCTCTGCTGGCATCCCCTACACTGTCTGAAACCTGAGACACACACACACACACACACACAACAATCTGTGCTCCAAGCACATAAGTGGAGAAACACACAGGCTTGTGTGTGAATGCGGACTGACACAACGTCCTTCCTACAGGCATCTTGTTTACATGGATAAGAGTTGGGGAAAGCAGCTATTTGGAGCCTGGATAGAAACAACACACCTGTGTTTAAACTGCAAGGTTGTCGACAGGGTCACAGACTACAGCCACCACATGACAAGATGAACTTTGAAAATCCCACAAAAAGAAATGACCATACCAAGCCAGACATGTTGACAAAAGGTACAACTTGTGGGAAACAAATATGGTGAAGCAAAAAAAGAACAGCATGCAACAAAGTCTCTTTAAAAGAGATGTTTGCACGAAGCCTCACAAACAGAAACCATATTCCACAAAGACACAATGTGTTTCGCAAACAAGGCCAGAGAAAAGCAACTGATCTTGTTGAACTAATACTTTACCCACAAAGAAACACAATAGTTAAGAAGTCTCTGCTTTGTGATTGAAAAGGATGATCATTTGGCTCTTCATGGCCTAAAACACAATCTGAATCCCAAACTAAAATAAATCCAACAGAATCTAAAAAACAGGTTCACTTCCTGCATTGTTAGGTTCCGCAGGTGAAGCCTGTTAGAAATTGAAGTTCTAAAGAGTGTGTAGATGCAATCAAAGTTTCAAGTTACCTAGCAGCTTCTGTGAGAGACTCGTTCAAACTCCACCTGCTGTGTGTGCAGTATCCATTTACACGTCCTTCTTCTAAAAGGTTCGCTTTTTCATTTTTACCTACCTTTCCACTATACTCACAGTCAATGTTGTCCATTTGAATGTGAGACGAGTCAATTAAGGGTGTATTCAGACTGGACACATTTGGTCCACTTAAAGTGAACCCAGAGTTCGTTTCCCCCCACAATCCGGAACAAATTTTCAATCTGAATACACTGCAGCAGATCCTGGTCCAGAACCAGGAACTGCTCTTGGACCAATCTTTGGAGGTGGTGAGCTTAGGTTCGCTCTGAGATTCCTAAGTCTGAATACAATCTGTCCTCAGAGAGGAACAACTGAACCAAAGCAACCACCATAGCTGACGTAAACAAAATAGGAATGTAGCAACAGATGAGCCGCGGACAAATGTAAAGAAACGATGGTCGTGTTATCAAAGAGGAAACAAGGGTCCAGCTGTTTATTTCCTAGAACGTTTATTTTAACACCGCTGAAATCACTTCTTACATGCTTTTCTGTGTCTTGTTAGGCGGCACACACTGCTGCGACATCACCCGAAAAGCTACCTTAGCAGAATTCTCTTAAAAACAAGGCCATAACACCACAAAAATGATACACAGCAACTCATTGAAACGTGAATGCAGACTAATTAAAACCCATTTTAACGCAACACATTGGTTCTCACAGTTTTCCCCACAATCCATACGTCATAAACACTCAGAGTAATTTCCTTGCCAGTAATCGGCTTTCAGCATGCCTCCGCCATACCAAAGTAACTAGTAAGATTTGTTCCCAACATTCAAAACTGGTAATCCAAATATTAGGTTTTGATAGGTTAACCATCCCGATAAGTATTATAATAGTCAATAGCTGATAAGCAGCACTTAACAATAGTAAAGCCCTAATATGCAATTTTCGACTGTAGTAAAGTGATAATAAGCAGGTTTGTGCTGATTTGCAATTCTTTACAAAGTAAAGTGCTTATATGCAGTTCTTTATAGGGTTGGGCGATGTCCCCTAAATTGGCCGTTGACAATGTTTGCTGTCAACCATCGGGATGGACGATGACATCGTCGGGGGGGGGGGTTTAAAAACATTTTTCGTTGTTATATAACTGCTATTCGTTATTTTGCTTTTTTCATTTTATTTCCCAACTAATGACTCATCCGCGTGATCCAGTATAAACTGAGGGAAGTGACTTCAACAAAAAAAGTAACAAACAAAATAGAAAAGAAGTAGTCCGCTCCCGCACTTAACTAGCGAAGTGGACCGGCGGAGTGCGGACTTACAGCTTTGTGTTTGATGGGAAGGGGGGGGGGGGTACATGAGCGGTATGTGTGGGAGATTTAAAACTGCGATCCGACCCGCAGCTCTAGGGGTACGAGCTACCGAACTCAGAACCGGGTCTAAAAGTGAGTGTCTGAGCACAGCTCGGATCGTCGTCAGCACACACAGCGGTTTGAGCTTCAAAGCAGAAATGTCGCTCAGTCCTTAGAAAACATTCAAACAATGACGTGGATTTGTGTTTCCAGTCGTGTCCCGACTAAATAAAGGCTGATGTTATTCACAGGATGCAGCGCCACCCAAAGCTAATGTTGTTAGCCCATGTTAGCATAGCAGTATGCTAACATGGGCTAACAACAGCGCTCAGAAAAAGCGCTGACAACACGGATTAAGATTCAAATGATGAGCGAACAGGTGTTTCATAATACCCGTAACATTATTAAAAGCACGTTTAGAAGATCATCTCGTATTTTACCGAGCTGACATGTCAATGAATATAGCCGCTCGGCGCTATCGTTTTGTATTTAATTGTTACATTCAATAAAGTTTGAAAAAAAAAAAAAGCCGCTCGGCGGAATTTCTATCCTTCCGGTTTTTATTCCGACGGAAAGTGTGACCTTAGTGAACGTTTTTATATTCTGAAAACATTTTTCTGGGTCCATGTACACGGTTGGATTCTAATCCGACCATTGATTCCATCAAGATATTTTGTTCATGTAACCGCGGCTTATGGGGTCCACTCGCAACGTGGCGGGGGCGTGGCATCACGATGGTGGTCTCTCCATCGGGATGTCAGTCACCCATCACGATGGACGATGATATCGTCCATCGGCACAACCCTAGTTCTTTACTGTGGTACAGAGCCGATAAGCCGACTTGCGTTGCATATCAGCACAAAATCTGGCTTTTTCTATTTTTTAGAATTCATTGAAATTTTGTTAACGGTGCAGAACGTCAAAAAGTTACAATAATTCAAAAAGGGTAAATATGGTGTTGAAGGGTTAATTCCAATCAACAGGAAGTTTGCTTAACTAGTGCAAATCCTAAATTACTGCTTAATAATTACTCATTGGCTGAAAGCCACATTTATATGTTGTTCCAAAACAGACAGCGTTTGAAATATTTTATGTCTGAAGAACGGATCATCAAAGTGCTAATTTTCTAAACGGATCCTGTTTTAGCTTAACATGTCAGAGTTATGATGCTATTCATTTCCAAGTGTTGGTGGTTATAAATAAATGCTCTTTTATCATTGCTGTGACTCTTTGTGCCATTATTTCGGGCTGCAGTGCCTGCCATCAAATGCAGAAACTTTAATGACGCCTTTGAGTTTTGTCAAATGGTGGGTTTGTGGTTGTTCTGATGATTGGGAGCCTTTTGGGATTTGGAGTGGGAGCACTAATCTCAGTGTGGTTTTATTTCATCCTTAGACGGCAATTTGAAACCAATAGTCATTCTATCTGCAGAGATTCCCTAAAATAATAAACTCGCCCCAGATTTTTAAGTCTGTGACTGTAATTTATCCATGCAAAGAAGCCACATGAATAGATTCATTTGCTTACATCTGGTCATTGCTATTCTATTCATGCACTTTGCAATAAAATGTAACACTCTTTGAACACGCAAAGTGTGCATCAAATATGGATTTCAAATATTTCTTAGTACACCTACCTATCACAATCAGTGTGTAGTTCACGTTCACGCTGCCAAAACCATTTGTGGCTTTGCAGATGTAGGTACCCGCATCATCCGTCTCCACTTCTTTGATTCGCAGAGCCACCTGTAGCACTTTAAATCGAGTCCAGCCACTGTGGATGTTACGACCATCTTTGGTCCACATGATGAGCGGAGGGGGGTCGCTCTCAACAGGGCAGGGCAGCTTCACAGTGCGACCAAGGCGGGCATTCTGACGGTGGTTTACCCTCTCCGACACCCGAGGGGGACCTAAAGGTTAAAGGGGAAAAAAGCACATTTGTAATAAATAATGTCACGACCGCATATTCCATTAATGTTAAATTATACCTTATAAACCAACACAAAACTGTAAACGTTGCCTTATATGGCTTTAAAAACAGAGGAATTTCCATTTAATCTTTGAAAGTCCATGACGGCTTAATAGTAACGTAGCTTTTGAGCGAGCACATACTGAGTAGGTTTAATACCAACAGAGCTGCCAACAGAGATAAAAATCAAGCGTGACCTTGACTGCTCAGTAGCAGTTCTACAGAGAAACGGCACCCTAGAAAGACTGGAGTGGACGGACTGCCTCTGAGCTGGAAAAGCAGGATGGGAATGATGGAGAGAAGAATGAAGGATACAAAGGAGGAAACAAGGGAAAAGGTAGGAAGGGAGCTAAAAAAGAGGAAAGCAGTAGGAAATGAAGGGCATAAGGGAGGATGGAATTTAAGGGAGTGAGAGGAAAAAGGGAATGAAATATGGTGTAGTGGAAGAAGCTTAAAAGAAAAGCAAACAGGAAGCCAGAGAGGTTCACACAGGAGGGCTGTAGGAGTTAACAAGGTTCAATGCATGCCGTATATCTCTGTTTGACCTTTTCTTACGGCTTTTAGGTTAAAACAATACTCTGCTAACCTTGCAGGAAACACAGCCCACCTTGGAGCAAACAATGACTTGAGAAACGAGAAGCAATTGAAGGGAAACCTGCCATAAAATAACTCACTTAGGTCATGTTCTAAAAGTTAAACATTAAATTAAAGTATAAAAGAAGGGGTTGGATTTAACCAAATGTCTAGTAATTTAGAGATAACGGTAATACACAGCCAATATTTGAAGTTTTTCCAGTTAGCTCATACTGCCTTGTTAATAGTAAAATATTAAGGTCATAAAAACACTTTTTTGTTATGCTGTAGAGGTTATATAATCATTATAAATAATCAGTCTTAGAGAGAATTTACAATCTAAAATATATTTTTTATTGGACCTCCACTAATCTGATGTCAAATTGTATGGAATTCTAAAGCAAAAATGGTGTTACTAGCTGAATCAACATCTGCTGCAACAGATATGAATGGTTTCCCTTATAGACACATTTTGATATTTCCTGAATGTTGCTAAATTAAGATTTTTTTAGCGTCACCCCGTAGATGTCCCTAAAGAGGACAGAGCAGGTTAACATTAAAAGCTGGGTTCAAAAACACAAACAAACACTAATTTCTGGATGTTTGCTAATCTGTCTTTACCTAAATTAAGTCATTTTTGTAATCCATGACATCTATAACAGCTTCAAGTTTCAACAAGGTTTTGAAGTGTGCTCAGTGTTGCCAGATCTGAGCGACAGTTTCCAGCCCAAACTCAGCGTAAAACCCGCCCAACTCAATAAAAACCAGCCCAAATCTCAACCTAGCAAAAACCTAATGTTGAACGTAAAAGTATAGCCGTAGCCTAATAAAAAATGATGCAATAATGATAAATTATTATATAATTAATCTGTTATAAAAAATGTTTTTATAAAATAAGTACAGAAAATTCAGTTATAGGTTTCTCGTATCGTGTACTCTATGGCTTGGGAGAACTTGCATAACTTTGTTATGCAACAATATTTAAAGAATGAAACTTCAGTGTAAAACTTCAGTGTAAAAATAAAAAATAAATACAACTATTTAGTCACTCAAATGCAGCTTTTCAATGTGTATTACTTTATTTTTTGAACTGAAAACGTTTAACACTAATAACAGTCAGCAAATGCCAAATATGGCTAATACACGGAGGAATCAAACCCCCGCAACAATTGCTGAATATATAAAGCATGAAACAAGCTTTCGTATGAGCAAAAAATAAATAAACAAATTAAATAAATAAATAGAAAAAGACTATTTAGTCACTAATGCAGCTTTTAGAGATTATACCTTTTCAATGTTTATTACTCTTTTCTTGAACTGAAGAACGTTGGACACTAATAACAGTCGATAAATGTCAAACATGAAGGAATCAACCCCTCGCAGCAATTGCTAAATATATAAAGAATGAAACAAGCTTTCGTGTGAGCAAAAAATAAATAAAATTAAAAAATAAGACTAATTTGTCACTCAAATGCAGCTTTAAGAAAACAGATACCTTTTACATTTTTCTTGAACTGAAGAACGTTGAACACTAATTACTGTGTACAGTCAATAAAAGCCAAATATGGCTAATACACAGAGGAATCAAACCCCCGCAACAATTGCTGTGGAGGTTTGAAGCTGGCTGATGTCCACCCGTTCCTGCTCAGGTCAGAGCGCACATCCATGAGGCTTGAGAGAAGCGCCAGACCCATTCGATTCCTCGTGTCATCTTTAAGCAGTGTCACTTGGGAAAATGCCCTTTTTTAATTTTAAGTCTCCCATTCCTTTCTGTAAAGTTTTTTGTATTTTCCCCACTTCGGCACGATGCTATCACCAGTAAAGGCTTACCTGTAACGGTTTTCAGTTTCTTTGCCTCTGTGTTTGTTTCCTTGTTTTTCTGTTTAGGTTTGAGTGACTTCCTGTTTTATTTTGTTGTATTTCCTGTTTTGTTGTTTCGAGTTTTACCTTTCCCCGGCTAAGTGACATACATTTTTTAATGTTTCATATATTCACCATGTGCTTTTTTATGCTAAATATATTAATTAGTATACTTTTAATTGATATTTTAAATAATAAGAAAAATAATAATAATGACAGTGAAAACCGCTAAATATTTTAAAAAGCAGCCCAAATTTTATAGACCCGCCCAATGCCAATTTTACCCGCCCAACATAACCAAAAGAAGCCCAATTGGGCGGAAACCCGCCCAATCTGGCAACACTGAGTGTGCTTACAGAAATGTTTGACCATTCCTATAGAAGCACACAATTGGTAAAAGATAAGGCATGTCTTTGCTGTAATTAGTCCAAAATGTGCTCTGTTGGGATTATGGTCAGTACTCTGCACCAGCCAGTTAAGTTCTTCCAATCATGTATCCATGCATTTATGAAGCTTGCTTTTTGGGGTGTTGGGAGCACGGAAAATCTCTGGGTGTGTTGAACCCAGCCTCTGAAAGACAAGACCATACTAGTGCAGTACTTCTGCCCACTGCCAAATCCAGACTATTCTGTCAGATTATCAAATGGAGAAGCATGATTCTTCACCCCAGAGCATGCCACTACTTTACAGGCCTTTGGTGATGTGCATTATGCCAAAACATCTGACACTTTGAATTCCATTGATGTGCAGTTTGTATGCAGCTGTTCGACCATAGAAACACCACCCACCAAGTTTTCTACACACTGATATTGAGCTAACCTGAAGGCCACACGAGGTTCAGAGGTCTGGGGGGAAAAAAAAAAAAAAAAAAGAAAAAAAAAAAAATCGGTTCTGCAGAAACTGGAAAACCTTTGCACACCGTGTTCCTCAGCCTCCATTGACACTGTTCTGTCAATATATGAGACATACCACTTTGTACCTGTACTATTCTATTTCTCAAACCATTTTTACTTTGTCTCAGTCCCACTGACAGTTGACTGTGAAATATTCAGTACTGTGAACATTTCAGGACTGGACTTGCTGCAAAAAAGATGTCTTCTAACAGAACCACAACGGAATTCACTGCAGTTTTAAGAGCTTTCTGTCATATATATTTGTGGGCGATTTTATTCACCAGTGCCATTGGAAGCGACTGAAACACTTGCATTCAATAATCTGGATGAGAACAAGAATATTTTTGGCAGTAGGGTAGAGTAGTGCGCTTCATGGTTAACCTAACATAATGGAAGCCCATGCATTAAACATCTAAAGAATGTATTAATAGATTACCAATGAAAAAAATACCATGGCAGCTCTGACTGAGCAGTCACTTAACAGTTGAGACGTTTTGCTTTATTGAGCTTAGAAACATACAAGCCGTTTAGATGTTAGTTTTGTTATGCTACGTTAATGATTCAGCTCTGTTAACCAAATAACTAGTCCCCATTTCGCAGTGGTCTAACTGTAAGCAAGATTAGAGATAAAATTTTTATTTGTGGATTTGAGGAAACCAGTTTGGTTTCAGCTCCACTTTTTTTATTTAACAGAGAATTCATTCCAACTATAATTAGTTTATAGTTAGTAATAACTGCAAATAAAATTGAACCAAAAAATAAAGTCCATAAGAATTTACTGACCTAGAAATGCTTATGAACAATCATAAAAGCAATTATTGGCATTTTAAATTTCAAAGAACATAAAAAAAACAAAGTTGATTTGAAGTGTTTTTCAACTTTTTTTGAGCCAAGTTACACTTTTCCTTTTTGAAAATACCAACTCTGAAAATGTAAAATAACAAAAAAGAAATTCTGTAGTCTGAATTTAAATTATTTAGTGATTCTGTCGTTAATAAAAACCAAAAAACAAAGAAAAAAGTATTTCCCTATTTTGTTATATTGCCATCTACTCCGTGTGAGACCGACGTCCTGGCAATGCTAAATATTTTTGACACCAATTAGGAGAAATTTAATAATTTCCCACGGCACACCTGACCGTCTCTACTGGTGTGGCACATTGGTTGGAAAACACTGATATAAGCCATCCTGCCTAAGCTCTAAAAGTTAAAATACATTAAAAAAAAACAAAGTAAGTATGATGGTTTCTAAAGTTAATGCAGGCATCACGAAAATAGATAACACGAAGGACATATGAGACTGAAAACATTCTAAATATTTATTTAGACTTCTACAGGAGCCTGAGTCCTAACAGGTAAATGAGTTCATTTCTCAGTATTAGTGTTGCCGTGTTATTAACCTTTTTAAATGGATTTAAATGTCTTTTTTATTACATTTCCTCACTTCCTCGCTTTCATTACCCTGAACACATGTGCCTGGTTTGACTGCAATTCTTATTTCCACAGACCTTTTCCATCCCCTCTTTTTTTTCCCCATTTTTAACCAACATATTGAAACCCCATTTTGCTCTACTTTTACTACTCCCTCGCTACCATTTACTTCTTACCCTTGGCCACTCTCTTCCTCTTATTACCACCTCCTATCCTCTCTTTTTCCCTGTCATCACTCTTTCTCCTCTTTTGTGCCCCCTCTCCATTTTACTGTTTATTCACTCTTCACACCATCCTCTTCTCAGTCACAGGAGAATCGTTTCTTTCTCGCAGGAATGTTTTACTAGTCTCCTGCCTTTTTTCAGACCTTCACAAATAGAACTTCCTTAGTCTTACTCAGGGGACCACAGGAGCTGGACTTTCATCCGACTCTCTCATTTATTGACACTCACTTTTGATATGAACACATAAGTTGCAGCCTTTTCCACTCCTCTTACTTTTCCCCTTTCTTCTCTCTCATTATTCCTAAATGTATTTGATGTTGGCCAAAGGATTTTAACTTGTTTCATGTTATAAATGTAAGCAAACACAAGAAATCATGGGCACAAATTGTCTCAACAGGGTAAAAATTATATTTTTTAGTTGCAATAGTTCCTACTGCTGTATCAGATTGATTCCTTTATGATCTTTGACAATCTGTAATTTATAATATTTAACATAACTTTGCAAATAGCCAAATGTAAATTCTATGGTCTCTTTTTTGTTTCAGGATAATTGCTGTTATCTTTAGATAAAACTAATTATGTTTTTCTCATTCCAGCAGGAAAATACTTTGTGGACTGATAAAATTTGACTGTTTGGAAAAAATTTAAAGACTAATGAGGGGTTTTACATGCAGTCTAATAATTGGAAAAACTAATCTATATATATGGTGGAGGTAGTATCATGATTTGGAGCGTTGTATTTTGCTTCAGCTAGTAGCTTAGTTTTTTGTAAGGCCTATTATTATATGCAACATTTGTTTTAAAATTGCACATATATGAGATCTTAAGTTTTTAAATGATGGTTGATCGTCTCAGCTCTACAGTTACTTTACCAGTACTTATGAGACTAGTTCATCAAAAGCTATATTGATTGGTCCTGCGTGCTTGTACACTGTTAGAAAAGTCGATGTTTGGCGACTATGTCCACATGCAAACATAGAGGCAATTTAGAGTCACCAATGCACCTAATCAGCTGAGAGGAAACCAGAGTGCCTAGAAAGAAACCCACACATGGACAAGGAGAACATGTAAACTCCACACAGAGGGAGTCCAGCTGGATTCAAGTCAGCGCCACCTTGCTGTGAGACAAGAGTGCTAATCACTGCACCTCTAATAAAATAAAAATCAACTAATAACACCCCCTACTATTATGAATAAAAGAAGGAACAACAAACATCGAGGCATTTAATTTTCATTCTTTTTGGTGTAATATCAAAGCTTTAAACATGGGAGGAAAATGCTCCCTGCTGACCAGCTGATAGGTGGTAGCCTTTATTGGCCCCGCCCCCTTTCCTTAGAATCAGCTGTGCAGGCGTCTGGCCCAGGTGCAGCTCATCAGTAAATGTGCATTCAAGCGTGAGGCACGCACAGAGTCAGGAGAGTAGAGGCTTTGAGAGTCAGGGCTGGTGTGAGTGTAAAGTACTGAGGATTGATTGCTGAAAGGTATTTTGGAGGTTATTTATATTGAGGTATTGGCGGGGGGTGGTTCTTGTGAGGGGTCGTGTGTTAAGCGGGTGATTAGTTGGTAAGTTTTGCTGTTGTGAATGGGGTTTCTGTTGTGGTGTTTGTGGCAGCTTTGTTTACTGGTCTAGGGAGTGTAAGGTGTTTGGTTTTTTATTAGTTGCTTACTTTTGCACCTTTTCTCTCCCCCCTCTAAGTGACTGAGTTTTGTTGTTTTAATTTGGGGCTGGACTTTCGCAGCCCAGTTTATGAGTTTCCTTTATTCTATTGATTAGTTGTTGGTGAGTTTTGCTGTTGTGAATGAGGTTTCTGTTGTGGTGTTCGGGGTATTCAGTTCACTGTCAGACAGCTATTATCAGGGGTCAGCCAACTTTGATGATTGACATGGTGGGGTTAAATCCGTTTCTTTCGAATTTCCAGTCCCCTTTTGGGTTTTGATTAAACTCCATCCAGGGCAGAACCGTTTCTACAACCACTACAATACATTTTATTTCCAAACTTGCCAGTGGTTTCATCTATTTCACATTTTATGGCCCATTTTTTTTGGCTCCCACAAAACATAATTGAACAGTGTTTATCTGGGGCAGTAACTTATGCCTCAGAAAAGGGGCTTGATAGAAGCCTGTAGGTCACATGACTTAGATCCAGATTTTTACAATTGCGTTGCTTTCAACAGATTACACAAAGCAATAGTTGTTTCTTGGGGACATTATTACTGATTTACTTGATTTATTCATCTAGACCAGTGTTTTTCAACCTTTTTTGAGCCACGGCACACTTTAACCTTGACAAAAACCCCGCGGCACACCAGAAAAAAAAAGCAAAAACTCAGTCTGTATTGATCGACAGCCCCCCCCCCCCCCCCCCCCTGCAATCTCACGTGCATTTTTGTGATAATTGTGGCAGAAAAAGATGGAAGTTGCAGCTGTTTTTTCTAAGATAAAATAAAAGTTAAGTCAGAAAATTAAAAATCAGTTTGATGCGTGTTCTTTGTGGTTTCAAGACGTATAACAAGGACGACTCATTGTACGCTGAGACCTGTCCCTTTAAGCCAATGCATCATGGGAGATGTAGTGTGAAATCTGGCGCTAAAGGGCAGAAAGACTAGCGTCTCTGAGCTTCGTTGTTTTGTTCACTTTTTCTATGGTCTAATACCGGATTCTGTGGAAAGCTACACCGCTAAAGACGAGCTTTAGCTGGTTTAGCTTGTTAGAACTCAGAGACTTTTTGAGCTAAATTGGAACAAGGAAGTTGAGACTTTAACCACTTCTGATTGGTCAGACTGATGACATGTGATTAAGCCTTCAAGAATGATTGGCGGAGACAGTTAAAGGGGCGGGACTTTTCCTTTTTTTTTTTTTTTTCTTTTTTCTTTTTTTTTTTTCTTTTTTTTTTTTCTCCTTATTTTTTTCTTCACTTGTTCTGTCCAACAACTTAGCAAACAGATTAGAGCTGCAGGCCTTTTGTGTTGGACAGGTTTTACTATCACAAAAAGAGGTTGTAGAACTTTAGAAGCCAGAGTGTAGATCTGAATTAACCCCTTTTTGTTGAATTATTTATTTCTTTATTTGTTATATTTAGTGTGTGTGGGGAGGAAGAGGGAAAATGTGTGTCGGGGGGGGGGGGGGGGGGGGTGGAAGAGAGTAAAGGGAAGAAGGGTGAAAAAAGGGGGGAAACAAGCACTGATTTGGATCAGTTATTCTTTTAAGCTGTAACAATTATACTAGATCTGCTGGAAAGACAAATATTTCATCATGGGTAAAAATCTGACACGAAGATGAGTGGAAAATATCTGTCCATCAATACACTGTAGGTCCGAAGGGGGGATGAAGCAGACAGGGAGCAGTGTGGCAGTGTGCACGTGCACGTGGGGGTGGAGATACATGCATGCTGCCGAAGTGAACCTTGTGTTGTGGGGAACCAGATCCCACCCAGCCAGAGCAGCCAGACCAGGAAAGGGGAGGAGAGGCCCCCAAGGCCAGCGCCCCCCCCACACCGGACCCAAGCAGCCCGGGAGGGGGGGAGGCGGGGACCGCCCACCCGACCAGCCAGGCGCAGAGAAGGCCCCCCTACAGGGGCCCCCACTACGCCCAGAGGCATAAGCGAACCCGGCGTCCGGCCCCCAGGCCACAGGACAGGAGCGCTTAGCCGTACCAGGCGGCAGCCATGGGGGCCGCCGGGCGCCGGACGCCGAGACAAGGGCCAAGGACGAAGCCAGGGCCCCAGAACCCGAGAGCCGCCCACCACCCGACCAGTGCCCCGTGTCCGCGAGCCAGCCGCGGCACGCGACCCGAACAACCCAGAGATCGCCACGCACCCACAGCCGCCCCCCACAACCCTACCCACTACAATCCCCCCCCCTCCCTTACCCTTAAAGTGCCCTACCCCTCTGTGATGGGAAGGGAAAGCCCCAGAGGGTTCCAGTGAGCCAGCCCCCAGGTCCGTCCACCCATGCACTCACGCACACATACTCACAATCATCTGGTTACCTCCCCACCCCCCGCCGCCACGCAGTAACCCCCCCCCCCCCGCCGACCGACCCCCAGCACCGTACGCCCGACCATCACCGCAGCCGACATGATACCCCCAAGCCCGGCCGCCCTGAGAGGACCAGGCGGGTGAAGACCGGCCGCCCCCCCCCGACCCCACCCATGTATGGAGGTGTGGCAGTGCAGTGTGTGTGCTGCAGGTAAAAAAAGGAGGTCTCCAGTGCTTTTCCGCAAACGGCTTTAGTTGTAGCTAAATCGCGGTACCGTCATTCTTAACAAAATGTCTTTAATAGAAACAAATAAACACAAAGAAAAAATATTTTATGATATTTTATATTCTTAACTACTCAGTGTTTTATCAGGGTTTGTTTGGATGAACACAGAGCTGATATCTTGGAGATAGGAAATGTTTTTAGATCAGTTAATGAGGGCAATTTCCCACGGCACACTTGACCATCTCCCACGGCACACTAGTGTGCCGCGGCACACTGGTTGAAAAACACTGATCTAGACACCCCAACATTGTGTCCCAGTGTACTCACACACATGTGTGTTGGAGTCACACAGCTTTACAATGTCTGTTTAGATCATTTGGGCTAATGGTGCTCTCCTGCCCACAGCTGACTTCCCATGACAGTTTAACACACCTTGAAGATAGTTTGTCTGCCCCCGCATGCACACACGTGCTCTCACGCACACACCTGCTTTTTGACAGGGGAGAGCGTAAATAGGTTTAACGCAAGCGGGTAGTATTCTGCAACGGAGCGACAAAAAGGAAAAAGAAAAAAAAGCAGAGACAGACTCTTCCTGCTCAGAGTCTTGCTTGGACCTGAAGGAAAAGTCTGAAGGCCAAAGAAAGAGGAAATTTGTTCAAACATTCTGTACTTTTAGAACTTTACTCCCTCTGCAGCTGAAATGTAGTACACAAGGTCCAAACTGTTTAACAAATTGGGCTTAATTTGAAAGTTCCTCATGCACGCCAACCTCATCATTTTTAGCTGTTCCTTTTGCAGAAAAACAAATGTTCATCTATCCTGGAGTTGTTTTATCCAGTAATAACCTAATTCTTCTAGCAGCAAAGCTATTAAAAAGGAGGGGAGCCATTTATTTAAAACCTATTAATGATTCTTGAAAACCCTGTTTGGACTAGACATGAATCATCAATCACACAGAAAGGGAAAAGAATTCTAAACATCATGACCATTTATAGTATGTGTGGGAGTAAAGAAAAATTAAAGCATAACAGAATTATCACTTAAAAAAATTTTTTTTTAAAACAACCCCACATTCATAGCTTATTTGGTGTCTCTAAATTGCCCCTAGGTGTGCATTTGAGTGTGACAGTGAGGTCGTGCAACAGACTGGTGACTTGGTCAGGGTGTATCCAGCCTTCACCTAACAGTAACTGGGATAGGCCCCAGCTACCTCAATGACCCTAAAAAGAATAAAGCAGGTTCTGAAGACGGCTGGCTGGACGGACAACCACACACTTTAACAAACAAATGGTTTGCACAATAAATTTCCAATTTCTTTACAATTTAAGAGAATATATTATTTTCACAACTCCTACAGTGTCCACTGTTTGTGAGTAAAAACGCCACATGTAAGACAAACAAACCTCCATTGTTTTCCACCATTGAAAAAGCTAGACTGGCTCATCTCATTGGGTCTGTCATCTGCTGCCGTAAAGCTGCACCTAAATCATCTGCATTGATTTGTTTGAAAGGCCTGAAGCAACTATAATCTTCATTCATCATGTTATTGTTATTCATCATAGTGCATGTGTTGTACAAAATAAATAACAGGCTCACAGCGTCATCAAACAAATGGGAACGATTACATTTTTACACTGGAACATTTCTGGGGTGAAGCACAGATTGACATGATACTGCCGGAACTGTACTGTCTTTTGGTAAATTGGACAATCTCTTCACAACTAAACGTACTGGAAGAAGGAGAAGGCCTCCTTACACATTTTTTTATGTACATAAAAAGTAGAGATTTGGTCATTTTTCTGTGTTGCATATTTTGGCAGAGTGTGACAGCTGGGACTGCCCTTTATGCTTAACATTCCTCTGCTCGTTGACTCACACGAGTCCGTGGAGTCCAGCACAACGTTGTTGTTGGCAGGGAAGTGAGACTGGGGCGAGGAACGGGGTGAGGGGAGAGCCGAGGAATGCTTTTGATGGAGAGCTCTTAACAGCGGGACACAGCGTTGATGTACTGTGCTAGGTAGAAGTGTGCTGCAAGAAGTGAGTGCTTCTCAGAAGTCCTGGAACACTTGAACTTATCAGTCCTAAAGATATTACTGTATGTAGTGAATCAGATCGCCAGGGATTCCATCTTTATTTCTACTTTTTAACAAAGCACAGTTAGGGAAAGGAGCTTTTATGATGTGAATTTCTCAGACTACCTGCACACATCCTATATCAACACGAAAAAAAAACATCTGCTCAGCTGTAAAACTTTATGTTTCGGAACTAAAACTGGGTAATGTTACATGTACTGATACTTACCATAGGTCTCTATAGTTTAACATATAACCAAAAGCATAAAAACTGTCAGAATGAACAAAGAGTCCTTCAAAATTGTCCAAGATCTGGTAGAGAACTGGCAAAGAACCGACTAACAGCTAAATGTTTGAAGCAGAAGCATTTCTGAAGCTATGGACACACTGGACTTGTGACACATATCCATTGTACGTAGTGCCCAGATTTAAAAACCCATGTAAAATATGAACTTTGAACGCGGAAGCCCTGAATACGCATATACGCATTTACATTGACTTTTCTTTGGAAGTGGTTGCTTGAACACACATTCCAGAGGGCGCTGTGAACGCATCCCTAAAGATAATTCAAAATACCCAAAAAAAGCGTGTTCAGACCATGGTGTTCACAATGGACAAGCAGGGAGGGGCTTCTTCTTCTTTTTTTTACTATTTACCAGCACATGTCCACCACTTAGTTAGTAGTTGGAAGAGGCATGGTGGGATATGCTGAAGTGGTGCAAATCTCGCAAATCTTGTACCAGACTTTTTCTTTCACAGCTCTTTTCCAAAATATGAAAGACTTGGTGTCACATAATTCTGGTCAGACACAAACAGCTATTATTAATTTCTCCTTTATGATCAATTTTTAATCAGTTGGCACTTCAGTGAATTAAAAGAGACGCCATCCATTGATCCCCACCAAATCAGAGTCCCTGCGTAGTCAAAAACTGGTCTACGATCTGGTGTTCAATGGCCATAAATTTTTTAAGCGCAGCTCAAAAACAGACTTAAAAATGTGCTACGCTTGAAGCTTTGAACATGGAAGCCCTTAACTCACATTTGTGTTTACTTAAACTTTTCATTGGAATTGGCCACCTGAACGCACGTTGCAGAGGGTGCTGTGAATCTAACTTTAAAAGGAATTTTTTTTCCCATCTTCCCCCCCCTCTAGCCTGTTTTTTTTTTTTTTTTTTTGGAAGAACACATGGAGACAAGCTCAGGTACCTCAGTGATGCCTCAGGCAAAGGATCCAGTGATAGATGCCCATTAAGGCCTCTTTCTCAGGTGCACACACACATGAAAACACAAACACTTTCCCATCCTGACCCCTAAATTTTACACAGTCAACAGGTCAACTGCTGCTTGTTCTACATCCCAGACATTTTACATCAGGCCTAAGGCTGGTGGAAGAATGAAAGCCTGCGTGATACGCCGGCACCCGCACGTTTAAACACATAAAAGCTCGTGCCTTCACTCGTCTCCTTCCTGAAAACACATGTGGCAAAAAGAAAACATACGGCGGCCAGAAAAATCTGCTGAGGGGTGGGGTGGCAGAGAACACGCATCACCATTCCTCTGAGAACATCACCTAAAGGCAAGTCTTTTGAAACCAATTTCAAGACGTCACCTGGATAAAAGAGAGTCTTTCTTGATAAATCAATTTCTCATCTTTGACCAACATTAGCATGTCTATCATCACTGCATCCTCACGGTCAACAACACCACAATCTGAAAACCAGTCATTGATGGGCCCACACTCAAACATGCAACCTCATATGACCTAAAGGGTATGTTGGAGGAAGTCAGGAGACTCCAAAAAATATCATGTCTGTTTTATTCCAGAGCACAAAGCTCTCACAACTTAAGATTTACCACCATGAAAGCAGCCATTTAAAAGAAACATACTAAACAACTTGATTTGTTACAGAAACCAGGAGAAACCTTTGGCTTTCCATTTCTCTAACTTGACGTGGAGCAATAACAAATCACACATTGGCGTTAACGGCGGCCAAATCTGGGGTGTAAAAATGATTTAAAATGACCACATAATCATGCAGTTCCTTCCAAAAACAAAGATGGGGGCTCAAATTTCAGGCAAATGCTTCCAAACCAATGGAGTAAAGTGTGAAGTTTACCAAGGATCTTTTCCTGTTGGGCTTTTGTTGAAAAAAAGCTACAAATGTATGAAAGTGCTGGCTTGAAACAATACGTGAATCATTTTTAACAACACAATCCACTAAATTGAAAGCAGGAGAAATTTATGAAAGCTATTAGCCTACCAAAGTGAAGAAGAGGGAAAACTTTAAATAGAAAGAGAATTTAAACTTGAAATCCTAATTTACTTTATCTAAAATGGGAACTTATCTAAATCTATAGTCTAAAACGGAAAAAAATGGATTTTAAAAATTGTTAAGAAGAAAATATTGCTTGGATGATCACCCAGCCCTCTGATGAATTGTAGAAAAAAGATTATTTTAAAATCCCAGTTCTCATGAAATAATTTAGCAGCTGCTATTCTATTAAAAACAACAACACACATTTAGACAGTTTAGAGGAGGATGGTTCCTCTGAGTTCATCAGGAGATTCTACCAAAACAAGACAACGCACAGTGTGCACTGGTCTCCGTTTTACAATAAAATAATTCCTTTATGCAAACACAACGTGAGTTCTTGAAACTAAGGTAAATGCTGAGGTAATCTGAAGTAAAAATTAGTAGGAAGTAGTAAAGATAGGAGTTAGTTAGGCCTATATATGGGGCGTTGACCTGTATGGGTGCTGTGGGTTTTTGACGGGTCTTAGAGAGGGGTGGCCACAACCCATAAGGGGGGAAGGTGTGTCTTGCAGTTTTCTTGAGGCACGTGTGATCATCTCAAGGGACATCATGAAAAGGGAATGTACCAATGCTGTGTGTGTAGTAAGAAGTATTTGTAAGGATATTCTATTCTCCTCTAGTTGTTAGTAAGGTCAGAGTGTTAGCTCCTCACTGATGCTGATGCAAATGCTGTACACACGGAGTGTACAGGTGATATGTAGGTGTCCGTAGGATGCCCACACAAATTATAATTTGATTGTTTAATGTCATAATTTTTCCAGTCACACTTTTCACTAGTGGGCCGCTCGTGCAGGTTGGTGTCAGTGTTAAGAGCTCAGAGACCTTGATCTAAAGCCAGTTACCAAAAACGAAGGAATATTTCCTTAAAGTTAAGGTCTATTGGCATCTAATCCCTGACTTCTTTAGCCTCATTTCCACTGAGCAGTCCAATCCAGTCCAGTTTAGAATGGTCCAGTCAATTGAGGTGAGCGTTTCCACTCAATGTTGGACCGTCACGGCGGGGGGAAAGCTAACAACAACAATGGAGGTCATCCAGCAGCTCATTTTTTCCTCTTGACTTTTGGTACTTCATACATACAAAATTTTGTATGTTGTTTGAGAGACAATTGCGGCCAGCAAAGAGGAATACAGCCACTTTTTTTGTCTTAATGACCTTCAGACAATCAACGGGTATTAAGAGTAGCTCCACCCTAATTGGTCCGTTCCATTTTCCTATGGACCTACAGCCAATCTAGGCCCAAACATGGTACGATTCAGTCCGACTTATTGGTTCTATTTTATAACGGAAACAATCAAAATACCAGACTGAACTGTACCGTACTGCTTAGTGGCAACAAGGAATTTTACTCCCATCCATCCACACCATCTTATGTCACATTGACAATAGAGAAGATTTTGGATGTATAGATTGATCACAACAAAAACCCTACAGTTATTACAGTAATGACTGTGTATTTAAGTTTTAACTACATGGTACTTTGTTGTACTAAAATGTAGTTTCTGTGTAACTACGTTTACCTCACAAACATTATGTAACATGAAACACTATAAATGTAAAATTAGCATACATGAATAAATACTTTGTGAATTTACTCAGTTCTCATTAATGGTACATACTTACCATCAAAAACGCAATAAAGTACTGCATCAATACTCTGTAAATATATATCTTCCTACATATGATGAGTATCATGAAACACTAAGAAAGTAAATGTGTTTCTGTTCACACTGCTGAACTATAAACTGGACCAAAACTTAACTAAACCACACAAATTTTGACCAGAAACAAGTTCTGTCTACTCATAAACTGCAAGTCAAAGGTTTGGACAGGAACTGGTGATGTAGGACCAAAAATGCAGGCCACTGGGCTTGGTGGCAGAAACGAAACATTTAATAAATGAACTTAAAATGACAAAATCCTTTGGGAAACAAAAAGCTGACAAAGCAGATGACCTGACCAGGAAGAACTGAAAACCAGACGCTCACACAGGCTAATTTACAGAAATGAAAACAGCTGTGGATGATTATTGACATGAACCTGGAGGGACTTACAGGGGACAACTCAAAACATGACCAAAAACATCACTCAAACACCAAACTAGAGTGCACAATCCTCACAACCTGTCCATTGGTTTGAAGGGACAAATGTGTATGTGAACAGATGGATCCGTTTTTTCCATTGGCCTCTAAAAGACACTGTTAGGCTGCAAAGTCTCCCCTTAAAAATGCAGTGGCAGGTGGTTGGACTGCATGTGAGGAATGTGGGGCTGGGGTCAATTTACTTATTCAGTCACTGTCAGGTTACAGTCACCAGCTGTGGGCACAACTCTGCAAGAACTTGGTGAACAAACAAACATCATCAACATGTCTGTATTCGGTAAAAAAAAAAAAAAAAAAGATAAAGCAAAGTTTGAACTGTTTTTGCTCGGTGTTATGTCACACACGCCACAACGACCAAGGACAAGACCTGATACGAACCAAGTGTATTTGTGTCCATTAAGCAACATGATGTTCATCAGCATTATGGAGGCCGACATAGTTACTCATTAACTGTGATAAGACCAACAGCCACACACATTCAGAGTGACACCACCTGCTGTGGGCCACTGCAGGGCTAAAGAGGGGGGAGTTGCTCTGCCCCCGACAGCAGAGGGGGCAGTAAAACTATGGCAGAGATACTCTAAAACAGTGTTTTTCAACCTTTTCTGAGCCACGGCACACTTTAACCTTAAAAAAAATCCCGCGGCACACCAGGATCCAAAAATTAAAAAAAAACACACACAAAAAAAAACGGAGAAACTCATAGTCTGTATTGATCTACAGTCCCTCCATGATCTCACATGCATTTTTGAGATAATTGTTGCAGAAAAAGCTGGAAAATGCAGCTGTTTTTTTTCTAAAAGATGGAATAAAAGTTAAGTTAGAAGATTTGAAAACAGTTCGATGTGTGTTCGTTGGTTTCAAGACGTTTAACAACAGATCTTGTGCGCGGTCAGTCTCACAACCCAATGCATCATGGGAGATGTAGTGCATTAAACGGCCGGTGGAGATCGCGTCTCTGAGCTTCATGGTTTTGTTCACTTGTTCCACGGTCTGACACCGGATTCTGTGGAAAGCTACACCGCTAAAGACGAGCTTTAGCTGGTATTTTTGTTAGAACTGAGCGATTTTACGAGCTAAATCGGGACAAGGAAGTGAAGACTTTAACCACTTCTGATTGGTCAGACTGATGACATATGATTAAGCCTTCAAGAATGATTGGTGGAGACAATTAAAGGGGCGGGACTTTTACAAAATACAGCCGGAGCTGCAGCTGAATCGCGGTACGTCATTCTTATCAAAATGTCTTTAATAAAATAAAATAAACGCAAAGAAAAAGTATTTTACGATCTTTTATATTCCTAACTCCTCAGTGTTTTATCAAGTCCTGTTTGGATGAACAAAGAGCTGAAATCCTGGAGATGGAAAATGTTGTTAGATCAGTTAATGAGGGCAATTCCCCACGGCACACTTGACCATCTCCCACGGCACACTAGTGTGCCGCGGCACACTGGTTGAAAAACACTGCTCTAAAAGATTCAACTGGAGCCCTTTTTATAAAATTCAGATTCAGATCTTTTTAGGTGTAACTCAATTTTTGTAAATGTTGGGTTGTTGGTGTCTGCAAAGCTATTTCATCAAAGTTAAAGACAGTGGCCTTTTAAATTATGATTTAACTATGGTCCTTTTCAGACAAAATCAATAACCATTTTTTGGACATAGTTTCTGCAGAGCGGCAGGACATAATTAGAGATTCACCTCTAAGAAGTTTTGGACGGGACAGGTGACGAAGAGTATGCCCACCCCATTTTCCATCATCCATGTGCTTCAATTCTCTCCCGCTAGCTTACAGACCCTCAAACCCCCAACCTAACATTACTAGTGCAACAAAAATGGTGAGCAAATTTGCTCCAGATTCAAGCTCAGATGAGGAAAATAAAGACAGCCATGGATTATTTGTCTGCAGTGGATGCATCAGAATGGAGCTTGTGACCCTCAGATTGTATTCTCTATGTCACATGCACAAGCTTTTTTTTAACAGCATGTTTTCGTCTGCTCCTGATTCACAGCGATTTTAATAAAAAAATTCCTAGAAATTCAATTTTTAGCTTCTTTATATAAATACGTCCTCCCTCATATGAAAAAAATCCACAAGAACATGTTCACGAAAAACACCTTTTTTTTATCAGAGTGGGTCTTTAAAGCGCTTAAAGCAAGGCATAAAAAAGATCGGTTCTTTATTCTCTGCATCCTGTGTACGAAAGGAATGCATAAAATGCAACCACCCCATGAAAATTCATTCACCCATTAAAGAGACAGAGATGTGCACAGAAAAATAAATTAATTCCTGGATTATTAGTCCAAGAAAATAACTTTATCATTCTTTTTTATTCACATTCTTCGCTGGCAATCTTCAATTTTTCAATATATTTCTGTCAGATTTTAAGAAGAAATGATCTATGTAGTTTGTAGGAACAACTGGAACAAAAGGGGGACATTTTTAATTCCCAGGCTTTGAAGTCAATCCAGAATCTCTCTGTTGCTTCCTTCCTGCTCCTCTCCCTCACATTTTCTTCACCTCCTCCACCTGTGTGTTTTCTGGTTCATTGGGTGGGGAGTTAAACATTCCTCAACACACATGCATGTGTGGACAAACAGACACACACACACTCATGCCTCCTTCCCACATTCCACACCAATCTCCATCCGTAACTAAGTCTATTTGTTCAGCTCTGGTCACTGTCTTAGCCTGCTGCGTGTGTGTTTGTGTGTGTGTGAGGCAAAGATAAATACACACATGACATATTTGAGATATACCAGTCTTTTGTTTCGTCTAGTCATACGGAGCAGCATCTAAATGTTGCCCAAAGTCTTAAAAGGAAAAGAGGAATTGCCTAAATGAGGTTGTGGTCATGTGTAATCTCTGTGGAGGAAGGGTGATTTGCTCACTGAGTTGACTGACACACACATCTGCTCCGCCATGACATTTCCCAGTGAGCCTGGGATTCCAGCTAGCTGCCCTCCTCATCACTTGCACAAGTAGTGAGCGTCTTCATCCAGAGTGAGGAGAACAGCTCAACAGGACTCCTTTTTCCATGTGGAAGAATGTTGCTTATGGTCACTTGATATCTGCAGAAGTGCTAGCTAATCCCACTGCTTTCCTCTTGCATGGTATCTACATTTTTACATCTTTTTTCTAAAACCAGTTCATCACACACTAATGCGAGGAATGAATATCCATGGAGTTTTTATATGCGCAGGGCTCTCCATCACACACTTGTGGAGCCAAAACCAGACTGTTGGCTGAGAGAGGATATTCTATCAAACACACCGCTCTGATTCACTGCCTCAATCAATCATAGTACCTGGTAGAAACACAGTCTCTGTTTCTTTTCAGTCTACACTTTTCTCAGTACTGCTCTAGATTCCCCTCTGTCACATCCCACTTAATGTTTGGGTTTCTTCCCTCCTATTCTGTCAAAACATCATGAATGGCACATTTTGCTTTCCCCAGTTGATGGGTTTAATGGCAACAATTAACATCTTGCAATACAAGTGACTTTTCTTTTTTGGTGAACTAACATTGTGATCTCTTAATAAAAGCTTTTGGTTATCTTTCCTGCATCTACCACAGTCTGCACTGAAATTTGGTTGCTATGGTCACACGACGGCAAAAGTGGACAAAATCTGCCTTTTTTGGCATATGTGAGCTATATTCCACCGCGTAGAGCTGTCCCAATGAAGAATTTTCTGAGGTGCGTTGTGTGTTCCATAACATTCCCCTCATGGAGTAGTGTTAAACATCCTAAATGAATGACCGGTATTAACATTCTTAGACATTTAGCGTAAGGATTATTTTTTGTTCAAATGTGGTCACTGTGGAAGTTTTTAAACATAAAATCCATTGGCTTGATATGAGAACTGAACTGAGTGACCCCCTGTCCCCTAATGTTCCAAACAGGAAGTACCTGCTGGATCCAAGAAGCCAAAATCCCATAGACTTCTATAGAGAAATAAAACGCTACTACTCAGTGACTCTATTTGTCATAATAACATGCTGTTGATAATCCTCATTTTATAAACTGACCAATCAGATGCCTCATTAAAAGCATGTGGTCTCACATCAAACGTTTGAAACATTTGACAGATTCTCCTGAGCCCGCTTTCAAGTGTTAGGGGTGGAGATTTCCAACAAGCTCACTCTTGATTGGCAAGGCTGGTTGCCATAGAAATCCTGACCGGTCACTGCTTACCGTCGTTGTCTGGCTTCAACATAGTTCATCTCCATAAAAATGGCGACTGAACTGACTTTATTTCATTGGAGCCGGACGCAAGTCATTTTCTACGGATGATGTCACACTCACTCAGCCCAGTTCTCACACAGTCAATGATCAAATCCTGAACTCAATTATGAGCGCTTGTGTTCACCATCTGGTGTGACAGTCTAGGGTTTCACCTGGAAGTGACCGTGATCCCAGTGCAGCTGATGCAGATGTCCTTTAGCATCCAGTGGGCTTAAAATATTAATTCAGCAATACTTTGATGTTTGTGCATTACATGTGTGAATATTTGTGAGGACGACTCACTCCCACAAAGCCCACACTCACAACTATCTAACAACACAAGAAACTACACAAATGAGAAAGGAAGGACAGAAAAGCTTAGTTAAGTAGAACTAGTTGGGAGCAGCACCAGAACTCCCACAATGCACCTTGCCCACTGAAAGCTCACAGTGGTTGAGGTCATTACAATATACAGTCATTTGTGCTCACTTAAGTTTTTTATAACAATGTGTAAAAACATTGTTTTCCAGTGAAACCGGTCTGTAACTCAAGAACGTGGAGCACTGCTGCACTGAAGTCTTTGCAGCATAGAAATAAAGACTGAATGACTGGTTGGGTTAGGATTAGTACCTCAGCCAGTTAGAGAAGCACTGTCTCAAATCATAATAACCATTTCCCACACAGCTTAAAGATAATTTACTTCAAAAATATCCAGAGGAGAAAAAACAAAACAAATAGTACCATAGAAAAATGTACCCAATATATAAAAAATTGATAAAAAGCCATGTTAGTATAAAATTGAGTCCTTTTATATGAATTAACCAATCAAGTCAAGGCTAAACTTTAAAAAAATGATTTCTGACCTTTTGTCAAAGAATAGAAATTATCTGTACAAACATCCAATGTTCAGTGAACATTTTTTTCTTTGAGAAGAGCTCTTAAAGGTCTTTTTACAAGTGCGTTTAATACAGCTTCTTTAGAATTTAGTGTTTAGACATTTATTAAAGTACATTAAAGATAATTTATTTGGCGTCTTGAAAAGGTAAGGATTTAATTAGACGGAAAATTCCGGAAATATTTGGGCCGAATTGCATTAAATAAAATACACAGAGTTTCTTTTTGATTAGTTTGATGCTTCATTCTTTGCGTAACCTTGAGACCATTGCAGTTGTGAAACTGGTACTTTATAAATAAACTCAATGAAGCAGACATGATGATGTTTTCATGAAGGATCCTTTTGGATGAGCGGCCAAATCACTTAAATTCAAGACATTTATACCTGGATAAACGAGCACCTTTATTGATAAACCAGAAAGAAATAATCTCATATTTTTGGTCTTCTTTAAGGCCAAGGCAACAATTATGGGACTTTTCCCACTTAAAGACACAATAACTGCCCAAGGACTCATTAATAACTTAAAGGTTGAACACCTCCAGCTGTGTCTGTGCCTTACTACTGACTTAAAGACTGAAGACATTTAAATAATAAAATAAAAAGAAAAAAAAGAATTCAAATTTGATCTCAAAATCTGAACTGAGCATTAATGCGCACTCAAGAAGGTCTCCAAGTGCATGTAGAGATAAAAAATAAACTGATTCTTTTTCTCCAGCAGTGGAATCTCTAGGTGGAGGATGAACAGTTTTGGGTGGTCGAAGAAGCAACAAAGCTAAAAATAGACCAGACAATCAACGATGTCACTAGACAGCATAAACAAAAGGCTCCACATCTAAACTCTGCTACTCCATCCCATCTGACTGCTTTGTTTCCTTCCACTTTTACTTTTTTACATCCTTCTCCTTTTACTAAAGCTCCCACAACACACAGTTAAATCCCTAAAAAAGCAGCTCATAAGTACTTCTGTTACATACGAGTGGAAGAATGGGCCTGTTGTGTCCCGATGTGATAATTGTGGCGGCACAAAAGAGGGATTACCTTCAGATAATGCGTACACTGAGCTGGTCAGTGTGACAAAAGGCTGCGCAGTGGGAAATAATTAACACGGCAAACTGTGCTGCAGGACTTTCGAGCGCGCATGTGCACCGAGCGGCTGCTGCAGGGGGGTTACTTTCACTGCGGTGTCTCTGGCTATACCCAATATCTGTTGTCATGCTCGGTTTTTCTAATGTTTTCCCGATTCTGTGAATGGTTTGCTTGTTGCGTTGGGAAAAATGCAAGACATGTCAGTTATTCTGCAAGCTTCTGTTGCTTTAAAAATCCTAACAATAATCAACTCAGGACACTTTGTCTACTTTGGCTCCAGGGAAAGTCTTAACAGTCACTACTGGCTCCACTGCATGTTTGAGCAAAAAAATAAAAGAAATTAAGAAAAATAGAAAAACTCAATTGACCTACTTTAGGTCTGAAATACAGATGTTGGAATCCCATGAGTACTCTGTACCGATTCAACAAGCTTTTTTTTAATGACTATTATCTAAGTAGCCATGGCAACATGTAGTGGGCTTGCTTTAAAAGGATGAAGTACCTTTTCTCTGATTAGACTGAGATTCCTAAAGTCCAAATGTATTTTGCCTCACTCCTTTAAAGGAAAGACATTTTTTCTGAGTGTTAGACCATACTGAAAGATTTGATATATTAAAAACTAATTTGGAATTGATGACAATCAAAAAAAGATTAAGCCACCATAACTACACCTGCTAACCTCACAAGCCAAGATTTCAATAAATATTCCCCATAATTCATAGGGTTTATAGTTAGGTGAATAATGCAAAACTGGGCCACTCCGATCATCTTTAGATCTACTTTTAAAGTGTTTCCAGTGGTATTTTAATTATGATTATGCCATTTTTATCCAATGTCAAAAAATCTTTGTTGTTTTCTAGGACATAGTTTCTGCAGAGCGGCAGGAGTTCATTGGAAAATCACCTCTGAATTGTGAGCAGAACCACTGGCACAGAGTAAGCCCGCCCCACTTCCCATCAGTTTACACTTTGTCCGGCTAGTTTATGGCCATCACACCCACAAAGCTTACATTAACCGTGCATTAAATTGGCAACATTAGAGCTATTTACAATTTTCATTGGAGTGGGTCTTTAAATGGATACATTTAACAAGTGAAGGGGGGTAAAGGATCTGTGTGTGCGATAATAGATAAATGTCTGAAAGAAATTGTAAAATTCCCTTGCCAGACGATTATGCAACAGCTATAAACGAGAATACAAAAAAAAAAAAAAAACACGTATATGTACTAAATCCTATTTTCCTATCTGCTGTAATCTATCTCCTAGTGGGGCTTTCAGCCCTTTTGAACTCCCCCTTCAGATTCATCTTACTTCCCTCTGCAGTTCGAGTTCCACATGGACAGCTGGCAAACAGAAAGAAAGATAACCTTCATGCTCTCCCATCTGTATTTCGCTTGTTTTTGTCTCATCGGTTAAAAAGTCAAGACAGCAGTTCTGCTCTCCTTACAAAGCCATTCTGTGTTCTGCAAGAACACCATTTCTATTGGGGCTTGTGTTCAATGCAGAAAAGTTGATTTAATGGAGCCTCTCTCTGACCATGTTATGATCTATTGTAAGTGTTCCCAGTGGTCTTCAAAAAACCTGTGTGGTTTTCAACGGGCATAGTTTCTGCAGCGCAGCAGTAGTTCATTAAAAACCTGCCTATGAATTGCGAGTGGGACTGTTGGCATGGAGCAACCCCGTCCCCCTTCCCCTCCACTTTGCTGAGAGCTCGGAGAAAAATCGTAGTGGCTCACCATGTGTATTTTCTACTTCACAAATACGGAATTCTTTTTGCCTACTCCTGACTAACAATAATTTGAACAAAGAAATACACACAAAATGTAATTTTAAGCACATTTGTCATAATATATGTCCTCCATCTTCAGAAAAATGCCACAAGAACACATAAAAAAAAAACAACACTATTTTTTTAATGGGAGTTTTGTGCTCTACAGAGCAGCTAAATAAGAATACAGAGCAGCTTGTAGAACTTTCAAAAAATCTTTCCGAAACATCCTGCCTACAATCATTCTCAACTTCCCAGAGTCAAAGGTCATCTGTATATAGACAAAAGCCACTGTCCTTCTAATGTCAATTACTTTTCCTGCTTAGGTCAAAGTAGGGATACTTCCTGTTAGTCTGTTATTAGCGTCTATATTGCAAATGCACAGAGACATGGAGGCAAAGGAAGACAATGCTGGAGGCCACCCCCCCACTTCATTCCCACCCCACTCTGACAGACTGAAGCCAAAAGACGACAACTGGCTGTTGTTTCCCGTTCCAGAGATTGCTTTTCAATGTCTCGTTTGTAGCAGCACAACAGCTGGAGACTGTGTGTGCATTAAAAACACATGTGTATGTATGCAAGTGCACATGTTTGTGTGTGAGATGGGTGGGGGTTTTAAAGGGGGTGTGAAAGGATCTGGTTTGAAGGGCAGACATGGAAGAAAGAAGACAGTGGAGACAAAGACATGACGGAGGATTTAAAATGTCAGGGAGAGATGGAAAGTGAGAAAGAAGGCAGACAGAGGCGAGACGTCAACAGGCAGCACAGCTCAGATGATTGTGTGGCCGTAAAACCCAGCAGATTCACTGCTGTGTCACCTTTAACGGCTGTGTCAAGACAGAACTTAATACGCTGGTTTTATACTCAGTCTTATATACTTTTTGAAAACAATAAAACTCCAATAAAAATGTGTTTTTAACACCAAAAACAGAATTTTTGTTTTGTCTTAGAGCCCAAAAATGGTTGTAAAAGGGGAATTTAGAGACATCCATTACCCTATGAAGCATGCTTTGGGATCGAGGGACGACATCATATCGACACATGCACAAGGACAACATGCAAACTCCACACAAAAAGAACCCAGCCAGAATTCGAACCAGAACCTTCTCGCTGAGAGGCGAGAGCACTAAGCGCCATTCACTAAATCTAATTAATCTACAATGAGAGTTTTACCTAATCCTTTTTGTTAAGAATTCTACTGCAGGGACATTTAAGGACTGAGGCAGATGTCCAGATCCAGCATTGATTGCACCTATTAGCAAAATCCTCATCGCAGGGGAAACCACTGCACTTTAAAAATATGTAGTTTTTGAGGAGAGAATAAAACTTTGTGTTGAAAAATGTTACTTTGTCGCAAAGTGACACGCACTGAAAAAAATCAGTTGGATCAGATCACTGAAACGGTTGTCGATTTGAATCGGTTAAAAGACTTAAGAATATCATGATCCAGACCAGGAGTGTCAAACTCATTTTCACTGAGGGCCACATCAGCATGGTGGTTGTCCTCAAAGGGCCAGATAGAACTTATACATGTAACTTAATGTAATGAAAAATAAATGTAACTACTCCTTAATGTTAAATTACTCATTTATTTATTTACTATAACTTTTTAAAGTGACAATTACAGTTGCATAGAAAACACGTTTGCTTGTTTCTCTAGCATAAATCCTTTTAAATGTGATTCTGTCCGGTTAGGTTATATGGACAGTGTTTAAGTCCTATTGTATAGTTGCCCAATCCGAGATTTCAAGTCTGATTTCCCTAGATATGAATAAATACACACCAATTTTTATTTTTTAATTTAAGAAATTAAAAATTTTATGCTCTCGCGGGCCCCATAAAATGACATGGGGGGCCACATTTGGCCCGTGGGCCTTGAATTTGACACAAGTGGTCTAGACTCTTTAAATGTTTTTTCAACACAGCAGTTTAAATAAATGAAATCAAAGGTTTGAGCTTTGATGAGAATCAGACAAACAGGTGAAACGGGGTGAAAGCTGCATGTTTTGTCCTGCGGAGATCCTGCTGAGTTGGAAGAGTCTCCTACAGTGCAGGCATGTGTTTTCTCTGACCCTGCCTTACATACAAACTCACTGCCAGTTTGTGTGCATCAACTGATAAAAACACTCCAACTGACCCCATCCCTGACCCACGAGCTGTCCTTTGACCCGATGTGCTGTAGCTCTGACAAAACATCCCCTAACCCCACTGCGAGGACAATACAGCACCGCGGCGCCATGACCAGCACAGTGCTGCAGGCGGGAGAAAGAGGGGTGAGAAAAGAGCTCTGTGTCTGTGTGCAAACTAAAGTGTCAAGTAAACAATTTATCAGGATATAGCAGCAGAGTCCTGATTCTGCCATCCCATGTTCCTGTGTGCTAAAGATTCTGCAGGGTATCGCTCTCTAATCAGGTTGAATTGTAGAAAGTGAACAGCACATTTAAAGTAACCATTTATTTTCGCTGTCTTTTGTGATATATATATTGCACAGCTTGATATCGCGATAACGATAAATTTGCCATTAATTGAGCAGGACAACCAGTGATTAATACTGATCAGTTGTCCCATCCCTTTTGCAGAAAAGCAGCCCCAAAGGATGATGTTTCTACCCCATGCTTCATCTTGGGACGAAACTCACCGTATACGAGGTTTTACAGCACCTTTAAAATACTAATTATTTTGTCAACCAGCTTATTAAAATATTAAATACCCATCAGATTTAAAAAATGTGCTGCTGTATATTGTTATCGTTGGTTTTAGCTGCCTTTTCACTTTGGGGTAAAAGCCAAAAAATACTACGTCACATTTAAATGCATGTTTTGTCTAGTTTTTTCTGTAATCGCACATGTGCAATGACAAACTTAAATCTAATCCTAATTAAGAGCATTGTAGATTTGCAGACAAAGTTCTGCAGGTTGAAGATTTTCTTTGTCAGTAGTCCACCAGTTTTTTTTTTTTTTTTAAGCGTCTCCTTTTACAATCTTATCTTCAGCTGCTTTTCTTTCGGCTGCACCCCATTCACAAATCCCACATCCTGACATGAATGTGACACGCTGTCAACCCCCGCAGAGTTCGTCCCAATAATGCCCTGCTATTAGCAGAGTCAAAGCAAACAGACTTTTTCTGAATAGCAGCTAATTGCCTTTAACGTTAACAGACGCTGTAAAACAGTGTTTGCTGGGGGGTGGGGGTTACGGGTCAGGAGGTGTATATGTTCTCTTGTGTGTTTTTGTGCAAATACTTTCTAATCAGCATCAGTTAATAAGTGAAATTGAATTCTGCAAATATACCAATACATTCAAAGATTAAATCAAATTAGCAGTAAAAGACGGATTTTGAAAAGAGCATCATTCAGAGCAAAAAGGGAAAACTTGCATTGCTGAACATTTGGCCGCAACATTCAGATTTAACAAGAGGAACTAAAGCAGTCTATTAGATCCTGCTTTTGTCTGTTGATCACCAGCAACACACCAAGTGTGTCTTCTTGGTTTTTGTTGTTTTAGAGGCTCCAGAGCCAGACGTGACCTGAGGCAGGCTACAGCTCTTCCTTAAAGGAGGTTAACAGATGTGCCTCTTTTGGAGGTGTGAGTTCACACTTCCATCACAAGCATCTAGAAGCGGCATGGGTTCACAAACAGTCCTCTTTGCATGGTGAGATTAATGAAGAAATGCACTGTCAGACATAAGAGCATAACAAACTCAAGCTGAAGTCAATGTAATTGATGTCAATGACAGTTCAAGATCCACTGATGATCTTTTATTGTAAAAGTGTTCCAAATGGTTAAAAAAATGTTTTTTTCAAAAAGGTGGTCTATAAACTACGCTAAATCCATGGTCTTCAGTCTTTGGTCTTGGTCCTTTTCACCTCAAAACTATTTGGAAAAAATAAAATGAGAAATTTATACACAAGTAGATTTAGATGCATTTCTACATCTTGCATGCTGTTTGCAAACTACCACTAACTCCATTGTCTTGTCCTGACCTTAGCAATCAAAGCTTTATAATATTTCAAAGTACCAGATGTCCCGAGAAGACCAAACACAAACGGTTTCCCTGTTTTGACTGGGCTTGGGCTGCATATGCTGCCTAAACCTCTTCTAACTATAAGCACCTTTGCTAATTACATTCCTCCATAATGAAAGTGTGCTTCAGAGAGATGGTGGAGTGTACAACTGGGTGTGTGTCCATCTGTTCTTATATGTTTTGAGGCATAATTATGGACGGTGTCTTGCGACTGTATACTTTTCCAGCATGTGTGTGAGTGACTGTTTACAGTGGGCTCTGTCTGTCTGTCATTGTCGGCGGTGAAGATGAGACTCTTTCTCCGTTTCTCAACAGGCGTTTGTGATGTTGCTTTCGCTGGCAGCTTGGTGGAATGAAGATTCATCTTTAATGTGTTTGTGGCTCCTCACACGTAGACTAACAACAGATGAAGCCTCTCATCTCGGTGTTTGCTTCTCTCTCGTCGGCTACACAATGGGTGGTCTGAGTGGCACCATCAACTGGAAAATGGGAGACTTCAAACAGAAGACTGCACCAGAAAATGTGGACTCCTTATGAAAAATTCTCAATGGTTAGTACATGGAGTGCTGAATGGACATGTCAATTCAACATGTCATTTCATCACAGTTGTAGAGGATAAAAGAGAAAAGTCTAATGGATTACATCAGTTCCTTGCCATTCACCTTTCACGATTTTGCTGTTTTGTGGATTTTTTTTGTGCCATTTTGCATGCTTTGTTTTAGAGCTGCACAATATGAGGAAAACTTGCTATTTGTGATATTAGTGATCAATATTGTGACAATATAACTTGCGATACATGAACAAATAGCGGAGCAACTAAATGCATAATTTCCATTTCACTGCAACAGTTTGATTTAACTAAAAGCCAACATAACTTAAATTACACCCCAAATGACCCTCGTCTACATAGGAGGCTAGGATCTGACTTAAAAGGGGACCATCCAAGTGGTCAAATGCATAAAGGGATTTATTTGATTCAGTAAATAATTCAAGCTGCCATAAGTTTATTTTAGCACGTTTAGGGATACCATTTATCACAATTTTCTCCGACTTTTGCAGGACAGCTTGATACATGGAAGTGCCATCCGGTTTAAATTTAACACGAAAAAGAAAATTACAACTGTTTTATTGTGCCTGGCTGGAATTATGAAAATGTGAAAAAAAGCCTGGAGCAAGATTCACCAGATTTGCACCATTTTGACATTATGAACCAAGCCAACAGCAACTGTGAGTCCATGCAATAGTATCAGGTCGTGACAGTCCAGGATGAACACCGTATGTTAAAAGCGTGTACGATCTTGAACGTGCCACACATGCCCGGCATGTACACAGCTCAAGAAAGAATCAGTGCATCCTAGATTTACTCCGTGTACCCCTAAAAGACTATTTATAGTATGGGACTTGTGTGTTTTGCTGATGAAAACTTTGATTATTTAGATTTAAAAAATTACATACATTTCGTCAAATTGGAAATTGTTCAAACCCGATCCTTTGTAGTCTATTTTTGCCAGTCTAGTGAGCATCAATGCACACTAGGAAATATCTGGGGCACTGGATTTTGGAAGTCAGCTGTGCAGAGTTGCACAGCTGACTTCAGTCAATCTGAGACCAGTAAACAATAAAGCTGGCATAAGCTGACACAACTAGGTACTCATACTAATAAATAGCCTTTCATTTTAGGCTGCAGAAGATTATTGAAGCCACAGTGGACCAAGTTAATCAACACCAGATTATGAGAAGTCCTCCCCTGACTTCACATGAGACACTCGGCACAATGGCTGCATCCAGTTTTACACTTTTCTACTTATTATGTCTGCACTTTAGCCCATTAAAAGTGGCGTTACGCCAACCTCCGTCAACCATTCCCCTGAATTCTTCTGCCAGATTTCTTTGAGAAACTGCTGCTCACAATCATACGAGAACAGAGGCTTTAATGATGCACTTGACTATTCTTAGTGTCGCTTTCAGTGAATCCTGTCAGTGATCCCTGATACGCACTAATTTAAAACAACGTACCAGCGGAGGGTCACTTTGAGTTACTTCATATATTTATACAAGTCCCGAATGGAGGGGCTTTTGCACAGTATGTTTTACTGCACAAATAGTAAAAATGGTGTATTCTTTAGTGCCTTCTTAGAAGGTCCAACGCGCTTTATGGTCACAGTCCCATTCACCCATTCACACACACATTCACACACTCTGCCGCCGAACACTGCGGCCAACCTATAACCACCAAGAGCAGCGTGGGGTTCAGTGTCATGCCCAATGACACTTAAACACATGGGCGGGACCAGTGGGAACCAAACCTGCGATCTTCTGCTAAGAGGTCGACCGCTCTACCGATGCACAACTGCCGCCTCGTGACGACGAACGATGACGGGGTTCCCCTCATCCCCACCCCCAACAGGTGCATACAGGCAGCTTTTTTCCACCAAGATAAAACCAGGATTTCCAGATCAAATGTCCTTATCTTTGTTCTGGATGTTTATCAGCTCTAACTCTAACTGAAAGAGCTTTTATCAAGCAAACCAACCATAAACAATTATACAGTCTGATGCTTCAATACAATAAAGTTGGAAAGTCTGACGTTTTTCTCTAAGTTTCTGTTTGTACACTACAACTTGAACATAGTTCAGCTTGGTAGTCATAGTCTCACAGGAACATTTGTTACTGTTAAAAGTGTTCAAAATCCCTGATTTTAGAAAGATAAAAAGGAGTTTCTTCAAAAGAAATGTCAAAAGTGAAAATAAAAATGGTGTCTTTAAAATGTACAATTGGTTGGGTGCAGCAGCCAAACTTTTTGTGCCTTTATCCTAAATAGTATCAATATTTTCAATCAGAGCAGTCAACTTTCCCAATAGTGTTAAGGGAATTACAAAAAAATACATATTAATATGTATGAGTATTTATCTAATATCTAATACATATCTAATTTGAAAGTAATTTAGCACATATTTTAAATGCCCATCCCGTTCTAAAGCTGCAGGTAGTTGCAAACGCTCTGCTTCTGACCCCTGCAATCAAGTTAAAGAGTGTTCAGCCAACAGGGTCAACAGCTAATCTCTCAGCTGCTTGGTCTCATGCCTAACTACACTCTAAGAAAAAAAAGCACACAAAGACCCAGTCATTAGTTCAGACTGTGAAAGCTTTGGGATTCTGTCTTTGCAGTAATGGGGGCATAAACTACATATTTACCTGTGGTGGGCTTCGTCTGTGCTCTGAGAGTTCTTAATGACAAACGAGCCTTAGTCCCGACTGTCCTTATGGGCGGATAAACCTGTGACTTCTGTTTAAAGGAATAGGTTCGCTCTTTTTGTGTGCAGCCTGGCGGTTAGAATTTAGGAATTTAGACAATCAAGAGTGAAGTTTGTGTGAACATCCTACGGCACTGAAGTGTCACCTGCTCACCTCATGCATGCAGCATTAGCGTGCGGTCAGTAAAAAGCCAGTATGTGCACCTCACTAAGTAGAAGAGTATGGCGTAAGGACAGTGTAAAACAGCATCACCGTACATCAAAAGTGAGTACAACTTACATTATCCTGACAAATACTTCACAGTACTTTACCACACGCACACCAATGGTACGTTCCATTTTCATGACCTTCCTTAGTGGCAGCATGAACCTCAAGGAAATTGCAAGACACACATGCCCTCCTCTCAATATGCAGCCGCTCCTCTCTATGACCCCCCATGGGCCCGGACAACACAAAAACCTGCAACCCCCTGTACGGGTGCATGTAGCTAAGGCTGCAATGCTTATGTTTATTCACGAAACTTTTACTTTTACATTCAGACAAACATAAAGCCTAAATGGCTCCTTGTGTTCGATGACATTTAGCTGAAGAGTGCTCATTGTTCGCACGCTTTCCTGGGAAAAACCCAACTCCGGCACTGGGAATTTTCTGTGGTAAAACTAGATTATTTGGTGGGGGGGTATTGTTAAATATTCCACCCCCTAGTTTGAAACACTAAGAGCAATCCAATCACTCATACAACCATTTTTAGGTCTGTGAAAAAAAAAAAAATCTGGAATATTGGAGCCTGTTTCACCATCCCTGAGGCTATTTTTCGGAAGGCTCAGCGATCCAAGACTAACCCTTTATGAACTCTAAATGTTGTGTTTGCTAACACTTGTAGAAGGGCCACTGGGGGCAGAGGGGGCCAGTTTCTAGATAGCAAAACAGCCATATTGTTCCAACAACGCATATTTCATTACATTCATCTTCAACGTACTGTTGGATGGATTGTCAGAGTCCCAGAAGATCGAATCCTTCTGAAAATGACCCATCTGAGAGAAAGCTGACCTGCTGAAACCAGAAACCAGAAGTTTTCTGGACTCTGCTTGACTTTGTCAATGAGAGAAACTCAAAGGAAGTCCATATTGCAATGATTTGATGGAATTGCCTTGAGACTGTCCAGCCCAGGATGAAGAGGTTGTTGTTTTGAAAAATCTGCATCATACATCATAATCGGGCCATTTTTCATGGAATTCTTCCATTGCTCAATTCGGCACAAAACGTTGGAAAATCCCAGAGACCAAATGTGGACAAAGAATTGATAACATGCTGTATTACTCAAGATGGAAACCACAAATTCACAACTTCAGATCTATGAGCCCACGGAGAAACCCAAAGCCAGCGTCGCTTTCATGGCATGCAATCCCCAAAACTGCAGATGTCTTTCAGCTGTCCCAGATCCTACATGCAACAAGAACACAACTCGCACACATGAAATATTTCTACAAAACTGGTGAACACACAAAAAAATTGCTTCAATCATTTCATCTAATGCTCCACCTTCAAAACTCACAATCACGCGCAAATTTTTATGGCCATTTTCGGGCTCCATGTACAAAACGCTCGACTACTGAACGCTTTGGAAGTTGGAAGTCAAACCAGTTTGAGTTTGACCAATCAGGGACTCAGATTTGGTAGTGACGTATGGATGCAGTCTTTTTAAATTTATGGACGTGCCAACTCTTTGAAAATTGATCATGGAGGAGAAATAAATATTTGTGGAATTCTATGACACCAAGTCTTTCATTTTTTGGAATGTAGCTGTGAAAGAAATAGTCTGGAGCAAGATTCAATATTTTGTACCAACCCTCTTCCAACTGTGAGCACATGTGCTCGTATTGAAGCACTCACCTCCACGCGTTTTTGAACATGTGACACATGCCCGGTGTGAATGTAGCATTACAGTTTAAACTCAAACTGATCTGATGCTAGAGGTCCGAGCTTTGCTTCAGACCAACAGTTCCTTCCTTTCCTTTTTCACTAACCTCCACTGATCACTTTCTTTTCTAATCATCCTATTTTCTCTTTTCCAATACTTCTTTTTTTCCTGTTCATCATATACGTTTGGATCACAGACTCCTCTCTTTCCCCTCACCCTCTACTTTTTCCTAGTTGTCCATCTCCCGTAACTCCTGCCCGCCCTGGCTCCACTACACGCTGCAGGCAGTGAGGGAGGGGCTGGTGGAGGAAATGCTGTGGCATTGTACAGCAAACATCCCTAACAGGCTAATCTAATCTCATCTCTCTGCGGTCTGTGGCCCTGTGTTTACTTTTTGCCCCGTGTCTGCACGCCGGCTGAGCCTCGGCTCGCTGAATGCAGCTTGCTGAAAACTCATCATCGGCGTGATCTCGATGAACAGGCGCCAACTCTGCAACTGTCTGCTCACAAAGCCTGCAGGCAGAGGTCCTTCTCATCTATCCCAGTGCTTGTGCAGCAGCTATTTATGTGTTTTATGTTTCATTTTGAGAACAAAAAAAGCAGAAGGCAGGTGACGCTCTCCAGCTGACCATTACAGGAGGGATTCTCAGTTGAATGTCCACTTTGCTACCAGCACAGCAGGATAACCAGAGGACAATAAAAAGAAAATGAAAAATAAGGTACCAATTGTCATGGCATCAGATGAATCTTGAAGGGATGTGAATAAAAACATACCAAAAGCTGGTTTCTTAACCCTCAACTACATGTGATATATGTTTGCAAAGATTAAAGCAGAGTAGTGAAGAGAAGAAGAAGAAATCCGCTTTTACTCGCACATTAAAGTTCCACTCTGATCATCTCTTGATTTATTGTAGAAGTGTTCCCAGTGGTCTTTTCACTGTGGTCCATTCTAGGGCATAGTTTCTGCAGATGTTCATCAGAAATTTACTCCTAAATTGTGGTCGAGATTATTGCCGGGGAGTAAGCCTTCCTCATTTCCCATCATCGCTTTGTTTACACTTTCTCCCCTACCTTGCAGACCCTCGCAACACCAAGCTAACATTAGTGGAGCAACTAAAATGATGAGCACTATCCAGACGTACAGTTTTGATCCAGATTCCAGACAAGGGAAACAAAGATGTACATGGGTCTATTTGTCTGCAAGTGGATGCATCAGAACGGAGCAGAGGAGGGAGCTTGTGGCCTGCTTTAGTAACTTGTATGTCACTGCTACAAGCTTTTTTTTAACAGCATTGTTTTGTCTGCTCCTGATTTAACAGTTATTTGAAGTAGGAAAAATTCCATTTAAAGTTTAATTTTCTTTATATATGTCCTCCATCATAAGAAAACGCCCCAAGAACATGTTAAAAACACCAAAAACAAAACAAAAATAGTATAAAAAAGGCATTTGACAGCATCAAATGGATAGAAAATAAAAGCTTTGAGTTTTTTTTCCCCATAACACCTCCTGCTTATGTTACTCACCTCTGGCAGATGCGAGCATCAGCAAAATCTTCAGCACCAAAACGGTCCAGAGGAGATCCATTTTCTTCCAACAAGGGCAAAAACACAGAGCTGCTTTGATCTGAAAGAACATTTAAGGAGAATGAAACACTCATTATCTTTCATTTGAAATATACATTTATTTTTTGTGGGAAACATCTCTGTGAGAAACAAATCAATTTATGAATTTGAAAAGGCTGAATGAGTTCAAGTCAGTGCCACTGCCTTCAGATGCAGCTGCAGATCTATCAAGGAAACCATAAAAGTAATAATTTAGCTCTTCTTTAATTAAAATTTTACGCAGGGACAAAATTCAGACTTCAGAGACATTGCCATTATTAACCAAATATCGCTCAAAGATTTTTTTTTAAAGCAGGACAACTTTCCCATAGATGTCTCTTGTCCACCTGTCCATCTGTATCTCCTTACACAAGTTTCTAACGTTCTGCCTCATAAATTCCTCCAAAAAACTCTTATGATATCTTATTTCAGCTCGTCGCCCTTCTTATCCCTGATCATCCTCTGTTATTTTGACCCCAGCGCACATAAAACGCTCTGGATTGCTTCATTTACAGCAAGTAACGGGAGGCAGTCAGACGCACTTTCCCTGCGAAAAAGCAGTTTATTGCAGCCGCATCCCAATTCTGACTGAACCAAGCGGGTTGCTGAAGGCTTAACTTTAAGTTTAGTGGGAGCACATGGAGCTCCAACCTTACGTCTATATATGGATGTAATCATGAGGCGCAAAATTAGGACGCAGATTATGAGAAAACACCGATAAAACCAACATTTAAATATTTATTTGGTGAAAATATTACTTCCAACTTACCACACTCGTCCCAGAATATGACAAAGTCCTCAGTATGGTACCTGCTGGTTATGTGTGCTGACTAAACCATGCCGTTATATTCCAAAAACAGTCCTCCACTTCGGAGATTTTACGCACAAAAAACCCCACTTGTTTACGCACCAACGCGCGTCCAAAAGGAACTAAACAAACAAGAAAATATTACAGTAAAAGGAGAAAAGTGTTCAATAAACGGGCTTGGTGGAAACACGTGAGCGCTCTAAGAGATTTTTTGTAGTATTTTTTGAATGACAGTCCGCGTGCACGGCGCGTGAATGGGAGCAGATCGACTGGAAGCAGCCGCTAAAGTCCTCTCTAATTCACCCTCACTTTATCTAGCTGCTCTGAAAGGTAACTACATCCCAAAAATCCTTACACCGTGGCTCCGCATTGCCTCCAGTGAGCTTTCAACGTCGCCAGTCCTGCCCCAGGCGATAAAACAAAACTGCGCTGACGGACCTTCCCAGCCTGCAACTTTTAGCCAATCAGGGGAAGCCAATCAGAGCGCGGACCAATCAGATTACAGAAAGGTGCGGGACAAATTCGGAGTAGAAAAGTGCGCGAGAGAATTGAAAATAGAGTACTATTGGTCATTTCCTCTGTTATTGAACTGCAGAACATCTCGTGAATATGCATGAATTTCTGTTTTTTTTTCCTCAGGAGTGAAAAAAATCAGAAGAAAAGTTCAAACTTAAACTCATAATGAGCATCAATGCACGATCTGTATGTCAGCATTGATAATAAATCACAAAATAATAAATGAATATCATTTTTAAGATGGTAAGATGTTTCTATTGTGTTCCAATCTATTCCATTTTTTTCTATTCTTTTTATAATTGGATTAAAAACTAAACGTCTTATTCAAATGACAGGCCTGCACTGTCACCTGCTGGACACAAGCAAGCATCACAAAACAATCCCAAAGTGTTGATTGAAGATTAATGACTAAAACATATGTTTGCATTTAATTTAAATATTTACAGGTTAAATATTGAATGAATTCAAGCTAAAACATATTTTCATGTGTTTATCTTTGGTTGGAAAACTGTACTTTATGTTTGATTTTGGTACCAAATTATTATTTTATTAGTTCAAACTATATAATATAAAATTTTGAAAATTCTTTTTTGTGTATAATTCTATTCTAAAGTCATTTAACATTAACTTTCTTTTATGGGTGTTACGATTTCTTTTTACAATGAATCGATTCATATCATAAATTGTGGTTGTGGAATCAAATTATAGTTGAGATCCCGTTCATTTTGAACTATCTGATTCACTGGCCTAAAATTGATTTAGGACAAGATAAATTACAGAGAAGGGAACACTAAGGGTGACATTTTTTCAGATTACTTGTATTTTCTTCAAGATAATAAAGTGTAAACGAAATATGTGTCCAAACAAACAAGTAAACACGAATGAATGTTAAATTCATTCACATTTTAGTTTCCTAAAGTTCAGCCCACTGTTGTTTTTCCACATCCAAAGAATCCAAAGAGAACATTCTTAGAACATTCTAGCACACTGGATTACATGTCTTTGCATGTCTTTGCTAAATTCAAAGTGTTTCCACGCATTTGACTGGAATGTTGGACTGATCAGTTTCTGCTGACATCACATGATTGCTGTCCTCTGTGATACACTTGTTCATTTTTACATTACAGTAAAATAAACCTACCATGACTTGATCCAAATAGTACTTTCCAATATTGATATCATCAATTTATTTTATTTTGAAACTAGTTTATTACTGTATAGGTCGATTCAATTAACAACTTGCCTCAGACTGATTGATCTGGTTGGATTTTAGGAATATATAAATCAATTAATCGATTAAGTTGATTAATCATAACACCCCTACTTTCTTTATTAATCTTGTTCTCAGGTAACAGGAGGAAGAACCAGCCACTTTGGTCTTACGTAAAATTTATAAAACTTACTACAAGCCTACTTTACTTCAAGCATTTGGGAATTACACTTTTATTGATTTTGTTTTTTGTAAACAACAGACAAATTATTGCCCCAGTTCTGGTTTAGTCTGGTTCAGATTCACAAAGAGAAAGGCTAGTCTCATAACAAATAATAATCATTTGCATCTGAGTAGAATGCAAACACTTGGTAATTTCTGGATAAATATGACAAATGGACATGTCTGTCCACGGTGCATCACATTTAACAAAAACTGTTTTTTATTCATTTCTTTAACATGGGTTTAGTTAATATTATTTTTCATTAAGTTTATATTTTCCCATTTTATTATATCTTGTGATTTTATACCTGATAATTGATAATCTATTTTAATATTCTTGAATTTGATTTTTAATTAAGTGATTTTATCAATAATTTTTATCTTGGTGTCAGGACTTTGTGTTACTAAGTATAAAAAGTGCTAAATAAAGATTGATTGATTGATTATTATCCTCACTTTTTTTATTTAAAAAACTGCTTTGCTGATTTTTAATTATGAAATACTGTCATAGTGTTATACAAAATGTGGTGCTGTATATTCTAAAAGTATCTTTTTGGGTTCATTATTAGTACAAGTTTAACGGATGTAAAACTGCAAACTTGGATTCAGAGGTGGAGCTACAACATTTCATATCGGAGGGGGGTCAGAAGACTTTGGAAGGGTGGCAAATGAGAACAGAAGAGTGGAAGGCCATTGCAAATGAAAGGATCAAAAATACACATTTAAAACGGTTTTATTAGTGTTGTTAATATTAAAACAGCAGTTCTGTCAGCAGAGGTGATATTACTAATGCTTCCAGAAGATTGTATTGATGGGTGCAGTTAGTCTCAGTTTTTACCCCTAGATGGAGGCAGAGAATCAAATTATGTGTTCCTACAGATTCCATTTTTTGTGTTTGGGTGAATATATTATAAGTGAAGAAATTCATCTGGCTTTGACCAAATCTATGTGATTAATTGAGAAATTTGTATCTTTAATTATTACTAACTTCAAACCCAGGTTTTTATATCTCAAGTCAACTTGTGAGCTCCTTCAACAATGTCTGCAGATAGTGGCCTGTATCTGGATAAGCTGTAAAAGAGGATAGATGGATGTTGCTCATCTCTTTATGTAGAACAGAGGATTGTCAGATTTGGCTTCCACCAACATAGAAAGTATAAGGAAGCAAAGATGAAAAGCAAACAGCATGTTAGTCTCACGCTGCTTGGAGGATCGTTGAAGAGGACAGAATGAGCATGTTGTTGTTTCCTGGTTTTCCACTTCAAAATGAAACCTAAGGATACACTGTTTCCCACTTAAGTCAAATCGAATATGAATAAAGAGTATTTACTATTCATTGCACATCTTAAAGTGCTTTACAATGAAGAACCAAAACAGATACAGAAGTCCTGCGACTGACTGCCGACCTGTGCAGTGACCCGCCTTTGCAAATCAGTGACCGGATTAGGCTCCAGCAGCCCTGTGGGTGGTTTAGAAAATGGATGGATGGACAGATACAGAAATTCAATTTGAAAACCCAATCTACCCTTTACCCCCCCCACACACCCAAAATGAATAGTAATAAAAATAACTTCTTTATCACTTACATTTATAGACAGACAGACTAATCAACAGATGGATCATGTGGCAGTTTTACCCCTCTATTCTGTCTCTGCTAAAAGAATAATAAAAGGTTTTTAATTTTGAAAATTAAAGTACTTTACTTTTTTTTTTTTTACCTTTCCTAAACTAATGTAAACTTAAATCAACACACACACAGTTTAAGGAAAATACCTGAAACATTTTGACAGATTTTTGTGTACCTTCTACCAAAGAAACTCAACTGGAAGTTAGTTAGCAAAGCTGTAAATAAGGCACATTGAATAATGAGGCAGATTGTTTATTTTTAAAACAAATTGAAGAAGGAAGTCATATAAACCTCTGGCAAAGGTTCATCTTCATGTTTAAAAAAAAGCAATAGTAACAATCATATTGATACAAATCCGTGTCTTATTTTTCTAAAGGTTGAAGTGAGACTTCGTGGCTCCCACTGGGTTGTGCTCTATGAGAAATTGAGCCGAATGGCTCTTCTAGTGTTGAAGGTTGCAGACCCCTGACCCCTCTTGTGTCCTCTAGGAGGCAGCAGCAGCAGCAGCAGCAGGCTGGTACGTGCAGACACAGTTTCCAGTGCAAACCCATGCCAGAGTTTTCATGCACTCTGGTTTTAGACTCTACAGTTACACAGAAAAGCACTTAAGGCCTCTCTTTATTTTTTATCACAGCTCTGAGAAATTGCTTTTCTGCTCAAATCTTCATGGCAATGGTGGAAACATGGAAGAGTTTGGTCCATTACGCCCCTGAGCTGTGCCAGGCAGCATACTGGATTTGCTTTCGGTGTGACAACTGAGCGTGTCTGTCAGGCTGCCGTCTTTGAACTGGTGATTTGTTCACCCTTGAATGTGCTGGCGTGTTCCTGTGAAACAGACTGTGTGCCATTTTCTTTGATTCTAATGAGATTCAGGTGCAACATGCAAAATGATGAATGTGTAGATGACTGAAAACCGCATGTTGACACACACAGTGCAGACCAAAGGAGTCCTGACTCTGTTAAATGTTGCTGCTGCTGTCTGAGTCAGACTTCAGAGGCCTGAAGCCCTTTTGCTTTTTCTGAGGAGCAACGCAGAGAACTGGTCATTCAGCAGGGATGGCGTCTGCCAGTTTAGCCCAGAGAAGAATCCTAAACAGAACACGTGCAAAACGTCAGCTGTCAGCAGGATATTACACGCTAACATTCCTGCATGCACTGATTGGTGTTAAAGCACCTCGCTCAGAGCAGCCGGAATGTTTTCATGGATGTTGCATAGATTTTAATCAAGGCTGAAAAGGAAAAATCCTTTAGAACTCAAACTTTTTTTTCCACAATACCTTTAGATCCACAAAGCTTTTGCCCATTCTGTCAGAGCCATGAAGGGAGGGTAAGGCGAATTAACATTTGTAAAGTTAGACTGAAGTAATTATTTACACTTATGGACACGAGTTCCAAAATTAAAGGGTTTAACATTACATAGGCAAAGTGAGGAATCATACACCAGCGTCTGGGTGAATCCTCAGTTCTGATTGGCTGTAGGGTGTGGATTAAAAAGTGATAATGTGCATCTTAAAATGAAGTTCTGGTCACATATCCTGAATGTTCTGTATTATTGCGCTGGCCTAAACGCCAGTTGGTAACAGGAGCAACAGGAACTCAGAACATAGATGGACATATGCCATTCCACAGTTTATCTCAACAGCCAGACAATAGAAAAGACATAAGTGATTTTATAGTTTGCTTTAACCTCTTTGGTGAATCTGATCATTTTTGGAAACTGGGTAGACTTTGCATCACTTTATATGACATTTACCATATAAACCACTTTCCTTTGCTGCTGCAGAGAAGGTCAGTATAGACTCTGTGGACATTAACACGACGAGTCGCTTTGCGTATCAAATATTCTACTTTTCGTGAATATCAATTTAAAAGAAAAAATTACTAGATTTAAGCACTCATCATTGATTTGATATTTATTTCTTTTGTAAGTGACCTCGCTATAAGCAGAATAATGCCCTTTGAGGTGTAAAATCACATAACCATAACCCAAACATGAAATATCAAAATGTATCAGCGAGACGAGATTTGCATTTGTAGTTTTTTCTAGTTTATATTACAGATCTTCTCACTTTGATGTGTTTCTGTGGGAATTTGTCATTCCTGCTAATGGGCATGTATGAAGCCAGATAAAGATGTTGCACTCCATGGTCTGGTTCTCCATCATCAGTCCTACTTTAAAGGTGTTTTATAAGTCACTTTGTGAAAGTTAGAGGTCCTGAAAGTCCCTAAGAGAAGACTAAAACTATGATCCCTCCCTCACCAAACTTTCATTTTCAGACAGGTTAGCATTTCCAAGTCAAACTCAAACCCCCACAGTGTCCTATACTGCTCTATACAATCTGTGTAAATGAACTTTATACCACATTACTAAACATGAACACTTTAACCCTTTCAACACTGAAGCTTTAGCATTCTTTCGACTATCTAACATGATTGATGCAACAAAAATGGTTTAGAGTTTAGATTCAGATTCAGATTCTAGTTTGGACGAGGAAAACAAAGAGGTACATGGATCTATTTGTCTAACAGTAGATGCATCAGATGGAGAGGAGCATGGAGCTTGCCAATAGTACGTAACAACTACAAGCTTCTACCAACGGCATTTGTCATCTGCTCCTAAGTCACAACGATTTGAATAAGGAAATACTTTAATAATTTTAATCAAAAAAATGTTTTTCACCTAAAACATGATTTTCCTTGGAGTTGGTCTTCTTGCTGTCCTTTGGGGACATGCCCACATCTAACCTACTTCCTCCTTACTTCCCTTGTATGCTATGTAGCTGTTTGCTCCGACCTGTCACTCACAACATGCCTGTCGAAAAAATGTGCATGAATGTTTTCTCTCAACAGGCTCACCAAGCCATCTACGCCTGTGATATTTTGAGCGGGTCACCTGCATACCACATACAGGTTTGCTCATTTTATGCTTGCAGATTTGACCAAAGCTTTAGACTTTGTACCCAATAGCCACCTGTGCTTTTATTGCAGCGCAGAAAGAGGAAATCTGCAAACACATCCCATAGTTAGCCAACTGGTTAGACATGTTTAATCTACATTAATAGAATTTTCTGGGTAATCACCAGTGCAAGAAGGTTGTTTAGTTCTGCAGGCACAGCAAAATGTCACATTCAATCTGCACAATTTGTTTCTAAAAGGTCATAATTAGTTGGCAGTTTGAAAACAATTATGGCCAAAGTGCAGCAATTTCTCTCAGAAGCAAAACACAAAATTATTCATGGAGGGCTAAACTACTCAGGGTGGATGCAGAGCCCACTTGCTTCTCGGTGCTTTTCCCTTATTTGTGCTTATAGGTCCAGCATCCGATACTGTCTCAGCATCAAAATCTAAATGTACCATAAAGAGAGTGGCAGGAATGATTTTTCATTTAAGTAATTTAACACTTCTTCATGTAGGAGCAGCTGAGAATAATTACAGTTTACAAGCTAGGTTGGAGAGAGCTTGGTAATAGAAGGGGACCAAAGCGCTCACTCGAGGGAAATCAAACAGCAGCTGCTGCGACTCAGGAAAGCATAATTGAGTTCCTGTCCTCATACCTGTTCCACTTTGTCTGCTTTTTTAAACACGAGAAAGAAAGAATTATCTGGATTGCAACATGTGCTACTGGAAAAGTCACCTTTTATATATTAACTGAATTGAAATTCTGCATGACAAGGAACTTTTGAAGAAAATAATTTACGTGCAGTGAAAGATTTTAGCATTACCGGGCATGTTAAGTTTGAAGACACTCCAAGCACACAGCATACTAAACCCAAAAGAACTTTTATTTCCTTTTTTTGCTTTCATGCAGAGGTCAGGCCAGTTTCTGTGCAGCAGTCTTGCTTCTGGTTAACCCATGAAAGAGGATACGGAAAGAGGGCGGCGCAGCGAAAAACCTCGCAGCGAGTGCATGCTGCTTTGTGTTTGCTGTTGTCTCAAATGCAGTTGTTGTGTGAATGCTTGAAAGCTGCAGAAGTCTTTGCCTCCGCTGTGCACACATGCTGTAAATGGGAGCATGCGCACGTCTGTGTGTGCAACTTCTTACCTCGGGCCTGAACCCGATGTAGCTGCAGGGAGGGTTGGGCATTTATGAAGGAATTCTGTAATTTTCAAAACTGTGGTTTGAGTTTCACTCTCTTTAACAAGCTGGTTTGGGCACTTATAATGGAAAACGGCTGGGCTGTGGGGGGTGGGGGGTTGCACGGGGTGGGGGGGGGGTTACCATGAGTTAGAGGGAGACAAATAGAGGGAGTCTTGGCAGACTCTAGATTCACTTCCCATTCAAAAATATGTGCTATGCAGTTTTCCCTTTGGGGACATCATTGGTTATCATTTCTGGAGTATTTAGACAACAGACCACAGGAAGAAGAAAAACTGGAAAAACTGGAAAAAAGAGAGCACATAATTCACATGGTAAGTAAAACACATCAAGTCCAATCTGCCTCTGAAGCACAGCTTCAGTCTGAATGTCCGTGATTTCTTTCCAAGAGCCTTTCGTGAAGTGATTCATGCTCACAACATCTACCAGCAGATGCAGATTACACAGTTGAGTTCAGATGAATGCTTAGCAGCAAACCTGTTAACTTATTAATATAGGATGAGACATTTAAAGCTTTAGGGCTGCACAATGATGTAGTGGTTACCTCATGGTGAAAAAGGCCCTGATTCAAATTCTGGCTGGGACCTTTTGATTGGAGTTTGCACGTTCTTGCCAGTTTTCTTCAGGATCTTTGATTTCCTCCCCAAGTCCAAAATTATCCTTCATAGGTTGATTGTCATCTTCAAAATTATCCAATAGGTGTGAATGTGAGTGTGTGTGCCTGGTTCAGGCTGTATCCCACATTTATCATTCATAGCTGCGAATTAGCGGGTTATGAAGACGGATGAATTACATTTATAGCCTTAGTTGTTTTGGACAAACGCGTGGATTGCTGATGAGAGCACTTGTTTCCATTAATGCTGACAAACTCTTTTATCGCTGATACATTTTTCTGTTGAATCCCGCATACTGTGGTTTCATGAAAATCTAACATTAACTCAGTGTTTTTAAACCAGTACGCAGTGTGCCGCGGGAGATGGTCAAGTGTGCCGTGGGAAATTACCCATTCACTGATTTAAAAACATTTCCTATCTCCAGGATTTCCGCTCTGTGTTCATCCAAACCGGCACTGATAAAACACTGAGTAGTTAGGAATATGAAAGATCATAAAAGACTTTTCTCTTTGTATATATTTGATTCCATTAAAGACATTTTGATAAGAATGACGGTACCGCGATTTAGCCGTAGCTACAGCTGTTTTACGAAAAGTCCCGCCCCTTTCACTGTCTCCACCAATCACTCTTGGAGGCTTAATCACATGTCATCAGTCTGACCAATCAGAAGTGGTTAAAGTCCTAACTTCCTTGTTCAGATTCTGTTCATAAAGTCTCTCAGTTCCAACAAAAATACCAGCTAAAGCTCGTCTTTATTGGTGTAGCTTTCCACAGAATCCGGTGTCAGACCTTGGAACAAGTGAACCAAACAATGAAGCTTATAGAAGCGAGTCTATCTGCCATCAGCAGCAGTTTGCACTACATCTCCCATGATGCATTGGGTTAAAGTGACAGCGTCTCAGCGCACAATGAATCTTCCCTGTTAAACGTCTTGAAACCATAACAAACACACATCAAACAGTTTTTAAATCTTCTAACTTAACTTTTATTACATCTTTTAGAAAAAATAGCAGCAACTTCCACCTTTTTCTGCCGCAATTATCACAAAAATGCATGTGAGATTGCGGAGGGGCCGTAGATCAATACAGACGATGAGTTTCTCCTTCTTTTAAAATTTTTGAATGCTGGTGTGCTGCAGGATTTTTGTCAAGGTTAAAGTGTGGCGTGGCTCAAAAAAGGTTGAAAAACACTGCATTAACTCAGCGTCTGGCTTAACAGTCACCTCTGACCAGGGTCCAAATGAGGCCCACTTTCAAATTTCTACCTGTCCACAGGTTCCTGTCATTGCATCAATAAGATCTGGCACTTTCTAAAAACTGTGTGTGCAATTTCTTGATGATGACTGGCAAAATTCTGTCATAAGCCGGTGTAAACACTGTGGCAGGATCCTTCTGTGACACTCTCTAGCTCATTTTTAAATGTTGACTATAAACAAAATGAAAAGATTTGTTTCTGTGATCAAAACCCCAGTGCTTCGTACGTCTAAATTTAGATAACAATTTGTTATTTTCCTATTCACATGATTTACATTTAGAATTTGCAGTGAGCAGTTAATAACATTTCATGCCAATCAAGATTTAATATTAAAGGAAGTTTTTTTTTGTTTTTCAAAACAGGGTTTTTTTTCATTGTACTTTTGGTCTTCAAATTAAAAAAACCAACAGGTTTTCTACAGTAACCACTCTTACCAATCAGAAGTGAGATTTTTGGAAGTCTACACTCCTACTTCTTGATTGGAAAATCTGTCAATCAAATGTTTCGAACATTCAACATGAGACCACAGACTTTTAGTGAGACACCTGATTGGTCAGTTTATAACTTGAATAACTTAGCCCATAAAATATAAAAAAATAAGATGAACGAAAATATATTAAAACAAGGTATTAGGGAAAGAATGGTTATTCAGACCAATAGAATGACTGAGTAATAGATGTTTATTTCTCTATAGAAACATGGCACCCCATCCATTTCCGAATGCATTTTAACATACGCAGCTCTTAATAACCAAGCACCGGTCTATATAAAAGACCTTTTGCAGCCGTACACTCCCAGCAGGTCCCTGAGATCATGTGACCAGGGTATGCTGGTGGTTAAGAGAACCCGGTTAAAGACTAAGGGGTGACAGAGCCTTTGCAGCAGTGGCTCCATCCCTCTAAAACTCCCTTCCTGTCAGCTTCAGATCTGCAGACTCAGTGTTTACTTTTAAAAAGCAGCTAAAAACCTTTTAAATCTTAAAAAAAAAAAAATTAAAAAATCTTTTTAAAATAGCTTTTTTATAATTCTTTTTAAATTTTGTGTTTTACTGTGAAGCACTTTGTGATTTTTATCTTGAAAGGTGCTATACAAATAAAGTTTATTATTATTATTTATTATTATACAAGTCTATGAGAACCAGCGGGTACTTCCTGTTTGGAACATCAGGGGAGAGGAGTCACACTGTCCATTTCTTATATACAATCAGTTCCTGCGACTAATTAGAAGCTCAAACCAGAAAGATTTTTATTTCTGTTGCAGATCCCCTGTACAGCAAACATGCTATCAAAATGTGAGGTTCTCAGTTTTATCTCCAACAACTGTTTTAGTTTTGGAAGCTACTGACACCTAAAAAAAGTCTGACAATTCTAGCAGTTTGTGAATGATGAACAACACACTGGACACATGTTTTCTAGCATGCTCAAAAATGTTTTTAGGTCTCCAATGTTTTAAAGTGGGAATCTGCAGCTCACATGAAGACAACAGGAACACAGGAAAACAGGAAGACATCAACCAAGGGATCTGTTGAGACAGCACAGGAAAAGCAAGAACGGGGACTTTCAAACATGAATGTTTAATGATTGAGGACTTTAGGGCTGAATCTGTATTCTTCCCCTACGCCTTCGGCTTCTCCCTACATTTAGCCCTTCAGACAGTTGTGCAGAAGTAGTGTCTTCAAATTCTGACGTTACTCCCAGTCAATGACGTCATCAATAGTCGCCGGTCAGCTACGTTAGTGCAGAGCTTCTAGTACTCGGAAAAACTTAACAACATTGTTTGTTTTTTACCTTAAAAAGATCATGCTGAAACAAAAGGTAATTCCTTATATTTAAATGTAAACCTTTGTGCATCAGAGCACACCCACGTGAAGAAAAGCACTTCTCTGCGGCGCAGCTCGACGCGGCACAAACGGCCGCGATGGTTAGCCTTTAAATAAAACTGTTTTGGACAGAAGCTGCAGGGGCAGGGCAGGATTCAGGTTAAACAAAAGCCTTAGTCAGATGCAGACGTACGCACGATCCATACGCACGTTTTTCAGTTGTCCAGGCCCGTAGGGGGTGGCGGAGAGAAGCGGCTGCATCTCAAGTGGAGCACATGGTGGGTCTTGCAGTTCCCTTGAAGCCCATACGGCCAACTAAAGGGACATCATGAAAATGGAATGTACCATTGTTGTGTCTGTGGTAAATGTGTTGTGAAGGAGTTGTCAGGATAACATATTGTAAGTTACTCCCACTCATGATGTACTGGTGTTGCTGTTGTATGGCACTCTTTTCACCGCATTGTAGCGATTAGTGAGATGCGTGTATTGCCTCTTCACTGACTGCATGCAAATGCCGCACACACAAGGTATACAGGTGATACATAAGTGCTCATAGGACACCTGTGGGACGCCAACACAAACTACCGGTACGCAATAATCACACATGATTATTTGTTTCTCTCTGAATTCCGACCGACGTACCGGGCCTGACGCTCAAATCATGCTCAATCAACCTCATATTGCGTCTGTACATTGACTTAATATTTAACATTTAAAGGTTTGGACAAAAACTGAAGTAGAAAACTGTCAACATAACAAAAGGTAAATGATGTATGAGACAATGGGTTTGTTTAATGCACAACCTTTACTTTCACATATGGATGCCAGCTAAGCAAATGCAACACATTCATGCACACACACATGGGCACACTGCACCGAGCGACCAAGGGGGCCTGTTAAGCTAACAGGAGATATTTAGCCCCCAGACTGGGAAAATAAAAAAGTGTAATGTAATGGAGCCAGCTGTAAAAGCACAGAATGGTACAAAGCAGAGCGTAAAAAGGCACTGCATAATTTATTGTGAATGTAACTCAATCTACAATTGGATAGATTTGGGCTCAGCAGCTTTTCCAGTGGTGATCAGGGAAAGCTACAGGATTCTGCAACAGCAGCAACACAATGAGCTATACTAAAAATAAAAGCAGGATCACTAAACACTTACATTACTTTCTAAAAAGAGAAGAAACTATATTTACACTCATATTAATATTTATATCAAGTCTATATTGGTTAAAAATTTATGATTCCAATATAAATAACTAGATGCCTTTATACAGCCCAGAGGGTTAAATTCTGGCAAGTTTGTACAGGAACTATTTTAGAAATGTAATTTCCATTTAATGTTAAATGCATGAAATCTGACAGGGTAACTAAAGACTCATGCAGTCAAAAGGAGAGCTGGAACATGTGACGCTACATGTTAGGCCAATTCATCCATCCATCTTCAGAACCTGCTGAATCTCTTTTTGGGGTCATGGGGTTGCTAGAGCCTATCCCAACCACTGAACAGGTTGCTGGTCTGTTGCAGGGCCTCACAATTACACACACCTAGGGACAATAATCCTATGAAGCATGTTTTTGGACTGCTCTACATTGAAGCTCTACACAGAATGGACTCAGCTGGGATTTGAACCAGGACTTTTTCCCTGTGGGGAAAGAGCAGTAGCCACTATGCCACCACACAGTACCAAATGATAGGCCCATCTGGCTCAACTTTACAATAAGGACCTTATTTATACAGTATGTCTTCACAAAGTGTTTGAAAGTATACAAACGTGCAAGTATTTAAATCTCACTTTTATTTTAGTGATGAGGCTAGAGAATAGTCAGTCTTTCAGCTATATAACAGTATGGATGATGGGATGCAGGGGATTTGACGTGCCAGAGTGGGCCGCTGGAATATCCATAGCTCCTGAGGGTGAAGTCCACAGCTTTCTAAGGAGCTGTTTTCTCTACATTTCCCTTTACTTTGTTAAAAGATGTTACTATAAATAAAGTTTTTTAACATAAAAATCTATATTACTTGAATTCACAATCCTCTTACTGTGAGCTAATGAAAAGCAAAGGTTTCATGAAAGACCAAAACCGACCTTAAACCGCTGCAACCTTGAGCTCGTACCTTTTTTATGTTGCTCTTTTATTCTGCTTTTCTCAGTCGCCTTTACTTCTGAAGATGTCCTACTGGAGCTAATATAAGTGAAGTTGTATAAAGGCAGCCACACTGAGATCGTTCAACTCAGAACCTCCAGGAGACACAAAAGGAGACAGAGCAGAGATGATTAGCAGTGAAGGAGGCAAAAACATACAAACAAAAGTCAGAAATTAATTCTAAAGTGCATTTTGTACATTCTAAGGTGTCTTCTTGTAAGTTTTGCTGCAGGTAGATATATGACACCCAAGATAAGGGTTCCTCCTGGTGATGTGCAGGCATGCAATTCTTTCAAAGTGGATGTTTTCTCCATCCAAAAATCCAATCCTTCTCTCTCCAAATATAAGTCAGGGAATATGCAGAGTTGTGCACAATAAATCCATCCATGATCTGAACAAGGCTTCTATGGGCCAGAATCCAAAAGATATAATGTTGGGTCCAGATTGCAAGTCAGGGAGATCAGTCCGAAAATGTGAGTCAAAAACAGTAGCAAGTTTAGAACACAGACAGAGAAACATGGACAAGCAAAGGCTCAAATTGGATTCAAGTCATATAACTGGCATTGTGATGCAGCTGAGAGTGTACTCAACGACAGGTGTAAGTCACACAGCATGACTGCAGAAACACTTTCAAACTTTGAATGTCATGCATCTTTTCTTCCATCTATTTTCAGAATCTGCTGAATTCCTTTAGGGGTCACAGGGTTGCTGAAGCCTATCACAGCTTATGTTGGGTAAAGGCGGATACACCTTGAACAGGTTGCCAGTCTGTTGCAGGGCCACACACTCACATGCACACACTTATACCTAGGGACAATTTAAAGTACACAATTAATCTATAAAGGATGTTTTTGGACTGTGGGAGGAAATCTAAGTGGCCGGAGAAAACCCCTGCATGCATGAGTAGAAAATCCAAACTCCTCACAGAAAGGAGCCAGTTGGGATTTAAACCAGGGCCTTCTTGCTGTGAGGCGTGAGTACCAACGTGCAGCCTCTACATAATTTCTTAATTATGTAATTCCTTCCTGCTTTGTCCTCAGAAATGTTAAATAATTCCATCAAAGGAACAACCAGGTTTTTGTTGTTTTTCAGCTGTAGTAAGCACGTCGATCGCAATAAGATAATGTTATTGATATCTGATAAACTGTCTCTTTCTCTGCTTCCTCAGTGAACTTAGCCTTTTATTCATGACGAACGAGCCACACATAATAGACAAAAGAGAATTTTCTTAGTTACCTCATTTAAAAACATGTCATGGTTCAGCATGGTCATCTCCCAGCAAGAAGGCTCTGGTTCAAATCCCGGCCGGGTCCTTTCTGTATGCAGTTTACATGTTCTAATCATGCATGTGTGCGTTGTTTTCCCAGCCACTCCAGCTCCCTTCCATATTCCAAAAACATGCTTCATATAATAATTGATAAGCTACTTTTACACTGGCCTTTGCCATGCGCCTCCAACAACGTCTTTCTATGAAAAGTCTATATAGGTGTGTGAAAGGCGCATTTTGACCGTCTGTGTTCAAAAAATCATGTTCACATGTAGCTATGCACATCTTTAAGACTGTTTTCGGGATCTACGTACCAAATATGTGGCCACTGAACACGCATTGAAATTGAAACTGGGTTGAACTTTGAACAATCAGGGTTTCGAATTTGGTAGTGACATGTGGAAGGCGTCCTAATCAAAGTGTCAACCATTTGAAAGTTGATTATTAAGGAGAAATTAATAATGCAGTTTCTGCCCGTCTGTAGCTCTATGACACCAAGTCTTCATATATGGGAATAGATCTGTTAAACAAAAAGCTTGAAGGAAGATTCACCACAGTTGCATCGCTTTGACATTTCACACCACGCCTCTTCCAACTGTAGGTGGTGGAAAAGCACTAATATCCAGTAGCAACAGTCCAGTATGAAGGACATGGGCTAAAAGGGTGTTCAAGAATGCGTACATGCCCGGTGTGAACAGAGCTTTAGTTGTTCTTTAAGAGTGAGTGTGTCTCTGTGTGTGATAGAATGATGAACTGTACTAGGGTGTACAACAGCTTTATCCTGGAATAAACAAGATAGGCTCCAACATCCACCGTGACTCCGAATGGGACAAAGCAGGACAAGAAGATGGATGGAGATTTTGCAAAAATTTTAAGGTCACTTCTGAGAAATAAAATGTTGCTCAATTTTATCTCATGTACTGCCAGAACATTTCTCACCATGCTTTGCAAACAAAAAATTCTCTAGTCCCCCCCCTCCATAAAAGTCATCAAAGCAGATAGAGACCCAGAGTTTCCTAATGCTTGTCCACCTGTAAATCAGGGTTATCAGGCAGACCTAACAGGCTGTATTTATTGGCTGTCAGTGTACACACAGCTCCCCCGAATCCCCTCTGGAACGCTGCAGGTTTGACTTACAACCTGCACACATATGCTTTTGAGTCCCTTCACAAAGGTGCACTCATGGAGACAGAGTTACTCATTTGTACCCATGCAAGCTGCCAATCATTTTCATATTGTTTGCCAGTCCTGCAAAACATAATAAATTAAGTTACATGCCTCTCTCTTGGCTGTATAGCATTCTCTTGTAAAATTGCATTCAAGTATTCTTAATAATTTTGCATTACGGGCAAATTTGGAACAATTAAACTGAAATCTGCACCCTCGGAGCCTTTATTATAATGAATTCTGAGAAGTAAAGAACAAAAAATGGACTCTCAAATAACACTGAATCACACTTTCAGTTCATATTCCACCAAATGAAAGACAAATTGTTTTTTTAGAAAATCATGACATTTTCGTGGATAAGCTCCACGACTCACCCACACAAATTCTGTCTTCACATTAATCATTAAATATTATATTCTACTGATCTGTTATTTACATATGCTGAGGTGGAGGCAGATGTTCACTTTCAGCATCTGTTGATATGAGTATGACTTGATGTGGATTAGCACAGATTTAGATGGACCTCTACGTAACAAATGTTGCTCCTCTATGATTAAACAGTAACAAACCTGCATCAGTTGTGCTTGCTTTTCATTACAAATAAGATGCCCTACTGTTAGATGGGTTGTTGTAGTCTGGAAATGACAACATTATTACCTTCATTAGTCCCATAACAGGGAAAAAGCTTCTCTGGAACAGCAACAGAAGTGTAGAGTAAAGGAAATTCTAGAAAAACAATAGGACAAAGATTAAAAATATATACAATATCTTATGACGTTTTATGAATATCAAATTAAACACTGGATGTCTACCCAATAGCTTTAGCTACAAGTGCATGTTGAATGGAATCTACTATGTGGGATGTTATGGTCTTGGAAGGGACAGTAGCAGGGGTGCATAGAAGGTTGAGCAGGCGACAGTGAATATTTGGATTATTTTGTTGTGTCAATATATGGTAGCATGTTCATGAAAACACCTATGGCATTGTAAGATATTCCTAAACCCATAAAGATGCACTGAACAGAGTAATGACAGACACAAGCCTCGGAGGAGTGTCTGGGGTTTAAATAAATGTTGACATTCAGTGGAGGAATTAAGTATTTGATCCCTTGTTGAATTTGTCGGTTTGGCCACCCAAGAATGTGACCGTCTGTCATCTTAACGGTAGGTTCATTTAAAATGTGAGAGACAGAAAACCATAAAGAAAATCAAAAAATCCACTTCAAAGAATTAATATGATTGTATGTGCATTTCATTGAGGGAAATAAGCATTTGATCCTCTAGTAACTATTAAGAGTTCTGGTTCACACAGACCAGTTAGAATCTCCTAATCAACCTGTCCCCTAAACTGGAGACACAAGTTTGAACTCATCACTTGTAGAAAAGACACCTGTCCACAGAAACAGTCCATCAGTCTCCAAACTCTCCAACATGGGAAAGACTAAAGAGCTTTCAGTGGATTTAAGGGAGAATATTGTAGACCTGCACAAGACCAGAATGGACTACAAAGCCATCAGCAAGAAGCTGATGTTTACCTCAGACATTTTGTACATTATCATAATTTAGTCATTAATTAATTCATCATTTTAACCGTTTTGTCCCTTTCGGTGTCACAGGGCTGCTGGAGCCTATCCTGGCCACTTGTGGGTGAAGGCAGGGGACATCCTGGACAGGTCGCCGGTCTGTCGCAGGGCCACAATCACACACCCATGCTCACTCACATTTACACCTAACATTTCTGTTAAGCTCTCTTTATTTAATGCACACATTTGTTTTCTTTCATGAACATGTCACCTCTTGTTGTTTCATAACATTTCAGAATAGTGGTTGTCATGGCTCTGCTGGTAGCTGTGATCAAAACACACATCATAGGAGAGAATGGCTTAATGAGCTATTTATTTACATTACTTGAACAGTGTCAAAGGTTGTCCATGGCTTGAGAACCTCCTCTAATGACACTGACCAAACATTACTCTTGCCGATGTAATTTTTGGATTGGCTTAGTTTTTGACCCAGGGGGAACCTATAGATTTATGTGATTCCTGTTGTACTAATTGGGGACAAACAGAGCCTGTCAGTTTAGCTTTGAGTGAATAGATACAGATTTTAGGTCGGTTTGTATTTTTCCTTTGATTGTTATAATTAGTGGGAAAAAACAATGTAAGATTTATTTTGAAAAAAGGGCAGGTTGTGACAGAAAACACTTGTTGCAGGAAAAAAACAAAAACTAAAGGTCCAGTCCAGACTTTCAGGATATAAAAACTCTCTACATCTTCACTTTTAGAAACTCCTTGTTGCAGTGAATTTACACACTTATAATCATTAATTGGTTTACTAAAATGTGGCTTAAAGTAGCTTTACATAAACAAGTTCCTCTGAACAACAGTGATCCTAAACTCCCCTTGATTCTCCCCCACTGTTGACTGAACTAAGAACACAACAGTGTTTTTTCTTTGAGACTCTTATACCTTCTAACAAAGCAAGTACATTTATCTATCTGTCTGTCTGTCTGTCATGATCTTTTATGCAGTCATTGTAGTTCCTGTCTGAGCTGCTGGATTCCCACTGACACATGTGTGATCTGGCATAACAGCAGGTTTTCAGAGGAATGTAAGAGTGTTATTAAAGGAATAAACACAACTCTTTCCAAGCGTTCCACCTCGTTCCTTCTCAATAATTTACTGTTGCACCTTTTACTTTTTTCCATCATTTGAGCCAAATAAAAAGGAGAAAGTTGCTCAGAAGAGATTGAAGTTTCTAAACTCTTTCTGGGATATGGTATCAACATTCACACCTTCTTTTCAGTTAATTAAAACACAGTCATTTGTTTGGCACAAATGTTTGTAAAAGGTCTGATAAAGAAATACTTTCCTTAAAAGGACTTGTAGAATTTGGTTCACAAATGTCACGATAACTTAGGGATGTTGTTATTTACATGAGTGCTTTTCCTATTTGGTCTGAATTTTAATGAAAGACATTAAAGTTCTCTTTGATATTACTAATAACGAATTAGAAGAAACACCATTTTCACTACATTGATATTTATGACCCCCCAAGACAATGATAAAACAATAGTCCCAAATGACAAAAGTTGACCATGTCAATAAAAGCTTGACAGTGATGTTAGAAGAAAAAAACAGGTTTCATTTTTTATATGCTCATTTTAACCTTTTAATTAATGTATTTATAAATGTTACAATTAGAAATTTAGTAAGCAAGCTAATTATTGAATTAAAAGTTACATATTTTATAATTATGTATTAATTTTATTTTTTTAAATGAAACATTTAATTAGCAAATTAAATATTTAGATCTAACCTAACTATATATTTTCCAAGCTAAACATTTAAGCTTTGAAAATAAATATTTATTTGTTAAAAAATTATTCAAGTCCAAATTAAATATTCAGCTTTTTACTAAATGTTTAGTTTGGAGCTAAATGTTTAACTCCTAACTAAATATTTAACCAATATGCAAATGAACTTGTCGATAAGTGGAAGTGGACTATCAAAATAAAAGTTGTAGCTTGCTCTCTAAACTCTGGTCAGACTTGTCGTCCACGCATGTACTTGTGCTTTTCTGATTCAAGACATTTCCAATCTGCTGGCTGAAAACATTGGATGAGCCGTTTTTATGGCTTTTCTTTTGTAAATAGGCCTCTTCTCAGGGCAGCGCTACACTTTTGAGACTGGCTGTACCGGCAGGTTTAGCCTCTGCTGTAATATCACCCCCTCCCCCCACCACCCACACCTCGCACTTTGACTGTGTTACATTCATTTCTTTGATTGACACTAGCGATCTGTTTGTTTACTTTAGTAGAAACCACAACTTTTAGTAGTTTTTTTCTTATTAATTTCTATAGCTTCCTGCTGCTTCTCCTGCTCTGGAGAAAAGGATAACCCTGCTGTGGTGCATGCTGGTTCAATCCCAGTCCCTTAACTAAAAGAAATGACCTCAACAGTTCTTTCTGCCTCATGCATTAAAATAACTTCACCTCGTGTGATGGTAGGTAGATAAGGAGGGGACGGGGAGTTGGTATGGTGGCTGTTTATAGACGCTGTTATCATAATCTCTCATTATTTGATTGGCGCCCCCTGCTGTCGTATGGAACATAGGCACTTTTTAATTTGTGTTCAAAGATTGTGATTAATGAGGTATACAGAAGACTGGGGATGAAAACTGAACGGTTGTAGCTCTACAGAAGTAATCAGACCGCCAGTCCACCCCTAGTGGCAATCAAAGAAATACATATTAAAAAGTAAAAGTTCCGAACTGAGGTGAGGGTGGCGGGGGTAAAATGTAGCAATACCCTGAGAAGAAGCCTATTTACAAAAGAATAGCCATTAAAACAGCTCCTTTAATGCTTCAGCCAGCAGTGTGGACATGTCTTGAATCAGTAAAGCAGAAGTACATGCATAGACGCCAACTTTTTCAGAGATAACACATATTGCAACTTTTATTTTGATAGTGTATCAGCAAGTTAATTTGCATGTTGGCTAAATAAATAGTTAAAAAGCAAAATATTTAATTTAGACATAAATATTTATTTAACAAACAAATATTCATTTGTTATAATTTTCTTCCCATCCCGTCTCTCCTACCAAACCAGCAATCTGCAGAGTGGTGAATTCTGTGTGTGGTCGCTCAAGCAGGCACCCATGACTTCCACTGAAGAGATTCAGACACAGGTCACACAGAGTTCATCGTCAAATGTCAAGTGAGATCTGTTGTCTGATACTGTGGATTGTTGTGAAGATATGGTGAAATGATCCATCTCATATCTGTGTGGGATGGTGTTAAACTCTCGACTGGGTGGTCAGGAAACTCCCTTTGGAAATATCTGGCAGAAACTCTGCATCAGGTCTTGTTATTTTATCACCTCCTACTTCCAGCAAAGTAACAGGTTTTTACAGTTTTTCTCCATTGGTTTGGCTCATTTCTTGAAACAGAAATTACATTCTGAGAACTATAAGATCATTTGGCAAAACAGTCTTACAGTTCAGCACAACAAAATAGCTCACTTCCAGAAATTAATATATCTCCCAAAACTATTCACTCATGCTTCAAAGCTAAATTCCTTTCCCATGTAAAGAGTCAGTGCCACCAAAATGGCAAAGATCCTTCTCAACACTCTTGGTGCTTTTGCCAAAATATTGTGGATGGTTCGGCACAACACCATGGTTCACCTGCAAAAGCTCATATCTCTCCCAAAACAATTCACTCTTGTCAAAACTAAATTTCCTTTTCATGTAAACACTCAGAGCCCCCAAAATACTTTGTCCCTTTGGCATTGTGCAGGCAATACAAGTCAAAATGATTAGATGTTTTGTCGCTATAGCAGAGGACCATTGAAATATCCCTCTTGTCCACCTTTCAGTCTTAGCTCAGTTCTTTATTGACAATGCTAACTGTATGGTTTTTGTATAGCTAACAGAATACAATTTGTATAGAACTGAAAAAAAGAAAAAGGATTTTAGGGTAAGAGTAACCTCTTAGGTTTACAGTAACGGCACACATTGCACTCATACTGCCAAGGAAATTGTAACCATTATCATTCACACACATAAAGTAACTTTCATACATCAGAGTAAAAAGAAAATGTATACAGCATAATATACTTTATAATTTAAACACAAATAAAAAACAATGAAAATGATATGCAGCCTACAGTGCTGTAAATAATGCTTGAGTTTCACGACTAACAGTTCTTCACTGGTCGCCGTCCTCAGCCTCCCTCTCCTGGCCATCGTCCTCACCCTGCTGGCCATCCTCACGCTGCTGTCTGTCTGGCCACAGATTCTCGTCCACATGACAGCATATAGTCTACCTTGCGATGCAACGAGGGGAAAAACGACGTGCATGTCGCAACCATCCCCTACACTGATCTCCTGTAATATCCTCACACGCAGCATCTATTGCATGCAGCAGGGACCTCTGATCTTGAGCCCGATGCTCATACACTCTCTACCTCCAAGCGGAGAAAAACTCCTCAATAGGATTGAGAAAAGGAGAGCAAGGTGGTAGGAACACTTTGACCTTCCTTGGTTGAGTAGTGAACCAGGTCATGATAAGCGGGCCACGGTGGAAATTCACATTGTCTCATACAATAACATATAGTGGTAGGTTAGGCTCTATGAGATCTCTCTCAGTTTCAGGGATCAAATCAAAATGAAGGCAATCCAAGAGAATGAGGAGCTTCTGTGTATTTTATGGGCCAAGACTGGGGTTGTGAGTGGCCACACCATTCTCAGATATGAAAGCACACATAGTTATTAGTTAGTTATATTGCCACCTCACTGGCCTGGGACATCCTCCTTTGCTAGTCAAGTTCTAGTTCACCTGAATGTCAATTGCTGTAATACATGTATCAAATGTTCCAAGGGATTCATATATCGTATCCATGGAATTATGTTCTTGACTAATTTTGACAATTGCACAGACTGTTGTGCATGTGATGACTTACACAATGAAATGATACTGACTCATTTTGGAGCAAACAACCATTAGGCTGAGAATCAACAATCAGTTTAGATCAACAGCATCTATTCACTTGGACATTGTACTAAATGAAGGCTACCTGTACTCAATCATTTGCAAAGATGTACTGAGACATTGAGACATGTACTAAGACATTTGCAATTTGATGAAACTAATGAGAAATTCCATTCTGTTGTGAACAATTGCAGAGTGGTTTGGAGGTTTGTCCATGTTGTTTTGAGAATGTAATTTCTGTTTCAAAAAATTAGCCAAACCAATGGAGAAAAACTGTAATTCAGGAGGGGGTTAGTTAAACAGTCTGTTCTTTTGCTATTGAAAATAACTCATTTATTGTTGATTTAATTCAATTATCCAATATGCATGATGCTTTTTTTCCCCCTGTTGAGGATCAGAGGGTTTTGTTGTCGTCTGTCATTAGCTGAAGATGCTGCAGACAGGAGTCAGCAATGGTACACTTCAGCTATTAATTTGCAGCAGCATCTTGATAAAGAATGTAATGTGACATGTGGGACCTTAGGCTACAATTAAGCAGTGGTCTTTATGGTTTTTATTCTCACATTCCATTTTGAGAGACTTTTAGATTCCTACAGTTTTCTACCACTCATGCAGTCTCAAACTGTGTTCACACGGAATGCGATTTGCGAATTTGTGTCCGCCGTCTCTTTCTTAACACATGCCAAATTCGCTGCTCGACCCCTTATCCAAAAATGTGTTTGTAAACTTGATGTTCCTGGTGCATGTAGGAAGAACTACCACCTAAAGAGTTTTGTCTTATTGCTACATGGAAGCATTTCGAGGAAAACACGGATAATGTTTAGAGATCAGACTTTTTTATTTTGAAGACCTCTACAAAAGCATCAGTAATCACGTCTCCATGTCTGGGTTCATGAGATCATTTAGAGCAGTGTTTTTCAACCAGTGTGCCGCGGCATACTAGTGTGCCGTGGGAGATGGTCAAGTGTGCCGTGGCAAATTGCCCTCATTAACTGATCTAAAACCATTTCCCATCTCCAGGATATCAGCTCTGTGTTCATCCAAACAGGCCCTGATAAAACACTGAGTAGTTAGGAATATAAAAGATCAGAAAATTACTTTTTCTTTGTGTTATTTTGATTCTATTAAAGACATTTTGATAAGAATGACGGTACCACCGCGATTTAGCTGCAGCTATACCTGTTTCCTGAAGTCCCGCCCCTTTAACTGTCTCCACCAATCATTCTTGAAGGTTTAATCACATGTCATCAGTCTGACCAATCAGAAGTGCTTAAAGTCTTAACTTCCTTGTCCCAATTTAGCTCAAAAAGTCGCTCAGTTCTAACAAAATTACCAGCTAAAGCTCGTCTTTAGCGGTGTAGCTTTCCACAGAATCCGGTGTCAGACCGTGGAACAAGAGAACAAAACAATGAAGCTCAGAGACGCTAGTCTTTCTGCCCTTTTGCGGCAGTTTCACACTTCATCTCCCATGATGCATTAGGTCACGTGACAGCGCCTCGGCGCCTCGACAAACCACAACGAACATACAGTTTGTAAATTTCCTAACGTAACCTTTATTACATCTTTTAGAAAAAAAAACAGCTGCAACTTCCAGCTTTTTCTGGCACAATTATCACAAAAATGCGCGTCAGATTGCGGCGGCAGCCGCGGGGGGGGGGGGGGGGGGGGGGGGGGCGCTGTACATCAAAACAGACTATGAGTTTCTGCTTTTTTAATTTTTTTTATGCCGGTGTGCCGCGGGATTTTTGTCAAGGGTAAAGTGTGCCGTGGCTCAAAAGAGGTTGAAAAACACTGATTTAGAGGCTCTCCCAGTGTGGTGAGGTTCACCTTCTACTGCAGGAGCTGCATCTGGATGACAGACATTTTCAGCGATACTTCCACCTCTTTGTGACCCAGTTTGATGACTTGCTGCCTTGCATTAGTCCAACCAGGGAAACATAAAAATAGGAATAAAACTAGGGAAACCTTTTTGTTGTCTAGATGGATAGAAGGAAAATGTTATAAAGTTCAGGAGGAGAACAATCTCACTCTCTTCCTTGTTGTTTTTGGACTCTCCCAGCTGATTTCAGCATCAGCATGTCACAGACCAAAGCTGAGTTGCTGATTGGTTAACGTGACGCAAATTCTTTGCCAAAGTTTTGATATTTGAAATTTGAACTGTGGCGTCCGAAACGCAGGGCCTCTGATCAGGTCAATATGTTGAGCTAACATTGAAACTGGACACCCTTGACGTATGAATGGTGTTCGGTGTGAATGCATTTTTAAAGAGTTATAATTGTACCATTTGTAATAGAGTTTATTTCTTAGACCTGAATTGGTTCTATTGTTTTATTTTAGGCTCCACATGTTTTAGTTTGTATGTTAAAAGATGTTTGCAAAATAACTTATTGCGTATAGTTTAAAGTATTACCAAGACTGAACTCTCAATAAAAAATAAAAAGAACAATAACATAAATATGAATAAATACTAAAAGAAAAATGACAACCTCAAATAGTAAATTAAAAAAAGAGATACCTTTAGTATTCCTTGCTTTGTCTCTGGCACACTGATCACTTGTTCCTCAACATTTTGCAAACTTTATTTTCAGTAGCTGTTTGCTTGAATCAAAGTGCAAGTGGTCAAACAAGAAGCAGTGTAAACCACCTCAGTGTTAAAAAGCTAGTAAAGTTCTGTTCAGGAGTGGAATATTTACGAGATCCACTGACCTCTGGACAGTTAACCAAAGTAGCAGCTAGATGTTTCTTCTGGGAGTTCAGCTCTTTCAGATTTTTTTCAACCATGTTCACATTATTAAAAATGTAATGTTCCCACCAAATAAACTAAGTTTGCTGAAAAGTGCAAAATTAGTCGCTTTCACTTTTTTGGGGGATTTTATTTGTTGCATTCTGACAAAGAGAGCGTTTTAGAGCAGATATTTTTTCAACCAAACAATCCCTCAAGCCTTGGAAAATAACTTTGAAAATGAAGTCATTGTACATGTGGTGTTAGTATATGTTTTTTTGTATTTTCTTTTATTATAATGGATGCTCTCATTTTCATTTTGTTTTGAGTGGAAAATGGTTTATTTACTTTGTTTTGTTTGGAGTCTGACTTCAGGTGACCACCATTGATAATCAAGAAGAAGGAGGCAAACCACTGTGGAGATGCCAAGTCTTCCATTATGGACATTATTTTGTTTGGTATTACAGTAATTTTTTTAGGTATGTTGGAGATTTGAATTATGTGGTAGATTAGTTAAGTCATTGCTTTCCTTTTGGTTAAAACTTTGATCAGCTGCTTCCTGCTCCCCTTTGTGCGTGGTGTGGACTGTCCATACCTAGAAACCTTCCCCAGTGTATTCATTTCAAGCTTTCAATTCAATTCAAGCTTTCTTCAGAAAGAGCGCTTTTCATCACGCATGGCAGCCCAAAGCATTATAAAATACACGCACACGCACACACACGCACACAAAAATACAGTAAAATACAAAAAGCTGAAACCAACGATCCCCTTTCCCTGTTAACCAGGTGTATCAGTTCAGTCCCCTCTGCTTTATATTTGTTTGGTTATTTTTCTTTTTGTTGGGCCCAAATTATTATTTTGTGTGGAGAAAGAATTTCTGTTCATTATTAAAAAAAAAGGAAATGAATAGCTTTAAAACAAAACCACCTTTGTCCTGCTGACTGATTGTGGACCCACACAGTACATTAATTGAGATTTAAGACAAGAAAAAAAAATGGAAGCAGAACGAAACAAGAGACCTAAAGTGAAGGAATCCCAGAGTTAGATAGTGAAAGATCCGCTCCTGCTGCTATTCTACTAGACCAACGTTTTGCAGCAGTGAAAGCTGTTTGTGCATAACGTGTCAACTTGTGGTCCATGTGGGCTTTTTAGTTTGACTTTTCTTTATTGAAACTGGATAGGAAGCAGAGGCCTTCCCCTCCTATGCGGTCTGTATCTCTCAACAGGGAGAATGAAACAGTGTGTTCCTGAGTCTGTTTCTGCATCTGTTCTTATTAAAGTTTGTGTATGCTTATGCATGGACTGCAGACATATTTGTCTCATGCGTGCACGGTTTGCAATGTTTAGAGGGTAGAAGGAAAGAAAAACTCAAAGAAATACTGCATGTTGATGACATTTTGAAACAAAGCCAAAAAAAAAGATTTTAAGAAAAAAAACCATCTCAGCTTTGTTGGAAGAATCTGTAGTTATCCAAACATTACATTAGGTCTCAATCTGAGACAAGAGGGCAGAGCAGGCATAGTTTTTGAAAAATCTTGTTCTGAGCAAATGTTATGACAACCATATCATTTTTCACATATTCTTAATACCGCAGAAAGTCTTCAATGATCTGTCTTGGGATTTATAATTTTTTGATAAAGCAACAGCATTTACAACAGGTTTGACCTTTCCCTTAGCAGTGCCTCACTCCGTCTTTCCTCTTTCTTTTTTTTATTTACCTCAGCATTCATCAGTATTTGGCCTTTTTCTGCTCTCTTTTAATCTGCTCTTTCAGCTTCAGTTTAATTTTGTTAATATATTTGAAACATTTCTAGAGCCCATAAAGCCCCCCAAAAAAAGCAAAAAAAAATTTTTTTTGCTCTAATAATTTAAGGTAAGACAGAATGCATTTTTTGGAGATAAACCACAGTTCTCCCCACAGAAATCTAAGCAAAAAGTAAATATATTATTTAATCAATGCTTTAGTTATTTACTTTTATCAATTTATTTGGTATAGCTTAATTTAATCCACACACACTCAAAAACAATAAAAATTCCTGACATGAGAAGAGGAGGAAAACAAAGTTTGCTTTCGGCGTGCTGGTTGTTTAACTTTTGAGTTGGATCACAAAAACACAATTTACATTTGAGTATCTGGTTTCATAAATATTTGTTATTTCTCGCAGGGTCAGAAAGAGACAAGACTATCCACAGAGGAACCAAATCCGTCTTTCTTTCTTCCTCAGAGGAAAATAGAAATGGTCGAATCAGTTCAACGAACAGCAGAAACAGGTCAGGACTTTTTTAATTACAGCAGACGACGTCACGTCATATAGTTTGGCTCCCGTAATCCATGGAAGACAACAGAATGTAAGTTCCTCCATGTTCCTCTGTGTTCCTGGGACCTCAGCTGTGTGGGAGCATAACAATGCCAGGCATTCTAAACTTGAAGCAGATAGTGCTGATAAATCTTATCTTATTACAGAAAAACCTTAAATCAAGAATAAAAAGCTTAGAACAAACTTGACATGCTCCATTGTATTTTTGTAAAGTATGGGTTGTGTAAAATATGAAAAAGGTAAAATTCTCTTGTTTTTGCTCTTAAATTCACTTGTTAGATGTATTTTTAACTGGTCCTACTATTTCTCTCAACAGAATGTTTATCAAAATTCCTCACTCTATCTTAAAAATGGGTAATCTAGTAAAAACAGCCTAGTACGGTGCTCTAAGGTGCTCAGGTAGAATTATGGGAACAGCTCCCACCCTGCTTTGATTAAGCAGATCTCAAAGACAACTGACTTTCAAAGTCTTATCAGTATTTTACCAAATTCAGTGGTCAGTTTCAATGTGGAGAAAACGTTCTCCATTGATCTGAATAAACTGCCAATTCTTTCTTTTTTTTAAATGACTCTTTGTTCACTTCAGAAAAAATTAAAATAATAAATAGAAGTCATGAAGCGAAAATGTTGAAATGTTTACATTTTTAGAATGTGTCACGGTTTTAGTTTCTTTACTTTTGCTTTCTTGTCTTTTACTTCTTAATGTTTTGAGTTCACTTCCTGTTTTATTTTGAAAGGTTTCATGTTACATTGTTGTTTCGAGTTTTACTTTTGGTCCCCATGTGCCCCCATTGTTTCCACCTGTGTCTCGTCTGTTCTGAATGTATTTAAGTTCTGTCCTTCCCTTCCTCCTGTGCTGCCTCATAGTTTGATGTCCCCCTTTTTCGAGTGTCTTACGTTCTGAGTTTTTCTAGCCTGCTCAGCAGTGGTTTTGGTTTGTAGTTTTGTTTAGTTGGTAAAGCCTGTTTTCCTGGAACCTTCTGCCTCCTCCTCCTCTCTGCGCCTGGGTGCTTCCCTCCTTTCCCCATTATGGAGCAGCCATACCTGCTTCCAGCAGAGAGGGTCTCGGGAGTATTCTGCCAGGAGGCAGAAGGGACCAGGTTCTGGTGGACCCCTGAATGGTCCCAGAATCCCCCGTCTTTCTTCAACGGGAGTCGTCTGGCCGTGAGAGGCGGCCGTCACCGCCACCGCCCACATCGTGAGTCCTCATCCGTCCCTATGGTGGTGCCAGACTTTCTCCGGCATCAGTCCTTCCTGGACTAATTACTGGTTTTACATAACAATAAATAAAATTGACCTATGTAGGTTATCTGCTTAGTAAAATAAAAACTATGAGTGCCAGGAATCAAAAACTTTGGATAATTAACACCGGCTTGAAAATTTTTTTTTTAACTTGCACCTTTTTTTTTTCTTGTAGATTGTTACAGTCGGTGATGTCGTTTTAAGTTCTTTAACAGATTGGATCTGTTACTGTGGCATACTCTATCTTTGTGCAACAATGTCAAAACACAGCATTCAACGTATCCCATTGTCTTGTCCCTTAATGGATGCTGGACAACAAAGTGCAAAGCCAAAGTGCAGCTAATTAAATAGCAGTTCGGCTCTTGTTTCCCTGCTACAAGTGACAAAGCAGCTGGGTCGTTACAATGCATATGCATGAAAAAAAAGAAAAACGTACTGAAACGATACAGAAGTGAACCGAAGTGAAACTGCCGTACCAAAAACGGTTCGGTTCAACTATGTGTATCGTTACACCCCTATTGTTTTTCATTCACTTGTATTCACAGTTATTAATCTAAAAGACTGGAAAATAAAATCTTTATTCAAGATCCTGTCTAGTTATTTTTAGATTTTTATAAACCATCCATGTTTTCATCATCGAAACGCAGTGGATTTGAAATTGGTGATATATTTGCCTTAATACAAACAAAAAAAGAAGGAGTGAGCATAGTGTCTGAATTGCTTTTAAAATCTAGGGGCAATGGATAGCCCCACACTCGATCATTTTTTTAATAGTTGGGGAGTAGGGAGAGAATTTGGACACTTTTCCTAGCTAACTTGGCTAGGATACACTCTAAAAAGAGTATTTGGGCTGTAGTTGAAAAGATTAACTTTTTATATTGTTCTAACTTAATTATTTAGTTATTGACATAGTTATTTTTCTTTCCATTAACTTAATTTAATTAAGTTGGTGTAACTTTGGTGTAAAGCTGTCAATGTGTCATGGCGTCATAACGTAAGGCAGCACAAGGAATTGTGGGATACCATTTTCTTTGCCTATCTGGGCAGATTTGGGTTTAAGTGTGAGTTTTTGTCCATGGGTTTTGTTGTCTAGCTGTTTTACTCTGTTTTAACTAGTAATTTAAACTATTATTTTTATTTCTTTCTGCACCATGAGTTAGAGTTTGGTAGAGGATGATGACCAACCCCCTTGTGCGGTAAAACACTGTATGTCCCAGTATGAAAGACAGAGGTCACAGCATGTGAGTTCCTGCCCTATAATGTAAGACATTGCTAGGTCATTCATGATTTAGATAGGAAAATAACAAGACACATGCGTTGAAACTTTAGAAAAATACGTTAATATCAATTGTATAAACAAAATTAAACAATTCTTTCTTTGGTTAATCAACTTATTAAATTGATTCGGATAGCCATAAAAAAAACAAGTTGAATAAACTTAATTCCATTAGGTGTTACCAATTGAAGTGATTCAATTAAGTTGGATTAACTTTGGTAATAAAACTTAGCTAACTTTTCCCACTTAGGTTTAGGGGCTACAAACTGAAGTAATGGCTAAAAGAAGCCATCATTTGTGTATCTAACACTCAAAGATGTGCTCTTTCTGCCAACTAGAACCCAGTAACTCAGATTTAACCAGCCAGACCAAAACAAAGGTCTCCTGTCAGCCTGATCAAACACGGGTAAGATAACACTGTCTGTGCTTTCAGGCCACACAGCCAAACTGAGCCTCTTCTCAGACAGCTGGCATGCACACACAAACACACATAAAAGACATTCAACCTTATGTGTAGAGTTATTGATTATGTCCACATTCCAAAGAGCTTTTTCTTTTTGAAAACAGAGCGACACATTATTTTCCATGGAGTTTGTGGTTCAAGGTGGGTTCACACCCCGATTCATTCTTACAGCATGTGTCTTCACTATTTTATATATTTATTTCTATAAATCCTAATAATTCGTCATTGAAACAGTAGAGGAGTTGGGCTTTTTCCTCCCGGCAAAAGTGATCCAAGTCTAATATAATTGTAGTGGTTTTTAAAACCCCACTCCATTCATCTTTTGATCTATTGTAAAAGCGTTCCAAGTGACATTTTAATTATGATCATGCTATTTTTTAGTTTTTTTTTTTATAAACTGTGTCGTTATCTAGGACATAGTTTCTGCAGAGTGGCAGTAAATCATTAGCAATTCACCTCTGAGTTGTGGGACTGTTGCACGCTGAAGTAAGCCTCCACTTATTTCCCCCGATCCTTTTATTTACACTCTTTCCTGCTAGCTTACAGCTCCTGACAAACCCAAGCTAACATTAGCGGTGCAACATAAACGGCAAGCAATATTGGAGCTATTCAGCTGTACAGTTTGAGCCAGACGCCAATCTAGACAAGGAAAATGAAGACAGTATTGGATCTATTTGTCTCCAAGTGCATCTATTGGATTGGAGCAGAGCAGGGAGACTTTGGCCCGCCCATTGCGGTTTCCTCATCACAACTGAGAGCTTTTCCAAATGGGCTTTTTTTATCTGCTCCTGATTCACCATGATTTGAGTAAATGCATATTTAGAAATGTTTTAAGCTCAAATTCTGCTATACATATGTCCTCCATCATGATTACAGGCACATTTGTAATTTGTCAAACATGTTAAAAACACCCAAAACATTGAAGTGGGGTTTTAAGCGTTGTTCTAGGGGTATGTGTATGTCTGGGTGTAGGTGTTCTACCTACAGAGGGCCCTGCATCTTTCTCCAGGTCACCCGGGTCCACATCCTGCATCTCTAGTTGAGCTCCATGCAACATGTTGACTGTTTTATGGGTCATGACTAAGAGGACAAGAAGTCAGTTACCAGCAGTCAAAACAGTTTTTCTCTGTAGAGTGGGTACTGCCTTAGAGATGGGGTGAGAGGTTTGGTTACCCTGGAGAAGCTCTGAGCAGAGTTGCTGCACCTCCACATAAACATGAGTCAGCGGTCAGTGGTTTGAGCATCTCTTTTGTATGACTCAGATTGCGTGGGACACATTTGTGCATTCATTTGTTCAGCAGTCTAACCAAAGGTGCCCAGACGTCCCTTTTCCTGACCACTTCCTCCAGCTCCTCTGGGGGGATCCTAAGGCGTACCCAGGCCAGCTGAGAGATGTAGTCTCTCCAGTGCTCTCTTAGAGATAAGTTGAGAACCTCAGAGGAGAGCCGCTGCTCCTCTAAATTGAGAGGAGCCGGTTCTGGGGCCTCATTTATAAACGTTGCGTACGCACAAAAGACGGCGTACGCCACTCTCTACGCAATAGTTGATATTTATAAAAAGCAAACTTGACGGGAAAATGTGCAGGTCCTTCACGCAAGCTCTGACCCAGGCGTACGCACAAAAACGGGTGAAATGAGAAACGGCGACACCGTCGGCAGATGGAAGAAACACGTGAAATGAAGTGACAATACTGCCTCTCATAAATAACATGAAGACTTCACAAAGCAAGTCTTCCAATTAACAACCTACACGAAAACCCGTTTGATCGATCAGCAGTGAAACAAACAAAAAAAATCAAATAAAAATTACAACAGAAATTCAAATAAACACATATTTGCAAGACGAAAAGTGAAAGATGTTCTGCAATATTGGCATGTTGAGCAATTCATCCTCATAAATAATATAGTTAACAGAACGAAATAATGTACAAAACTGATATTCTCGTCAATGTGTCCGTCTGGCGGAGCAGATATAGTTAAAGTCAAAGTCAAAGTCAGCTTTATTGTCAAATATGCTGCATCCGTAAGACATACAGCACAGATGAAACTGCTTTCCTCTCATTCCAAAGTGCAAGCAGCATATAAAATAATAAATAAACGACTTAAAAATACATTCTTTTAAAAACAATAAAGCCGATAGAGCCGCTGCGTGTGCACGCGCCGCCAGATGCGTGCGAATCAGACAGACAGACAGACAGACAGACAGACAGACGTATTAATTGTCCACTGGGGAAAGTTGTTTTCATAGTAAAACATTTCTTAAGCTACGGAATTCTGGTATTCATGCATATGCCTTTAGTTTGTTTTATTTTTGATAAAACAATGTATGGCGTATGTCTCAACCATTCAGAAAGCAACAAGAAATTACATTTGCGCTGAACAATTTCCCATTTCCACGTGGATTATTACCGACATCTGTAGCTTGTCAGATGCAATTAAATGGATGGAAATAAAATGCTCCATCACAATGCGTAATGACGCACAATGGTTGATCTTGCGCTCTTAGAAGATGTGGCAAATGGAAGAATTCGGAGTGAACGCATCTTCAGACAGCAAGAAGACTTGCTGGCAAACGAGGACGAGTGGCTTATGAGCCGGTTCCGACTTCCTCGAGCCGTACTGTTGGAGCTTTTGGGGGGGTGTCACCCGGTGCATCAGGTGCGTCGTGCCCCCCCCGCCTCAGTCACCACTCCCCAATAATTGCCGCCACTCTCTCAAGAGGGGTCAGCTCCGGTGTCCCCTGTCCCCCACCCGTGGCAGACACTCTGGCGATGCAGCGCCACACGTTTTTCTGCCTCGACTTTGATGTCCGCCTTTTCGGCATTAGTAATGCCCACACTGTTCCCTCCAAACAACACTTTTCTCCTCTTTTCCACCTCGCCAACGATAACTTCTACTTCACATCGAGTGAAGTTACGTTTTTTTTTTATTTTCTCTCAATGTTTGCCATGATTTCGCTATCAATGAATATTCATTTGTGGGCGTTTCACGGACTATTTATGGGCAACTATGGGCGTGTCATGAAGCCGCAAAAGCTGCGCAGTATTTAGAATTGGTTGTGATTTATTAAGGGAAGGATGCGTAGGATGTGCGTGCGCACGGTTTTATAAATCCAAATATTTCTGTGCGTACGCACGTCCTATGTTTCATCCGTACGCCACTTCTGACGCAAATCCTCCGCAAGGTTTTATAAATGAGGCCCCTGGTCTGGCATCTGGTCCAGATATCTCCTGGATGTCTCCTTGGAGAGTTGTTCCAGGCACTGGGCGGAGACTTCGGGGACACATTTGAAATTTGTTAAAACAGATCAAGATGAGTAAAATACAGGCATTCTATTTCACCCTTTGGGTCACGGCTGTCCAACCCTGATCTTACAGATCTACCATGGTGCCTGTTTTCCACTTCTTCCTTCTCTCCTTGCTACTGATGACTTGACTCAGGTGTTTTATGATCTGATTGACTGAACACACCTGGTCCAGGAAATCGGTGGCAAGAAGTGCAGGGAGAGCTGGGAAAACAAGCAGAGTGGTAAATCTGACCTGACAATCCTCACATGTAGTCTAAAATGTATCTTGTCTTTATGCAAAAATTTTTAAACGAGGTCAGTTTAGACTTTTAACCCAATAGTAATAAATCAGAAATAAAAATTAAAGCAGTCATAAGGAAAATAACCATGGTTCTATATAAAGACCATACAGACTGCATTACAGAAAGCAATGATAAAGCAAACCCTAAGTTATATTTTAAATCTTGTTAAGACTCTGGCATGTCTAAGAGTGACAGCGCAAATATCACATTTTGGGAGTGTCTTCACAAGACTGGAACTTCTCTCTGTTTACCCCCAAAACTAGCAGGTTGTTTCTCTTTAACAAAAAAAGAGGCAAAACAAGCAATGGTGGAAGAGTGGACTGGAGCAGCATTTAGGTCTTGCTTTTCACCTATACTTGAGTTGAGGGTATAGCATCTCACTTGAATAATTTCAGCACCACTCTCTCAGGTACCTAAACTAAGAAACAGCCACAAGCTCTACCAATTAAATTGTAATCTAAGAACCTAATTTATAAAAATCCCAAATAAAGACTGCAGAATTGCATGTACCCACACATATATTTCACATACTATTTAGTTACGATTTTGCCAGCAGGCACAAATCAAAGTAACTAAATGAGGATATAGTGTATTCTTTGGACTATGCATGTCAGATCTATCCACTCAAGAGAATGAGAGCAAAAAAATATGATGCTGCTGCGACAAAGGAAATTATGTGCAGGTCTTTGAGATGGTTTGCTTTTATTAAAGTTATGGTGGCTTTCTGTGACACAGTGTTGAGGCGGGATGCTTTGGTCTTTGCAGGGCACACATGGATCTGCATTCATCATGGCTAAAACTCCCTTCATAGGAAGGATAAAAGATGGGATGAAAGTAATGATTTTCCTCCACAGTGCAGCAGCAGGGGTCTGAGAGCAAGAAGAGTGTTGGGAAGGTGAAGGAGAGGAGCCAACAGTGCACGAAAGTAATGCCAAAGGTAAAAATGGGACATTGGAAAAATGGAAAGAATTGGTTAATTTTCCCTATAATTGACATAACCTTTTCCATATTCCATCCAAAACCTTCAAAAAGATAATGCTGGATATGTCATATGTATCAACAGTCTTTTCTTTGACATTAACTTCAATAGATGCACTCTCTTTAGTACAATTTGTTTTATTAACGTCTCTGTCAGGAGACCATGGCTTGGTGGCAAAAACTTGAACCTCAAGAAATAAACATCATAGGACAAAAGAAGAACTAACGTGGAACCAAACTGAATGACAAAGTGGATGACCTGAAAAGCAGACTCTTAAAAACACTGAAAACCATTTATGCAAATCAAGACAACTGTAGATAAATCTTAACCTGGTCTGACTGACGGAGAAAACGTGAAAACAAAACAAGACACAGAAATGAAATTGACAAAACAACAAAGGGCACAATCCTTACAGTCTCCTCTTTTAAAACAGTGACTATGGTTTGTAAATGTCATGCAACATGTTTTTTAAAATCAATTTTGTATTTTTTTCTTCACACAGACTTGTATATCAAGCAGTAGACTTTCTGTTTCTGGGGCATCTATCTATGAAAATGTTTATGCACTTTGATCAGAAAATCTATTTTGTTTGTATACCAAATATTTTGTTGGTGAAACAAGATATTTCAATATATTGAGCTACAATGTATTGACAATATATTCCATATGTGGAAATAACATTTTCGAGTATATTAAAATACAGCAATTATTATCGTTTTTTTACATAGTAATATATAATGCAATATAGTGTGATTCATACTGAAATTTCCTACGGTATATTGATTGATATACTATGTAATATGTTCTATTATATTCCACAATATCATATAACATAAAGTCATATATTGAAAGAGGCATTATATTATATATATCATAAAATATACCTTAGCAGCATAATATACCCAGACTTATATGATGCTGTATGTGTTATAAATATACTGCTATAGCTATGACTCAAATACATATTTTCCTTTTTTTGGTTATGTATATAACAAACGTTTTTAAGGGCAAAAAAGTGTTTAGTCAGCCACCAATTGTGCAAATCCTCCCACCTAAAAAGATGAAAGATGTGATTTTCATCATAGTTATACATTATCTATGAGAAACACATTGAAGGGGAATAAATCCAGAAAATGATAGTGTCTGATTTTTAAACAATTTATTCATAAATTATTGTGGAAAATAAGTACTTCATCAATAACAAAAGTTCAGCTCTATACTTTGTTATGATAATAATAATAATAATAATAATAATAATAATAATAAATTGTATTTGTTAGGCGCCTTTCAACCCAAGGTCGCTGAAAATAGAAATTAAAAGCAATAGAATGTACAATAAAATATACATTTAAGATGGGCAGGAATAACAAGTGATGGGGGTAAATATTAAAGATGGAAAAGGTGAATTTTTTGTATCTTGGTGAATTGTGAGAGAGAGCCAATGTTTCTGAGGTCAGCAGGTAGTGAGATCCAGAGCCGGGGGGCAGAGCAGCTAAAAGCTCTGCTCCCCATATTGATGAGGCGAGCAGTGGGGACATCCAGATGAAGGGAGGAGGAAGATCTGAGGGTACGGGTGGGTGTGGTGACATGAACAAGATCTGATAGATATGAGGGAGCAAGATTGTGGATGGATCTAAAATGGATGGATTTATATACCCTTTGTTGGGAATGACAGCAGTCAAAGCCTTTTCCCTAAGTCTTCAGAAGGTTTTCACAAACTGTTGTTGGTATTTTGGCCCATTCCTCCATGCAGATCTCCTCTAGAGCAGTGATGTTTTGGGGCTGTCGCTGGGAAACACCGACTTTCAACTCTCTCCAAAGATTTTCTATGGGGTTGAGATCTGGAAACTGGCTAGTCCACTCCAGGACCTTGAAATGTTTTATACGAAGCCACTCCTTCGTTACCTGGGCAGTGTTTGGGATCGCTGTGACGCTGAAAGATCAAGCTACGTTTCATCTTCAATGCCTTTGCTGATGGAAGGAGGTTTTCACTCAAAATCTGATGATACATGACCTCATTCATTGTTTAATTTATACAGATCAGTCGTCCTGGACCCTTTGGTGAAAAAAAAAGCCACCCCAAATGCTTTACAGTTGGTATAGTGTTCTTTGGCTACAACTTTGCATTCTTTCTCCTCCAAACATGACGAGTAGACTTTTTACCAAAAAGCTCTATTTTGGTTTCATCTGACCACAGGACATTCTCCTAATCCTCTTTTGGATTCAGGGAATGACTGGAGGACAGAGTCTTACAGAAGAAGTTAGGTCTGTGAGAGCCAGAAATCTTTCTTGTCTGTAGGTGACCAAATACTTGTTTTTCCACAATAATTGCCAAATAAATTCTTTAAAAATCAGACAATCTGATTTTCTGGATTTTTGTTCTCATTTTGTCTCTCATAGTTGAGGTACACCTATGATGAAAATGACAGGCCTCTCTTATCTTTTTAAGTGGTAAGAACTTCCTCAATATATGGCTGATTAAATATTTTTTGCCCCACTGTACTACAGTTAACAAAATTTAAGTAATGTAAATTATTACATAGCATTGTCCTAAAGCGCCGCCATGACGGAATGAGGCTCAAAAGGCAGTGTCCGGGATGAGAGGGGTCTTGTACGATTCTGCCAACCCACTTCCTGACTCTGGATCGGTACAGGTCCTGAATGGAGGGAAGGCTGGAACAAATAATCCACTCAGCAGATCTGATGATTCTCTGTAGTCTGTTCCTGTCATGTCTGGTTGCTGATCCAAACTAGACCGTGATAGATGTGGTCAGGACAGCTTGGATTATTGCCGTGTAGTAGTTGGTCAGCAGCTCCTGAGGCAGGTTGAACTTCTTTGTTGTCTCAGGAAGTACAACCTCTGCTGAGCCTTTTTCCGGAGTAAGTCAATGTGAGTGGTCCACTTAAGGTCCTGTGAGATGGAGGACCCTAGGAACCTGTGTGAGTCTGTTGAGGTGACAGTGGTGTTGAGAATTGTGAGTGGGGGGTGTGTGGTAGGGGGTTCCTCCTGAAGTCCACATGTATCACATATACAGTGATGTCAATAAGTATTTGATTACCCTGTAATTTAGCAAGTTCTCCCACTTAGAAAACATGGAAGGGTCTAACATTTTCATCATAGGTGCATTTCCACAGTGAGAGACAGAATCTGAAGAAACATTCAGAAATCACGTTGTACGATTTTTTAAAACACTTTATTTGTATATTACTGTGACAAGGAAATATTTGATCACTTGAGTTAAACAACTTTAATATTTGGTACAGAAGCCTTTGTTAACAATTTCAGAGGTCAAACGGTTCCTGTAGTTCTTCACTAAGTTTCTACACACTGCAGCAGGGATTTTGGCCCACTCCTCCATACAGATCTTCTCTAGATCTGTCAGGGTTCGAGGCTGTCGCTGAGCAACACAGAGTTTCAGCTCCCTCCAAAGATTCTCTATTGGAGCTAGGTCTGAAGACTGGCTAGGCCACTCCAGAACCTTGATATGCTTCTTACGGAGCAACTCCTTGGTTTTCTTGGCTGTGTGCTTCGGGTCATTGTCATGCTGGAAGTCCCAGCCACGACCCATCTTCAACGGTCTGACTGAGGTAAGGAGGTTTTTGCCCAATATCTCACAATACAGAGCCCTGTTCATGCTCTCCTTAATACAGTGCAGTCATCCTGTCCCCTGTGCAGAAAAACACCCCCAGAGCATGAGGCTTCCACCCCCGTGCTTCACTGTAGGTATGGTGTTCTTGGGATGATGCTCCTCCTTCTTCCTCCTCCAAACACGGCGAATGGAGTTAAGACCAAAAAGTTCTATTTTGGTCTCATCTGACCACAAGACTTTCTCCCATGACTCCTCTGGATCATCAAGATGGTCATTGGCAAACTTCAGACGGGCCTTGACATGGGCTGACTTCAGCAGGGGAACCTTCCGTGCGATACATGATTTTGAACCATGGGGTTTTAATGTATTACTGATAGTAGCCTTGGAAACGGTGGTCCCAGCTCTCTTCAGGTCATTGGCCAGCTCCTCCTGTGTAGTCCTGGCTAATTCTTCACCTTCCTTAGCATCATCGATGCGAGGGGCCCCAGTCCGAGGGACATTGACAGTCATCATTAGCCTCTTCCATTTTCTGACAATTGCTCCAACAGTTGTTCTTTTCTCACCAAGCTGCTTGGCAAATGCCCTGTAGCCACGTCCAGCTTTGTGAAGGTCTACAATTTTGTCTCTTGTCTTTTGACAGCTCTTTGGTTTTGCCCATGTTGGTAGTTAGACTTCTGACTGATTGTGGGGTGCACAGGTGTCTTTATGCATAACGTGATTTCTGAATGTGTCTTCAGATTCTGTCTCTCACTGTGGAAATGCACCCATGATGAAAATTTTAGACACCTCCATGTTTTCTAAGTGGGAGAACTTGCTAAATCACAGGGTGATCAAATACTTATTGATAAATTACTATAATATAATTATAATATATAATAATATATAATATTATTATAATACTAATGTGATATATTTTCCAATATATTGTAATATGTATACATATATGTATATATATGTTTGGTGAGGGGTAAGTACTGCTCCACTCTAAATTACCCACCATCTGTCATGTAAAGAATCCCACTGTATGTTATTATATACAGTTGTGCACTCTTTGCTCATTTCAAGTTGTGCTATGCACAGCTCTGGGGTAGCTTATCTTCTGTATTAATCCAGTGTTGATCCACTGTGGCTCTGCCTGGAAGCTGTAGTCCAGTCAGGAATTCAGAGTTGTGACAAGGTTTATGTTGGCTGAACTGCCTGAAACTGAAGCAGAGCGTTGCAAAGCAGTCAAATAAATCATCTTAATAGAAGGATGGTGCAGGGAAATACAAACAAACAGACTTTTACAAAATTGTGTTTCCAGCCATCATTTTTCTCTGTCTGGTGAGCCACAATGAGAGAGGCACCAAAAGTGGCCCACATATGAACAAACACACAGAAAAGGTGGCCACAAATGCTAACTACACACCAGATTTTCTTTAAGTGAATTTATTGTAAAGGCTTTAGTTGAAGATTGGATTCCTAAGTGTCATTATGTGGCCAGAAGTTGCATTCACAACCACAAGCAGGTAGAGCTGCATAACAGCCAATTTTCTATAGGCTGATATTTTTTCAAATAATAATCATCAAAAAGGGGTCAGAGGGAAAACAATGAGTAACTGACCCAAAGCAAAGAGTGAGAAAACTCACATTCTCATCCAACTTGTAACATTCCCACTGCTGCTTTTGGTTTTGGACTGAATTTGGGACTGCAAAAAAAGTCAAAACCTCAACTCAGCAACGGACATTTGTGAACAGGGTTGACCTTTGAAACATGAAAACAAAGTAAGGGTGGACCCACAGTGGTTTTGCCATTCTCAACCTAACAACCTCAGGATTCAAACTTTGGCTGTAGGGAAAAAGACCAACAGTGGAGCAGTGGTTAGTTTGCATGTAGTTGTTTCATGTTGTCCCAGTGCATGTATTGGTTTTCTCCGGGGACTCCAGCTTCCTCACACGGTGCAAAAACACGAGAGTGGGAGTGATTGTGTGGCCCTGTGACAGACTGGAGACCTGTCCAGGGTGTACCCGTAACCCCACCTTTGCCCAGCAGTGGCTGGGACAGGCAACTCTGTAACCCTGATAGGGATATAGCGGAGCCGTTCAGATTCTTGGCAGAACCCAAATCAATCTTTGCTCAGCACTGAGAGCAATGTCCCATGACAATCCATGTAATCTGAAGGCATATTGGATCATGAGGCAGTTTCACAACAACACACGACTCATTTGTTTTCTCTAATAGACATGTGTCTTCTTATGCACCACCATGGAACATGTCAAAGACTCCTTTTGACTTTTGATGAAGGCAGAGAAATGCCAGTTTCAGTCAGTTGTTTTTCTTTATGGAGGTTTTTCTTTTTAGCTGGTCATGTAAATGTGGCATTGTTTCTGCCACCCAAAAACTGCCCAAAGAAAAAGCAATTTGCAAAGTCTAGATCAGCTATGTGTCGCTTGTTGACTTGTTATTCACTGAGCGATCACCTTGCCGAAGGTTTTGCAAGGAGATGGAAGCTACCAGAGAGAATCAAACAGAGCAGATAACTCTCCTTAGCAACTTGGAAAATTATGTGACAAAAAATATATCTGACCCTCTCTCCCACCCGCCGGTTCTTCATGAATCAACAGCACCAGTGAGTATCAATAGAAGGAATGCCACTTTGGCAAACTCCATGGGAAGGAAGTTTGGCTGAAGTGACAAGTGAACCTCTGACTGTATGATAAGGGTTCTGCAGTTGGAGTCATAGCATTTGGGGAGAGGCTTTATGAATCTGAGTCTTGAATAGAATCAGAAAAAAATGTATTCTCCAGTGCAGACACAAAGGTTATTTCATCCAGTCTAGTGACAATACCGCAACTATTGGAGGACAAATCCTCATAAATGGGCTTATGCTGCTTCTAGTTGTATTCTCCATTCATGACTTTTTTTTAGGTCCATGATAGCAAGACAGTACTGTAGGATATGGACAAACCAAAAACAACACCCAGAAATTAGAGTTTGTATTTTTATGTTAGCTAAAGAAGTTTATAGATGTGATTCTATTGGTTAGAATTTACATGGAGACCCCTCGAAAGCAGGATAAGCACAATGTACTAATGCATACAAAACAGACATTTCCGAAGATGGGTTTTGATAGCAGTAGCTGCAGGCGAGAAGAAATGTGAAACTTCAGCACAGAGAATGGCAATGGGTGGTGGGTTCTAAACCTGGCAAAATAATACTTTGGGAGGATCTATCATTAATAATTTCTATGGATCAGGACAACTAGGGAAAACATAAACTAGGTTAAACTACATTTAACATGAACAAAAAACAGCAGAAACAGTTTTATACTAATTCTAGTAGGACCTTTTTTAGCCTAGAAAACAAATAACATAGCTTTTAGAACATGTAGACAATAAGAACGTATAGGTGTAGTAATTTAAGCTGTTTCCCCACCACAGCAGGCTTCTTTTGATTCCGTTTTTTGGTCCTTCTTTTAGGGATTTGTCTTTTCTCCTGTAAGTATTTTTTCTTTGAGTACTTTACTTCTCTACCACATTTGTAAAACATGTAAGACATTGACTGGCAGCCTTTCCAGGCTGTACTACTCCATAAGAGTCCTTGTAACCCTCAAACTCAAGAGGGTGCCCCTGATGAATGGACGTTTCTTCCATTAAAAGGTTGCATGCTCGACATGTTTTTTCTAGAGGCAGAATGAATTAATAACAAAGGCTTTAGTACTAATTTTATATCAGTACATTAGTAAAGCACAAGTCAAGCCCTGCCTGCAGCTGTGAAGCATTTATCCAGTTAGTCCTTCATGGTGTTTAAAGAAGAACTGATTTTCAGAGAAACATCCACTGATGAAGACACATACAGATAAATATAGACAATTGGACTATTCCCTGACTTACAATTTAAGAAGTGATCTAACAGTCTGCTGTTGAGAAAAATTCAGCAACAATGTGCTATGACCCATTTTAAATAAAGCAAGGGGCTCGGCAGAGTGATGTAATCACATGATTAAATAAATACAGAAAGAGTTCACCTCTACTTATCTCCATCACATTTGAGCTCATGCTGTTTCTTAAAGGGAAACTAAGCTTTGCAGTTTTGAGAAACAGGTGTTACTGTGTTCATTTACATCCCATGCTGGAACACTGATTTGAATGAAAAGACATGATACTTGACATTATCAAATAGATTTTCAGCTTCCAGTGTTATTTAAGAGTTTTATTCTGTGCAAATCCATGGGCTCAATGCAAATGTGTATACATTACTACTAAAGTGGAGTCATTTGGGTTTAAGCCCCAATTAAAAGATTCCTTCTTTTGTCTTATAGTAATATGTGTAATAATACATTTTCTTAAAGTTAAAAGTTCATGCGTTTTATGCATTTTCGTGGTTATTGTTTTTTGTCATTTTATGCTGTTTTTATATTTTTTGTCATTAATTTTAAACTTTCTTTTGTCTTTCTTTTATTGTAAGCACTTTGGTACCCTGAAGGAATTGTAAAGTGGTATATAAATCAAGCTTCATTCATTCATTCATTCATTCACTCTTTGGTTGATTTATTCAGTCATTCATTCGTGCAACAAAAAGGGCGAGCAATATTGGAGCTATCAAGCCATACAGATGTAAAAAAAAATGTAACAACTTACTACTGAAATAATACATAAAACTACATAAAAATTACTTCAATATGTGTTAAAATCCGGATAAATAATAACAATAAAAAATTAATATAAAGAAAGCACCAAACTAACACAATTTATAAGACGAGACTCAGGTTTAACATGTTTGTGGCAGTTGGATAAAAACTGTTCTGTTTGTTGTTTTTCTTTCCATCACAGTCACACTGGGTTTGAGTTGCTAGTTATCCACTGCTGTTTTCATTTAAGTTAATCATCCTCAGAGTTTTGAGGCGTTTTCAGTTCAGTTTTGCCTGACTGCTGCTCTTTTTGGTGGCCCATTGGTTCAAGTTTGAGTTGAAATGGTTTTGTGAAGACTGGGATTATCAACTTTTTTTATCTAATTCACCTCACCGCAATACGGCTGGAGAAGCAGCAGGTAAATGAGGACACTTTCGAGGAAAACTTTGAGTGATTGAATTTTGTATATGTGTGCATGCAATTCTTACTTTTTTCTTCCCTCAGTGAAGCTTTGACGTGTTAGAGTGCAATAAGTCATGTTTTTAGCTGCATTTGTCTTTTTGGCTGTGTCTGAATTCCTTCTCTACTCACTATAAAGCGCGTTCCCCATCGAGTGCCCTAGAAATTTCCAAGTGAGTGCCATAACTTTACCATGAATTTGATTATAATCAAAGACACATTCCCATGGGAGAATATATATCAGACTTGGTAAGGTGGGAAGCTACCACGCAGGAAACCAGGGTTCGATTCCGGAGGATGAGCATGGTTGGGGGCAATACCATATCATGGGGCAATAACATCACCAGTGAGGGTCCGTTAGCAACCTTAATAATAGGCGTTCGCTGCATCAACCGTCCCAAGGGAGGTCAATGCGGAGAGAATTCCCTCAAATACGTGTACAAAAAAAAAAAAAAAAAAACGGTTACCAAATTCCAGCTAGCGTTTAAATGCCATCATGTTTGGGTGCCTTCTTATACACATGATAAGTAACTATAGTTCTTATTTGCGATCTTTAAACTTCCTTAGTGATGATTGCCTTGGCTCATAATATTTTTAGGATCTTTTTATATATTTTTAAGCAAATTTAAAGCCTCAAAATAACACTCGACTAGGTCTTTATTGTCTCTGCAGCACATTTGTCTCCTCCTAACCTTTTTACCACTTCATTAAAAGAGTTAATGGTGACATAAAATGATGGCCTCAATGAAGAATGAATCGATACGAGAGAAGCCATTTGTGATTCTACCCTTGAAAACAAAAAACTGTAATTGAGCGATGCTAAGACTGGTTGGGGTTTTTTTTTTTATTCCAAAGTTGTTCCATTCACCTCAGTGGGTAATTCAGTTTGGAAATGAGGCCTACACAAGAGCTTCAGCCCCTGCTGTCGCAGGAGATTTTCATGGAGCCAGCATGCATTTAAGGTTGTTTTCTTCTTCTTGCTTTCTTTTCACGCCATTTCTTGTGCTAAGTCAAACCATTCCACCTTGGCTGCTGCCTTCTTGAGAGCAGGAGTTGTTAATTGTGCTCTATATTGAAGGAATTTTCATGCACACCCAGATAAGTATTTGTAGTTGCAAACACATACAGAGGGGTTTGGGTTTGGACTGCACTAAGCATTTGGCGTCCAGTAGTGAAAGCAGGAAGGTCTTAAAACTCTGCTCTCCTAAGCCTCTTAAAATACCTTTATTGACTTTTATTGTGTGTTTGCCTGTGTGTGGACATGCTTTTCTTCCTAAAACTTGTGTTTTGGCCTTATTGTGGTGCCCATGACAACATGTTATAAAATATAAACCAGGAGGCGTTGGGCATTGTTTGAGAGGCTTGGTAGAGTATTTCCCCTAGGATTACTGGGTTGACTTAATGGCCTGGCAGAAAAACAAAATTGCCCAAACTTCATCTCCCAGTAAAAAAGCATGTCCTAGTAAATCTCATGCAAGAAAGCTGTAAAACAAACGATGTAGCAAAATCACACCACAAGTTTATGCTCACGGCTTTATAAAAAAACAAAAAAACATCATTTTAACTCAAAGTAGCTACAGTATATTTGAAACTATATATATATAATGTATGTGTGTGTGTGTGTGTGTGTGTGTGTGTGTGTGTGTGTAGGTGTGTGTGTGTGTGTGTGTGTGTGTAAAATCTAAGACTGAATGAAGAATGATCATATTTGTAATTAATTTCCTGACCCAGATTCAGGCAGTAGATGCACAAAGCCTCACTTGCACATATCAACAGGTTTGCACATTCACACCCCCCAGCCAAGCAGCTTCACCAATCACAGGGCTCTGGTCTGAGCTCTCACTGGAGAGCCGGCCAATAAGAGAGGCTGGTAATGCGGCACATGTGAGCGGGGGCCTCGGGGTCGCCCAGCAGGAGTCGTCCTGATTATGATCTGACAATCTCTCTGGCTACTAACTGGAAGCACACCTTCCACAAAGGAACAGATGAACGAGTGACTGTTGCTGGGCTTCAGCTCACACTCGCCCTCTGTGCTACAGAGGATTATAAAGACAAGGACACAATAGGTGTGATGATGTGCTCAAATAACCAACTTGATCTTTTATGAAGTGTGGTTTTTGTCAGAAGTTCCTTAAAAGAGTTTAGAAGTGCAAATATATATTTTTTATTTTTCGGCCCACAAATGAGGCATCTTGTTAGAAAAAACAGGTAATTTAAAGATGTTTTTTGAAGTTTTTTTTTTTTAACTATTTCATTTTTTTGATTATGTTGTATGATATTAGTTAAGAACAATCAGGAAATCATACCTTTTTTCTTAACATAAATTTGCCATTAAAGAGGTTTTAGTGTCCAAAAAAATTTTTTTTTAAACTACAAATAATTCATAGAAACAGATTTTGCCTCCAATTCCATTAATACCAGGCTGCAATAATACAATAAAAACGAATACAATTTTAATAACAATTTTAATAAACTTCCAAATGAAAAATTTTTTTTTTAAATAAAGGTTGACTCCTGATTACACTGGATCAGCATGACACTGGTTTGGTTCTTCATTTCTCTGTCTCAAATTTTCCTCTTAGAATTTTTTAAATGGTCTGCCATTAGTTCTGTACAGCAACAGCAACAGTATACTTATTCCTCAATAGTTTATATTTTTCTTTTAAGTGTTTTTTTTTTGGTTTTTTGTCCTTATCCATCTGAGGTAGTTCTTTATTATAAATGAAAAAAAAACTTCAATGTAATGGTTGTGATTTGCATGAAAGGTGAGAACCTAGGTAATGTTATATATTGTTTATTCAATATTATGAAAAAAAATAGCAGTGTATTTAAAGGGCAAAATTGTTTTTGGGCCAGAAACTCAAATGCTATTAACAAAAATCAATATTTTTTCAGTTATTTTCTCATTTCTGCATACATGCTTTAATGTATGCCTGTTCTCCTTGGTGGTGATTTAGAACTTAGTCGGTAGATTTCTCTCTGTTTCATTTAAACTGGGATTTTGATGCTATGGAACAATCGCAGCTGAAAACTGCACACCAGTCTTTTCCAAATGTTTGCCATGGATATGGAAATGACCTTTTCTTCATGCTGTTATTGCACCTTCTTTGTTCATTTATGCAGATTGATTTTCAGTCGTGTTTCTTCTTTGTGGAGTTTGTTGTTTGTTAGGGATTGATAAAAGAGAACATACAGTCACAGGCCTTCCCTGTCATTTGAAGGAGAAGGTGTGTCCAAACATTTGGTCTGTACTGTACATGCCAGATGTTGGTGATGTGATGTTCTGTATAGAGGCTTCGAGGCGTGTGCCCAGTAGTGGAGGGGGGCCCTTTCCTCATGAATATAGTAAACTCTGATGTGGAGCATAAGAGTGTTTTAATGTAAATAACACATTTTGGAAATGTGCAGCTTCAAAAACACAAAAACCACGAGGGGTCCCTTTTGAACTCCCTATTCCAGACTGAAGGCTGAAGAACGTTGGACTTATTTCCATGTCCTCTACTTCTGTTGAAGATTTTAACTCCGTAATACCAGTTAGAGTGTACGTTAAATATACATTCTATAATTAAGAAGCATAATGAGCAGCAAGGTGTTAAAGGTGCGGTAGAAGTTTGTTTGAATAAACTTGGTTTCTTCTGCATGTCTGAAAGTAACTGTGTTTGTTGGTAGGAGGACTTCATCTGCCTGGCCTCTGACTGCACGATGAATAGGTTTGCTCAGTGGTGCTCTGGGCTAAGGTAGGTAACCATTGGGGGGGGGGGCTGGACTGAGCGGCAATTAAAATCTGCTTTTCTTTGACCTTTTGATGGAATTCCCAGTGGAGGTAACTCAAAGCGGGATTAATCAGCCACCCTCATCACGCTGAAAACTTTCCTCTGTCTTTCCTGCTTTTTTTCTTTTCTTTTTTTTTCTTTTACGAGTGTGTGTCATTTCCTCATTAATATCCTGGGAAAGGAAACTTGGGACTAAGGGCGAGGAAGTACAGATTTCAACCTCCTTTCTTTCTCTTCCCTGAGCTTCAATAAGTGGAGATGATGAAGACTCCACAGCTCCTCTGGCAGTAGTTGGAAGTGCAAAGTTTATTATGTAATCAGATCCTAATATACAGTGTTAAAAAAAGTTTAGTGTGTCATTTTAAAGTTGACCTCGATGTGGCCAAATAGGTCTGGTGAGACAGACTTTGCGCTTGCACATTAGCCAACCCTGACTCTTGTAGTTGAATGACCTTATTTCCAATGTAAGCCACGCATTGTATTGCACACTGTAATTGAGTTTACATTGTGCTTAGGAGGGCAGTAAATTACATGGGATTTAGGTCAGGCCTAATGGGCATCCTGCTTCACATTAAAGACAAATGCCTTTGCTTTTGCTATTCACAGCCGAATTTTCTTCAAGCAGCACCCAGAAACATATCATTTTGTTTCAAATCCCTGGCTATTTAAAGCAAAGTACAGTGAAATCTAATAAGTCGTTTTCTGAAGAGCTTTTCTTATTTCTCTGTAAAGTGGAGTCTTGTTTCTCAGCTACTCTTACTGGGGTTTGGATAATGTTTCAGTTTTCTGCCAGCTTTACAATCATTTCTTCCTCTGTACTTTCATTTGTTGCTCTAAAACAAACATCCCAACAACCCCGGGGAGAAATCTCTCCGGATTTGCATGCATTTCATCGCTTCCATCAATTAAGTCTGTGACTCATAGACGTCCATTGATGTTTAATGATATCAATCATCCAGATTTGGCATAGACAGGAGAGGCTGCTATTAAACCGCATGAGTTTCTCAATGACTGGTCCACCGAGGGACAACATTTTCAGTCCCGAAACGTAAACAAGAGCAACATCTGACTTTTCAAGCATATTATGGATGATCTTGGAAATACAATGTTTATTTAGCTTTAAATACAGTTTGATAGATTCTAAACTTTTTCTTAAATGGATGTATTTGTTACCGTACTAATGTTCCTGTAAAGCACTGTGACAAAGAATAGGCTCCGAGGAAAGATTTATATGAATGCTGGGATTTCTAGCATTGTGTGACTCATTTATGGATTAAGCTGAACATCTTTAGGAAAATAAAAGCCAAGAATAAAACTTGGGACTGTCCAAAATTGTATAAATCCATACACTAAAGTACTTGCGTGTATGTAATTTAAACTAATAGAAACATACATATATTTTCCAACATAATTCCTGGCGCTAAAGAGGAAGAACAAGCCAGGAGAAGATGTGAATCACCTGTCTTCTTGTGGATGTATGTAACGCAGTACATAAAGTAACAGTAACATCACATCACACACCATCATTAAACGCCACATGTGACAAAAATCACCAAACACTTGACACTGTGACTGACAACTTATTGATGTGATTATAGCGTAGGCAGCCATCACATTGACCAAACCACTCGTATTATGATGTAAAGACTGTGAAGAATGTTTTTTTTTCTTTTTAAAACAAAGGTCAACTGTAATTACATCCTTATTTAAAAAAAAAAAAAAAGCTCTAAATGTACTTTCTAAGTAGGTTTAGACCAGGAGAGAAGGCCTTGCAGACACTGGCGGTCCACCACTGATGCCCTCACTCCAAACTACATGAAACTGGCCTTAGATCCTCACTCATAAAAATATATCCTGGCTTGAATCTGTCTCACCTTTTGCTACATATTTCTTTTCCAAGACCACTCAATTCTCAACATCCTCTCATTCATGCTTCAATCTTTCACCTTTGTCTTCATCCATGTCTGAGGTTATTGTCTGTGTAATTGCTTTTTTTGCTTAATATCTCCACTTGCTCTGTGTCTTTCTTTATTTTACTTTATCTGATCATTTCTATCCTCCTTCGCTGTCCTAAATCCTTTCCTTCTTACTCTATCTTCAATCCCACCACAGCCCTTCTACCAGTTTCAGCTGAATTCATCTCTGTCTTTTATCCCTTAAAAGCCTCCTACCCCAACTTCAACCCCCCTATTCAGGCTTCTCTGTTTTCCTTTAATGCAATCATCAGTCTCTCTGTCAAACTATTTCCATCATGACTTATTTGAACAACTTTAGAACCAAAGCTTCTTTGTAGAAATTGTTTTTTTTTGATAAAAATGACATATTTTCACTCATCCATTCACCCGTTCATCAATCTCTCCATCAGTCCATTCATTCATCTCCCTACGTCTCCCCATTGTTTCACACAAAATATTTCTGTGCCTCAGTGAGCGCAGGTGCTTTCCATTACACCTCGACGTACACTTTTGGGCATACAGTACGAGCACACACAAACTTTGAAGCACAGCCTTCATCAGATCCAAACCACAGGAAGGGAGATGGCGGATCAGAGATAAGCGAGCAGCGTGCAGTCGGGCATTTTCACTAGTGTGTGTGCCCTGCCTTTGCAGACTCCTGGTGAGATGGTGCTGCCTATTACCAGCATGCTTTGTGCTTTGATGTTGGGACTTCAGTGTCTCAGGCTTATTCAAGTAAGTAATAACAGTGGAAATTAAAATCCTGGCCAGATTCTGGGTGTTAAAGATCAGTCAAACACTAAAATGGTGCTGGTGCATGCCTTTGTAGGAAAACAGTCAAACCAGTGTCAACCAGTTGGTTTTCTTTTATAGACTGCACTGCAAGTACTCAGAGTCCATGATAACATCAGGACATCTCACAACAATGTGACTTCTAGCAACAAAGTTTTCAAATGGCAGGACCCTTTCCAATAAAAGTAGAGTCTTCTCAAAGAAAATCACAACTTTTTTTAAAATGGAAATGAGAAAAGGAGCCAAAAGAATCAGCCAGTAAAAAAGTTCATCTGTTGGCCTCTGTGATTTTTGGAAGCTGTCAGTCCAGAATAACTGAGAGGTATTGGATTAATTATGCAAGAAGAACCTGCTTGGTTTCTATAAACAGTGTCACAAGGATAATAATAAATGGTCATTTAGTGAATACTGTGGTCCCTCATTTATTGTGGGGTTACGTTCTAAAAAAAAAAAAACACGATATGTGTTAATTTGCAAAGTAGGATTACAGCTATTTTAAGGCTGTAAAACTCCACACTTGATACACTTTTCTCAGACAGACACAAACATTTTCACACTTTTCTCTCTTGTTTAAACTCTCAAAGTTCAAACTTTCATTGAAAACTAAGTAGTCTAGTATGAATGAAAACAAAGATCTAGTCGCAATTAAAGACTTATATTTGGAAATGAGCACATTCTATACAGGGGACAGGATGGAAGTTGATTGACAAGGTCAACAGCGAATCAGGTTGCTAAACATGGTGTGCTGTAAAAATAAAAAAAAAGCATGGAAAATTGCTCAGAAAAAATCTGCAAATGCAAAAGGTGACCTGTGATATCGTGGGGGGACACGTTACACCTCTCTAGTTCTTTTCTATATTCTTTAATGCCTAAAGTGTTTAACAGTCACAGTCTCATGCACGCACACACACACACACACACTGAATGGTGATGGCCATCCGCTCTGCATCTTCCCTAACGACACTTTGACACATGGGCAGGCAAGACGGGAATCAAACTCCTTCCAATCAGAATTCAACTCCGCCTTGTTTCTGGTGGAAGGTTGGCACCAGGTTGGCTCCGCAGTGGAGCCCCCACCATAGTGTGAATGTGTGTGACTGGGCCTGTGACTGTAAAGCGCTTTGGGCCTTCAGAGAAGGTAGAAAACGGCGCTATACAAGTATACACCACTTACCATTTACAGTACTGTTCCACCATCACCCTATTGAACGTTATTCCACCTTAAAAACTCTGCTTTACCATAAATCCAGACTAAGTCACAGACTCAGTTGTTCATCTCAGTAACTTGCTCCAAACACCAGCTAGTTAGGTGAATTTTGACAACACAGTTTGGGTTTTAAGCTTTGTTACCCCTTGTGCTATCCTATGACCCCACCCTTCCATTGACGTGATATCCCTACCATGACAAAGGTGGATAAAAGTGTAGAGGATTTCATGTAATCCATGGACACCAGTGAAGATCACAAATCATTGAAGAAAAAAGGTTCAGTGCACTGTCTAGTGGGGTCTAGATGACCCAACTCCCAATGTTAAAGTGCCTAGGATAGCACAAGGGTTAAAATAAATCTTTTTGACCCTGTTTTGACAATGTGTGAATTTCTCTGGTTCATACCGTTTAAAAACATTGATCTGCCTTCGGTCAAACGAATGCATCCGGGATTCCAACAGTCTTTGCCAGTAACAGATTTCACACTGACTTCCAGGTTTTCCATAGGAGGCAGAAAAGCTGTATGTTTGCAATCACAGTCTAATAAATGAAGCCGATAGATTCCCAGGCACAGAACCAAGGGTGGAAAGGAATCACTGATAGAGCATCACCACAGATCCTGTATCCTTTCACATACACTCCCCATACATTCAACCCCCCCTATGCCACCCACCACCATTACCAGCCACATGCACACACGCACACCTGTGGTGGTATTCCCTGGTTGGATCAAGTAACATGCTGTAAATTAGCCAGCAGTTCCTTCTGGCAGTTGAATTGGGTAAAGTCAGTTTACAATTAGTCAGAAAATGTTTCAAGTAGTCAGCTGCATTCTGGACCAGATCTGTTTTCCTTTATTTTGATAGTTTAGTGACCGTAACACTTATGAGAAATGATTCCAATTTGTACAGGTTCTTTAATTCTCTTTCATTAAATTACTTTTTGTGAAATAAAACTCAATGATCAATAATTGAATTTAGATTTTTTTTTATACCACAACAGCTTTTCTTTAAAAAAAATCAGGTATTTTTTAAATGTGTTCTGTAGACTAAACTCCAAAGTGTAGAATCATGGACGCATAAATATCTGCAAAGCATGCTGGCATCTTCCCTGCTCTGTATATTAAAACCTATAGTGATTTATGTGAGGGACAATACGGTGTGCATTATCAGAAATCGATGGATGACAGATTTGTAAACCGTTACATGCAAAGCAAAGGACGGTTTTGTCCGCAACGTCGGGTTATGTGACCGGAACTTCTTTTTAGGTGTGCATTATCACAATGGAATTATCCTTTACTTAATCCACACCCTGTAGTCTATCAGAATCAAGTTTTCATCCGTACCATGGTATAAGCCTATTTTGTTTGAGGTTTGGAGCAAAGATGTTGAAATTTTGGAAGTAGCAAAGACTTGTCCACACAAAAATTAGACAAATACACATCTTTACTTCTCTGCATCACCTTCAAATTTCTAAAAACCACACTCCGATCACATATTCATGTATAAACACGCAACTCTCCCACCATGTTCAAATAAACTTTCTGTCACATACACACACACATACACGCACATACATTGTTGGCAGGAATGTTTGTATTTCACTGGAGCTGTCAAGGAGTTCAATGCTCAGCACCTTGACACAGATAAGTCTGCTGTTATCTGATGAGGAGTGTGTGAGCACAGACAGAAAAAAAAGAGAGCAAAAAAAAAAGTGAAGGGAGGACAGAAGGGGAGAAAGTGAAAGGAAGTTTGGGTTAGGTATAGTATTTTCATAATCACAGCTTTGAAAAAGTTGATTTGTTTCAGTAAGAACTTCTGCAGTTCAATACAGATTTTTCCAGATATAATTTATCCAATCGTTTAAGAAAAATAAATCAAAGACATAAATACTGCATGGTCACATGGAGATTGCTCTACATTCCATATACACATTGTGTTAAAATGCTGAGATTCATCTGGGAAACAGAATGTGAAAGGGTGGAGGGATTTGGTTTTACTGTGACAGCCAACATCAAAACGATACTTTTTCAACACTGTACAGAAAAATGTTGCCAAAGCATAACCTGGAATAATGAAAGGCTGTCAGAAACGCTTAAAATGAGATGTAGAAAAGTAAAACCCAAATGTAGCTTTTTTATTCTACAACATGAGGTTCTTTGAAAATGAAAATTTTGGCCTCAGTGTTCATAATTAATGGCGTGGCCCGACCTCAGACTTAATTATAGACCTTATTAGGTGTCTGCCTCCTTTGCAAATGTATTCTTTCACCCCTTGTTCCTACTGTCCCTTCATTTCACTGCCCTTAACCGGGTTCTTGTTATTGTGGAAGATCGTGTGCGTAATCTGTCTTGATCACACACACACAAACACTCACATACATTCTTCTTCTACTACATGTCGGTGATAAATCTCTAACAAATAGAAAAAAGAAAATTAAAGACCCTGTCCAATGAGAAGCGTGTTTTGGCAGTTTTTTTTTTTACATGTTCTTGTGGCATTTTTCTAATGATGGAGAAAATACAGTAAGAAAATTAAGTTTAACAATGGTTTTTTTGAGTATTTCTTTATTCAAATCATGGTGATTAAGAAGCGGATAAAAAATGCATTTGGAAAATGCTTGAAGCTGTGTCATAGGGACTCGATGGGCCACATTCTGATGCATCCACTTGCAGACAAATTGTCCATGAGCATCTTTATTTTCCTCATCTGAGCTGAAATCTGACTCTAAACTGTTTGACTGGATAGCTACAATATTGGTCGCCATCTTTGTTGCCCCATGAGGGGGGGGGGGGGAGTTGAGGGGCTGCGAGCTACAGGGAGAGAGTGTAAACAAAATGATAATTGGAAATGAGGGAAGGCTCCTCCACGGCAGCAGCCCTGCCCACAACTCAGAGGTAAATTTCTAATGAACTCCTGCTGCTCTGCCAAAAACTGTGTCCTAAAAAACGTCACAGGTCTTTTGATTTGGGCTTAAGATGGCATATTCTTGATTAAAAGACCACTGGGAACGCTTTTGCAATAGATCACAAGATGATCGGTGTGGGACTTTGAGCATAAATCTCTCTATCAATTATTGGAACATAAAACAAATAGCTTAAAAGCCTATTGGCAAAAGCTGCAAAACTCTGACTTAAGTTCATAGAAATGTTTCTGCATGTTTCTTATGGTAATATTAATGCCCAGCATAATTTTATACTGAAACTCAAAAATGTGTCTTGCAAAAACATTACATTTCTTTTGTTTTCCTGTTGAATCTCTGTCTTTATAAATGATCCATGACTTCAAACCTTTGCTTGAAAATTTATATCAATATATTTCAGAAAAATTGAAAAAGAGAAAAGAAAAATGAAACAGAGGGGATTTTATAAACATTTATACCTTAAAAAAATGCTAAGCAAACTGTAAAAGGTGTACAAGTATGATGACATTCACTCCACCAAAGAGAACCTTTACACTTTAGTACTTCTGTGCAGGCCACTTGCATGCCCCGTACAGGTTTGCCTATTTTTCGCCTGCACACTGCCCGTATTCACACATAAGGGCAGTAGTGACTAAGGCATAAATAACACAGCGGACTGTCTGAACACTTGTCTGACCAAAGCCCTGTTCTGGCCTCAACGTAAAGAGAACCAAGCTAAACGACCCTAAAAATGTGGGTTAGCAAACACAACTCTGAAGAATCTTCACAAACAGATACACTTCTCTATCATTTCTTGGCATGCCGTCTACAAAAACAAATACTGTTGCACGTGTCTGTAATCAGCTCAGGGCTGCAGCACAACGTACACTCGGGGGTCATCGGAGCAGATGTGCTGCTGCTCAATCAGTAGTTTAATCACAGAGGTTAGAGTTTAATGAGTTATTCTTGCCGAACCCTAAATCACAGGAACGCATGGCTGGTCAGTCATTATGTGCTCTTTTTTTTGTGTACAGTAAGTTCTGCAGCAAATAACAAATTGCTCCTCAGATCTGCACCGTCTTAAGTGTTTCCAGGTATTGCATGATTTACTTGGGTTTCAAGAAAAAGATAGCCAAGAGACACTGAGACTCAACAACTCAAGAGAGAAATGCCTCTTGTATCTTTGAAGAAAAAACACATTAAATTGGGTTGTTTGAGGTTTTTTCACAGCTTTTGAAGGAGCAAAATGGTTCACACGAGTATGAATTAAATTTTCAGTTCTGATAGTTCAGAGCAAAAGCAGTTTGGTGGTGTGCATTATTGTGTATTTATGTGCGAAAGTGTGTAGTTCCACTTAAAATTCCAGTAAATTAGACCATCAATCAAACCCAATATGGTGGGTAGCAAAAGAGAAAAATATCCCGAAAAGTCAAAATTCACTGGTGAAACATATGGCAATGTTTAACTGCCTTTGGAGGACCACAATGTGTGTGTGTGTGTGTGTGTGTGCGTGCGTGCATGTGACTGACAGAAGTGCACTGTGTCCCTTAAACTCTGGTCTTTCTGGGGACAGGGCTTATCAGGTAATTCTTATGCCTTCCATAGCTTTAGAGATCAGGTAGCGTGAGTATGGTGCTTGATTGCACTAGTCAAATTGGGTTGACCTGTTTGGGGGATGAACTTTAGCTAACATTACAAAGTGCTACTGGGGATCTCAGTTGTTATATGTCAGGATCCTCTAGATGAGTGTTATGGTTTTGGCCTTACTTCCTGTTCCAGCTTGGATTTTGACCTCAGGACTTCCTATTTCCTAAACATTTTACAGCATTGCTTTAACCAACGTGTGCCCTGCATATTTAAAGAGACACTCCAATAAAAATTGTGTTTTTTGGTGGTTTTAACATGTTCTTGTTGCCTTTTTCTCAAGATGGAGGACGCGTATAAAAAGATTTAGCTTAAAATTTCATTTCTGATTATTTATTTATTGAAATTGTTGTAAATCAGGAGCAGACAAAAAAATGCCACTGGAAAAAGCTTGTAGGTGTGATGTAGAGGTTACAATACCAAGGCTCTGATGTACCCCTAACCCTTATCCTTGTAGATTTCTCATGCCATCTCATGGATGTTTTGAATCCTCTATACCCACTAGACCATTCTCCCCTCTTTTGATGCTCTCTACTGGATGTCTGGATTTAGGCTGGCCTTGGACCACCAATAAGGATTTTTGATTATTGGACCTAATTGTTCTTCTTCACTCACACCACACTGGACATCCCTCCACATCATACCATCCCTACCTTCCACCTCTGTAGATTTTTGTTGTCCCCCCTTGCCTCTTCACTGGCCTTCTAAAGCACCCTGTTGAAAATGTCCCTCCACCAGGATCTCATCCACATCTCTTGCTCTAAGTTCCTTAATATAAAAATCAGTATTTAACTTTACTCGGAGTGCATTTTTTTTTTTACAATTGGGACCAACTGTTTTTTTGATGAGCCCTCACTCTGTAAAATGACACTGAATACTGTTTAAACGTATAACATACGTTTGAGTGGAAGCCTTTAACGAGTTAATCAGTTCGGTTTGTTGATGGAGTCCCAAATCTTGTCTGAAAGTGCTTAAAAATCACTGCACAAAGTTATAAACACATTAACTAGAGCTTAATTAGTCCCTATGAAGTGACCCTACTGGGTCACTTCATCTTCATTGTATACCAATGACCATCACAAATAAGTAACAGATTAGAAGGAAGGGTTTTCACTATAATTATGCTGAGCAAAAAAAAGTTTTTTTTAAAAAAAAGCTCCCCCTAATTAAAAGAATAGGAGGAAATCTTGAGCAAAACCAAAAGAAAAGTCAAAAGTTAGGATGATGTCAAGGCAAAGCTTCTACTTCTAAAAAGCCTTTGTTTAAAAAAGGCACACCTTTGTATTGTCTTCATAATTAGACAAAAAGAGGCTGAAAAACAAGTTGCATAAGATCAGTGGTCTCCAACCAACGCGGTACCGGCCCGTGCATCAATTGGCACTGGGCGGCAGAAAAAAGAATTAATTATGCCTGGTTCTTTTTTCTTTTTCTATTAAGTTTCGACGATCTTTTACTTTAAAAGATCTTTTATTTTGAAAAATAACCAGACTCTCGGCAAAGGCCCCAGGGAAGACCCAGGACACGCTGGAGAAGACTATGTTTCTTGGCTGGCCCGCGAATGTCTAGGGGTCCCCCCAGCTCCTCTGGAGAGATGAAAGTCTGGACATCATTTTATAGAGAGCTGCCCCCGCGACCCGCTCCTGGATTAGTGGAAGAAGATGGATGGATGGATGGATGGATGGATTCTCTCAGCTACACCTCCGATCACTTGAGCTGTAAAGTTTGGTCTGGGGATGAAAAATGTTTACATTTGAATGATCTGTTATTCTGAAAAAAAAATTGGTTTTGAAAATCGACAGGACCTGTTGGCTTGTTGGTTAAATTTCAGTCACTTGAGCGCTAAAAGTAGTTTGGTGCTACACGAGAAAAGTTGCTTGTGGAACATTTACTTGCAAATGGATAAGGGATTAGTGCAGGGACAGAAGAACAGATGGAAGAACGGGCCACGACTTTAAGACAAAAAAACCGCAACAGTAGGCCACCAGGAGTCCTGCTTAAAATACGGATTTATTGCAACAGGTGATTTACCACACGGAGCCTGTTTACATAAAACTCACAACATTCACTGGCAGAATATGTTACTAGAGACTGATGTTCCACTGGTGTTATATGTTGTTATCATTATTATTAAAAGATTTGTTTTTTGTGATGATCAGAGGTTTTTTTTCTTTTTAAAATCAGACCAACATTAAGCATCCTCGGCAACCCCCACCCCTTTCCGCAGGGTCGCGGTAAAATCCCCAGGGGTTGACCGGTCTGCAGCCACATAAAGGTTGGGGAACACTGCTCTAGAAGAACCACTTCCATTAAAAACTCCATGTAAACACAAATGCATGTTTTGGGGTTCTGCATTTAAAATTCACACATTGACGAGTTTTTATGTCTGTTTTTCAGACACTACGTCCAAAATGCGTGGTCATTGAACGCGTGGTGAAAGTTAAACCACTTGAACTTTGACCAATCAGGGACCCTGATTTGGTACTGACGTATGGATGGCGTCCTTTTTAACTCGTAGAAATGTCAACCATTTAAAAATTTGATCAAGGAGAAGAAATCAAAAATTGCTAGTGTGCGGTAGCAACATTCCAGTGTAAACACTGCAGGCTAAAAACACGTTGAAGAACCAGCGTTTAGCGCATGCTTGAACACGCATCACAATGCCCGTTTGTATAGAGCTTTAGGCACCTTTTTCCATCACGGTGCTGTGTTAAACAGCCCATTCCATGACTGGTGAAATATTTTGTGGCATTAATCAAATGCCTTCAGAAGTAGTCACGAAGACAAATCAGGGTCAAGATAGGGACTCTGATAGACTAAGAACACTATATAAAACGGTCTCACCCTGCAGAGACTTACTGCATCTAGCTTTTAGCAGTGGCGGGTGGCCTCAGTAGAGGGAGATGAAGCCTTTTGAGTTACGTTAGGGCTTTAAAAATAGAACATAAAACGCTGCCTGTCTGAACATTATCTATAAGAAATGCTTTTTTTTGTGCCAGGGATCGTGTGTTTATTTTTGGGTCACAGTGTTGGATTAACATGATTTTTATCCAATTGTGTGGGTTTTCTGGATAGCTCAGAAGTGGTTAGCGGCTGGGTAGCTCGGTTGGTAAGGTGGGAAGCTACCATGCAGAAAACCAGGGATTCCCGGAAGGGAATGAGGTGTGAGCAATGGTACTGGGGGCAATTAGCATTGGCGAGCAATTAACATCACCCAGTGAGGGTTCTTAGGCAAGACCCTTAACGCTACCGCCTCCCTAGCGCGGTTTCGGCTGCAGCTCACCGCTTCTCAAGGGGATGGGTCAAATGCGGAAAGAAAGAATTTCCCTTCGTGGGATAAATACAGTGTATAAAAAAAAAAAAAAACTGGTGTGCAGGTAACCAGGGTTCAATTCCTGGGTGTGCAACAATGAGCTCCATCCAGTGTCGGAATACGTAGTGTAACTCTGTAGCTCTGTAGCCACTGGGTGTCCAAGTCTAGGTCTAGGTTTTCCTGTGCCAGTCTCCAGCCCGAACAAAACACAGTCTTGTGTCAGAAAGGGTTCACATTGAATCACAAACTCTGATTGGACAAAGAAAATGATCTCTCCAGTTTGAACTCTATACATTATCGTAGACTGCTGCCCTCTGCTGGGGTTATAGAAAATTATATTATTATAGAATATATAGAATATAGAATATATTCTATATATAGAATATAATATATAGAATATATTATAGAAAATTGCCATTCGCAGTAACCTTCAGTCAAAGGGATCTGACTGCTCTGGAGCTGAAGTTGAGCATATGGCAAATGGCGTGTAGTTGAATAGCATTTTTCTATATTGATTAAGGCCCATAGCCATTTGCAATCACAAGTCCCCTTCACTCATTCACACACTGATGGCAGCTTTGCTGCCACGCAAGGCGCCAACCAGACCAAAAGGAGCACCGTTGGTTTCAGTTCAGGGACACTTTGACACACGGGCAGGCAAGGTGGGAACCAAACGAGCAACCTTCTGATCAGAGGTCAAGCGCTCTACCTGTGGACTTGAATAGACCAATAACACAAACACTTGCTGGAGATGTAGGCAAGCCTCTCCTGGCTGACCAGAAAGCACAAGCACTGGCATAGCATACCCAGTAGGAGTGTTTGGGTGTAAGGTGAAGTATTTTAAAAGATGCCAGATGTAAGCAACCAACACCCTGTTGCTTTTTTGGCACAGCTCAGTACATACAGTGTGCAGTAAATGGTCAGTGGGCTGCACTAAGTTAAATGTTTTTTCTATTCTTCAAGAGGTAGAAATGCTCTTCCTCTCCGCAAGGACCAACTATACGGCGTTGCGCCTTGTAGATAGATTTGTGTGTTCTATAGCCTTGCCCACTGACCCAGATGTTGAATGGTTTGTTGTGTCACCCTGTCATATAGTTTCCTGAGGATTTAGAAAAGACTTCAGGGGTTGCTTCCTTTGTAGAACAACTGCATTGTTGACCTGCTGCAATGCATTTGTCAGCTGAAGGGGGACTTGGAGAAAACCAGGCAAGATTACAACTGAACTTTTATCGAGTCAAACATTAGGCAATGGTAAAATTAATGTAGAGTTTTCCAAAAGTACAATTCCCACACTGAATGCTCCCATGGGGGGAGCCCCAGCTGGCCTGCTTCTGCAGCCAGTAGCAGCAGCTATTTAATAGCTGCCTTCAACCTTACAGGGCAACAGTTATGTGTTGTTGGATCACTTTACTGCTTTGTTGACTTGTGCACTGCCACCAGTCCAAGGGTGAAGTTGGGAAAGTTGTCTCAGGATCCAAAAGTTTGCACAGTGGAGTTCTGTAAATGTTGATTATTACAGAAATCATCTCAAGAAAATGCTGAGGTGGTTGGATGACTCAGGTTGCTGCATGCAGGACTGACATGTGGGAAACCAGGGTTCATTTCCCAGGAGGCGTGATCAGCTGAATCTGGTGTGGGTCCTTGGGCAAGACCCGTCGTGTTACTGTAGCCACAAGGGGTCCAAGTCTGGGTGTCCCCTGGGATAAAATACAGGATTGTGTCAGGAAGGGGATCTGGCGTAAAAATCTCTGCATGTCATTAAAGTGCTGCAGTTTTTTGGTTCAGTTCTTTTCTTGAAGGGCTTGAAAATAGATTAAAAAATGATAGAAGTGGGACTTTAATGACTATTTTTTTTAAGTAAATGTATACACATTGAAAATGTAATTTGATGTCACTAATTGTATTCTTCCCGTCTTGTTTTTGCATTCTGTTCAAAAGAATCAGAAGACCGTCTCAAACACTGCTAAGTTTAAAGATTGTATCTGCTTAATCTTCCTGAGTCACAGATGAGCTGCAGAACTCTTTTAAAATCTCAGTTTGTTTTGGCTGAAACAGATTTTTCTGGATTTTCTTGATTGTAATTTCACTAAAGTTTTTTTTTTTTGGAGAGCAAATTCTAATCATTAACTGAGGTTATGCTGCTTTGGAGCACCACTAGTGCAGCAGTATGGTATAAGGACTGAAGTAACAGTCAGAGTCATGTTAATTGAATGTATGGTAGATCTTGTAAATCCACACTGTAACATTTATTTTAATTTTATAAAAATGAGAAAAGAATGAGAAGGGGCTGCACGGTGTGGCAGTGGTTAGCGCTCTTGCCTCACAGCAAGAAGGCCCCTGGTTCAAGTCCCAGCTGGGGGACATGAAAAACAACATCAATGGGGGACCTTTCTGTGTGGAGTTTGCATGTTCTCCCCGTGCATGCGTGGGTTCTCTCCGGGATCCCTGGCTTCCTCCCACCATCCAAAGTCATGCTTCATAGGTTAATTGGCAACTCTAAATTGACCATGGGTATGACTGTCAGAGTGCATGGGTGTGTGATTGTGGACATTCTACCCTGCGACAGACTGGCAACCTGTCCAGGGCGTCCCCTGCCTTCGCCCACAAGTGGCCGGGATAGGCTCCGGCAGCCCCGTGACCCTAAAGGGAAAAACGGAATAGAAAATGAATGAATGAAAAATGAGAAGATCTGCAGCCTCTAACTTAGATATATGAGAGATCAAGAAGTACAATAAAATGATATGGAAAAACATTTAATTGAATTGAAGTCATATGACATTTAGTTAGATAAATATGTACATTTTAGGTGTATAAACATCTATTGAGTTGGATAGACGTAAGAAATTAGGTTGAATAAATTTAACTCAATTGCTTGTTATCAACGGAATCAATTCATTTAAGTTTTACAAGTTATATATATATATATATATATATATATATATATATATATATTGTGCTTTCTGGTCATATATATATTTATATACACACACACATCACAATGTAATTGGAAATAAGATAAAAAGCTTGAGTGTTTACTTTGTCCGTAATCTTTATCCAAGCAGAAACTCTTTCTTTTACTGATGCAGTCTTATTGCTTTCTTGATGGGTGTATAATCTTCATACGTCGTCTTCAAAAGCTCAGACTCCGTCTCACTGAAGTATAGCGCTCTCCTTTGTTCTCCATGCGTTTCCATAGTGACTTGGGATATCGGCGATCCATTGAGAATGCCTTCATGCACGTGCATTAACCCAGGGTTACTTAGTCGAGCATAATTACGCTAACTCATATCCGGCCTTTTGTAACCAACATACTCAGAGTAAGCAAGTTCAGACGGATTTCAGCCAGAGTTCAGGGTTAAAGTCAGGGTAGTTTAAACATGCTTTCTGGAATACCCCCCAGATGTGCTGCACGGTGGTGCAACACACAGCTTTTGTCTGTCATCCTTCTTCCAGGAGCAGAACTGGAACCATTTTCTGTCGAAGCAGCAGCTTCGGATAGACCTTGTGTGTGTGTACATGTTTGTGTGCATGTGCAGGTGTGTGTAAGTGTGGAGGAGTACATGTGCAAGTCTGAGTGTTTGTTTATAAGTATGTGTGTTGGTGTGTAGATGAAAGTGTGTGTACATGTGTGTGTATAAGCGTGTAGACATATGTGTACAAGTGTAGGTTTGTGTAGATGTGCATCTGTGAATTAGAGTGTTTGTGTTTGGTTTTTTGAAATTTTTTCTGGTGTTCAAATGCTTTTCTAATTCATGGGTCAAAAATGACCCATAAGCCAATCTTTGTACCCTACTTATACAGCCCAAATGTAAACATAAACAAAAACAAAAACAAGGCATCACTTTTCTAATGATATTGTTCCTTTAAGAAAAGTCATACAGTTTCAGCTTACAAAATGGTAAGTTTGAAGGTACTTTTTCAACAACTAGACATGGTTGTAGGTCATTTTTAAAACACAACATGATTCAAAGGGGTTTATTGTCATATGTAAAGTAAGCAAACTGTTCACTGAGATGCTTACTTTGCTGTTCGCTCTGAATGCTACAAAGGCTAAAGGTTAAATCAAATGTTTGAGGTTAAATAAAAAGATAGGGTAGGATATTTACAGGATATCTAAAACATTCACACAAAATATAAAATATAACTCTGCATCTGTTAATGACCAAACCTACTGTATATACAATACAATATACATAAGTTGTTGAATATTAAGGTGTAAGAGCAGCAATAATAAACAATGAGTTTGTTGTTACAGACTCCTGTCAGCTGTTAAGGAGTCTGATTGCGGAGGGAAAGATTGACTTCCTGAGTCTGGTAGTCCTGCACTTCACACTCCTGTACCTCCGTCAGAGGGGAGGAGAGTGAACAGACCTCATTGCGGGTGGGTGGGGTCCTTGATGATGGAGGTAGCTCTCCTGTGGACCCTGCACTTGCAGATGCTCTGCAGCGGGGGCAAAGGAATCCTGGTGATCTTGGACGCAGTCTTTACCACTCTCTGCAGGCGCCTCCGGTCCATGGCGGTAGAGCTGCCATACCTCACTGAGATGCAGCTGGACTCAACAAAGCAGCTGTAGAAGTTGCTGAGGATCTTTGGGGACAGGCCGGGGACATAGGCTTTTAACACAAAGGTTCAAAGAAGAGAAAAGGTTTTATCTGTGAATATTGGCACCCGGTCAAACATTACAATGTTTGTACTTTTATCATTGCCTCTTTTTTAAATGACACAAGCTTGTTTATTTTGGCTATTTTATGCTTTATTACAGTTCATTTATTTTAGTTCAACAACAAATAAAGTAATTATCAAGACAAGAAAAACATGTTGCTATAATCTAATCCAATAGCTATGTTGTCTTTGCCTTTTCAAGCAATAAATAAATGTTCAAATTAGAGTAAATAGAAACATTCCTGAAAGGAAAGAGGTGGAAAACGCTCCTGTTAGCCAAACCCCAAATTTGACTGTTATATCTTTCATTTCTTTAACAAAGATGTTCCTCTAATCGGCACTGTAGTCTGTTTGCTTGTTTTTGGATTATGTGTTTTATAGTTAATGAACTACCACTAAAAACAACAGGCTTTTTCCAAAAAACTGTGCCGACTGCTGTTTTGGTTTAAAACAATAGTTGGTGGCATTACAACATATGAGGGAAACTATGGGGAGATATGATGTCAAAGTTTGTTTGTCAAAAAGGAGCCTGGGTCAAAATCTGAGATTTGTTCTGTGGGTTTTTGGCTCTGTGATATTGTAAACATATTTATGAGGACAGACTGTGGTTGGAAATTCAAAAATGAAAGCTTTTCAAATTTGTGGAGTTATTTATTGTGCCCCTGTGGAGATTTTTAAATGAAGATTAAAGACACATCGTTTTTAACCCAGCATTTACATAACTCATTTAGTTAACTTATTTATTTGACCTTTAGGTATTTACTGCGTTTCAGCATATCCAGCCACAGCGAATCAGCTTTCACTGATTCACACAGGTGGCTTGTTGGGCAGATGTTTTTTTTACCGGATGCCCCTCCTGACACAACCCTGTATTTAATGCGGGCTGGGGGCCGGCACAGATGCAGTGCTGATTGTTGCTGCTTTTAATCTATTCTGTTTTATGAGTTTTCATTGTTTTAACCTATTTTTATGCATGTCTTTATGTCAGACCCTTTGTGTTGTACAACATAGTAATGAAAGGTGCTCTACAAATAAATTGACTTATTTTTTTCCCCTGAACAAACTAGATTTACCTTAAAAAGTAAAGATGAAAAAATGGTTTTCCTGTAGCTTCTGTGAATTGGATGCCCTCTTTATGCCCCTCTGCCAATAGAGGGCAGCAGTACAGCTGCAACTTTTTACTCCATAGCATTTGTCCCATCTACAGACAGGACATTTCAGACATGAGGTATAAACCCTGTATGTTCAAGTCTGAAGTAGAATTTGATGATTGTGTTATATAGAGGCAACCTAAATAATTTGGGAAATGAAGGCAGTTTTCTACCTGCTGTGAAATGTGAAGTTTGTGTTTTGTTGAACTTCATCCTGAACCTTATTATGATCTTAAACGTTTCCTTCAATGCAAATGTAAACACTTGTTATAGCCTAAAACCAGCTGAAATAGAAACTTTGCTAAAATGTTTTCACTATATATTTAAGGGGTTCTGATCAGACACTGAACTACAAATTCCAATAGTCTTTCTTGGATGAGCCATTGATTAAAAAATGATTTAGGTTGAAACCAAATTTGATTGCAAAGTGGATCATTAGGTTGATGGATGAATTATGACTATTAGAACGGCGTGGCTGCTGGGACGTTTACTTCAGAGCTCCCACTGCTGACCAATCGGGTTCTCCTCTCGCGTGTGGGAATGTAGCTGAGCGCGGACAGCAGGGAGTGTTTCAGGGGAAGATAAGAGGGCAGTGAAAGTTTGGAGAGCTTTCTCGCTCTCGTTTCTGGTGACATCGACGCAGAGGGAGGGAGGATTGTGAGGAAAACCTAAATACAAATCTGCCCGCCTCACTAGTCTCTCAAAGCCGCACGGCGCGCCTGGCTGTGTTACGCTTCTCCTCTTCCCCAGAACTTTTCCTTTTTTATTCTAACCAAACTGCGAGTCAGTTTTGTTTGTTTGTTTTGTTTTGGAGCTGCGGGATGCTTTCTGGAAGGAGGTCACAACCCAGCAACTTGGTTACAACCTGGAAAGTTTAGGAGTCAGGCTAAACTTGTCGGGAAGTTGGTGAATGGGGAGCATTTGGAGGAACTTTTACGCATCGATCTGGGTGACGCCTCTACCTGCTTAAAGCGCGTCCTGCGTGTCTCATCACAACCACAACTTTCTTCTGCTTCCATGGCAATTTTTTTCCCACGGACCCTAATTGATCGACAGAAGTTGTGGTGTTAGTATCCATCTTCGAGCCACTCTTTTCCCAAAGTGCGCTTATCATAAACCATCCCCGCGGATTTTTTTTCTATATTTTTTTGTTTTTGCAAACTTGTCCGGAACTTATTCTGCTGGATATCATGGCTTCAGTGGCACCGGAGAAGCGCGCAGCGCCGCGCCGGGTTTGGGCTCTGCTCCTCGCTCTGCTCCTGTGCGCAACGCCGGTGGATGGATGCCCACACAAGTGCAGCTGCTCCGGGTCGCATGTGGACTGCCAGGGTCTGGGGCTAAAAACTGTGCCCAAAGGAGTCCCGAGGAACGCAGAGCGCCTGTAAGAGCAAACAGCATCTTCACTCTTCACTGCAGGAGTTGGCGGAACTTCGTCTCACTTAGTGCACAGACCTTTAAGTTTATTGGCTCATCAGTGAGTTTATTTTACAAAAATGTTATAGGATGTTACCAAACCCATTCATTATTTAATTATTTTTGACACTTAAATTCACAAGTAAAACTGTGAAATTCACATTTTGTTGCATTGAGGGATGATAGTTTGGTGGAACATATCGCAAATTCTATGTTTACATTATAAAAGGCTTTTATAAAAATTAACACATTTATGAAAGATTAAAAAACATACTTTAGAGAGTATTTACATTTATAATCAAATATGTGAAAGGAACTCCTTCACATTTTTGAAAAGAAAACATGCAAAAACATCACTATAAATTACTAACAGTTAGATTTTCTGTCCTTTTCTAGAAAGCGTTTTCTTTTTTGCAATGTTTCCTTTTACTCTTTTTACTGCAAAAATGATTTTTTGAAAAAAAAAGTATCGATTTCTGGGGTTGAGCAGATGCCGCTGCTGCCACTGCCTGCCTGATCTTGACACGTATGCACGAGGGCAGCCACACACATGCATTCACAATCAAACCTTAAGGTATGGCAGTGATTATGTGTGATAACGGAGCAGCCAAAGCCCTGCGGGGGATCCACAACAGACCCAACCCTGAGACAACAAACACAATCAGTTGGGCCGTGGAGCAGAGTGTTGTTGGAGGGGTTGCAGTGTTTGTGGAAATGTGTGTGAATGTTTGGGGTACGGATTCTGTTCTTTACCTGCTTTGGCGTGTTTGTGTTCCTGGCGCATATATGGCTGTCGGTCCTGCACAGCCCCTCTGACCTTTGGTGAACTGTTGGCTTTCGCACAGCAACCTCCTGAAGACATTTACACCGCAGATAAATAAATAATTACAGCGAGTTGTGACGGCAAAGTGGGATCAGGTGTTCCTCTGCTTCTCACCGGGCTCCCCGGGGTGGAATATTTGGAGTAACAGTGGCCCTTTCTGCCCCCATCACTCCACAAATGTTGTGTTTACACTTCCCTGATTTATCCAGGTCAGTGTTTCAAATGTGACTCCGACCAGGAGTTCCTCTCATCCTCCCTCTGCCCCTCCCGCTCAGCTGGGCTCCATCTCACTTTCCCTCTTGCAGATATATTTTTGAGTCCGGGCTGGGATGGGAAACATAAAAATGGATGAGTTTCCAGTTCTAAAGGTTGAGGCAGATGGGAAACTTTTTAAGGGAGAGGATGAAGAGTATGACTTCAGGCAGGGGCTCCGCTTCCCAAAATGACAGGAGGTCACTGTAAACATTTCTTTAAACAAAAATGTTAAATTCTGACATTACAAGGTTAAGTTAAAAATACATGTAATGCTGTGGTCTTTTCAAATGACTTCATCTTCTATTTTTATGACCAGCTCTTTAATAAAACTGTCAACTTGACATTTAAAGGGGTCCACTTATTTGTGTAGTTTTAGTTTGTTTGTGCAAAGCAAATGGCCGTTTCTATTAATTTATACCAACAAATTTACATTATTATAAGGAACTTTCTCATTTAGGAAAACAAAAGCTGGCAATTATCAATTTTATCATTTACTGTGAACCGAAGCGTTATGTGGTTCTGACTAAGAAAATGGAACCCTCAGAAAAAGTAGTTCTTTTATAAATTGAGCTTTTTGAGTAAAAACAGCCTTTCCACGTTTTTTTCCCCTTGAAAATCTCCTAAACCTCGCGATTCTCCTGATGGGCCATGTAGTTAGATAACAGAAATATAAAAAAGTGTTGCTCTTATGCCGTGATGGAATCATTAGCAAGCTTTACTATCGTTTTTTGTTTGATAAACCATAATGAAGATTACCGACAATACTACCTTCTTAATGAGAGATGTCATATGTTTCAGTTCTAGTTTTTTTTAAATAAATAATTTAAATACCATTTAATAATCCAATGAACTGCTTTCTTGTTTGAAGTTACCAGACTATCTGCAGATTATCTAGGATCACTTTGCTTTAACATCTTGACTTTTCTAATATTCACATCACAGTCTAACACAGTGGTCCCCAACCTTTTTGTCACCGTGGACCGGTACAACGCAAGACATGCTCACCGCGGACCGGTCGGGGGGGGGGGGGGGGGGGGGGGGGGTGTTGAGGTGCAACGCAAGACACATTCACCGTGGACCGGGGGTGGTATTTTCTCTTTAGTAATGATAATAACAATAATAATAATAATCATTTTCCCCTTGTCAAAGCAGCTTTCTGAAGAAGTTTGTGTTTTGCTCATTTTGGTTGTTTGGGTTTCATTGTAGCGGGGTGTATCACCTGATGTTTGGTGTCGCGACTTTGACGTGCGTTAAGTGTGACAGATGTAACAGAGAGAATCCGGTCACTTTTCAAAATAAAACGTTTTTGTCGAAAAAAAACCCCAATAAAATGGAAATTATTTTTTCTTTCTGTGTGTCCCGGTGCCAACATTTCCCGCGGCTCGGTACCACTCCGCGGCCCGGTGCCAAGTGTCCCGCGGACCGGTACCGGGCCGCGGCCCGGTGGTTGGGGACCACTGGTCTAACAAACAGCTGGTCACATACTCGTAATACCGTAACACTTGCTCCCATCCTTCATACTAAAATTCAAAGACCATGTACTCTTAACAGGATCATCTTTTTTAGTATTATATTTGCTGGATTTTCTGGATCCAAACTATTTGCTTTATATGTGGAATTGGTGCAACAGGCTGATGTCACACTGAAACACTTTTATGAAGTCCCACTCTTATCATCAATTGATCCCAAAGTGTTCTCGGTGGCCTTTTAATTGTGATAATGCTGTTTTTTTTGCAATTTATCATTAATTTCTAGGACATTTATCATTTATCATTTCTAGGACATTGTTTCTATAGAGCGGCAGGAGTTTATTAGAAATTTGCCTCTTAGATGTGGGTGGGACTGTTGGTGTGGAGCAAGCCTGGCCCCTCTTCCCCTCCCCAATGCTGAGAGCTTTCTGTTTACACTCCCTCCCAATAGCTTATGCCCCCTCAAACCCAACCTTACATTAGAGGTCCAACAAAAATGGCGAGCAATATTGAGCTGTCCAGCTTTACAGTTTAGATCCAGATTCCAGCTCAGACCAGGAAAACAGAGACGTACATGGATCTATTTGTCTGACAGTGGATGCAGCAGAAATTTTGTCTGGTACTGATTCACAACAATTTAAATAAAGAAATACTCAGAAATTAAATCTCTTTATAGATGGAATATTTTATTTATATGTCCTCCATCAAAAATGCCACTAGAACGTGTTAACAACACCAAAAACTCAATTTTCTTTGAGTGGTTCTTTAAAGGGCCAATAAGCCCATTTTAGACCTACTATTATGAAAAAACACAAAGATTGTTTAGAGTCCACCAATTGCTTTATCACTCAATTAGACCCAAAAACACGCCTGGAAAAAAGACTTCAGTCTTATCTTTACTGGACAATCTTAATAAGTCATTCACTTCTGTTTCCTATTATCACTGGTTAAACACGTGTAGTGAATCGAAGCATTTTAGAATAAATGGATGAAAAAAATTCTTAAAGAAAAGCTCTGCTGAGTGTAGCAGCACCACTGATAACACCATGACCAGGAACAATGATACATGAGGAACACATTATTAAGATTCATTTATTTTTTATGAATCCTAGGACAATTCAGGTATCACATCTTCATCTTGGTTTGATGCTATATTGAAAGACCAGAGGAGAAATCATTAACCAGTTGCTGTTTTTTAATCTTATTGTTTTATTTGTGTGAAAAGTCTTGAGTTGTGTTGTAATCTGGCTCTTGCCCAGTACTACCTTGAAAAGGAGCTCTGCACATCTCAATGGGTCTGTCCTGGTTTAGTACGGGTCAGAGTAATAAAAAAGTCATTTGAAGTAAAATATCTGACACTACAAAGATTAAAATGAACATCAGCAGGTTTCTTTGAATACAGTTCCTACCCCGTTTATACACTGTTTCTTAGCAGCAACCCATGCGGTTGCCTGAGGAAATGAGGTTGAGTCCACCTGTCACGACGACAGTCGCTCCCTTTTAAATCCAGGTTTTCCTTCACTATTACAAAGGGTGCATTTGCAAAGGTTAACATGAGAAAAACAGTGGCGACCTCGACCTGTTCACTCAACACGTACTCATTCACACACAAGCACCCTCGCAGATAACCTCCGGCCAGGCAATTCTGTAATGTCCTCCTTGGGAAGCCACTTGAGACCTCATTTGCATTTAATTTGAGTGGAGGCTTGGTGTAAGGGGGGGTTAACAGGCTTAACAAGGCGAGAGTAAAATGAATTAGAAAACAGGGAGTGCTTGTCTCTTTTGGTTCACTTTACACCTGCCCTACAGGGACCCCAGACATACACAGCACACACCCAGTAGCGCTAAACGTTTGGCTCTGAGAATTGCAAATTATTGGCTAGCTTCTGTTAGACGCCAGAGAAGTAACTGTAATGGACTCCAGGCTTTCAGCCTTTAGTTTTCTGAGTTGCATTTCTGTCTTAAACTAAATTTGTGCCAGCTAACATGTACCCTTCAGCAGTTTCTGTCTCTTTTAAGATGTATGTATGAATGTTTGAGTGGTGGGCTTGCAGTTGATTAAGGTCACTGCTGGAAGTGGCAGCCTGCCTGAGCCAACTTTAGAAAAAGTAATTTTGATTTTAACTGCACATTTTTCTGTTCCCTGGCTAACAGGGCTTCAAGGAAGGTTTGGCAGCTTTTTTATGAGCAACACCTTCTCTGCTTTCTCCATCCCTGCCTGGCGTTTGCGCTCGTTGTGTCATTGCACTTCCTTTTCCAACTCTTCATCTTTGTCCAGACTTTATTCCACTTTCCCACACATTACGTTTGCTCTCCTCATTCTTTTTCTCTCATTGAGTTTCTGTTGTTATTTCACCTTTGGATCATTAGTATCTCCTCTGTCCCTATTCCACCTCTCCCACTGCCCCACAGCTCCCCCTCCAGCCTATACCCTCGTCAAACCATCTTACTTGTGTAGTTTTCATTTCCCCCCATTTCCCCTCATGTTCTCAACCTACCACAGAGCCCACAGCAGTGTAAATGTGTGTGTGGGTACTGTCAAGTACTTTGGGCCTTAAAGCAAGGTAGAAAAGCACTATAGAAGTATCTCAATTTTTGCAAGGTTCACATCCTCCTCACCAACCCTCACCAAGCTGGTGGAGAAGATTTTCAGGATTTTCAATGGTGTGGGTTGAAGTTGTAGCATAGCTGCAGTGATAAGAAAGTAGAGCTGTTCAGAGAGATTTGTCTTTTCAGGCTTGTACTGCACGTGTGTTGACAGATCAACCTAATTTAAAAAGATCTACTGCATAAAAATACAATTTTATTTAAGTCAGTGGTGTTTTACAAATATTTTCATGTTTTTTTTATTTATATATTTTTTGATAAAACTACTGGTTGCTGGATGCCAGCTCTTATGGGATGCCATTCCCACAAAAGCTGACAGCTTGCTTTGTGGATTTTTCCTGGAAACAAAACTTTGAGGACAACCTCACCTAGCACAGACCATGTAGTTATTGTTGAAAAAAGGCCATCATTCATAGTGGAGTGTTCCTATTTTTACATGGTTACAGGGGTTACATTATTTTATTTCTATTTCGTAGATTAAGGAAAGTCAATAAACCAAAAAGTCAAAAACCACAATGAGCTTTCTGTTCCTAACTGACCTCTTTAATGTGACACCTATCATTCATGGCCATCTTGTGGGATCCGTTTGGTGTAATTCCCACTACGGCTGAGTCAGTTATGGCGTACCAAATGACACAAGTGAGGGTAGCTGACATTCAGGCTATAGTCTGGGTCAGTGGGTGATGTTCTTTTCTTCTGTTTTGTCCGGCATGGGGGCAGTTGACCTTTTATTTAATGACTGCTAGCCTGCCAAAGAGGCAGCCAGCTGGCACTGACAGCAGGCTCTATCCTTCTGGGAAAGGGAGCAAACTGGATGCAACAAGAAAACATGCACACACACAAGGTATTCATATACACATTATGCAGAAATGCATCATTGGCTCTCAAACAGAGATACAACCACACATCTTCAACAATATTAATGCAGAAACAAATTAAATGCATCCAGTTAAAGAAGTACTTGCTAGAATTCACACTTTTTAAAACTGTAGCATTTTAATTGACCCACTCCAATAAAACTGGTGTTTTTGACATGTTGTGGCATTATTCTCATGATGGAAGAAATATGAAGAAAATTGTTATCATTCAAATTGTTGTGAACCAGGAGCAAATGAAAAAAATGCAGCTTGAAAAAACTAGTAAGTGTGACGTAGGACCTACTACAACAGGACACAAGCTTCCTGCTCTGCTCCATTCTGATGCATTCATTTGTAGACCCATAGATCCATGTTTGTCTTTTTTTTCCTCGTCTGAGCTGGAATCTATATCCAAACTGTACAACTGGATAGCTCTAATATTGCTCATCCTTTTTGTTGCACCATTAATGTTAGGTTGGGGTGAGAGGGGCTGTAAGCTAGAGGGAGTGTGTGTAAACAAATGGATGATGGGAAGTGCGGTGGGGTTGCTCTCTACCCGCAGTCCCACCCACAACTCTGAGGTGAATTTCTAATGAACTTTTTCTAAAGAGATATTTTTATTTTGGCCAAGAGCTGCATAATTGTAATAAAGGACCACTTTGAATGTTTTGAAAATAGACCAAACAATGATTAGAGCGAAACTTTAAGGAACATTTGCCTAGAAAGTATAAACCTTTGTGGAATTGATTGGGGTGTGTCTTATACCCTTTCACAAGATTCAGTATACATCTTGATACACGAATTGATACATACAAGATTCAACAAACTTCTTGGTGATACGATACAATCCAAACTTTTTATCTAAAGGGACATGGTCTAGATAATTATTATTTATGAATGAAAATGCATTCTAAAATTAGAAACTATTTTCTGTCTTCTTTCTATTTTAAACAACAAAAACAAAGTGTCTTTGACAATAACAGGTTCAGACATTAAAACCGGACATTTTGGGTCTTCTTGACAGTTTTGGTCTTTGTGGTTAAATAAAAGCGTGTCATATTTTATGCTTGTATTGTTTGAAGTGCTGTGAAAATAAAGGTATATCGTATGTTTGGTGCACACAATACGCAGCCCCCGTTGTAGTTTACCTTCAGCCAATTGGAATTGACCAATTTATCCTAATATAATCTTGTTCATATCTGTGGTTTTCAACCGACACTGCCGTAACTGTCAGTACTAGATTGATTTATTTGTTATGTATCTCTATCTGTTTACATTCTTAGTAATTCAGGTAAATTAAATATTTTTAAAGCACTGGCCTTGTATTCCCTTGATGACAGGTTTGGTAATAAAATTCAACTTTTGGTTTTTCATGGATTATTATTAAAGTCTTTACCAGGACAGTAGATCAAACTCACCAAATCTCTGCTGTGATAATAATGAGTATAATAAAAACAAGTTTAAAATATTATTTTTAAGTCTGGAAACTAGTTCAGGGTGTGTGCTGTGTCTCATCCTATCAAAGCTAGGATGCGTTCCAGCTTCATGCTAACTCTTAGCAGGATAAAGGTGCTGTGCAAAAATAGAGGAATGAAGTGTTGTTACTCTAAAAGAATAGATCAAACCGCATTCCAAAACTCATGCTGCTCCCATTGGAGCTCAGACTATAAGAAAGAGTCAGCGCTGCTCCCATGGACTTGATTAATTGGTCATCAGCAAGTGTGTCTATTTCTACAAAAGCACAAGTTTAAGGCAGTTTTCTGGCTTGCAGCTTTCAGGTGTCACAGTGCAGACCAGAAAGACATCTGCAGCGTTCTCAGCAGAGTAAAGCCTGGGATATGACCTGATAGATCTACACTCAGACAGATTAATCCCATATGAAGAATATTGAAGAAATTCATTTTTTGTGTTTATTCCAGCAGTTTTCTTCCAAGTCCAAGTATAATACTTTGTAAAATGCTAAACAATTCAGTTTTTAAACTTCATGAATGTGTTGTGAATATTTAAACAAGTGCAGATGAAAGGCATGCTGCAATGATCAAAATTTCCTTTATGTCAAATTAAATGATAGACCTCTATAAAGTATACACACAAAAACATCATTCATATTCTGCATTTACTCTCATTCATGGGGAACTCCATACTTTCACTGAACACTCATTAGTACATGCACACGGTTCAATGGATTAAACATGCAGATGGTTGTAGATGGAAACTTTGACGTACAAGAAAAGAGTCTGTGTGACACAGAAACAACTCAGAGTCACGAACGAACTTCTCTGACTGCTAAGAGAAGTCCTTAGAGTTGGAGGCTTGAGAGTTTGTGCCATAGCAGACAACTCAGTCTGTCAAGTATGCATGGGTCTTTTAAAGTTTACTGCATGTGACAGGATTTTTAGGTTAATGTTTGTGTGAGTTCTGAGTGAGGCTATGCAGATTCTCTTGTTCATCTTAATCTTTCTTATTTTTTTTTGGTGTCTGAGCCCTTTTCCTAACCATCCACCAGATTTGAAGCCTTTCCTAGAGCACAGCAGGACACACAAGTATATGAAATGAGAACAGTATGATAAATTATCAAGGTCATAATGTGTTCAGATGAGAATAAATCAGGTAAATAAATTTTTTTTTAAAACTGCTAAAAAATGCAAAATTTTCCCCTTTGTATCCTACCATATTTTCACACTTTAAGACTCTTAAAAGCCCTAATTTCTTTAAAAAAGCAACAACAGTGCCCCTTATAATCTGGAGCATTATATAAATGGATTAATTCTTCTGCAGACAAATTAAGGTGGTATTGAGAATATGCTAACCTGCTAATGTGGTGTCAGATCGGATTTCTTTATGTGTTACTGACAAGGATGGGAGTTACACGTATTGTAAAGACACTAATGCAGCCAACGCTTCCATTACTGTAAATTGAGTTAATAAAGTCTGACTTACTTTTCTCTGACCCTTTTGCATCGCTAAATTCGCTTCATGTGCGCTCCGTGCGCCTTATATATGACATATGCTTAAAAATAGACAATTTAGTGGCGCGTGGTGTGTGTACCCTGCAGTGCTGAACATATGGTAAACTACAAAAAATGTATTGTCATCTCAGCCCTGATAACTCTAAAAAAAAGTAAATGTTTGTACTTTTGTATTAGCAGGTAATCCGTTTATTAAACAACAGAACTTTAAAGAATCTCAGAAAATCAATCGTACAAAGTTCCCAAAAGGAGCTAAATCCCAATTTGTAGCCTGACTTGTAGCATAGCTATTCCTTTCCCAGAGCAAAGCCCAAAATCACAGACCCATTCACCCAGTCACACACACATTCACACACTGATGGCGGCTCCGCTGCCGAACACTGGCACCAACCTTCCACCAGAGGCAAGGTGGGGTTCAGAGTCTTGCCCAAGGACACTTCGAACACGGGCAGGCGGGAATCAAACCTGCATCTTCCCATCAGAGGTCGACAGCCCTACCGCTGCACCACGGTCGCCCTCAACGGGAGAAATCTAATAGTCCAACGCATCTATGATTAAAACATCATCTTTGTTTTTGACGAGCAGAACCTTGTTTTTAGATAAATGTAATACAACTTTCACAGATTTCCTAATTTCATCGTTTTGTGTCATTTCTATGAATTCAGTTTACTGCTTTGTTTTATTTGCCATGTTTCTAATCTATGAGGGCTTTAAAGATAACAGGTTTGTCCTTGGTTTAGAAGGTAATGGATGGATGAAAGCACTGGAGGTTGTAGGAGTTGGCAGATTCTTTCCAAAGACTGTGCATGTTCTTCAGTTTCTGTCAGTTGGATACACCGCGCGGTTCACCTGTTGCTGCTCCAGGTACAGGTTAGACATTTTAAATTTGACCAAGGAATTTTGCAGTATTGTGGGCAGGTGTTATTTATTTTTTTTAACTTTATTTTTAGCTTTACATGATGTTTCTTTAATTCTCTTTTCCCTTTTCATCTGCAATAGTTACTTCCAATTTTCTGCACATGCTAAAATGCTATCAAGACTTTGGAAATCAGAGTATTTTTGTAAAAGACAAATTGATGCATGTCTGCTATATGTGTTTATATGAGAGAATAAGTCTTTTCAAATGAGAAAATTTAAGCTTCTGATGTGAAGATGAGTGATGTCTAGATTCATCTTGGGGATTTCTTTAAAAAATCATCTGGAATCTACTTTGTAGATTATACAACCCTTTTTTTTTTGCTACAAAGTGGTCATAAATGAAAGGGGGCACTCTTTCCTTATTCTCTTTTAATTTGAAGTTGTTCCACAGGAGATTTTTCTATTGTTGTTTTTTTTTCTTTCTTCTACGGTTGACATGGATACACCAAGTTTTACTTGTAAATTAAAGTAGAGCATGCAAAATAATTATGGAAACTTAAATTCATCAGTTTCTATACTGTTAACAAGCTGAAGGAATCAGTGCACTATAATAAGTGTTTTTTTTTTTTTGATTACTATTTTTTAAAACATTTGAATAGTGGAATCACATCAGAATCTGGTTAATGCCAAAGACTGGACTGAAACAATTCTCCAGAAGTGTATAATTGCATCAGTTGCAACAGAAAACTCACAGAGTCAAGTTGCATTTAGTGTCATGTTGCCAGTCTTAGGTTCAGGTCCTCACAGTGTAATTCCAAAAGCTGCTTGATGTTCACAAAGTACAGGACAACTCATTTAGATAATTGCAGCTCAGTCTTCTTTGGCTTGAAATGAAAAATGGCTCCATGAGGTTCTCTGCTTCAGAATTCAGCTCCTTGCATTCTAACCAGCAACTCTTTTATCCGTCGCATTATTCTTGTTCTGCAGCGTCTCCACTGGCCCCCGGCTACGTTCCACACGAACTTCAAAATCTTCCTGCCAGCTTTCAGGGCTATTCTCAACCTCACTCCTCCATATCTCTCAGATCCCCTCTGTTTTGCAATTGCCACTTCCACCCCCCGCCTTGTCTGTCTTACCACCATGGGGAGCAGAGCGACTATGGCTCAGACTTCCAAAATATCACTCCCTCTCTTTAAATCCACATTCAAACTCCATCTGCTTAGCTTGCCTTCAATCTCTGTCTGTAGCTGCACCTGATCATTTTTGGTCTGTTTTGAACAAAGTGTGGGATTTTTTGGGGGGATTTCTGTAGATTTTTTATGATTATTCTTATAATCATTTTGTGTGTTTTTCAAATTATTTTTTTTTCAAACAGTTAGGCTTCCAATAACCGAGCAGCAACCGAGAATAAAAGTAACTCCTTAAACAAAATAACACTAAAGGGATAAATATTCCACTTAGTTTTGGATTAAATGATAATATGAGCTGCTTAACAGGCTTCTGTGATAAGGACATGAAGAATGGTTAGGACATTCTGTCATTCTGTCATTTCTTTACAAATCTTTTTGGAATTGTTTGCTTGCTGTGACATCCATCACAATTGACGACCTTTGCACCATATTCCTAAACATTAATTTATAAAAAAAATAAATCAGAACAGCTGAATTCTAATGCTGGGTAGGGCTGCATTTTAGCTGCTATCTCCCTGATGTGGATGCGTTTCTGCTGTCAGCATCACTTAGGTACTGGATGAATTTTACCAGTCTTAAAGTTCCACTCTGACCCTCTTTTGATGTGTTGTCAAAGTGTTTCTCGGGAGTCTTTTAATTATTATTATGCTGTTTTTAGCCAAAATCCCCAAATTAGTTTTGTTTCCACAGAGCGGCAGGAGTTCACCTCTGAGTTTTGGGAGGGACTGTTGGTGTGGAGCAACCCCGCCCCCTTTCCCACCACACATGACAGAGCTTTATATTTACACGCTCTCCCGCTAGCTTACAGCCCCTCTCATCCCCAACCTAACCTAACTTGAGCACCAAAAATGGTGAGCAATACTGGAGCAATATCGCCTTTTCTTCAACCCCTGATTTATAAGGATTTGAAGAAAGAAATTCTCAGAAATGCAATTTATTTTCTTTATGTCCAAGAAAACCATGAGGAAACTACATTTCCAAATGGGAATGTGAACTAGGGGAAAATGTGAATATAAAATACTGGAAACCCAAAAATAAAAAGAGACAAAGTTGAGCTTCAAAATGAGCAAAAGTATTTAAAGGGATCAGGTAAAACACTTGATGTTCAGATGTTCGGACAGGATTCCCCTTTATGGAGTGAAAGTCGGCGTTCTTCTGCAGGCATTAAGGGAAATTGTGTCTTAGACTAATAGCTCCTTTATCTACAGCGTCTACTCCTCTTTCTTTCCTGTCCCCTTTTATCTTTCCTCTCTAAAAGAAACTGTGTGTGATTAAATTATAAAAAGAGTCTGTACACTGTAAAAAAAAATTTTGCCTTTTAGTTCTTTCAACTTATTTTTGTGCGTCAGGTCAACTAAAAAGTGGATTCAACTAGAAATATTAGGTTTTGATCCCTCCAACAAAAAAATTAGCACGGTCTACTTCAAAGTTTCATTTTAGTCAACTTGTACAATAGTGGGATAGGGTTTGCACATGCTCAGTACACTGCCCCTGCACAGTGTCCTTGGCCACCCCGTACCTGTACAACCTCATGGCATGAGATGAAATCATAACCGTCCATTTTCGTCTCAAGTTGGACATCTGTGTGGTGGACTAAGGAGTATACCTTTCTTCAGGAAATTTAAATTTATAAGAGCACTTCAAGGAGTTGAAAGGTAAGTTCATAATTTTAAATATGATATTTGGGGATGAAATGTAAAGAGGGTGGCCGTTGGTTATGTGACATGCTGCTAGCATACTATATGAAATGGCGTTCAGGCTTCCTCGGCTCGTCTGTCTTTTTCTGTACATTAACTACAGTCTAAATTAAAGAATGGATTAAATCTGTTTTTGTTGATGCCAGTAAGAAAACAGCATTACATTATTGAATGCAGAAAATGAGTTTAGTTTTCTCCTTTTAAGCTGCTTTGCACTCTGATTCGGGACTATGAACTTCAAGGCAACGCTGGGGGGAATTTGAAAATCCGCGGTTTTTCAGACCGACCAATATTAGCGCGGTGAAATTTCTGTCGGCAGCTCCGCTCATTTCTTGAAAATCCCACTGTTTCCTTGGACCACAAAAGTACATTTTTATGTTTTTATGCTCCGATCCGCTGATGATCAGAGCCCAAATAAGCCGCTGCCCCACACGAAGACAGTGGAGCAGGGTGCGGTCCTTACGGTGGAAACAGAATCTTCTAGAAATGAGCAGAGCTGCTGGCAGACTTAACACTGACAGTGCTGATGCTGATCGGTGATTCGGTCCGAAAACTAACGCGATTTGCTTGGCAGAGGCGTCGTTTAATTTATGTTAAATCAATAGTACAGATGCAATCTTGGTTCCTGGGGGCGATTTGAGGGGCATGAAGGTCTGGCGGTAAGGCCCGCCCAGAGTTCATATGAATTTTGGCTAGGTCGCCGCTGTCGCATCTTCCAATCAGGGACTCAGCTTTGGGCACGTGTCGTTTCAGTGAATCGATCAGCGGGTAGAATACGCATGACGATCCAATATGAACGTGTTTGTCCTGAACTTCCATTTTGTTAACTTGCTGGGGCCGCGAGATTACCAGAGCCCGCCCCGGCTGCTGTTGGAAGGGGAGCAGCCACAGGCCCACACCCCGGACAGGTCACCATCCTCTCACACCTGCGGCGGCTCTCTGTCTGACGGCCAGCCAGCAGCTCGGGGAACAGCGGAGCTCGCTCCCGTTACGTCGGCAGACAAGGTGCTTTAGGGTGATAAGGCAGTCTGCTCGGGCCTCCTGAACAAGTCAGTGATATTTTTCTTATTAATAAAAACAGTAATAAAATTCATTTATTTATTTGTTTTTATTTTCCCCCTCCTGGATTAATGCGGGACTCTGAGGCTATACTGGGTCGCAGAAACACCGCAGAAGAAGCTGTCATTCAGACACAGCTCTTGGGGCAGGAGTGAAGCTCCCAGGTACTGTGAGAATCTTTGAATGATCGTATAAATGAACATGGACATGGAGATGCGATTTCTACTTTAACCATCTTTTTACATCTTTCTCTGCAGGCTTCCGATCGGTCAATATGTGTTTGAGCTAAGCAGGGAGGTGGGGGGTGACAAATGAGCAGCTCAGAGCGTCAAGTTCCAGCATAACAGGTGGAACTACAGGTAATAAGAAAATGACAGCAATGGCAACAATTGAAATGTTTTTTGTTGTTGTTGAGAAAACCTAGTTGCAATTTTAATGCACCCCCCCACACACACACATTGGTTGAATAGAAAAAAAGGCGTGATTGTTTATATATATATATATATATATATATATATATATATATATATATATATATATATATATATATATATATAAACAAAAGCAGCTTGCTAGTACTTGGAACAGCTCAGATGCTATGAACTCAACCAGAAACCTTCTGCAGACCTAGTTGTTGCAGAATCAGAAGAGCTGAACAGCTACTGCCAGCATTCTCCTTACCACCCTCAAGGTAGACTCTTGGTCTCACCCAGGGGTTTTTCTACTACATTAAAGTCTGTATTTGTAATTTTTTTTTGTAATGCTTGTTTGTACAGCTTTGACATAAACATGCAGTTTTGGACATCCATTTGGACTGGTTTGAACCAAATTTATGTCAGAGATTGTTGTAATAATTATTGTTTGTTTCTTCCCTCCCTCAAGGAACAACTTCCAACAGTCTTGGAGAGGATAGAGAATATCACCTAGAAGTCGAGAAGAAGCCAGACTGTAATGTAATTGATTCATTGATGGGCCAGACCTTTGCGCTTCACAGAAAGGTATAAGTTAAGAACCAGCCACTTGTGACTGAGATTTAAAGCAGATGGCCAGCTTTGTTTTCAGAAACACAGAAATCCATGTCTTCCTCTGTCATTGCAATTAAAATAATTTTATACTACCAACTTTTGTCAGTATTGATAAAATACATACATACCATAGGCAAGTTTAGTATTTTTGACTTATATCTCTATTTGCAGTATGTTGAAATGTTTGGTTTGCTATGCAATGCAAGGCCTCATTATGCAATTAAATATTGTCACTTTTATATCTATTTAACATATTATGTATTTGTCCAAGAATAAGCAAACTGTTCTGCATGTGAAATGTTTTGTTTTGTGTTTAATCCTTAAAGATTGGTGCTGAGTTTACATGTCCTGGATCTGCTAACCTTCTAAAGTCCTTCCTGACTGGATTTGACCAGTATTCGCCAAGTTTGATCAGCCAGTATGAAACACATAAGCAACGGAGGACAATCCTGTGACACGACACCAAGCTCCAGTCTTCTTGATGCTGTAGTAAGTGAATAGTAAACAAAACTGAACTGTTTGGTATTATAATCTGTTTATAAATATACAGATTTTTGTGAACATTGCATCATCTGTTTGTAATCAGCGGTGTCAAACTTGGGGTCTCAAGGACTGACATCCTGCATGTTTTCGAGATCTCTTTGCTCAATCTTCTCATGATTACCTGGTCAGGTCTGTCCAACCAATTTGAAGCATGATGTGAAAAGGGTTGGGCTGGAATGGAGGGCCCTCATTCTAAGTTTTTTTTTTTCCTCCTTTCCTGCTTCTAATTGACTTAACACACCTGCTCTATGTAACCAGCAGGCAGCAGAACAAGGAGATCTGGAGAACAAGCAGGATCTCAGCCTTCAAGGCCTGGAGTTAGACACCTCTGGTTTAGAATATGTTTTTTTAGGCACCGGTATGTTGGACTGGCTGGAATCTAGTCCATCTAGTCCAGCAGTTCTTGGAAAAATGGAGTATAAATGGATGATGAAAATAACCTCAAGTCATCATCATCTTTGCTACATAATCGTCTTAGCAAAAATATAATCCATTCTAGGGTTGTGCCGATGGACGATACCATCGTCCATCGTGATGGGTGACTGGCATCACGAAGGAGAGACACCATCGTGATGCCACGGCTGCAATCTGCATCTTGGCTGCATGTTAATATGTAGGAATAACATCAGCCTTTATTTTGTCCGGACACGACTGGAAACAAAAATCCACGTGATTGTTTGAACATTTTTTTAAGGACTGAGCGACATTTCTGCTTTGTAGCTTACAGCGCTCCTCAGCCGCTGTGTGTGTGCTGGCGCTCCGAGCCCCGACACACTTTTACCGGGAGACCCAGTTCTCCTAAGTTCGGTAGCTCGCTCACGTAGATTGGTGGGACGGATCACAGTCCTAAGTCTCCCACACGTAACGAAGCATCCCCCCCCTTCCCCTCACAGCTGTAAGTCCGTCTGCTCTGCTAGAGACGCGGTCGCTGCTCCACTGGTCCACCTGACTAATCAAGTGCAGGAGGAGCAGAGTACTTCTTTTCTATTTTGTTTGTTTTACTTTTTTTAAAGTCACTTCCTTCAGTTTATACTGGATCATCGCGGATGAGTCATTATTTGGGAAATAATATAAATAAAGTAATAAAGTAAAATAACGGATAATAATTATATAATAACAAAAAATCCCCCCCCCCCCCCCCCCCCCCCCCCCCCGGACGATATCATCGTCCATCCCGATGGTTGACTGCAAACATCGTCAACTGCCAATTTAAGGGACATCGCCCAACCCTAATCCATTCATATTTACATGTGAGAATACTTTGTGTCTTATCTCTTGTGCTATCCCAGGCACTTTAACATTGGGAGTGGGGTCATCTAGACCCACTAGACAGTGCTCTGAACCTTTGTTCTTCAATGATTTGTGATCTTCACTGGTGTCCATGGATTACATGAAATCCTCTCCACCTTTGTCCACCTTTGTCATTGTAGGGAGAACATGTCAATGTAATGGTGGGGTCATCTAAGATAGCACAAGGGTTACATAGTCACATATTCTTTGCAAATTGGCTGCTGGAAATACTCTAGCATCCATACATTTGGTTTTCTATGGGCTGTGATCAAAATGTACAATTTTGTCTAACTATATGGCTTAAACTTCCTGGATTTTTCTTTTTTCTTTCAACTAGGGCCAACATTCCATATTCATTTGGCCACTATCTTTTATGTGTTGGTGATGTCAAAAATGCTTGTAGTCATTGTAATGTTTATGAATGTAGGGCTCTAAAGTCCAAATGTCTGTTTTGGTGTTTTTACAGAAGTCCATCCAGAACAGGGTATCCACTGAACTTCTTGCATTTCCACTCATCTTGAAAGAGGGTACCTCAAACTTCATAAAGTTCTTAGAGGTATGTTTGAAACACACCCAGTATGATGTAAAACAGTAAAAATTTAAAGGATGCTCCTTCAAAAGGACCCTTATGTAGTGGTGTGAAGATTATATCAGATTTATTAATGTCATGGTTTTATGTACAATGAAATTAAAAAAATCTCTCTGGTCAGTGCATCATTCATTCAATCTCTTAAATATAAAATAAAATGCATAATGAATACAAAAGCTATACAACATGGTATACTTTGAGACAATCACACAAACAGACTCTGTTATGCTCTGTTATTACTTGACTGATTGAAAGTGCATTTCATCGTGTATTTTGATCGGCAGTTTCCTCTCTGTGTCTTGGTGGCTATCTTTAACCCCTGCAGATCAAAGGCTGATGCACAATGGCGAGAAGAAATAATAAAACATTTAGAGGGAGAGGACTTTACAGAACTTTACAATTAGCGGATAAGATATTTTTAAATGCTAGGGGTATGTAAACTCATTTTATGTTCCTTTTTACATCAGGCTGATTCTGCAGAGGATACCGTCAGTAATGAAAGGAGTGTGTGTTGGCCCTAACCACCACAGAGCAAAATGATGAGATGACAACCAGTCAACCAGTTTGAATGTTGCTGTAATCCTGGAGGAGTGCATCCGTTTTGTGTGAGTTGCGAGATGTAATGACTTTGCAGTGCTGATGGAACTACTTCTCTGCCTCAAAACTGAAGTACACCTTCAAGTTCAGCCAGAAGGTAATCATGGACAATGTTGTACCGTGTCTCTGCTCGGGTTTGTGGACCGGGACAAACTGGTTCAGTGGACAATGTAGAGACGTTCTTCAAAACAAAGCAGCTGTTAAACTTTTTTTTTTAGCGCTGTACAGTAAACACATTTTAAGGAATTGACATTTGTGAACTGTTTAAATGCCCTGTTTATAGAAAGATACAAAAAAATGTTATACAAAAATGGCTGTATTATTTCAGTCAGACCTGTTTCTAGCAAATTTGCAAGATGTTAGAAGAAATGTGAACTTTGAAGGACTGTTGTCACTGTACACCCCACACAGTGACATGTTGAAAAACAAATTATTTTATTTTTTTAAGTCATTAATTTAAACAGTTGAGTTGCTGTGTTTGTAATGCCATGCCAACTGCTTTTACTGCTTGTGATGCCACGTTAAACACTAACAAATGCAAGAAACATGGCTTTTTTTAAAAGGATGATTAAACTGTTTTAATAACATTATAACTTTTGAAATAAATTTTTTCACAAGTTATTGAGATTGTCTTTAATCCAAAGGTATGTTGTTTTCATAGTAGTGGATTTAATATGGTATTTCTTATTGCTTTGTGTTAAACTTTAACTCCGACCGACTTCTGCATTTAAGACGCAGACTTGTCCTGAAAAAAATTCAAGTTGGTCCAACTTAAAATAATTTGTAACCTGGCTGCCTCAAAATTTTAATTTAAGATAGCAAAATATTTGTAGTTATTTAAACTCAATGATAGTTTTTCCAACTTAAAATAATTTGTAACCTGGCTGCCTTAAAATTTTGATTTAAGATAGCAAAATATTTCTAATAATTTGAACTTAATGATAGTTTTTCCAACTTAAAAGTTCAAGTTCAAATAACTTACTGATTTGTTGTGCGTACTTAATTTTCTAGTTGAAAAAAACATAATTTGTAGTTTCAACAACACAAATTAAGTAATCACAACTCAATTTTATATCTGGCTAACACATTTTTTTAAGTTGTTGGAATTTAGTTGTAAGTTGACATTACTTAAGAAATTAGTTAGACTTAATCAGAAAGTTAGTTGAGAATACTTGACTTCCTTTGTTGATGTAATAAAAATATTTGTTTATTTAACTTAAAAAAAACATTTCCTTAAACAAAGCAAAAAGTGATTTAAACTTGATCTTTTAAGTTTGGGAAACAAATCGATAGGTTGAAGTTACTTGAAATAATTTGCTAGCATTAATCAAAATCTTAAGGCAGCCAGGTTACAAATTATTTTAAGTTGAGTCAACTTGGGATTTTTTACAGTGTAGTTTATGTTTTAGGAAATGTGATCCATGGTCACAATGATGTTTTATTATTTCAATAAAACAAAGTTGTTCCATACAGCAGACTGAAAGACTCCAACAAAACGTGTGTTCTGTTCTGTGTTCTTAGATTCTATGAATAGTGATTGTGAATATTTATTTTCGTTAACAGCTCTTTTATTCCTTTTGCAAGTTACTTTTTCTTCATAGGTAAAAAGATTGTAAACCTTTTAGTAATGATTGCTGTAGGTCATTGACAGCTGATGGACAAAAGAGGAGTTTGCTTGCAAGAACTATTCTAAAAAAAGGCGAAAAGGTCCAAAGACAGATCAGATGTTTCACAATTTTTACCCCTGATGAAAATAGAAGCTAGTTTCAGGTTTAAAATGTGACTTGAAATAATAAACTTGATTTAGTTGAAGTTTCCTTGGTTTATGGATCAACATGAATCTTTCCTGTTTTCTCCCGGTACTTGTTGGTTTTAGAGTGAAGAGTGTTGTTGGTTGAACCTCCACGTGTGCCGTTTGAGAGCAGTTCAAAAGATCAGCATGATGATAACTTTTTTATTTTTTATTGGTACTCATGTTTAGTTTCCTGTGTAAATGGTATCTTATGTAACTATTTAAGTTCTGCTTCTGTAGAAAACCCACCAGGTTTTAGTTTTCAACGATCCCAGCTGCTTTTGGGTGAGTTTATTATACTTGCATAAAAAGATTGAGGGTCTCAGTTGTTTTCTGGTCTTTTTGCCTTTTCATGTTTCAGGTTTTTGGTTTGTTCATTCAGTCTCTGTTTTTTGTTAAGGGAATGTTGCAGTTCAAGTTTTTACAACAAGTTTCGATCACTAAGTTTCCTGTCTTCTACATTTGGGTCATGCATTCATTGTTATCTCAATAAATGTTTGCTCAGATAAAAAAAAGCATCAAGTATACTCTGTAATTGCTCAGCAGCTGTCCCACTTAATGCAATTTACTCCTTATTTAAGTTAATTACCTGTTTACGATTAATTTCCAGAAGACTTTGGATTTATTTTGGGTCAGTTTAATTTCTATACAAAATTATAAATGCAATAGGTAGGGTACTGATTTATGGAGGAAAAAGTATATGCAGGTTTTTCAGCAAATTTTGCTGGTGGCCGGGTGACGGCATTTGTAATCGGGAGGCAGCAGTGGCGGCCGCAAAAGTTTTAGGAAAAAGTTACAATTAAACGGCAATCAGATGATTTTTTTTTTACATTGATCAGTGGCCACCCAGGCACATTTGGAGGTACTGCGGTGGCACTCCAGCGTCAGGCGGGCTGTGGGAAGGCAGCAGAGCGATGATTGACTGATAGGAGGGTCTCCAAGGTTCCCAAAATCCTCTGATTATTTCAAACTGCCACCACACTGTGTGGAAGTGAAATGTTTTGCACTGTTTGTGTGTTTTCTATCCGATTGTTGAGATTCGTACAGTAGCAGCGCGGGCACTCAGCAAGGGCTCTTGACAATCTGATGATCCTGGTCACCGTGGGTTCTGCATATGAAGCCTGCTGTGGTTGGACCGCTTGGACCTTTGTTTTGGACGCTGGCTTTTGCCCGTGCTGGGTTTCTTGGAAGGCATGTTGTCTAAAAACTATAATGTGTGCCACTTTTTTTATACCTCCAAGCAGTTGGCAACCGGTCCTACTTGATGTCCCACTGTTGTCCAGAGACATTTACACATCTTCCAATCAAAGCTACTGGGAGTCGGATCACCTGATTTTGTAAGGACGTCATCCCTTACTGAATGACGCTGTCTGCATTCATGACCACGCCAACAATTTTAAAAAAAATTGGCAGGCAGCAGCTAATCTTGAAGAATCTTCTGATGCCTCCCCATTGCGCAGTGGCAGTTATATATGTGACTGTGCCATAATAAAGATTAGTTTGATTTTTAATTTCCATCACAGAAACAGCTTGATTCAGTATGTGTCAGGCAAAGTGAGGGCCGTTCACTAAACCCTACTCAAAATTGTTCTAGAAAAGGGCGATTGGGGAAACAAAGCAAGAGTTTTGTTGATTCCCCCATCTGCCAGTCCAAAACTACGTCCTAAATATGGCGCAAATTTGAGCTCTAGTCATATCCACACCAGGTTACACAAGTTTATTTTTGCTTTGACATTTTTCAACATAGACATTTAAAAAAATTAGAAAATGGTAAATTTGAGCAAGATTTGAACACAATTTCTAGTAAACACCTACCAGGAGCCTTGTGCAAGGTGACATCCACACTGTCGTGTAGTCGCTGGGAAAGAGGAAGACGGCAATTAGGATTCCTTGCGTAGCTTGAAGACTTAGTGTACGAAATTGAGCATACCTATCTAACAGAGACATGAATGGAGAGCATGAGGGGGGATGTGAGAGCGAAGCATTACAACATCTTTTGCAGAAAACAGGAGATTAGGAAAGGAAGTGAATGCAAGTATAAACTAAGCAGAACATGGACAACAACAAAGGAATTTACAAAGACAAAGAGTGGAAAAAGAGTAAGATAAGAGTGCAGTGCAATAAAGTGAGAAAAAGCTGGCAAAAAAAGTGACAGGGGGGCACTTGGATGTTTTCCTGATTTTGTACCCGATAGACAACAGTCTAAAATGAATAATTGAGAAAGAGGTCAAGAGGAAGACAAAGTGACAACATCTTATGTGGTTCAGCGATGTTGAACCTTTTTTGGCCACATCTGACAAGTAGGAGGCTGAAGTGGGTCTGATTTTTTTCTCTTAACTTTTGAGGATAACATTTACCTACATTCTATGTAAAATATCTGCAGCTGCTTTAAACTTCATTTGTTCACTAGATTTTGTGTTGGAACCACTTCACTGAACATGCATGAAAGTGATTACACCATTTGAGCAACTTTCCCAAACAACAGCACCCTCGTAACATTAGACAGCTGGTTACTGAATATTTTACATTATGGTTTGTGGGAACAACTGTCACAATAAATCCATTTTTGGAGTAAAGACTCCTGGTTTTTGTTTGTTAAATGTAGATTTCTTTTACTTTGAAGTCAAAGGCTCTTTGTCTGTTTCCCTCACTGAGTCTTTTCTGCCAAAAGAAATTTTCCAAATACGTTTTTTGTTAACCTTGCTAGCTCGGGGCTTTCAGATTAGTGGTTGGCACTTTAAGAAAGTAGCAGATGGATTTTTTTGACTTGCTTCACGAATGATTTGGATGTGGCAGAAAGAATCAAATAGTTTTTCAAAATTAAACTTCCTTCAGAATTAGATTATAAACAAAACAGGAAAAAGCACTGGATGTTATTTATTTATTTTTTTGTCCCTGTGGCCCGGTACCAACTGTCCCATGGATTACTACAAGTGGGTTGGGGACCGCTGGTGTAGTTGGCTAGTTTTATTATTACTACACAATTTTTTAGTTTGTTTGACAAAATAGACAATTAAAACAAGATGGTTTAAAATGCTATCACGAAATCTAGGTCATAGCAAGGCTACTCTACATAGAAACTAAAAAACTCTTTCAATTGTATTTTATTATATTGATTACAGTAGTTCTTTTTATTGATTCATTCTTTCATGGCATCTGTGCAGCTGCCATGTTTTTCTTCTCAAACGTCTCACTCCATGGATGCATGGGAGCAGACAGCCTCAGATTTACTGTCTTCCGTGGTTCAGGTCCTGGATTGTGTGTATGTGCTAGTTTTTGTGTGTCCCAGTGTTGGATAGTGTGTTAATTCTCTGAACACCTGCTGTTTGCATTCTTGTCTTATCCCTTGTTTCCAATAGACACTCATGTATACTTTAGCTCTGCCTGTAATGGAAACAAACAACATTTAAAGCTTTTGTATAAAAAGCCTTGTTTGTTGTTTGATCACCAGGTGGTCAGTTAACTCTGAGACTGAGTTGGGCTTTACTGCAGGTGGGGGTGGACACCCAAGTTTTACTGGTCCAGGTGCCTGACAGGGTAGGCTTCAGCTGCTTCTCACATTCAAGTCTTGAGGTTGTCTTTTGGATTACAGTAAGAAAAAGATAAGTAGAATCTAGTAAAAGAATTTCAGCAAATTCATTTTGTTTTATTTCCAACCATATACAGGATTGCAGGATTCTATTGCTCAGGGCAATTGGGCAATTAGACCCTTTGTAAAGGTTGATCTAGAACATGGCTATCTGCAGGCCTCGAGAGTCGGTATCCTAAACGTTTTCCAACCAACCTGTAACTGAAGCTCCTTATTGGCTAAACACACCCGATCCTGATACTCAGCAGCAGATAAGACAAGATTTCTGGAAAACCAATGGGAGGCGGGCCTGGGGTTTGACACCCCAGGTCTAGAATATTTTTTAATGCTTATCAAAGTAGCTTCTTTAGTGGATGCAAATGTCAGCAACCCATTGCCTATCAGAATAGTTAGTTACTGTCGTATTACTTGGTGGGAGTCGGAGGTGGTTGCACTCGCCAGCACCTTGGATTTCCCCAAAGTCCAGCTGGGGATAACCATAGTTCCTTTTTATTATTATGCTTTTTTCTATGTTTGTTCCTTGTAGTATATCTGTGTAGTTTCTGCTGCAATATTCTGATTGGCCATATATATATATATATATATATATATATATATATATATATATATATATATATATATATTTTTTTTTTGTCTTTTTCAAATAGGCCTTTGGTACACCTCAGTGTCCAGACTCCTACTTTCCTTGATCCACACTGAGTGATCCAAGAAGGCTGTAGAGGGATTCATATCTCCATTAAATATTCTTATAAATCGTTGTTGTGGCATAAATATGATGAAGGCCCTTTCATGACCAGGAACTCGCACTTTGTAGACGGTCCCTTGCCAGCTGTCTGTCTTTCAGCAGCACAAAGAGGGCGATTCTCATTAAAAGCTAATTAAAATGGCCTTATTTGACTGCGGTCATTTTAAGGTACCATATTAATCAATAAATCTTAAACCTTAAAAGAAACAAACCTATGAATATCTTGCTAAGTTTACCAAACTGCTTTTGTGTGCTTCTTGCTCAAACTAGTGTGGTATTCTGCTGTGTTTTAGGGCAATAAAAATGTGTGATCCATTCATGATATGCAGACTTCTAGTATTTATCTGTACCTGAATCCTGAGATAAGTTGATCTGAATGACTGAAAATCTTCAGACATTTACAGAATGAGATGATAAACCATTAACTTTAATGAATCCTGCCTGTTCATAACTTTAAGTGCAAGTTATAAAAAATATTAAATACCACACTTAATATGGAGTTAATGTTATTACAGATGTTAAAAAGAGTGAGTGGTCAGAGGAGAATGGCTGTACTGTCCATTTCACTTCACTCTTCATGCATCCTCAGATTGTCTGAGAGAAGAGGAGCTTTCCCTGGTGAGGGCAAGAGTTTCCACTGTGAGCAAGAGAAAGATGAAGATAAGAATGGAGAGATTAGAGGTGGGAGGGGAAAATGAAAGAGGAAAGGGAAAAATGTGACTAACTGTAAAACAGAGAGATTGAGATAAAAGAGGAGAGATTATGGCTTGGAAGAAAAGCAGATGAAGGCGCAGAAAAAGTGTTTATTCAAGTGCGAAACAGTGAATGATAAGCCATGAGCGCTTGTGAGGGGGAAATAGTGTAAAAAGGGTGAGATCAGAGGGAGATACGAAGGACTGAAAAAAAGGAGCCTGGGAACGTGGGGGGAAGCTAACTGTGAAGGATTGTCTTTAAAAAGTAATGGCTGGAGCTCAGATTTAAGATAGATGAGGATAAAAGGGAGGGTGAGGAGAAAATGTAAAAGATTGTGACCATATGTAAATAGATAAGAAGAGGCAGATAGTTGAGGGGAAATCCAGGGAGGGGACGATAGACCGGGGATGACGCTTTTTATTTGGATGCAGCTTCTAGAGTTCTCTCTTGGAGCGGATAAGTGGAATTATAGACCAACAGAAGTGGCTACATTTTGTTGGGACCCCTTTCATTTCCTCAAGTTAAAACCACTATTCCTTACATTAAAATGTTGACTTTGGCCGGGTCTGAATTGCGTCGAGGCCCCTACGGCTTCTCCTTAAAAAAACTGACGGAAACCACTACGGGTGTAAATCCCCCCACAATTGGAGCAATAGGGAGAAGTCAGAGGGGTAAACCAATTTGAATTTGACCTTTATTTCCAGTCAGTGGTTAGTGAATATGACCTCTGGCTAGAGGATCACTGGTCACATGTTGAAGGTTAGGGTTGTAATGATTCACTTTAACAACGATTCAGTTCATATCATAAGTTGTGGTTGGCAATCCGATTCATAGTGTTATTGGTTCATTTTGAACGATTTGATTAACTGACCTCAAAAGGATCCAGGACATTTTTAGCTAAAACTTCAACCAGTGTCACTCAGAGATAAATACCTACCTGCATAATGAACAGGGAGGTGAAGTTTTCCACATTCCTTGGATTTCTTGCAAGATAATCAAGTGTCAATTAAATATGTGTACAAACAAACAAGTAAACAAGAATTAATAGCAAATCCATTCACAGAACGGAAGGATGACTGGCCCACTGTCCAAATCAAATGTTGTTTTCCAACATTACTGTTTATTCAAAATTGTTTCTTTTTATCAAAGTGATTATTCACATGTAATTTCTAAAATACGAGCAACCAGTGCTAAATGTAATATTGTATGTATATAATACTTATTGAAAATACTTATAATATATAATATACTACTTAATATAGCTGCAGTTAAAATATTTGCGGTGCCACTTGATAAACATTCCTGTTTTTACAATTACCCTTTAAAATACTTGCGACCAACAACAAAATTTCCCTTTGACGCATTTACAGTTCGTGTTGGCAATGCAGCAATGTTGTGTCCAACATGAGTTCCATCAGTTTTTCTGCTTGGTCGTAGATAAACACGTGCAAATAACATCAGCCCTCTTTTATAAACAGTCAGCTCAATTTGTTTTTATTCGTTTATTTTTTATCAAAAGCAAAGTGTAGGAAATATTTTCTTCTCTGTTTAATTCCTACACATTTCCTATTGTTGTTTTGATATTTTTATTACATTTAATGTAATAAAAAATTTAGTTTTACAGTGTTGTGTGTTGAGCTTTTTAAAAAAAAATTGTTTTCACATATGAAGAATATTTATAAATTCATAAATCACACGTCAGAGCGAGAGCTCACTTGTCATCACTTCTTATTAAGGCCAGCTTTCCTTTTATTCATGTGCAGCATTTTTTTAATTATTTGTCTGCACACCCTCTCTTTGTACTTTGCATCATATTAGACATCGATACACTTTATTACCCCAAGGCCTTTTCAGTGACACCCTGGTAGGTCCTGGTCTGGTCTAATTCCAGCACACACACCCCTCCCCGTCTACGGGAATGGTATGGCTCTTATTAGTTGTCCTTACCATGGCAGTATGGGGAAGCCGTTTGAAACCTAATATGGTCTTAAATCTGATTTCTAAATGTTTAGGTGTGTTATGAAAAATACACAAGCTGATGCTTTGACGAACCAAGACTCTGTTTATGTCTGCGTGGGTCTGGAAGTGTGTTTGAATTAAAGGGGAGAATGGCATGTGTTGTTTGTACCCCCTCTTTGTGTGTGTGTGTGTATTTTTTTTCTCATGGCCCTAATTCCTCCTGTGCAACAGCGTTTCAATAAACAGTGCACAAGTTTAAAAGAAACACGACTCTATACAAACACACACGAATACACACATAATGTCATCTCCCAATGCAGACACAATGCACACTCCGCTAAAACAGCATGAATTACATCCTGAAAAGTCTGTGATAAAATGAGCAGTTTGATCCCGACCCTTCTATAGATACTCCTTACATCTCATTAAATCAGGTCTGCAGGAGTGTCTGTGAGGGAGAAATGTTTGCATGTTTTCATTTTTGTGTCTTTGTGGGCATTTGTGAAGTGCGTGTGTGGGCTCATGGTGGGAGAGGTTGGGGGATTACTAACACTTTTGTAGTGGCAGATGTACAATCTTGAGTCAGAAGATAAAGAATAGCAGACAAACAAATGTTTACACCGTTTATGCATATAGATACGTGTGTAGCTTGAAAGACGAATAGTTGTTCATTTAGATTTCTGACTGTTTAAATGTGATTTTAGATTTACATATATAGACCAACTAAATTATTTGTTTCTGTCTGCAGGGACCTGAACAGGAACAACATCACCAGAATCACCAAAGTGGACTTTGCCGGCTTCAAAAACCTCAGGATTCTGTAAGTTTGCCTCTTTTTATACCTTTTGAAACCTTTTTGCGTGTACATTTTTCACTAATTCAGTGTTTGGAACAAAGGCTGGTTTGCATTTGGTGGTTTGAATTGGTTTCAACTTATCAATGAACTTCAATGTTTTAAAAAAAAATTGATATAAGACAGATCCAACCAGCAGAGTAAATATGGTGCATAAACATGACAATGTTTTAAACAATTCACACATAATCTCTGAATTTTTGTTCTCTTTACTGCCTCACCCACAAAACGTCTGTGTGCATGCATGTTGTTCCATCAAGGAAATGGCGAAAGAGTTTTCACTTTGCAAAAGTGCGAACTTAAAGACCTACTACAATGAAAATTGTGTTTTTTGTGTTTTTAACACGTTCTTGCAGTTATTTTCTTAATAGAGGACATTTAATAGGAAAATTAGGATATAAAATGCATGTCTGAGTATTTCTTTATTCAAATAGTTGTGAATTAGGAGCAGACAAAAAAAATGCAGTTTAAAAAATGTCTGTAGTTGTTAAGTAGAGACTTAAATCGGGGGGGGGGGGGGGGGGCACACAAGCTCATTCTGAAAAGAATTCGATTTTTTTTTATATTGGCTAAATCCACATAACCACAATTAAAAGTCCATTGGGAATGCTTTTACAAATGATCAAAAAATGATCAGGGTGGGACTTTAAAACAAATGTATGCATTTTAAAAGAAAGAAACCTATTGATGGGTGATATGACTTGCAAGAAATATTTCTGATCTGATGGAGTTTGGGTTTCCCAAACAGGAAGTTGCAGGTGATGCAATAGAAGCATTGCTACGGCAACAGTCCCATAGATCAGTTCCATAATACCAGTCACAAAAACAGAAAGACGGCTGGAATCATGTGCAGCAGGTTTATTAGCTCTGCTAAAAGTCCACAAAGCTAAATTAGGGTCAGACAGGCAGGGGTCAATAACAGGCATAAGGTCATCAGAGGAGAGACAGGGGTAGTCAGGATCCAGGTGAGAGTCGGGGCAGGCTGCAGACAAACAGGATCAGGAAACAAAAGATCAGCTCCAAACATAACGCTCAGTAAAGAAGGCAGAGTGGCACAAACAATACTTAGTACTGAGCTTCACTCAGTGCAGAGCTTAGGTATGCTGTGGTTAATGAATGAATAAGAGTCAGGTGTGCAGCATCCAGGAAGTGTGCGCTGGGGTTGATGGGAGCTGTGACATGGCTAGAACTCTGGGGACCAGAGGGGGAGACAGAGTTGGATGGAAGGAGAACTAAATATATCACTAAAAAGGTTGTATTTTCCAGCCTTAGAGTATCGTAATATTGATGCTTCCAAACCGGTTCAGCTATATTAGTGAAAGTTCAACCTTCACATTTTTTCCTAAATAGTACAAGAGTAAACAAAGCCCTGAGCCTAATAGAATAGAATAGAATAGAATAGAATTCTTTATTGTCATCATACAAAGACCACCACAAAATTACAGGCACATACTTTTGTTGTTAGGAGTGTTTTTACCAAAATGTTTCTTACAGTCTAACAATGTTTACTGTGAAACTGTTGAAACCTTTCTGTTGTGAAGCCACAACAAAGGTTACTTAGTATTTTTACATTGTTACACAGAGTAAAAGCTTGCATTACTAATAAGAACAGACTGTACTTGGTCTGCTTTTAAAAGCGATGTCTGTCGTTTGCCGTGTCTCTCAGGCCTGCTGCTAAACCCAAGAAATAAACGTCCGTGCAGCAGATACAGTAACAGCAGGTCTTCAGTGTGCATTTTTCTTCTCTTCATTACTTCATTCCAGCCTACATTTGCGTCTTTACAAGGACCCCCATAAACAAAAAACAACCATGCTGGAGCAATTAAGCAAATGCTATATTTACTTAATGGGCTTTTGTGTGCCTATAGGCTAAAACAATTTTCTATAAAATAAAGTTTCACATCCCAGTGGAGGCTTTTTAGGGCAGGAGAGAATTTGAGTGTCCTGTCCAAGGAGTTAAAATTAGCAAATTACTTGATATTTACAAGGTTAAGTAATAGACTATTTGTGAATTAACATGGCAATAACCAGCAGTGAGACTTCTATTTATTACACAGGAGAAACTTCAACAAGATGTCACACTTTGTTGAGCTACGTTCACACCAGACGTGGGACGGTGTGAAATTATGAATTTCTCCTCCATGATCAAGTTTCAACCGTTTGGAACGTCCATGATTTAAGGGGGACATCATCCATACCACACTATCAAATCCCAGTCCCTGATTGGTCAAAGTTTGACCAGGTTTAACTAGCAATGCGCGCTTTTAAAGTCGAGCCAGAACAGTCTCAGAAATGTGCGCAGCTACACGTAAGAGTGGTCGAAAATGGTCAATTGAACATGCGTCACCAAGCGCGGTGTGACCGTAGCTTTACAGGTTCATCCTTTTACAACTTATGAGTACATGGGTCAATCAGAACTATGAAATACATTTTACTCACTTTAGGAATAACTACTTACTACAACCCTCCTTTTTCTTATACCATTTTCTAAATTCATTTCAGTTAATGTTGATGTTTTTTTAATTTCTTTACAGTTTTTTAATTAACAAGTCGTCACTAATTCCTCCCACACTGACCAGACAAACTGCTTTCTAAGTTGAAGTAAAGCCTTAACTAATTTTACTAGTGATGCCAAACTATGTAGATATTTTTGTGCTTATATTAACATTATAACAGAACGCTGCTTTTAAGGTTAAAAAATAGACATATACTATACATGAAGGAGTCTTGAGATAGTCGTAGCACAACTCGAGATAAGTTATAGAGCTAATGGGCATAACTTAGTGAGCTCATTGGTTTTATATTTTTTACAGCAAAAATTTCACATTTAAAATGTAAGATTTTGGGGTTTTCAGGTAAAAACCTTTAATGGAGGAGTGATCTTTTTTACATGTTTGGTTAGAACATTCGTCTGCTTTCTGTGAGAGGGTCAGACTTACTGGCTGCAGCATTACATGACTATTAATAGAAGTAAAAATGCTGTGTTCTTTGGTTTAGGTTTAGTATTTCTCCCAAAACACTTTAAACAATTATGTTTCTTAAAAAAAAAAAGATGTTGGTGGATGTGTCTAAAAGCTTTATAAGCTGTAGTGTATTAACAACAACAAAATAAATAGAAGAAAGAAAACGTGAAGTGGACGTGCTTTAAAACTGTGCAATTAAACAGTGGTTTATATACAGAAAAATGGTTTAAGGGAGGCAACTAATCCCAATTCTTTGTTGGTGTCTGTTTTTCCCTTCAAAATAACAGGCATAACCCCATAAGCACCAGCATGACCCTTTAATTTAATGTCATCTTTTGTCAAGCTTGCATACATGATGTTAGCTTTTGCAGCATCTCTGCTCTTGGCTAATATATCCTGATTTTTAACTCAGTGGAATTGTAATGAAAAAACAATGACAGCTGTGATTGTTGACAATTCTTCCTCCTTACTGCTTTGTTTCCTTGTTTCTGCATGAAGGTAGATCTTTCTCAGTTTGTTTGATAGAATAAAAGAAATATTAAAAACTATAGCAAAGACATTTTAAAAATTATTTTAAAAATTGTTTTTACTGTCTAGAAATTCAAGTTGACTGACAAATTAATAGAAGAAAAGAATGAAGCCACCCATAGCAAAAAGTAGTTTATTTAAGAGAACCTCACGTACATTTAGTAAACTTACCAAAAGTGAGGCAATACACTTAAAGTCTACTTTTATATGCTTTATATACTGTATATTGTGAACCTAAAATGTTCCAATTTACCGTATTTTCTGGAATATAAGTCGCTCCAGAGTATTAATCGTACTTTTAGGAGAAAAGTCCAACATATATGAACCCATTTTTCAATCCTAGCATAATGCTGTGATCACACCAAATGCGATTCATGCGTCAAATTAGCATCCGCTGCCTCTTTTGACGCGGGTCAAATTTAATGCTCAATGCTTGTCCAAAAATGTGTTCATGAATTGTGTGTGGAACAGCGACTGTCTGAAGTCTTTAGCCTCATCACTACATGGAGGCTTTGACTGTCTATCTCGTTTATAATCCATGGAAGATACAGATGATGTTGAGCAATTACCTTTTTTTATTTTGAAGAGCTTTACAAAAGCATTGATAATTACAACTTCCTCTCTGGATTCATGAGATCATTCAGTCTTTGTTTTTCTTGTGCCGATCGTTACCTTCTATACTGCAGGAGCAGCGTCTGAATGACGGTGTATTTAGCTGGTTGTCCCTCTCTCTGGGACCCAGTTTGGTGACTTCCTATCTCGCTTTAGTCCAAAGAGGGAAAAAATAAAAACAATAATAATAATGCCTCGATGCCAAAAAGGAAAACATCATAACATTCAGGAAGAGAATGATCAGATTCACTTCCATGTTTGTTTTGCTTCTTCTTCTGCGTTGCAGTCAACAGCAAATACTGATATATGCACCAACAGTGGCCTCTATTGGTTGTTAGTGAAAAAACAACTGCTTAAGGGCAATTGGTTGTTTGTGGAAAAAACAAAGATATGAGCCTATTTATGTTATAAAAAATCACAAATAAGTATACCTGCGTATGAGTCGCACCCCTGGCCAATCTATTAAAATAAAAAGTCACATTCTTCGGAAAAAGCAGTAGTCTAAAGAAGTATTCAGTTAGTACACTTCCTACACTACATGTTGATGGTCAAAAGTATTCTTCCTTTACTAATCCTCATGCACACTTAATAAAATAAACTTCAGGTGTACTATGAATATTCAACAGTGAAATTATAAACGTTTTCAGCAGATGATAAGAGTTTTATTTTGGTCTAAAATGAGTCTATTGAATTTCAAATAAAAAAGTATTTTTCTTTTAGTTGTCCTGTCCAGCAACTGAACAAAATCACAAGAGCTCAAGGCTTCTTGTGTTGGACACATTTTAGTGTTACAAGAGGTGGTTATGAATCTTCTGACACATGAGGTGTGTATTTGAATAAACCCCTTTTTGTGTTTCAGGCTAAACTTTATAATAATTATGCTTGTATACATTTCTTGTCGGACTGGACAGTAAAAAATAGCCTAATAATAGGTCTATTAATAAGTGAAGAGAACATGATGAAGGTTATCCCCTTAGCTGAAATCCCAAAAGTCACATTACGAGCCTGATTCTTTAAATAGCTGCACTCAGTGAAAGTAGCTGCTCATCTATCCTGAGATATCCTAATTGACTTAACAGACTCTCACTCTTTTGCTGAAATATTTGTGTTTGTGTGTGTGTGAGAGGCGCGTGTGTTCATGTTTGTGTGTGAGGGCTTAAATAACTATAATCACTGTTGGCTGCATTCAGCCTCCCTCCTCACTCATTTTTAACCAGAAGGACAGATAAAAATATACCTCTAGTTCAAGCTGTTTTGAGGGCTGGGAGTGAGTTTCTGCAAATCCTTTCTATGTGTAAGTGCATTTGTTCAACTAAACCGTCTGTTTCAGAGCAAATGTCAGTGAATCTTTGATGCTTTATGGGCACATTTTGCTTAATAATTTAAAAATAGCATACTTTAAGTATTTTTTTGTCTGCATTAAAGAACTTAAAGACCAAAAAACAATGTGTCGTGTGTGTGTGTGCATGTTCTTTTGTGCATGTGTTCATAGGAGTGTGTGTAGGGTGGTTGAGCAGCTTGTTTCATGTGGTATCTGATAAACTGCTGTGACATTTCCCTACTCTAAATCTGTTAAAGAACTGGGGAGGAGTTGGCTTGGGAAAGTGAGAAAGTCTGAGAAAGCACACTTAAGCGTACACAAACACACAAACATAGACAGAGGTGCAACGAAAAAAGTGTACGTTTGTCCATTTTCATGTAGGAAAAATACAGTTTATGTTTAGGATAACTTGTGCATATCTGATCTTGACAATTTATGCTGTAATGGGTGAAAGTGCCACTCCAATCCTCTAGAGCTATTGCAGTGTTTTTCAACCTTTTTTGAGCCAAGGCACACTTCATCCTTGACAAAAATCCTGCGGCACACCAGCATACAAAAATTAAAAAAGGAGAAACTCATAGTCTGTATTGATGTACAGTACCTCTGCAATGTCTCGTGCATTTTTGTGATAATTGTGTTAGAAAAAGCTGGAAGTTGCAGCTGTTGTTGTAATAAAAGTTAAGTTAGTTTTCAGTAATAATTTTCAACTAAAATATTTGACATTTTACCCTGGAAGTTGTTTTTCCTCCAGTTTATTAACATGCAATTTTATGAAACCTCACAAAAAAAACAAATATATTCTTTCTAAATAGTTATTTATTTTTTTCAATGTTAGTGCAAAGGCAACTGTAATTTTTGAACAATTATATATGTTTAATAAAATCTACACAAAAAACTAACATTATATTTATGTTTTCTGTAATTACACGAAAAGTGAACATGTTGGAGTTTTATTATTTTTCTCTTGTCTTAAACAAAGATGAAGTCTTTAAGACTTTAACAACAATGTTTTGTTTCTTTTTAGATGATTAATTGTTAGAATTTAGTTTAATTGTGTCTGTTGGCCACTTCATCTTAATCCTGTTTCTTAAATGTTGTTATTACTTCTGTTTAAGCTTAACATATAAAATAATCCAGACCCTATTAGAAAAGTATTTCAGTTAGAAAGATGTCTTGGACCAAACTCTGGGATGTTTGGCTGTTAATAAACACAAACCTTGAAGGAGAACTAAACTGTTGACCTCTGATTTCATCAAGAAGATTTAAAAACTGTTTGATGTGTGTTCGTTGTGGTTTTAAGACATTTAGCAGGGAAGACTCATTTTATGCTGAGACGCTGCCACTTTAACCCAATGCATCATGGGAGATGTGGTGCGGTTGCATATAGACTCGCTTATCTGAGCTTCTTTGTTTTGTTCACTTGTTCCACGTCTGACACTGGATTCTGTGGAAAGCCACACCGCTAAAGACGAGCTTTAGCTGGTATTTTTGTGGGAACTGAGAGACTTTATGAGCAGAATCGGAACAAGGAAGTGAAGACTTTAACCACTTCTGATTGGTCAGACTGATGATTGAGCCTCCAAGAAGGATTGGTGGAGACAGTCAAAGGGGCGGGACTTTTCTGCGGCTTAATTGCGGTACAGTCATTCTTATCAAAGTGTCTTTAATAGAATCAAATAAAAACAAGGAAAAAAGTATTTTATGATCTTTCATATTTCTAACTACTCTGTGTTTTATCAGGGCCTGTTTAGATGAACACAGAGCTGATATCCTGGAGATGGGAAATGTTTTCAAATCAGTGAAAATGGGTCATTTCCAACGGCACACCTGACCAGCTCCTGTTATTTTTTAGGACATAGTTTCTGTAGAGCGGGGCAGTAGTTCATCAGAAATTCACCTCTGAGTTGTGGGTGGGACTCTTGGTGTGGAACAAGCCCCCCACCACTTCCCATCACCATCTATTTACATGCTATCCAACCAACTTACAGCCCCTCACCCCCCCTTAAACTAACATTACTGGTGCTACGAAAATGGTGAGCAATATTGGAGCTATCCAGCTATACAGTTTAGATCCAGATTCCAGTTCAGACGAGGAAAACAAAGACGTAACATGAATCTGTTTGTCTGCAAGTAGATGCATCAGAACAGAGCAGAGCAGGGAGCTTGTGGCACGCTGTTTTGGAGCTTTCTACGTCACATCTTCAATCTTTTTTTAACAGCATTTTTGTCTGCTCCTAATTCACAATGACTTGAATAATGAAGCTCTCAGAAATGCAATTTTGAGGTTAATTATCAGAAAATTGCCACAAAGACATGATTTTCAGCGGAGAGGGTCTTTAATGATCTAGCTTTGTGTCAGAGGATTATTATTTTTAATTGGACTATTGTGTTGAGCCTCCAAATCCTTCAAAAATTCACATCTGTCTTTATGAAAGTACCTCCCTCTAATGAATCCAATATTTTCCCCGTTTTGTTCAAAAACTCACTCGTGTCTGAATTTTGTTTAGTGAAACACAGCTTGGATCTTTAGGCACAACACTTAACGTAATATCTTTGGCAGTCACACTTTGCATGATTTTTTCCAGATTGTGGCACAATTGACTAATTCCTAACAACTTTAGACAAAAGCTTGAGCTCATTGTTGCATAGTTGGCCGGAAAGTTGATGCCGTCTCTCCTATTGTGCAAACAACATGCAAAGTTAATATCCTCCCAAGTGTTAAGGGAAAAAAAGGTATCATTACATCATCCTACCTTTTTATGGTGGTGGCTAAGGCTTTATATTATGGCTGACCAAAAGAGGTCATTAAACCCACCACTCACATGAATTCAGACTTATTTGTTCTCTATTTCTTCTTTTGTCTGTGGATGAGTAATGCCTGATATAGCACCATAGAAAAACAATACCTCATCGCAGCTATATGCCAACTACGACTCCCCGCGCCACATGTTTGGCTTTGGCTTTCTGCGCTTTACTTTCATAAATCAGAATTTGCTTGATCCTCATTTGGACAAACAATAGTTATTTTCAGTGATGTCTTGTTTAAGCCCACTCTGGAGTTCGCAGGACAGCCGGGGAAGGCAACAAGCTTTTGAACGCATGGAATCCATCACGACTGGACAAAAGGTTTAGACCTTCAGAGTTGGTGCAAGTTTAAAAGTATATGTTTTCCTTTTTTGATGTCTTCTCTTAGCTTCTTTTTATGTTATTTTTCCAAGAATTTAAATAAACCTTTGCAATCTAGAACAGTGGGAAAGGAATTTGGTGAATTCAAATGACGTGGACAATTTTAACTTTGTTGTAGGGGTCATTGACGTCGCTTTTCTCACTCAAGGTATGTAAGCGCGAACCATCCAGGGTGTTTCCTGCCTTCCCCCCCAAAGTAGTTGGGATAGACTCCAGCCTCACCGTGACACTGAACGGCATTAAATGAGTTTAGAAACAGGATGGATGAATAGTATATATAAGAACATTGAAAGAACAACTTAGTATGGAAGATTATTGATCCAAATGCTTTTTGCAAGTGTTGACTTCTGCACTTATACATGTGATTCTAAGAAAAAAAAAAGCTAAAACATCATCAGCGCCCCAAACTTTTAAACCATTGACTAAATTCTGGACTTTAACTCTTCATTAAACTTATAAATGAGTCACATGAAAGCTATTTTATACTTCCAAGTGAAGAGAATGTAATGGTTGAATGTCATATTTTGCAAAGTAAGAGATTTTATAAATAATTTCTAAAGAGAGTGATTCTGAGCTTGCAGCATTAACTGTATAAGAGAACTGGAGTGAGCAAGTGTGATGTCAACCAAAGAAAATTACTTACTTCTGGTTCCAATCAAATAAAGTCAGTTCAGTCGCCATGTTGGAACCAGTAGGGGTCGGTCTGAGTCATCATTTCTATGGCAACCACTCTCACCAATCAGAAATGAGCTTGTTGGAAGGACACATCCCTACCACTTGAATCAAACGTTTTGAACATTGGATGTGTGACCATCTGCTTTTAACAAACATAATGACTAAGTAGTAACTGTTTATTTCTCAATATAAGTCTATGGGATTTTGGCTTCCTGGAACCAGCGAGTACTTCATGTTTGTTCCTTCAGTCCAGTTCTCATATGCAGTCAATGGCTTGTGTGTTTTTTTTGTGAGGTCTTGTGGTATGCTGATCAAACCTGCCTCTCATCAAATCACAAACTATCTTTGTAACTGTAAAGGATGAAATAATAATCAACACAAAGAATGGATGAATGGCTAAAAAAATCTACTTTGGCATATATGTGTTGCATAAGTACTAGTACAAAACTAGAATTATTCATTGTTAGAGGAAAAGTGTCTTTACATGTGTACTTTTATGAATTAATTAGGCCACTGTAGGTATAGATTCTTTCTTTTTGTTTAATCTGGAATATTCTGACAGGACCAACAACTCTTAATGTGGAAGTTTGGCTTCTTATCCATAAATTTGTTTTATCTTTTCTTGTTTTTATGTTTTAAACTTTTTTTGCAAAAACTTTTTGTACTCAACATTTTTCAACTTTTGACTGTATTTACATGTATACGTCCCATCTGCCTTTTCTTTCCTGTTCATTCCACCTTAAAGTAGACATGTTTTGCTCTTCGTTCCTCCTCTGTGCGTCTCACTGTAAGAAATGTCATTCTGGACTTCCTCGGGCAGAAAATATAAGCACACATTTGAGTCTCTCTGCTTTCTATGACCCATCTGGAAAACTTTAGTTTGCCCTGAAGGGGAAGTGAAAAGGGAGAAATATGTGATACTTTGTGAGGACCACATGAAAGACTGAAGACAAATGAGACAACCGCTGAAGTCTGTGAGACAGTGGCTGCTTATCTATTTGCTTCGGTTTACTAGATTGAAACATTTGTTAAACGCCGCGTGTCAAACTTTCGCTTTGTGCCAGAAGATTTTGTACAGTTCACTGATGACATGTTTATACAGCCGGTGCAAGTGCCTCTTTTTCTTTTAGCACAGTCGATTTTTCAGTTCTGTCAACTATACAAAGACCTTTTCCTTTAACACTGGAACAGTTGGGAGGATGAGAGGCATATCTAGCTGAGTAAAGTTGGAAATGTAAGTCTCGAGGCGCTACCCGCCCCCGCCGCCCTCCCATAACCGCCTTTTTACATGCCTTCATTGGCTGAGTGGATGCTTCGGGCCCTTCACTTGCTCTCTCTGCCAGCCAGGTCAAAGCTACAAATGACAAATACAATAAAAACAAAAAAATTTCGGAATGGTGGCTTTTCAGTTGGTTTTATCTCCATAGCAACTGTTTTATGTTTTGGTCACCTTGAGGTGATGAACAGGTCAATGCAATTTGCACAAGAATCTGCAAAAGTTAACTTTTGGATTTCCTTGGCAACAAAGGTTTTTTGTAAACCACGCCCAGATTCCTAATATGTTTGTATCATATGTCATATCATTTCATTCAGCTTGAGCCATCAATTCATGTACATTTTCACAATATTCCAGTAAAAATATGTGCAAGCAATAAAAGAACACCACCGCAGTTAAAAATCGACAACTTCAAGTCCAACATTTCCTCTAAGTACCATCCCAATGACGATTGAGAAATTAGGAGGCGATAGATCAAAACCCCTTAGATGAGTTTACATTTGTAGAAGGTACTAAAGGTGTTTTTTTTAAATCAAAGATTGCAGTCTCTTTCCATGGTCAAATGTCAACAAAAACTCAGTTTTAGTTGAAGACTTAATCGTGTGGGGAGTGTGTAGAAATTGCCAAATTTCAAACTTTGGCACAAAATGGCTGTAGGTCCTGTGGCCATCCCATAATAGTCTCTACCTTTGGATAACCCTGACACGGGTTTTAGTTTTAACTGATGGATTTTTGACTTTTTTGAACCCTATAAAAGATTTTAGCCCCAACCAATTTTTTTAAGGTTTCGCAGAAATGATTTGAGTACGAGGTGGGTGCAAATTTTGCTGAGTTTTTGAGTATGTGGCAAGGTGAAAATCAGTGCTCAAAAGACACAATAAGAAAGAAGAATTGTAAAAAAAATAATGCGAAACATAAAAATAACAATTCTAATCCCAGCTTTTGCTGCTTTTCTGTCTTATTGTGTTTGTTTTTCAGTCATCTGGAGGACAACCAAATCAGTGTAATTGAAAGAGGAGCCTTCCAAGACCTCCGGCTGCTGGAAAGACTGTAAGTTTTCTTTTTAGATTTGCATTCAAATTCTCATTAAAGGTACCAATAACGAAAATTTGCACAATTTCCACATAAAGTGTGCATCTATGGTCATCCGTCAATTCAGAGACGCACACACAGGTAGGATTTAAAGCTTCTTGGCATTCTGCTCAGATTAAGTAAATTTACAGAGTTCACCCAAGTGAATCCTCTCCACTTCACACACAGCCATGGAATCTCCCATTGGCACAGCTTTGTGTGTGTGTGTGTGTTTGTGTGTGCGTTTGTGCATATAATAGTTCACACCATGGCTTTAGTCAACAGAATCAAGGTGTCAGTGTGCGATGCAACACCTCCCACACAGACACACACACACACACACACACCTGCATGCTGTGCGTCTGCGAGGAGGGCGGACAGATTTCCTGGAAGATGGTTCTCAGCAGCAGTAAACAAAAGCTGAGGAAGGCATTTCATGTTTATCTTATAAAAAATGGAATACACCCACGTTATGCTCACTCATTTCCAGTTTGAAGAGTGTTGTTCTTGAGTTTAGTAGATGTCTTCTGGAGCTTCCTAAAGTCATAATGAATGCAATGGTGCTCTGGAAGGACATCAGGTGTGCAGAACATGTAAACCTGTGGTAAGGACATACACAATGTTCATGTCAGCCACAGTGATGCAAACAAACGTGTTTATCCCTTGTGCTATCCTAGGCACTTTACCATTGGGAGTTGGGTCATCTAGACCCCACTAGACAGTGTGCTGCACTTTTTTCTTCAATGATTTGTGATCTTCACTGGTGTCCATGGATTACATGAAATCCTCTCCACCTTTATCCACCTTTGTCATGGTAGGAGAACACATCAATGGTCATCTTGACCCCATAGGATAGCACAAAGGTTACACTCGAACATACAACAGCTACTTAGTATCTTATAAGAAAAAACATCTTGAAGACCTCAACATCCTTTAAAAAAAACCAAAAGAATGAAGCATATGACATATTTATATAATACATTTCTCCCATTTTTGCCATCAGATGCTGCTAGCTGTCCCAATTGCTAATTGTTTGTGCTTCTGTTTAATGAACACTCTCAAATGTATAGCTTTCCTTAAAAAAAAAAACTGATTTCATGATCAGAGGAAGCAAACGTGTTGCTGACGTCATCTCCTCCATTTGACTCTGGAGTCTTGCTCGTTTAGAGTACAGATGTTGGTTTTTGCGAAGGTTAAAACCCAGGGCAGCCGGCTCAGTAGTAGAGCAGTAGTCATGGTCAGAACCGGTGACATCTATAGTCTGCTCCTCTCAGTCACCACGGCTGTGTGTGGTCGCTCTGTGGTCTATTCAGCAGGAAGTGAATAGTCGTTCCACTCAAACGGAACCTAGACAGCTCTTCATCTTAACACATCGATCAGGTCATCAAATAAAAGCGATGTTGCCAAAAACAAAAAACCCACCTCCGTAACTTCCTATACGGAGTTAAATGGAAGATGCTGTGCATTTAGGCACACAGCAATGGGAGATTAAGTGCTGTCTTCTCGCTTTTGGAAAGCAAACTTTGTCTTTGTGATGCCATTGTGTAAACACACAACGACAAACAAACAATATAAAAAAAACAAAAACAAATAAAAATCAATCAAAACACAAACTCGATCTTTGTATGAAATCCGTCTTAAGTGAGTGTATCTTAGCGGTCTTATTTTCTGCCACACAGTTTTGCGCGCAGAGCCCATGAGCTTGATGCTTGTCTGATGATGTCAGTACTTCAAGACATTTGGGTCACAGTGACTGTAAAAGTAAGAAAAGATTGATTTGATCAAAAAACCTTTCAACAGGAGGAGCCATAAATGAACATAGGAGGTAGATACAGCTTGAGACTGCAAAATAAAAGTCTCCTTGAAGGTGGCTGTCATTAAGGGCCCAGACCTTCACCAAAAAGAAACCCCGGTCATTTAGCTCCAGCACCCAGCCTGGACCTAACCTGGAGAGATGCTGAGTGACGGCAACATATGTTTCTCGTCTCTGAGCGGAGATCACACATCTGATAATGGAAGTTGAGGATATGGGTTGCTTTTATGTTAAAAGGCTGCTTAATAGGGTGTGTCAGGCTGGGTCAGAGGACGGGAATGAGAGGTGGGGGAAGTCGGGTGGCAAAGCACTTTAGTGCCAAAACTCACAAGAAATATGTTTCACTTATCTAAGCAATGGCCGAGTTGTTCTTGGAAGTTTGCTAATCCTTTTATTCCTGCCGTACATAAAGATTAACCGCTGCGTCAGTCAATGAGAGCTAAAAGTAGGCAACCGCATCACCATTTCTGGTGTTTCAAAAGTTCATGTCTAGAGAGGGTGGCAAGCGAAAAACTCCCAATTTTAGACAAAGACATGTTTCCTTTTTCTCTTAAAAGTCTGACTTTTGTCCAGATTTTTGTGTTTATGTTTGAAGTGTTCAGATTCACCTATCAGGACTGAAAAAATACTGGACATACTTTGCTAAACATCAGTTAAAGTATCAAATGTTAGATGGAGTAAAGACTATGTAATCATACATTTTTCTTACTTCAAATCTTGATGTTTTTTGACAGTGTGTTTCCACAAAATTCCACTTAACTATTGACCAGATGGGCAAAAAAAGAAAAAAAATCCTATCTTTTCACATTGAACACAGTGGCAGCTTTTAGTGCAACCTTCTCTTTTCAGAGGGGTGTTGAAATACCTGAACAGTCATTGTATTTTATTGTGCTCTGCTGTAAAAAAAAAGAAGGAAGAAAGCTAAAAGGCATCACCGATGCAGCAAATTGCCACCTGGCACAGATTCTTTAAACGATAAGAAACTGAGTGAATGTTTGTCCTCAATCACCGGCCTGTCTGGGCTCTCATTGACTGATGCACAACACCACAACATTTCATGTTTTTTCGCAGAAATGCATATTGTGTTAACATAGCAACGATAGTTTTACTAATGGATTCCTTGCTTACTAAAACATTTAAACTTACTGAAGCAGTTTTATTTGCAAGTTTGGTTAGCCATGGCTCTAAAAAAGTGTAAAAATGCTGCAGCCGTGAGTAAATAAAAAAAAAAGAAGAAGAATGGGATCGTGTGAGCACGGGTTTCTAATTTTTTAGCTTTGTGGTTTAGGGGAACTCTAACCTTCTAAAAAGATAAAAGATAAAGGTGTAAAAAAGCAAGCCAACACAAAAACGCACTCCGATCATCTTTTGATGTATTTTAAGCATTCCCAGTGGTCTTTTAATTACGATTATGTTGTTTTTCGCCCAAATCCAAAAAACCTGTGTCGTTTTCTAGGACAAAGTTTCTGCAGAGCGGCAGGAGTTCATTAGAAATTCACCTTTTTAGGTTGTGGGCGGGACTGTTGGCGTGGAGCAAGCACGCCCTCTTTGCCCTCCCCATTACTGAGGGTTACATGCTCTCCTGCTAGCTTACAGCCCCTCAAAACGCCTACATAACATTATTAGTGCAACAAAAATGGCGATCAATATCTGAGCTATCCCGTCGTACAGTCATGATCCTGATTCCAGCTCAAAGACGTTCATGGATCTATTTGTCTGCAGGCAGATGCATCAGAGCAGGGAGCTCGTGACCCGCCCAGCGTATTTTCTACATCACTGCTACAAGCTTTTTCCAACTTCATTTTTTGTCTGCTATTCACAGTGATCTGAATAAAGAAATACAGGGACAATGCAATTTTAAGCATAATTTTCTCTATATATTTCCCCCATCATGAGAGACAAGAACATGTAAAAACACTATTTTCTTCAGAGTGGGTCTTTAAAAACGGGTACGAATTTTCATATGAAAAAGATTTTTACAGTTTGAATTCTTTTATTTCTCAAAAAAGGGAAAAAAGTAGAAAGGAAAGAAGAGGTTCATGGGTGTAGTGAAGGAGGTAATGAGGGTGGCTGATGGGACTTAGGAGGATGTAGAGCAGAGGGTCAGATGGAGTCGGATGATTTGCTGTTTCAACTCTCAAAAGAAGAAGGAGAAGATAACTATTTATTTTTTTAAGAACTAAAAGTTGAGCTCTTTCATCTCTAAACAATTTATGCTCGTCTTGACTTCAATGCAGTGAGATAGTTGTCATTTATTTAAAAGTTGTCTATTTGTGCACTTTTAAAAGAACCAAAGTCAGGAAAACCCATCATTTTAGCTTTATTTCCCGGAATATGTCCTTGAAATGACAGATAATTCCCGATCTCAGATTTCAGATTTGCAGTTATTTTACAGAATGACGCTCTATTCGTTCACATTTCCTTTTGAACTGCACTTATCTTTCTGCTGCTGCTTTCAGAGAAGCCAAGGTTGTATTATCATAATCACAAAGGTCAAAGGTTCATGTCTGTGTCTTTTCTCACACAAATTCTACTCTGTGACCCTGTGCCCTCCATCCTTGTTTTCTTTTTCCTTTTCCTTCTACGTCTCATTTCTCAGCCAAACGCCGTGTTAGCCTGATAACACTTTCACTCCCTCTGCTCGCACTGTCCTCGTTTATCCGTGCCGCCGCCTTCCTTCTGCAGACGCGCTCACTTGAGGAAACGTAGCTTTGACCCCAACACTCTCCAGCATTGACTTTTCTTTGACATCCTTCTTTTAGTCAACACCGAGCTGTCAGTCTCTTCATCTGCTTCTCATTCAACTGTAAAGAACTACCATGAGATCCTTTCATGCCTCCTTCCATTGAAATATGTGAAGGTATTCCTGAGTTCAAGAAAAAGGTCTGTGACTAGAAATCGTAAAATGTTGCAAAGGTTAACAGCAGCATTTGAACTTTCACTGAAATAACAAATCTTTTATTGTCATTTCTTTCTGGGTTCCTCTGTTTTCTGTATTTCACTCTCATAGATGAATACACTCTTAGTGTCTTTAATGACGTAGCATGATCAATAGTTTTATGGAATTTGAAAAAAGTAAAAAAAAAAAATACTTTAGGGTTTGTTTTAGTTCCATATATGATTTGTGTTTTACAAAAAAACATAGAAAATTTTACAAATTTGGAAAAATCTGTGTTTTCATTTACTACTAACTTAGAAAAATATCTCAGTTGGTTTATACTTAACCCTGGTATAATGTAATAAAATAATACATTTTTAGCACAAACGTGTTTCAATGTAAACACACTGTTATGCAGAAGATGCAAGCGCTTCACTTTCCCCATGATGCGGTTCAATGGTGTATCATAGGGTTTGGTTTTAAACTGAGAATTGTGGAATTCCTAGTTTATATCAGAATTTCCGGCTCCACATTGACACCAACCAATAAAAAAGTTCTTGAAGTGAGCAGAGCTGCTGACCTTGTCCACACTTTTTGTTGCACAGCTTTAGGTTTGTCAGCACGCTCCGTGTCATCACTTGTTGGCTTTTGCACGTTGAATATGTCCACATGTTTTTCGTGTTCCTGTATTTTTCCTTTAAAACGGTCTGCATTGCTTCTCCAGGACAGTGGGGCTTTTGCAGATATGTTGGAGTTGTGGTCAGGATGTCTGCTCCTGCTCACTGTGTCAGCTGAAGCCATGTGCTGGTCTGAGATGCTCCTGATACTGTCGAGAATGAAGATAGTTACTTACCTAAGTTCACTGATGATTCACTGATACTGGCCTCCAGGGTTGTGTCTGACTGCTGTGTTGCCATGAGGGATCCATGCATTGTTTCCCCATTTTCTTAAAGCCCCACTCTAATCATCTTTTAATCTATTTTAAAAGCGCTCCCAGTGGTCTTTTATGGAGTTTTTAGACAAAATCAAAAAGCCTGTATCATTTTTTTCTGATAGAGTTTCATTAAAGCGGCAGGAGTACTTTAGAAATTCACCTCTGATTTGTGGAAGGGACCAACCCCGCCCTCTTTTCCCCTCTTTTTAGTGAGAGCTCTCTGTTTACACACTCTCCTGCTACCTTACAGCCCCTCACTCCCTCAGCATAACATTAGCAGTGCAACAGAAAGGGCGGGCAATATCAGAGCAATCCAGCCGACCGGTTTAGATCCAGATTTCAGCTCAGACGAGGAAAACAAAAACGTTCATGGATGTTACAACCCCGGTAGTGTCTGCTTGTTTTGGGTGTGTGTGTGTGTGTGTGTGTGTTCTAGCTCCTGTAGAAGTTGACTACAAGTTTGACTGCAAGTGGATGCAGAGCAGATAGTTTATGGCCCGCCCTGCGTATTTTCTACGTAACACATATGAATTTTTTCAACTGCATTCTTTGTCTGCTCTTGATTGTCAATCATATGAATAAAAAAATACTGAGAAAATGCAATTTTAAGCTTAAATTTCTTTCTATATGCCATCCATCATCAGAAAATGCTAAAAACAGCATTGAAGTTGGTTTTTAAACTAAAATCTTGCATTTAAACCTTTTTGTCCTTAAACCCTTTAAACGTTTTTTACTGTTGATCATTCGGCGGCTACGAAACTGTTTTCCAAGATCGGTTAAATGAAAAGGGTTTGGAGTTTTACTGTCTTTGAGTTTTTCTGTCACTTTTACCAAGTTGAAAAACTACATTTATGAAGCAAAGTATGATTTATTTATAGATATCGTGTTGCACAGCTGACTGGAAAACTGCAGCAGCTTATTTGTCTTTTTCACTGCCAGCTCAAAGGTTTTGTGGGGATGTTGGTGATAACAGATTTAGAGTGCTCAGAGACCGATCGCCTGCGACTGACCCACGCTGCAGTCTGATAACCTGTTCAATCCCAGGGAACCACAGGGCCTGACCTCACTGACCTTTCGGGGTAGTTCAGTCAGCTGTGTGGTGATTGTTCAGCCAACACAGAGCATGACTGATGCATCAGTGTCTTGTTCTGTTTTCTTAGTTTATTTTTTTTCCCTCTTTGTCTCCCTGTAGTCGTCTGAACCGAAACAAGCTCCAGTTTCTACCAGAGCTTCTCTTCCAGTCCAACCCCAAACTAGGACGAGTGTGAGTACAAGTCTTCATTTTTCCTCCATGATCTCTTTCTTATACTCCCAGCGTTACCCTTTCTCTCTTCTGATGTGCCACCTGATCCTTTCGAAAACATGGCTGTGGTGCAAAGCCACAGGCTTCATCCAGGTTGAGGGTTCAGGTCTTCTGCCAGGTGACACAGTGGTGCTCTGTGCTCCTGTCGAGTGGGAGAAGCTCAGATGTGGATGTGTGTGTGCGCGCATGCTTTTCAGCGAATGTTTTGCTTGGCCAAAAGTGGAATTTTTATTGGAGAATCTAGTTTTCTCCTTTAAGTGTTCAGGGTGTAGGAGCAGGTCAAGCGGATTCACCAAAGCCTCACACCTTTTCTGTTTCATCTCACATTTCCAGCCGTTTTTCCTGCTCTCTCTTTCACTCGCCATCATCTCTTTCTTTCCACTCAGTTTGTTTTATCATCTGTGTCAGTCAGCTTAAGTTGAAGGAGGCTTTATAGCCGCTGCATCCAAGTGAAACAAGTAAGTTTAATGAGAGCACTTTGGAAATGGATGCTTTCTGCTGGCGTTGTGTTTCTGAAGTGCTTTTGCCACTCGTATGTATCTGAGTCTACGTGCTCCCTGCTGATGCTATTTGTACTACATGACATATTTGCATAGATAGAAATGCACAATGTTAGACCCTATTTGATATTGTTTGCTTGCGCCGATGTGTCCCCCTCGAATGTCTTGGGATTTGCCTGTTGCCATAAAGTGAGAAGGCCCCGGTTTGAATCCTGTCTGGGGCCTTTCTGTTAGCTTGTTCTCCCTGTGCCTGCTGGTGTGTCTCTGGAAGAGACTGTGATCATTAATGTATTTGAGAACTGGACTGAGTAACCCCTCCCCCCCTCACACTCCAAACAGGAAGTACCTGCTGGTTCCAAGTGGCAAAATTCCCATAGATTTCTAGAGAAATAAACAGCTATTACTCATTCATTCCATTTATCAGAATAACTATTCTTGTTCCAAAACATTTTTTTTAACATGTTCTTGATATTCCACATTATTTTCATGACATTTTTTCCGTAACACAAGTTAATCAGCAAAGTTATAAACTGACCAATCATATGCTTCCATAAAGTAGGTGGTCTCACGTCCAATGTTTGAAACGTTTGATTGACAAATTTTGTCTAGCCCGTTTTCAAGAGGCCTCCAACGATCTCCCTCCTGATTGGGGAGAGTGATTACCATAGAAATGTCAACTTGAAAAAAAAAAAGAATTGGTGCTTATTATAGCTCCAAGACGGCAGTGTCCTAATTGGGGGAAAAAAATGCAACTAAATTGACTTCATTTTGTTGGGGATGGGAGTAAGCCATTTCCTATGGATGACGTCACTCTTTCGGTCCAGTTCTCATATACAGTCAGTGCTGGCGACCTGCCTCTGCCCAACAGTTGCTAGGATAAGCTCCAGCAGCCCTATGACCCTGAAAGGGATACAGTGAGCTCTGAAAATGAATAAAGACTTTGTAAAGACTTCTTTTAAAGATTTTTTAGTTCACATAAGGAGATCAAACATTTGTTGAACTTGCTGAAATTGTCCTCTAAAAAGATCTACAATCTTAGCTCAAAATGTGTACAGGTATCAATTTCATTTTTCAGTTGCAGTAAGTGAGTGACGGCATCACAGACAATCTTAGGACCATCTTTTCAGATCTTAGGTCCGACAACACACTTTAGTTGTACCACTTCTCTCAGTCAGGGCTTTAGTTTTAAATGGTAGCGTTTCAGATTTGTAGTAACAACAAAATAACCAAAGGTATGAACAGCTTTACTGATTTGTGGTGATGGAAATAAGCTGATGTGCCCTTTTGGAGAGTTTTTTTCAGTTTGTTATGGCAGGAAAGCCACTGAAAGATGAAACTGTCTCAGCGGGATGCACACTTTGAAACCTCACTCTAAATATCTGGACTGATTGTGCGTTTCCTATGTTTGTGGTTATGTTTGATTTACTGCTGAAGACAGAAAAGGGACTGAAAGGAAAGACATTTGCTTTGACCTCGGCCTGAAGGATCACTCTGCAAAAATCCCAGGCGAACAAATATAACTACGTCAAAGCTAAATTTAAATATTGTCCCAGTGCGCTTATTCATTTTGAGTGACACTCTTATTTTCTGGATTACTCTTCTTCAAAACCGCTAATTGTTCTCGATTGCTCGTATTTATCACTGGGAGGAAACAGATCCCCATAGGCCTATTGGAAAACTCAGCAGAGTGGAAAGGGGTGAAAGTTTTTCCAAACCTAACATAGTAAATCTCATGTTCTTTATATCCTTACTTTTCGATAAGTGCTGTCTAAATTACAGTGTCTGGAGTTTCCCCATGTTTTTTATTCTCTCCCTTTTAATGTTATGCTGCTTTTTCGCCTTTTTGCGCAAAGAAAGTGGCTGTAACGTGAGGAGAACATTGGAGAGATCAAATGCGAAGAAAGAACGACAGCTGAGAATTAATGAAGGAATATAATATGAGAGACTTGAAGTCAAAGGAAAGAGGTTCCGTGAGAGAAAGTAACAACAGGGGAGTAAGAAGGAGAAGATGCTGGTGGCTTTCTGGTTTGGGTTGGTAACTTCCTCTCTGTCAGCCTTGGTTAGATATTAAATGATGGCAGCGTGATAGGAATTATTTCTTAACCCGCCTATTAAAGCTGTGTGGTCTGAGGTTTGGAGAAGGGATAAGAAGGGAGGATCTTGTCTGGTGTTAAAGGGAATGGAAAGGGCAGGGTGTGCGTCTAAGGAGTTCACGTTAAGATAAAATATAACTCAAAAGACTGGATGAGAAATATTATCATAGTCATTACAGCATTTTTCAGACTATAAGTCGCTCTGGAGAATGAGTCGCTGCAGCCAAAAATTCTAAAAAAAAAAGAAGAAAAAAATCATTTAGGTCAAGTATAATGTTCACATTAGGAATGCAAATGTACGTACAAGCGACCAATTCCAATGAAGAGTCTATGTAAACACACGTAAATGCACGTTTTGGACTTTAATGTTCAAAATTTGTGCCTTCACTTGTTGCTATGGAAGGTTTTAATCCGTTTTCGGATTTTACATGCAAAACGCGCAACCACTGAACGTGCGTCAATAGTTAAACCAGACCGAAATTTGACAACTTAGGGACCTGGATTTGGTAGTGATGTATGGAGAGCGTCCTTTTCCAAACAGTAGTACAGAAGTACCTACCAACCATTAAAAATTGATCATGGGGGAGAAGTTGTTATGCAGTTTGTATCTGGCCGGATTAATTTGACATCAAGTCTTTCATAATCGGAATAGATCTGTGAAATAAAAAGTCTGGAACAAGATCAGTAAAATAATTTCGCACTAAACCTCTTTCAACTGTGAGTACATGCGCTAGTATCGGCTAGCGACACACTTGTGTGAACGCCACATACTAAAGCCGTGTTCGAGAATTAGCGCATTCTTGAGTATGCGTGACACACTTGGTGTGTACAAATGCACTTTTGCGAGAAATGTATTTATTAAAATACGGGAGAATTTAGTGGGAGAATAATAAACATATGAACTTATTTATTAAAGAAAATAAACAAAGAAACCCTTATAAGTTGAACTTGAGTATGAGTCACTCTGCCAGCCAATAATGTGCATAAATAAATAAATACATAGACGGAACGTGTAAACCGATAAATACGGTAATCCTTCTAGGAGGAACAAACCTTTCGAGTCATTTAAAGGATCATCTCCGTCGAACAATGATCAGATCTGGCAGTGGGTGTAGCGGAGAGCCTCACTCGCGAAGATGGATGAGGTCATATTACGGTGATGAGGGGCTGGAGCTGAGAAGATGCTGGTGGAGGGTGAAGGTAGAGAGAGAATGAACATTTATACTGGCTTCCTTTTGCTTCATGTGGGGAAAAACAAAAATAGGGATTGTGAGATGAATGGATTGATGAGTAGAGTCTGTGGGTTTTGCTGTGTGCAGTCTGTGGTTGTTTCCCCCCACAGTTTGCAGAGACTGTGGTCGCGCAGTACAAGCGCCCAGACGCAAACTGTTACACGTTGCAAGCTGGAGCCTTTGGGTGGAACACATTTCCAAAAAGTGCAAAAGGTTCTTGCAATGAAATGATGCGTGACTTGAGTGACGAAGCACATCATGATGTCAGTGATGTTTACTGACCCAAATAAACTGACGGATAAGCCTGTATTTAAATTCTTCTTTGTAGCTTCTTGTCTTACATTTTAGAGATAAAGAAAGTTCAAACGACTTTGTTAGCCCAATGGTCGACTAAAATAATCTGGAGTTGCAATGGAACATGGTTTTGTTGGAGAGGTTTCATGGGCGTTGATGTGTTCCTCAAGAATCTGTCCTCTACAAAAACAGGGATCGTGTCTGTTGGCAGTCTAGTCGGGTCAGAGCATAGTACAGAGTGCGCTGAATTGGAATTTAAGATGAAGTTTTGAGCTGAAGTTCTAATATCAGAAGTCCACCCAAACAGGCAGCATGGAGGAGCTCTTTCAAACTGTTCTAGATGGATCTGAACATCAAGCAGAGGAATAAGGCAAAAGCTGAACTGAACTGCAACTTGATTACCCCAAAAAAGTACTTTATACCAATGGGGCAAAACATTTGTCTGGACGATACCGGGTAACCAAGCTACCATGCAAAGAAGTATCCTTTAAACATCCAAAATATTTTAATCAGACCCTTATTGTTGTTAATGACCATTTAAAAATGTGTTTTTGGTATTTTTAATATGCTCTTGTGACAGTTTTCTAACGATGAAGGACATATTTGAAGAAAATTAAGCTTACAATTGCATTTGTGAGTATTTCTCTATTCTAGTCGTTGCGAATTAACAGCCCAATATTTCAGCATTTTTTGTTGGCGTTTTTGTTGCACTACTAATGTTAGGTTGGGGTTATGAGGGGCTGTAAGCTAGCGGGAGAACACATAAACAGAGAGCTCTCAGCAAAGGGAAGAGGACGTGGAAGGGAAGCAACAAATTTAGAGGTAGATTTCTAATGAACTCCTGCCGCTCTCCAGACACTATGTCCTAGAAAACAACACCGGTTTTGGGATTTTGGCCAAAAACAACATAATCATAATTAAAAAGACCACTGAGAATCTTATGAAAATAGCTGAAAAGATGATTGGAGTGGGACTTTAATGTGCAGCTCTGACCAGGGTGGCAGAGGGGAACAGTATAGTGCCCTTTAGCCGCTGCTCAGCCAGTGGTGGGTAAAAAGGGGCAATCTGGCCCTAAGTTTTAAGAACAAGTTGTCTCTTTTACAAATAAATCTACAAGAACCTTCCAAAATGAATGATATTACTTTCTCAATATACCATCATTAAATACAGATCAGATGTGCTCTTTGTTCTTTTTTTGTGCAAAATGATCATCTCCAGCAGAGCTCTGCTAAATCCAGTCCAGTGACTTCACATTTACTGTCAATATGACTTCTTGTTTTTTTTCTAGGGGATGAGAGGCAGGAGAAAAGGAGGAATGGAAGAGGGGAGGGAGGGTTGAAGGGCCGAGGGTCATTTGAGCTGACTTTTCCTCCTAATTAAGTCAATGCAGAAAGATGAGGAGGTCGCCTTTAATCTTGGCTAATTGTCCATTTAGAGGCGACTGCTAAAGTTTACCTGCAGGAATGCTAGGGCTTGTGTTACAGGAAGTGGGCGCACTCTGCATGCTGCATGCCAAGTGATTGGCTGTGACAGACAATGCCTCCCTGGTGATTGGTGGGAAAATAAACTGTTGGAGTTCGTGCGCTTTTGATCTTTTCCAGAATTGTCTTTTTTTTTCCTACAATCAAAATGTTTTTTCTTTTAGTGAATCGTCTTTGAGAAACACACCTCAACAAACTAACAGTGGGGACGGCTTTGATGTTTTTTCTGCTGTCGGGGAATTTCAGTTTGTTTTCTTGTCACTAGGCTCCAACCCCGTTGTTTGGTTTTTACGCCACTGGTTGCCAAAGAGAAACAAATAGGGCTGAAACACACTAACAAGCAGAAGCCCACACATCTCTGTGTCACGCCACCTCTCCTGCTGCGTTAACAGCGCTGGGCATGGATGTCGAAGTGTGGCTCTGCATGGCAGACTTTATATGGAACCACACACCCACAACTGAGCTTCCTAATAATTAAACATGACTCAGATGTGCAAACCCTGCCATGCAGCTGCACTAAACAGCTTGTTGGACCTGACGCGCAACTCCAGTGAACCAAGGGAACACATCTAGCACTTTTTTTTATCACCTATCCAAACCTTTATGACTTGTAGATACAGAACATAATCCAACCATTCGGTTTAGTTAAGTAAATGCAGCCCAAAAAGTCAGATAGGCTACTGGTTAGGGGTGCTGGCATTTAAGTAAAGTCAGATATTTGCAAAGGAAGCCTGATAAACCAGTAGAAGTGTTGGCTTAACCGCATTGTGTTCTCAAACATTTAGACTTAGAGAAAAGCAGACAGAATAGGCATGAAGCAGAGCTGGTTAGGTTGATATTTCAGACAAATCGGGCATTTCATGGTACGAGCACCAAATTTGGCATGGATTAGGATTCCCTAATTTACAAAAGCATGTTAAAAATTTCAAAAATGCCGTCCATTTTTAACGATAGTGGCCATACATTCAATTTTTCCAAAAATAGTTAATATCTATTTGCCCCACTTTCAACAGTATGGGCTGTACGTGCACAAAATGCAGTTTTAAACTAGAGGGGCATCTACAGGATGTATGTATGTAATATATGTATTATCTAGTTTTTCAAATGTACTTTTGTCATGTCAAACATGCTTTTCTGAAAGAGACAGGTAGATCCATGCCAAATTTGGTGCTTGTACCAAAAGAATATCTATACATTTCATAATAAAAAAAATCGGAAAAATCTAATTTCTTTCACATTAAAACAGTAACATTAAAAGAATTAACCAAATTTGATCTTCACTTTAGTCTCTTTTTCTATTTTTAACCCTTTAACACAGAAGCTGTATCCAGCAATACCTAAATGTACATACCACACAGTCTTCAACATTTCCTTTTTTTTTTTTCAAACTATAAGTTGCTTCGGAGTATAAGTCGCAGCTGCCAAAAAAAAGAACAAAAAAAAAAGCATAATAAAGAAGAAAAATATGTAGTGTAAGACGCATCTCCAGTCAAACTATGCAAAAAAGCTGCGGCTTATACTCTGGAAAATACGGTACCTTAAATCTTCGACCCTTTACGCGATCAAAGTAAATCGGCTGACTTTGATGCAGAGGAAAGCAGCTTTTTATACTGGCTTTTTGCTGTTATTTAACACATGTGCTTCGGAATCTGAAGCTTAATAATGTAAACTGTTGGAGAGTTACGGTAGTCGAGAGAATGTCAACACTGGAGCTAAAGCTCCGGTGTAAAAAGGTTTAGTCTTAAACATTCATGCTTCAAAAGCAGTTTTTTAACTCGTTAAGACTTGCAGCAGATTTCAGACACTTGAATAAAGTTTCTGCAGGTTAGACCTTTTTTTTTTTTTCCTTTTAATATTTCTGTTTTGGGTTTTTAAAAATACAAACCAGACTTTTTTTTAAAACACAACACAAATAACCTCAAATAATCACTCTTAAAGTTCACAGCAACATTACCTTTCTCCTCTCAGGTGTCTGCACAAGCATTCAGCCAGTTGGCAAACTGGCCGCAGGGAAACAACCAATGAAAAGTTAGTGGGAGGCTGCGTGCCTGCTGATTTTTTTTTATGGTAAGGATTTTTTTATGTGCTTGCACTGAAATAGCAAAAATGCTGCATGTGGTAGTAATTTTCCCTCACAAATAAAGGTCATTTAGATTGGGGGATACAGTGTTCTAGTCGGTGAATGTGTGCAGAGGCCCAGACTTTGTGTTTGCGTGTGCATTTCTATGTTTGCATCTGTTTAGGCTTTGGATACATAACCTGATCCAAGTCCAAATGAATTGACAGCATTTGCCTAATTCCAGTTTAGACTTAAATCCGACTGAAGCAAAAACAGACTAAAACTGGAGAAGCAGCATGAGGAGGAGGCAGAAGGACAGTGAAGCAAAGACAAAGACGAAATAGCAATAGTGATTAATAGCTCTTTAATGAGCAAATTGTAAAATAAAAATGACCCCATAAAAGCTTTAGAAAAGTAAACCCTCTTGTTAATTGTTGTTTTTACTTTATTTCTTTTTACAGAACAGATGATCAGGAAACTTTTTGCTTCATCTGTCCTTCAGGAAGTCCTTAAACGTGGCTTTAGGGTTGTGCTTGTTTTACTTGATGATGCTGATACGAGTCCAAGCTTAAAGATACGTTGACATGACACTTAATGGAGTGAATTTGGTAAAATACCCTATATTTCATAATTACCTGTGAGGAAATACTCTTTATGCAAGCTTTTGCTTCTTAATCATTGGCATTACAACCAAAGTACTTTTATAATTGACTTCAATATTTCTGATTTATCTGTTAAGTCTACAGTACAAGTATCCTTAGTTACCACAGCGGTGTGCTTTAAATTAATCTTTTTAATCATGTTGATGGTTCTCTGATGCATGGTGGAACAGTGATTAGCCCCACGGCGAGTTCAAATCCCGGCTGGGTCCTTTCTGTGTGGAGTTTGCATGTTTTCCCTGTGCAATTGGTTTTGTCTGGCTTCTCCTCGCTGGCCACAAAGAAGCTTCCCAGGTGAATTGATTACTGGAAATTGTCCCTATAGGTGTGACTGTGAACGTGTATGCGTGTGCGATTGTAAGTGTGAAGTACCCTGCCTTTGTCAAACAGTAGCCAGGTTAGGCTCTGGCAACCCCGTGACCCCGCAGGCTAAGAAAATGGATGGATGGATGGTTCTCTGGTGATCCTGAGAACTTTTTTTTCCTACATAGGAATTCCATGTTAGGTCATTTAACACTCAGTTCTCAGGAGTTGAACCGTGTTTGAAAAGTCTGATTTCATGAGCTGTAAACCCACTTCGTGTATTTGTAATGTACCTCACATACATTTCATAATGTGATTGGTGTTCAGTGAACGAAAGGCGGTCGGAATGTCTCACTCTGTGAGTATGTGTGTGTGTTCATGCAGCTCTGTGGGAGGTCCATATAACTATTGCTGTCTTTGTTGACCATTATTATGGCTACAGACCAGATAGCTGGGACTGGATAATGTCTGCAACACACAAACGTGCATGGGACAATGGAGTTGTGTGTGTGCAGCTACAAGCTGGTGTGTGATCATGCGCGCTGTCAGTTGCACACTCATGATTTATACTGTTTAAGCCACGTCTGATTATTACAAATGAACCAAAACTGTAAGTTTTGCTCTGATGTAATCACAGTCTTATAAACACAGACATGAAGAGAATGACTCCAAAACCCTCAGTCTTTCGCTGTCACACACAAAGTAACAGAAACTTCTCACAATCGCACATTGACGCACAGATTTTGGAGCGAGCCAAGCAAACAAAAATCCATCCTGTCGCTGGTTCCTCATTCTCTCATTTGTCTTGTTGTCACATGAAAACTTTTGTGCAAAGCTGGAACGTCTTTGCGGCAGGTGTTTCACATATAAACTAGAACTCAAGAAAACAGACTGCGGTAATATTTCATTCGGACTAAACGTCTGTTGAAACGTAGTGTAAAGAGATGTTGAGCATCTGAAAAAAGGGCGGCATTCTTTGCAGTAATTACTGCTGGAAAAAACAAATTCAAAAGGGAAAAGAGATGTTTCCCTTCAGAGGTAGTTTTTGGATTTGTTTAAAGTTCTTTGAAATTTCTCTCTTTCTTTTTATTTTATTTTTTATAACCCCTGTGCTATCTTGTGGGGTCCAGATGACCCCACCCTTACATTGACGTGCGCTCCCTACCATGACAAAGGTTGATAAATGTGAAGAGGATTTCATGTAATCCATGGAAGATCATAAATCGTTGAAGAAAAAAGGTTCAGCGCACTGTCTTGTGGGGGTCCAGATGACCCCACTCCCATCGTTAACGTGCCTCGGCACGTTAACGATGGGAGTGGGGTCATCTGGACCCCCACAAGACAGCACAAGAGATAAATGTGTCTAAAAAGATAAACAATTAAAAAATCTTTTGCTCAGAATATTATTTTTAAACAGTTCTTTTTAGTTGGGTTAATGTCAAATTTCAAAGAGAAACATCATTTTATGTATTTTTAATGTACTTTTGACATTAAGTCTTTTAAAACACTTTAAAAACATAAGTACCTCATATTTTTCAATATATTTTTAATTGTCAACTGTTGGAGATTAATAATATGGAGATCAGATTGATGCAACATGAATGTACATCAATGAAAATTAACTGATCTAATTTTCAAATAGCTCAATGAAATAATCAAATCGTGTTTTTTTTTTTTTCTTTCCAATAAAAGGTGAGGTCAGGTCAGGTTCCTCAGCATGCTGCGGCGCTCTGATGACATGCGAGCGGCAATATCTGTGCTCTGGAAACGTGGAAACTAAACTTAGTACTGAGGTTGGATTTTGATCGACACTTTGGAAGCACTTCTGAAACTTTCATTTTGGAGAAAGTTAACGTACGGGTACAGATCAAACACTGCAGTTGCAACTGCCCTTATGGGTACAAAATGGGCAAACGTGCAGGTTTGAAACTGTAGCAAAGTTGTAGACCGCTAGGTGAGCTCATGGAGTGAAAATGTTGAAGCACTTTTTCTTCTACAGGCATACAGCGGGTCACAGGTCATGGTGAACACCTAAAATGAACATAAGAGTAATGGTGATATTGGTTATTTTTTCCCCCACCACTCCTCAAATCCTGCACACTGTGCTAGGCCTCTCCTTGTTGGCAAACCTACTCTTATGAGAAAATAAGTGTAGCTTATAGGCATCCTGCAGCCGTCAAACTGGGACTTCATTGCTCTGTGTCAATCATTTTACCAACAATTTGATTCATATCATAAGCTGGGGTTGCTGATACAATATGATAGAAATGATAGAAATGTTAGCAACATTAGCAGAAACTTGCAGAATTTTTCTGATGACTCTGTGGTTGTGGGGTGTATAAGCGATGGTTCACAGGAGGAGGAGTACAGGAGGCTGGTGGACGGATTTGTGGAGTGGGCTGGAGAGAATCACCTGCTGCTCAATGTGGACAAGACCAGGGAGATGGTGATTGACTTCCTGAAGGAGGGGGACATTCTTGCAGCCTCTCTGCATCCTGGACAAGGATGTGGAGGTGGTGGAGGAGAACAAATACCTGAGAGTGACTATCAACAGCTGACTGAGATGGAGGAACCACAGCACTGCTGTGTACAAAAAGGCCTACAGCAGACTATACTTCCTAAGGAAGCTGAGGTCCTTTAACGTGTGCAGCAAGATGCTGAGATCTTCCACCAGTCTGTGGTGGCCAGCACCTTGTTCTCCTCTGTGGTCTGCTGGGGAAGCAGCATTGCAGTCAGTGACGCCAACAGACTGAAGAAGCTGATCAGGAAGGCGGGTTCTGTCATTGGATGCAAACTGGAATCATTTGAAGCAGTGATGGAGAGGAGGTCACTGAACAAGATCTTATCCATAATGGACAACCCAGACCATCCTCTCCTCCCTGTTCTGGACAAACAGCAGAGCTCCTTCTCTAGGAGGCTCAGACAGCTCTGCTCCAAAACTGTCCGATACCAAAAATCCTTCCTACCCAACACAATACAACTCTAGAAGAACTCACAGTGTAGCAGATGAATTTTGCACTTTTTTACACATTTTGTTACCTGTTTGTAAATAGTCTTTATATTAAACTGCCTTATTTGTTTACATTTCTGCTACATTTTAGTTTTTTATATTACTGTTTTTTTATAATATTTTATTTTCTCTTATGTTTACTGCCATGGCAATGCACACATTTCCCACGAGTGGGATCATTAAAGTACTTCTGATTCTGATATTTACAAAACCTGTAAGTCCCGTTGAAAACAGTACGACGGAGTTTCAGGGTCATGGTGAGAGAGAAAATTCTGGAAGGTAGTTTTCTCCTTTTTCCCACTTATAGCAAAGAAAAGTCGAAATGGCGAGATTAAAGCTAAAATAAAGTTTTGAGAAAAAAGTCAAAATGTTGCTCGTGAAAAGTAAAGCAGAGTCTTTGTTTACGATGTATTAAAGTTTTATTCATTGATGGGTGGCTTGCAGGATCTCTGCAGCCGTTGATGAAGACGTCGGTGTCCCTGCAGCTGTCCACCTCAGTTCTTTCTTCCTCCACCAAAGACCAGACCTCTACGTCTGTGTGACGCTTCCGTCTGAGGAGGAGCACTTTTTGGAATATTCAGCATTCTAATGCAAACATAACAGGCTTTTTTTTATTAATCTTTGTTGTTTTATGTTGAAACGGGACTTTTGCGGAAGGTAAACAGTGTCACCCCCCCCTCCTTCTCCATTGGTGTTCTGCACATGACAGGCTCATGATGTATACTGACAAATGGACAGGAAGTTTGTGAATGAAAAGGAAAATAAAGAAAAATAAAGTAACAAAAAGTAACATTTCGACTTTTTTCCCGAACTTAATTTCGACTTTAATTTTGCCGTTTTGATTTACTTGCAACATTTCGACTTCTTTTTCCTGTAAGTGAGGACAAATAAATTATCCTCCATAATTTTGTTTCTCACCGTGGGGCTGAAACTGTCGTAAAACAGACCGATACCACTTAAGCAAACTTTACTTCCAACCTTGTTAGTAACACATAAAAAAATAAAACTCAGTCTGTAACCGCTACTGGTTAGCTGCATTAGCGTATTTACAATAACACTAACTTTGTTTGAAACTTTTTAAAAGAAGACTGACATTTTGGCAGAGCACCATGTAGCTCTCAAAAATGCTTTCATATCAGTTAAAACAACCACAATTAATCTATATATATGCATTAAATTAAGGCTTTTAAGTGTGCGTTATAGTGTGACAAAGACCATACCAGTTCTAAGATGTGACGTATCCTCTGCCCTGCCCTAAAAGATAAAAAGATGTGACAGCCTTCTTTAAACTGTGTACAATTTTAACTAACATAAAGTGTTTCCTTATATTTACTATACATTTCTCTTTTTTAGGTGGTGCTGCCATTAGATACAAACATACATAAGCTATATGTTTGCTTTTGCTGCACCACATTTAGCTTTTAGCTCATGTAGGTCATTTTTAATGTAGAAGTAATGCAAAGACTTTACAGGTTCTAGAAAAAAAGGAGATAATAAAACTATGGCTGATATAGATTTGAAATGGCCGCCCTAAAAAGCGATGGATATGTCAGATTGACTGATAGATATTGAGAAGAAGTAAGACAAAGGAAATGAAAGAGTAGAAATAGAGGGAGACAGAGAGTCAGCCACATGAATGGGTCAGAGACTCAGCGAGGCGTTCTCAGCTAAATTGAGAACGCCACAAAGCCACTTGAAAACCTGAAGAGATATAATTACATATTACAAACAAACACCAACAAACAGAAAGGTCTAGTACACACACACACACACACACACACACACACGGGAAAACAGACACAAACTCCTGCACAAACAGCTCCAATCAGAATACAGCCCATCTTTGATTTTTACCTGTGATCATTTTACACCTGAAACCGTAATCATGATGTTGGATTTTTTTTCCATTTCAGACATGACTGAGACTAATTGTTGTGAAAATGGTAGGGGCTGGGTCTCAGGTCAAGTTTATTGCTGTTGTGGTTGTGGGAACGCTCGCAGTCGAGCCGGTGGGAAAATCAGCATTTGTGGTTAGGAGAACAAATGAAAAGGTGAGTGTGTGGAAGAATGCATCCCAGCTGAATGTTGATCTTCTGGCTGCGTAAGAAAATTACAGATAACAAAAAGTCATAGCAGACTGTATCTCTTACTCAGAATGACATAAAAAACATAGGGGGTTTATCTGGTTTGTTTAAAAAAAATCAAACCGATTTAAGGGCAAAATGTTGACCAACACGCAAATGATACAGTTTTCCTCTGGTCCATGTTGCTGTGGTGCGTCTCATAACATAGATGTGATTGTATGTTACATCATTATGCATATGATATATGATATCATAGGCTTATATATGTGTTTGGTATAGTAAAGATGAATGGAGAGTGTGACTTGGTTGATAGCTGCATGTTTTTTTCACCAGCAAACCTATTCGGAAACTGTCAGGATATTTTGTGGGGCAGAGAAATCAAGCGGGTTGGATGTTTTGGCTTCGTCTTATCTTTTGTTGTCTGAGCTAAAGTTCGCTTTCCCTTGGTCTTTGGTGGTATGAAACAGGCTTTCATGACATGGGCGCTGCTGATGAAAAGTAGGAAGAAACACTTTCACCTGGACTTCTTTGTTGTTTTACAGTGAGGGAAATGAATGTGACAAAGGTTTTCACAATTCTTCTTTCTTAATGTCTCCTCTGCCACACGCTCAAAAAAGCACCAAAACTTACAGCTGAAAATGAATATTTGACATAGTGAAGCCCCCCCCCCTGGAATTACGATGACATCACAGCAGGAAAAGCCAACAGGGGCCAAACTTTCTTATGGGGTTCAGAAAAATATTTCAAAATCTACTATCAAAACTAAAACACAAGTGTCGCGATTATTCAACAGAAGTTTTGAAATTATTTGATGGCCACAGGACCTACGGCTTGGCAGCCATTTTGTGGCAAAGTTGGAAATTTGGCAATTTTCACATTTTCCCACATTATGGTAAAAGACAACTTTTGCTGGAGCGATCTTTACGAACACGTGCCGTCGGCTTAAGTCTACAACCACCACCGAAGTTTGATCTCTTTGATCTTTGATATTGGAAAGAATCCACCATCTTGATTAAAAAAAAATCACCTTTAGTACCAGCTAGAAATGCAAACTCCTCCTAGGGATTCAATCTATCGCCTCCTAACTCCTCAACCATCATTGGGTAAAAACTTTCATTTAAATTCTGTAGATTTTAAACTGTGTTTACTTGCAAAAATGCAGATTCTTCATTACTTACACATTTTTTGCTAGAATATTGTGAAAATTCAATACATCAACCGTTAGATATAGCTAAACGATATAATATGATTTACAATATGATTATATTAGGAATGTGGTTAATAAAAAACCTCTGTTTTTCATAAGTCTTCTAAAATGTACATAAATATGCTTGTCACCCCCGGCGACCAAGTCATCAATGGGTTGCTATGGAGATAAAACCAACAGAGAAGTTTGTTACATGCAGCTCTGACTGGGATGGCAGAGGGAGGGGGGAGGGTGAAGGTGAAGGTGCTGAAGCTGCAGCTCAAACAGTGAAAGCATGTAAAAAGGGGGGAAATAGAAGAGTGGTGAGGGCAGAGGTGGGTTGTGCCGGCGGGCCGTACAACGCCGCACGCGGCTTTGAATTAAATACATAACTGCTCAATATTTTCATGCAAGTCGCGTCATCGGCTTTAAAGTGCAGATTCTTGTTGACAACCCTCTCAAAGTTAACACAAGATTTTTAAGAGAAGTGTTGAAGTGCGTGGGCGTCCAAAGATGAGAGGAATAACGATTCTAATTTTAGATTTAATTGGAAATCTGAGAAACCAGAGAACCGCAAAGTCAAGAAAGGTCAGCAGCAGTGAGATGTGTTTTTCCTCACACCATGCTGTCGTTAAGCGTCTCATCCTACATTTTGGTCACTTTGAGAAGCGCAGCGTCACGCTTGTGGTGTGGCACCGTGGCTTTGTGCGCGTGTCCCCGTCTGCATGGGATGTCTTTCTGTTTTATTTAAAGACAATAGGCTGCAGCGGCCTGTCAGATAATACTCAGTTTCACCACCAAGTCACCACAAACACCTCATTATGACACAATGAATTCACCTCAGCTCCAACAATTGCACATTTGCTGCAGCTAGCTTCACTTCATTCATTTGTGTAAACGCTTTAGAAACTGCAGAGAAACAGACCAAACTTTTCCCAAAGGGATTTGGGAATTATGAATTGTTTAGAGTTGGAAATTATCCCTATTGAGCGAAACTTGGATGCTATCTTTAAAGCTAGAAAAAATGTTGTTGGCATGTTTAAAGCTTGCTTTTGTAGCACCTCACATGAATTCATTTGTTTAATAAAGTTTAAGTAAACTAGACAAAAGCCCACCTACGGGAACAACTTACAGATCACTTCACCTTTTAAAAAAAAAAAACAACAACTGTTCTCCTGTTTACATCTCCACAAATACACTCTAGTGTTCATTGTGTTTTGCAAAAACCTTGCATTAGTGGTAAATTTGTTAAGATATAAATAAACACTAATCTCCTGCCAGTAAAGTGTTAGTTGTGTAGCAGCCAAAGGATGTGTGTGTGTGTGTGTGTGTGTGTGTGTGTGTTGGCTGTGTCCATTATCAATTCAAAAGTTGACAGTAGAAGAAATTGGATGCAAAAAAGCACACCTCTGCAACAAAAGAGAGGAAAAACACAGAAAAAAAAGTCTGATAGAGTCGAAAAGCAAAAAGAAATGCAGTGCCAACACATGTAGGTGGCAAAGGAATGTTTGATGAATGCTGGAGTCTGTTTCTACCACTGAACATCAATAAACTGTTGGCAGCTGTTCCCACTGCTCACACATCAGACATAAACTTTGGAGACTCGGCCACATTCCTGTACAGGAGAATGAACTAACATTTTCACAACGGAAACATACCGAAAAGAATAAAATACAACTGGGACTAAACACGAAAGAGATCTCATCAAAGCTGGAGATGTGAGAAAGAAGGCATTCTCATTTAGATTCTAGCAAAAATGTTGACCAAAATAACACAAATCGATGGATCCCATTAACTGCCTGTTTCTATTTCCACATTTTTCCCTTATGATGTGCAACAGAAAAACTGATTTTCATCCATCCATCCATCCTTGTATTCTGGCTTTGTCCTGTGCTGAGTCCGTCGCAGCAACCTTCCGGTAAAGGGCAAGGAACACCCTGGACAGTTTGCCAGTCCGTCGCTGCGCCACACACTCCTTCCTGAGGGACAGTTTAGAGTCACAAATCAGCTTTAGAAGCATGTTTTTGAACTGTGGGAAGCACCCGGAGTTCCCCGCAGAAAACCCACACACATTGAGGGGGAGAACATGCAAGCTCCACACAGAAAGCCTCCAGCCAGAATTTGAACCAGGACCTTTTCACCAGCTGAGTTTCTATTACACATATGCGCAAAACTTTCTAGAGATTTTGCAATCACACAATTTCCATTCAATCTTATATAACCGAAAAAACACAAACCAACTTACGCGATAAGACAATCAGAAACATGGCGATGGATGTGAAGAATGGTTTGATTTACTTCAAAGCAGTATTTTGATCCATTCATGCATCTTTTATTATTTCTCTAAAAGCCTTTGACCACCAGCCCCCCCCCCACAATCCACAAAAACGAGCGGGTTCTTATGAGCTGACGTAGCCCAGTGAGAACAGCCCCTTCCAGGAAGAGTCTGCGCTGCCACTAGCTGTGATCAGCAAAACACTTTCCTTTTCTATGCACGATTTGCACATCCATCTTTACAAAAGGTCAGATGCTGTTTGTTCTCTTGGGCGAAACGCTGACACGCTGCAGAGGCCGGCTCCAGGTGGATGTCATGAAAGGGGCGGTGCCCACACGGAGGTAAAGCAAGGTGCCTCAGAGATCAGGTCGTCCCACTTCGAGGTTGGAAGATGAGCAGCAAAAAAACGAATAACAAAGGTGTTATACTTCTCAGATATAGTTTACCTTACTGAAAGGCTTAAGAATGGCATGATATAGGCCCTTATAAGGGTTAAATAGTTGTGAGACCTAAACATATTAGCACAGTAAAGCTTTGATATGATGCAAATTTTTGTCAGATGTTTCTTTGAGGTCAGTCCTCCATAAAGACAATTGTTTCTAAAAAGTCAATTAAAATTAAATATAGTTGTCTTGAGCTTTAGAAAATGTTAGGTCTTGAAGTTTAACAGCAGTTGAAAGTAGAGTTACTGTTTTTTATGGATTGACAATGCGTTTTCATGACAGCTAAAACAAGAGAAACAAAACTGATAGAAGCTGTCACAGCCACAAATTTACAACTCAACGTTTGTTGCAAGCATCAAAAGTCTAAATGTGACAGTTTTTGTAAAGAGACTATACAAGTAAGAGAGAGAGGAGTGCAGCTGTGGGACGGAGGCTGTCAGAGAAACTAGTAGAGAGAGTCCTGGAGCTTAATTGCAGGCATCAGTTTGTTTTAGCTCAAGTCTGGACTAAATAAACAGCAACAGACATCAAGTGTGCAGGGAGCTACTGAAGTCCACACCACCCACTGCCTGGTGGTCACTTTCATGTGGTCAGTGAAGACATGATGTCACTCGCCTCCTTTTTGCCATTTCATCCGTCCAGATACAACGGCTTCAGGACTTTACATTCCACAAGAGCATGAAGGAACTGATTTAAACCAAACTTAGCATACCAAAGGGATCAAATAGGATGTCCAGGTGCTTGTCACACATATTTTTTTTTTTACATTTCAGATCTTTGATAAAGACTTATCTTCCTTCAATGGAATGTGAGGACATGTTGTTTTCTGCTAAAACTATCTCAATGATCATTCAATGACCCTCTGAAAGGTAATTTGGCTAATAAAAACAATTGTATCTCATAGCATTTGAAAGAAGAAAGCTCAGTAAAAATTAAAAAAACGAAAATCCTACCTCATAATGTGGAGTGTGCAGAGAGTTATTACCAACCCAAAAACACATTGATCTACTTTGTGCCTAAGCTCTACATAAAACAACACACGGTGGAAGTGTGTGGAGGAACTTGTCATTTATTTAGCGGGCATTCATAATATTGTGGCTCACTGGTCTGTTGTGTAATTGTGATAGTTTGTTGATGTCTGGAGTCAAATGAAAAGCATCAACTCACCACCACAAAAGTCCATTAAAAAGATCAACCGTGTCACGGCTTTTACGGCACCGTTTGGACAGCAAAAACGGTTTGAAAGAAATCTATCTCTTTGAGAGCAGACACCACATCCATTCTTCACAGGCTGTATAAGCCACCACCGATGAGCTGTTGGCTGACGAGAACATGCACATGTCCATGTAGCCAGGGAACAAGCACGTTTCTGTCACCTGACTGACAAGGTGATCGTCGATCTTCTTGGCATGTGTTTGTGAGTGTGTTTTTGTGGGTTGCACTTTGGTTCCCTGAACCAGCCAGAGACCAATCAGCCGTTTGCAATGGTTTGTCTGCTTCATCTCATGTGAACATTGAAGCACCTCTGTCAAGTCTGTGAGCAGAAGTACTGTTTCTCATCTTATTAGACATCATCTTAAATTAGAATTGATGTTGTGTAAAGCACGACATTGAAGTTGCATTTTTTTTTTTTTCATTAAAACAGGCATTTACAATTTGGTTCTGTTTTCCTATCATCTACATGTCAGTGCTAACTTAGTGCCTTTTTTACCATCACATTTTTTCCATTTATGTCATTTTTTTGTATTTGCTTTGAGCAAATTGAGTCTGAGTCACAAAAACATGTGGCATTCATCAGACAACCTTTGTAGCATTTTTAAAAGGAATGGACACACATGTGGACCTGCATATTTGCCTTATTAAACCATGCAGACATGGGCAGGAATACACTGACATGAATTGTTACGTGTTTTTTATTTAAAGGCAATGTTTTAAAGAATTTTTGTTTTATGAGCAAAGACTTCAAACTGTATTGAGCTCTCCACTAATGCAATTCTGAGATCCATATTTGGGCATGTGCTCAGTTTGCTTCCTCTGATCATTCACTTCATTTGGACAACTGTACAAGTTTAAATGAATTATGTTCTGCTTGAAAACAATGGAATTTGTTGACTTGCAAGTGAATCTTGGTGTGATTAGTATCCAGTGGAGCAAAAGATAAAAATTAAGGAAACAAATAAAGGAAAAAGACAAAATGATGTCAGCACTGTGCATTTCAGGTAGAAGGTATTACATTTAAAGACTTTGAAATTGAGAAAGTGTAGGTGTCTACTTGTCAGATCGAATCAAATCAATTAGCACTTGTTATTCCTGCTAACGCAAAGTGCTGTACACCTACCTTAAAACTGTAAAAAAAAAAGTAAACTAATTTAAAAAATGCACCGCCCCCATCAGACCTCCCACTCTATTAACTGATGGAGATAAACCTTGGTCAACAGGCTTGGGGCTTAAGAAGCTGGTATGTGGAAATGCTAATAGTTGGGACCTCCTCTCCCAAGGATAGATGCATACCCAGCCATGTGCAGCACATGATTTGCAATATTTACTAACTAAAGTTTTCTTTTTCGTCATCCTTTTTTCTTTTTCACAGGTGCCAGTTTTGAGCAATATGACCACAAAACACGGCATTTTTAACTGTGGACAGTTTGTCAAAGCAGTTTTGTAGGAAATGTGATCTGTTTTTTTATAATCTAAGTTCAATACAATGGCCCAAAAGCTCCCTACAATTGAGCGGTCTCACTATTTTGGAGTTATTTGACTAATTCTGTTGTCTCTTACATTACAAGTTTCAGCATTGTAAACAAATCAGACATAAGAGCAATGAGATGATCATCTAATAAGTAGAGCTCGGCGATACGGCCAAAAAATAAAATCTCAGATTTTCTCTATTCCAAATTCAATTTTGGATTTTAACCGATCACTTTTTTTGGCCTTAGATACTTCCAATGGAATAGACCGTGCATCTTTTTTTGACCATCAGTTGTTTCAAATATTTTGGATCTTTAAAGATCTAAAGCACTCAAGGAATTTAGTGTTTTTAAATGAGCTTCATTGTCATTGATCACATCTGTCCCGTCAAAGTGAAACCACAACAAATTTTTGGAGAAGAGCGTTATTGATTGAGGCCAACAATAAAACACTTGAACAAGAAAACAAAAATCAAGAGGCATCTTTGATTTGAAAAGGATTGTGGGAAGTGTAGAGGCAGGACGAATTTTTGCCTTGTTGCCTCTGAAAAATAGCAAAGATGCCAAGGATTGTATTGTGTGTTCATCAGTGGTGTGTCTGTTTGTGTCGGGTGGCATGCGGCAATGTCATAGCGGGAGGATATAACTGTGTGTTCTGATTTTAATGAGCTCGTTTTGTTTAACAAACATTCTCACGCAGCTAATTACACACTCATTCCTGGAAGTCTATGGACCTACCACGCTCATGTATGGATTATGTTTTAAATTATGGGAATGAGCTTTTAAATACACAGATGCACACTTTGGGGCCCTCATGGCCAGCTTCTTTGAAATCGCTGCCAACTTTGGAGTGGCAGACTCAAAGCGTGTGAGTAAGGGGACGTGTGTTTACAGTGTATTTTCATTGTGTGGATTGCATACTCATCATCTAAAGCATATCAGCGTGCGTAATTACAGGCCTTTGGGTTGCCAGAGAATGTTTTGTGGAGCCGCTTTAAGAGGCAGAGTGCACAAGACTATCAGCATCACAACCGTTACTTTTGTTGGTCATATTTTCTTTTGTTCTGTACCATTTATCTTTCAATAAATTGATGTTCTGTTTTTAAAGCTAATAATAGTAAAAAATCCATTCATAAAAATTTAAAATAAGTGATTCAACCCACTAAAACATTGACATATGAAACGTTTATCCTGTGTTACATAAAGTGAAAGCAACAGGACTTGATAATAGTTACTCTGTTGAACTATTGGACCCTTTTTTTTTAAACTAATGTGTATTTCTTTTAATTGTATTTTATTGTTTTCTATCTGTAAGGCGACCTTGGGTGTCTAGTAAGGTGCAATATAAATAAAATTCATTATTATTATTATTTTAGACCTCCTTACCTTCAGTTTCTTCTTTTTCTTTAACTTTTGTGTGTTCGGTTTGAGCATATTCACGTCCTTTGTGTAAAACACAAGTTTAATGAGAAGCAAAAACAAGAGAATCAGAATAATAGATAAGTAAAGGGATGAGACAAAGTTGATCATTGATCCACTCTAACCATTGACTGTAGAAGAGAAGTGGACTGATAGACCCCTCCCCCCTGACATTCCAAACAGGAAGTACCTGCTGGTCTCAAGAAGCTAAAATCCCATAGACTTCTGTAGAAAAATAAACAGCTGTTACTCAGTCATTATATTGATCAGAATAACCATACTTGCCTTTTTTAAAACACATTCTTTCACATCCATTTTTTCTCTGTTAGACTGTTTCTGTAGTGCAAGGTATTCAAGTTATAAACTGACCAATAACATACCTCAATTAAAATAAGTTTGAAGGACAAATGTGGCGAAGCCTGTTTTCAAGTGGTTTGTCCTTCCAACAAGCTCACTCCTGACTGATGAGTAGTTGCCATAGAAACAGTGACTCAGACCAATCACTGTGATGTCTGGCTCCAACATGATGGTGTCCATATCTCAATAAAACGGTAACTGAATTGACTTCATTTGGTTGGAGCCAGAAGTTAGCCAATTTCTCTGGCTTGCGTCCCACTCACTCAGTCTATGTCTCTCATACAGTCAATGACTTCTTAAACTGACTATCATGTAGGTTTCGTGTTGAGTCAGACTTGTCTATATACCAAAATGCAACATGAACATATGTTTTGGCACTGCATTTCCTCTGAGGTCTACATGGCAGCCTCCCCGCCACTTTCAGCACTTCTTCTGCACACACGCACTGACACAATCCTCTCACTTGTTTCCTCTGGGATTTTTGGGATAATTGGAGTTCCTTCCAGTCCACCGTCTGTCTGCCCACATCAAGAGGTCGGCTCTGTGTCCAACAGCAGCACAGCTCTGTCAGCAACTTTTATGAGTGTTGATCTTGTTGAAAGTCTGTCTTCCATTCCGCCATGTCTGTTGGAAATTGTCAGTGGAGGCATGAAAGTCAAGCATACTTTATCACATTTAAAATGTCGCCATTTCTTCCTGAAACTAATGAGCTCCTTGTGGTTGACAGACAGCCTGCCATTGCCAAGTACTCTTCAGTATCCATTAGATACCAGAAAACTTCTGAACATTCTTGTTACCACAGGCAACATTATTTCTAGTTGTAATCTAAAGAATTTTAATTAAAGAATATATGCATAATTTATATTCATGTTGATTTTTTATGCCTATTCCAAGTCCATCTGTTTATTTCTGCCCATTAATGCCTTGTCAGTAATTCTTTCTCTTACAAATTCTGCAATAATTCTCACAATAAATGACTAAAAAAATGTTTTTGCACTAACTACAAAGAAAGATTAGGGATTAAATGCCTGTTTGAGGTTAAAAAAAGACTTAATGGGCAGCAACAGGAAGAGCCTCTTTCTCACTGATAATCCCTCTTTATGTTTCAAGTGTTTCCCTCTCTTTGTAGTTAAAGTCCCTTCCACCGCACACAGATCCACGCAGCAGAAAGCTCGAACAAACCACGCTATAAATCAGCCGTTTGAATCTGGAGCTGGATGTAGCAATACCCACAGTTTTGGCTTTATCAGCAACCTTTGTTGTTAAAAAAAAATAAGAGACTGTTTTGTCTTTCCGGAAAAACCAGTGAGATGAAAGGCTCCTGGAGGAGCCAAGTTAATGAAATCTGCTGAGTGAAAACTGAACTAGGAGGAAGGGTCCCATATCTGCAATCACACTGACATGCAGGCAGAATTAAGGCTCTTCCAGGGGAAAACGCATGCAGTTAGCGAACGTACACAGCTTCTCATTCAAAGACAAACTCTGGCGTGCACGTGTGCTCTCGCACACAGATATGTGATTGTGAGCTGCAGGAGATCCCTGCTGTCTTCAATGGGTCAGTGAACAGCAGCAATGCAAAGACAAGTGCAGACTTCCTGTCTGTTCTGCGTCGGCTGCTTTTGCTTTTGCTGAACATGACGTTTTGCACATTAGATGAGGTGAAATCTAATGTCGTCCTTAATATGCATTGAAATAAACAAACAAAAAAACAGCGTAATATTTAAGTAGAAGTGTTTTTAAAAACAGTAGCTGCATTTCCATTTACTATGAATTTGAGAAACTTGAATTTGCGATAAAAAATCTGCCTAATGGAAACACGACAATTTCAAAATAACTCACATTTATTGAAAAAGAAGTTTTTCCACTTGGAGGAGGTGGTTTTTGAGACGTATTAGAATTGACATATTTCTGCAATAGAGCACTGTTTTTTAATTATATGAGTCACATGATCAACAACCGGTTGGCAATGCGCTTTTTGGTAGGAACTGGATGCCTTGGACAATGCAAAGCGGGCAGACAAAGATAAAAAAATCATGAACACAAGCTTTTTTTAAGCATTAGGAATAGCACATCAGCTAAATGAACTGCTGTTTTAACATCAATATCAATAATAAAACTGCTTGAAAGACGTATTTTTGATCCTTTCATTTGGATTGTCCTTCCACTCTGCTGTCAACTAATCATAACTGTCTGTCTGTCTGTCTGTCTGTCAATCTGTCTGTCATAATCCACTTGTAAAAGTCTTACATTTTAATCAACCAGGTTTTAGATGACTCTGTTCTTTCATAATTGGTCATTTAAATGAGCAAAAAACAATTTCAAATCTTTTATGTAAACACCTGTTTTACATTTCTCTGGTAATTTTGGCCCAGCATTGTTTAGTATTAACCAGTACCACTAATTGCACAGTATGCAGGAGCATTTGCCTAATGATTTCCTGGTGCTTTCCTTATAAAGAAAACTGTAATTTACTGAAAAAACTTTTCCAGAGGTTTCCAAACAGGTAGACGGATTCTAAGGTTTGACTACAGAACTGCTTTTGTTTAAGTAAAACACAAATGATCCAGATCTGTCTTTTTCTTCCAGTTTAAAACGGTCCAGCTTTTTGTTTTTGACCTTTGCAGTGACAGATGTTTGAGTAAAAATGATATCTTATAACATCTTTTGTAATAATCTATTTTTTTTTGGTGCAGAATGAAAAGTGAATTCGTCTCTGGGTGTTTTTTTCTAAAAGTGGCCGTGTCTCTTAGGGTTGAAGGTCAAACGCAGACACCAGGAAAGTAACATAAATGACTCCCACAATCCCTCTCTCTTGGTGCTGACCCCCCCAAAAAACCATTAAGTGCTGTTTGCCTGTGCACCAGACAGGGGTGAGGAACCCAGGAGAGTGTGAATGTGACGGGTCAAGCCGTTCTGCTGTTCCATGGCGTTATCTGAATGATCTTCCAGACCTGTGCAGCTGTTTGCCTTTACCATGCATGAGCACATGAGCAGCTCAGGCCCAGCCAAACCTAATTGAACCAACAGTTCTGTACATTTCAACAAGGTTTATGGCATCATTTCTGAACCGTGAAACAAGCCATCTGCTGCAGCTTTTACCTTTCCCTGCGGTCCACCAGCTTTTTCGGTTGTTCCTTTGTTTTATTTACCTGCACACAGAGCTCTAAATTAACGCCTGCCAACCCACCAGATCTGGTTTAGGAATCTGTTTGGCAAGTAGAAATTGGCTAAAGTGAAAACATTCTCTTTTTGTCTGATTCACGTTGTCTTATAAGATCCGTCAAGCAAATTATTCCTGTGTACTAGCTTGGAGCAAACACACAAAATTTGCTGTCATGACGACATGACAATTCTTGCTGATTTGTTGCATGCTGACTGTAGTGTGGTGTAGCACAAATGTTGGGGCTTGTTATCAATATTGATGACTCCAAACTCTCTTTAGGTCTACACGTGAGTGTGTGGTTGTGTGTCCCTGCAACGGACTGAGGGCCTGCTTTCCCACACAGAGATTGGGATAGGCTCCAGCAACTCAGTGATCCTGAAAGGGATTAAGCAGATATTTCAAAATCAAAACAACACAATAATTTACTGCAAGGACAGTTGCAGCATGTCATTTTGGTTTTATCTGGTCAGTCTGGTTTGCTCATACAGTCCAAAAGCATGCTTCATTTGTTAATTGATGACTCTAAATTACCCCTAGTTGTGCATGTGCGTGTGGCCCTGCAACAGACTGTTGACCTGTCCAGAGTGTACCTCACCTTTGCCCAACAGTTGCTGGGATAGGTTCCAGCAACCCAGTGACTCCAAAATTGATTAAAGTAAATTTAGAAGAATATACCCTGCTTGTTGTGAGTGACCGGTGACTGACTAAGAAAACAACTGGAAGGACTGCATGTATACTACAAGAACATTTTAGGGCAAAAAACATGAAAGTCCAGGAAATTATGCTTGAATACAAAACAAAAGAGGACTAAAGGATTATGAAGTGGCCCAGATCCAGAAGATCTGAAACATTACAGCTATAGGGAGAAATGTAAACATGTCCAATATCTCAGAAACTTCGATAAATAAAATACTAAGATAGTTGTGCTTGCTATATTACTCTGAGCCATCTGTGCGGTCTGCTAAAAATTATATGATTTTTCTAAATTTATAACCATAATATGCATCATTCTTTTGCTCCAATTTAGTAATTTATCCCCAAAAAATACATATTTTGTTTATTTTCATAATCACTTATTAGAACTGTTTATGACAATAACTGCATTAAAAACTTGATTGACTTTTAGAAAATGTATGAAACCAATGTTGGTGAATTTATTTTGATCATCTGTTGTATTTTAACAAATAGGAAGTGATTTCAATGTAATGTTTGTTTGTTTTTTTGTAATTTCAGAAGTTGTTTGCACAAAGTAAACTCAGTTTGTTGTTTTCTGTTCCATTTTTCTTGTCATTTTCTCTGAACTCTTGTAAAGTTTAGGAGTTTAAATATTTCATCCTTTGCAAATGTTTTTCTATTCTCATCTTCCAACCTTTTTTTCATATATTTAACAGACATAGTGAACTCTGAACCTTAAAATGTCAGTGTTTTTAAGCTTAAACTTTAACAAACCCGTTCTCCCAGAAATTCTTCAGGTAGCTGCTGTGTTTTGGGGATGATTTCCTCCTCTTGCTGTCACCTTTGGAAATCCTTGCTTCCTCTCCATCCTAGCTCATCAACTAAAAACATGTCAAATCATTTTATTGTTTTGCAGGCATTAGCTCAGAAATATAATTATTCACCCTAAAGGCCCGTACACACCGGGACGAATATTCGCCAGCGTTTTTCGCCACGTCTTTTGTGTTCACACCCAGGCGATTTTCGCTGACGATGAGCCGACTGAACACGCAATTTCATTCCCTGACATTAGATGGCGCTTGATGTAAAACAGAAATACTCCTGTACACAAGGTGGTCGCTTTTCACTCAGAAGAAGAGAGCCAGTATTTACATGCTTGTCAGAATCATACAAAGAAAACATGAATACTTCAAGCACCAGTAGCTCCAGCTCCAGTTCCAATGATGAAGAAATTATTGTTCTGTTGAATGATGAAAGACGCCGGAAAAGACGCAGATTTTGGGTACATCCCATAGTTACGAGAAGAGAAGAACATGGTGAGTTTTATCGACTGGTACAAGAGCTGAAAATGTATCATGAGCGGATATTTTAGAATGTCCGTCATTATTTCTTTGCGCCAGTGTAGACGCTACTTGGCGTCTATCTTCTTTGTTGGTATGTGTGCTAAGAAAGGCAGTTTTGTGTTTGAGCGCCCCCAAGTTGTGTTTTACTGTAACTTCAGAAGCTCCAGACACGTGAGCTATGCGCCATTCTCATTGGTCGTATAGTTTTTGACGCGTCAAACCAAAAAAACGAACCCGAGGCGTTTTTTGAAAAGAGACGCTTTTACCCGTGGCGTTTTTCCGCGTCGGTGTGCACACTCACATTGGTGCTCTTTGTTTAGTGAGGAGGCGTTAAACGTCGGCGAATATCGCGGGCGAAATTCGTCCCGGTGTGTACGGGCCTTAAGTCTTTGTCCTGCCTAGCAGAGCGTCTCTGTGTCCTCCTGAGTGTGGCGTCCATCTCTGTCTGTGCCATCAGCTGGAATCAGCAGATCCAGCTGCTCCCTTTAATGCTGCACTTTTCTTCTAAGTGTGTGCTGTCTCTTAGAGGATTATTTGTTGTTTCCTTAAGTAATTCAAAACGGTTAGAATGAAGTGAGCCAGTGTCCCTGTGGCTGATCAGTCTATTAAGAGCACAGCAGGAGACAGTTTAGCCCCATCTAACAGGACATGTCTGCTAAGCTCATTAAAGGGCCAGCATTAGCATATTCATGTTCCCAGCTGAATAATAAACCAGACATGCGGACCTATCTAAATCCTTATTTAGTGCTAAAGAAATATGTAAAGTCATACTGAAATATTATTCATGGTTTGCTTTTCTTTGGAGAAAAGGGATTTCAGAGGAAAATCCAATTATCCTCTCAATCCTTCAAGCCCAGAAGACAAACTCTGTCCACCCCCCCCTTGTAAATCAATCACTGTAAGAAAAAAAGTTCATTACTATTTTTACCCAAGCTTAGTTTCATGATTCATAAATCAACCACAGGGCGAAACAAATTAATGTGCAAATGCTATTTTTCCTTGATTTCTCTAAATACTTAATGTAAATGAGGGTCAGCATCATTTTTAAGTCACCAACCACTAGACTATATATGATTTATATATTAGGAGTACATATTAAGTGTAATTAAACAAATAATTCCAGTTCCACAACATCTGGTATGGTAATTCATAGATTCTTAAAAAAAACCCTGAAAATGGCCATTTGTTGAATTTGCTGCCTTTGGAGGTCATATTTACTGAAATCAAAAGCTGTTTCTATTAAAAATATTCCTATCAAAAATGTCTTAATACATCAAGTTACATTTGAACATGGGACCAGTTATTTTGTAGCTGCTTTTGAATTCTGGCTTTCACTGGACGTTTGAGTTTTTGGAGTTTCTACTTGAATTTCTTTGCAGGATGTCAGAATAGCCTCCCAGAGCTGCTGTTTCTGTAGATATTTCAGTGGAGGATGTTCCAAAGGTTCTCAATGGGGTTGAGGTCAGGAGAGGATGGGGGCCACACCGTCAGTTTATCTCCTTTTATGCCCATAGCAGCCAATGATGCAGACGTCAGCATTAGATGGTGCATTGTCACGCAGGAAGATGATTTTTTTACAGAAAGCACGGTTCTTCATTTTGTACCATGGAGAAGAGTTGTCAGTTAGAAATTCCACATACTTTTTAGAGGTCATTTCACACCTTAAGGGACCCCAATTAAAGGGGTCCATGATTCCGACCGAAAACCAGCCTCCACCGCCTCGTTGTTGATGTCACAGCCATCCACAAACCACACACTACTCCATCCATCTGGACCATCCAGGGTTGAACAGCACTCATCAGTGAAAAAGACTTCTTGAAAATTAGTCTTCACAAATATCTGAGCCCGCTGCTGCCATTTCTGTTGGTGAGTGTTGTTTAGGGAGTCCCGAATAGAAGAACTGCAAGCCTCTGGAGGATCCTACACCTTGATGTTGGAGAAACTCCAGAGACGCCAGCAGCTTCAAATATGCGCTTTCCACTTTGTAATGGTATTTTAGCAACTGCTCTCTTAATCCCATGTATTTGTCTGGCAGAAACCTTCTGCTCTGAATCAGACACAAATCTCTTAATTGTACATTGATCACATTATCATTTTTGTTAAATATCCAATATTTTCATACCTTGTCCAAGGCATTTAACTATTTCACGCTTTTCAGCAGCAGACGGATCCTCTTTCTTTCCCATATTGTTTAAAAATGTTGGTCTGCTTATATGAATATCCTTCTTTAGTAGTTTTTTCCTTTAATTGAACTCATCTGGCAAACTAATCATCACACCTCTGAGATTGATCTGAGATTGAGAGACATGACATCATCCATGAGTTTCATTAAAAACAACTTTTATCATTCTGACATCTAAAAACAATTTGCAAAATAATTTTGAACGCGCTGTATTTTTTCCCAACACAAAAAAATCGTGCAACTAAACAAACTTAGACAGATAAAACTTTCTTTTTCTCTAAACAGTAGACCTACATAATGTGCCATTCACTGTTTACTAAACTGTTAATTTATATCTCCATCTTCTAAACCCACACGATCCATTTCGTGGTCACAGGGTTGCTGGAGCCTATCCCAGCCACTGCTGGGTGAATTGTTGGCGTACAGCCTGGATGTGTCGTCACTCATCAGTCCATAACAGGGTCACACAGAGACAAACAACCACACACTCATATTCACACCTGAGGGACCATTTAGAGATGCCAATTAACTTATAAAGCATGTTTCTAGAATGAGGGAAGAAACCGGAGTGTCCGCAGAAAACCCACACGTGCATGAGTAAAACATGCAAACTCCAAACAGAAAGAACCCCGGCCAGGATTTGAACCTGCAAAGCAAAAGCATTCCGCTTAATCTTTGCTGCGTAATGGTTCATATCTTTCAAAATCTCTGACCCTTCTAGTAAATGGTTTGTATATTACTGTAAGGGGAAACATTTTCTAACTGATTAACTCCCTGGTTGGAAAATGCTTCCAAAAATGGGTTTTCTGGTTCTTTTTGACTCCTTTTAGAAGGGGGATGTGGCTGTACATGTCTCAGTTACAGGCCCCAAATTCAAAACCCCTGTTTTTGTTTCGGTGGGGGGTGGGGGGCATTTCTGTTCCCTCACAGCTCTTTCCGTGTGTCAGCCTGTCTGTTAGTCATTGAGACGGCCTCACACTTTCATGCGTGCTTTGCATGTGTGTGCTTGGGTGCATATCTCTCAGGATATTGGTTCATAAAGTATTATTTAAGGCTTTGGAATGAAAGTAGAAACAAAACAAGAAAATAACGCTGTTTGCCACTGTGTTTGTACCCTGTGTCTGAGATTGTGTCTCTTTTGGCAAGCCTACCGCTGGGACAGATGGAGCGAGTTTTCTGTCTGCTTCATGGCTCAGTCTTTTTTCCCTCCGTCTTCATTCTCTCTAATCATAGTTTTCTTTTGCTGTAAATAGACGGGTTGGGAAATAAATATGCACACCCATGCACACACACACACACACCCATGTTTGTACAACTATTTTTATTAGGACATACAGTTGACGTCCACTCATTTAGACAACCATACTCAAATCCCCACGCTAAAGTCAACCATCATCAGTTGATTAGTGACTCTTTCTTTAATCTAACTTCCATTAACACTTCAACCACTAAATCTGAGTGCTTTACATTACTGTAACTATGTTAGTAACTCATAATTAAAAAAATAACTGTGTGACACCGCTACACGTTAGCAATAGCACCCAACTTTGTTTGCAAATTGCAAGTCAAGAAAAAACAGACTGATACCACTATTTGGCACTATGCTAACTCCCAACCTTGTTAGTAACACGTAAAAAAAAAATTGTTATTCTTTTAGCATATTTAAAATAACACGCAATCTGTTTGCAACGCATAAAGAAACAGGCTGATACAGCTAGGACAAGCATTACTGTGACTACGCTGATTCCTAACCATGTTTGTGACAGGGAAAAAAAAAAAAACGTTCCGACTCTACTACACATTAGCTGTGTTAACGTATTTACAATAATGTAGTTTGGAAGACGGTTGGGTGTGTTGGATGCTAAAAAACAGACTAATGTTTGGCCTATTGTATAGCTCTCAATATAAGTCCAGCAACCAGAATTAATCCATATTTAAATTGCTCCGGATTTTACGTTTTTTCTTTTAACGAAGGCTTTTAAGAGTGCCCTATAGTGCGGAAAATTCAGGAAGGCTCTGTGCGGTACTATTTAGTGCCCCGAATTTTAAAAGCAACACCATGCTCTCCATTTATTTATTTTTTTTCCAAACGCCTGATATGACGTCATCAATTTCAGGAAGTTAAAATCTCATTGATATGAGCATTTTGCAACGATTATTTATGAGTCCACTGTCTTCTGAAGATAAAAACATTAATGGTTTATTAAAAAACTACATTTAAATATATTTATGTTCTGACGCTATGCATTGTGGTCTATATCTGCCAATCTAGTGAGAATCAATGCACACTGGCTTTTTGCAAAAACTTCTGGGAAATTTCTAGGGCACTGGATTTTGGAATTGTAGATTTGAACAGCACTACAAAATGACGAACGCACAGTAAGTAGGGAAGGAATTCGGACACAACCCCTATGTTTCTAAGCTACATGCACAGCAGGCATGTAATGCACGTTCACTGGCCCAAAAACAGACTTAAAACACATGTAACGATGCGCAGATGACAAGAGGATTGTGCCCAAAATATACATGTACGCACATTTACATAGAGTTTTCATTAGAATGGTCGCTCAAACGCGTGTTTTCTGAGCCCACTGTGAACATGGCATTAGGTTATTATGCTAGAAAAGTCCTAACTAGGCAGCAAATTTCAACCCAAATGATTTGAAGATGCATGATAATCGTGCACACGCTCACATGAGAGCAAGACACAAAGTCACACGATCCAGACCACAAAGAGGTACAGACAACATGGAATCATGGACTCTTTCTGATTGTTTTAGCCTGCTAGACTGCACTTTCCTGCTCCACCAGCTGTGTTGTCTTTTTCACTGAAGCTCCAACCAAAACCTGGACCAAAAATAACCCCAAGAAACCTTAAAGAAAACACTTCAAAGTTGAGCTTTAAAAGAAGTGACTGGATGTTTATCTGCGTAACAGAATACATTTAGACCTTTGGCAGAGGAGCTACAAATGAGGTTCATGACAAGTAAAAATTCAGAGTCAACATCATTCTAGATAAAAGAAAAGATAACTAACTTAAGTATTTGACATGGTGCACACATTTAAAGCATAATAACCAAAGCCTTGGCATTATTTTAAATGATTACAGTCCAAGTTTACTTTTTGCTTTTATACTTTGGTGGAACAGAGAATAATTGGTAGTAATTGCTTCAGCTTTCACCTCATATGGCGACAAAGTCTTTCCTCTTTAGATGGCCCATTAAACCTGCCCGTTGTCTGAGCTAATGGACAAAATTGGACAAACGCAGATTTTTGACTCCACTAACCACTGTTTGCTCAGGCAGCACTCTACAGCTGCTGACATCGAGCTAAATTGCATATTATCATGCTTGTTGAGCAGCTTCTACTTCTTTTTTTTAAGTCAGTCAAAGGGGAAGCCGGCTTACCCAGAGATGTCATGGTGGACGGCCACTCACCTCATGGGAAAAGAAAACCTTCAGACTCTCCCCGGTACAAAAAAGAAAAAGTCATTATATGGACATTATCTCTGTCTCTGTGTCAATATTTAGCCCAGCACTCCTTAGAAATCTCCCGTTCATCCGTTTGTGTAAAAGCTTTCAATCAGTCACACAGGGGATGTCATTAAGGCTGCAGGACTTCAGGATATCTGTGCGAAAACTCTCATTTTAATTTGTCTTTTTTTAACTGTTTCTGCCCTTTAAACTATTCAAACACGCATCCACCCATTAAAAAAAAAACAAAAAACTTTTATTTCAACATTTTTGCTGATTGAGCAGTTTTCCAACATCCTCCAAACTAGAGTACGTTTTGTTTTTAAACTCACGATGGGTGGTACTTTGTTTTTTTTTAGATTTTCGAGTCGTGCGATTGAATAATATCTACAAAAACAGTCCTTACAACATCTTTGTGCATTTGTGGATGCGCGCTCGCTTCTATGTAACAGTCTAAATATGCATGTGGGTAGAAGCTGCGTTCGATGAGATGGTAGTAAATATCTACTTTAAGCTGTTCTAAAAGACTTACAGCAGTGCAACTGCTGAACGACAGGGAAAAACCAAGTACCTCCATTGTCTATCATTCTTCCTTTCTGTTTGGTGTGTTTGGTTTTCAGCAGAAAGACTGCAAGCTGCCACCAGCTCTGTTTGAGTTCCCCCAACTTTTAATGAGCAACTTGGGAAGCAGCTTTCTCCTCTGACAAGCAGACCCTAATTCAACTTTCCATTTGTCTTTCTTCTTTTCACCTTTTTCACCCCATTTCCCTGTGTCTACCATCCCTTCTTCTTCTTCTTCTTCTTTTGTGTCTGTCAGCTTCTCTGTCTGCTCCTCCTCCTTCGTTTTCCGGCTTCCAGCTGGAAGCTTTACAGTATTTACCGGCTTAGTTCCTTAATCCCAGTACAAACCCCAATCGCTAATGACTTTCTCACCCGTTGCTCTCTGGGTGGTATCGAAAGGAAGGAAAAATGAAGGAAGGTACGAAAGCAATAAAAAAAAAAGGTAAACGTGCAGTCTACTGATTTTCCGCTCATTCATATGTATATAAGACCAGCATGTAATAAAGTCTTCACGCATGCAGAGCAGCAGGTAGTTGATGTCCAGTCAGGCTTGTCCCAAAAACAACACACTCTCACAATTGCACAGAAACTGTGTGTTGGTGTGTTACTGAGACCCTGTGGCCTCAGGTGCCCTGCAGGTGCGCACCCCCACTTAACGGAGGCAGGAATGTTGTCTTCACGCAAACAGGCACACACTCTGGGAAATCCTCATCATCAGCATTCCTCACTGCTTTGGTTGGGGGAGGGAGAAGAGTGAACAAAGAAGAGTCCGAAAACCAGAAAGTTCAGGACGCACAAGCACATCCTGACCTAAAATAAATGTCTGGGGGAATATGTTGCAAAATGAGAAAGCGGTTCATAATCCATTTACCATTAGTCCTTGCTTCCTTTCAACTTTGCCCATATGAAATAATTGGCCAAATGCTTTTACAATTTGTTTTTAGAGATGCGTTTTTTCGGAGCAAACTAAAAATAAAAAAATGTATTTAATTGTTGGATATATTGGGCTATTTGGAATTTCTTCTGATAAGACAATAAGTTGTAAAATAGAAAAAAACATATGTATTATTCAGTGCATAAATGCAGCTAATCGTTTCAAAACTTCTTAGAAGTGCATTGTGTTTATCAATCACCCTGCATGGACATATTCTTTTAAATTTGATGATGGGATCTCTGTTTTTTATTCAAAACATGCAGAATTTCCTGGTTCTTCCTGTAACTTGTTAAACTGTCCGCTGGAGTCTCATTTAAAATGAAATGACTAAATCAATGTGGACATGACTAAGCATCATCCAAAGGTGTTCATTAGAAAAAACTTATACGTCATATTTAATAATTATTCATGGAAAAACAACTTTTTTTAACTTGAACTTTGGCTGAAAAAATGAAAAATCTGTTTAAGAAAACTGCAGATTGGAGTCTCAAGGTGTTGCCTGTGACAGCTGTTTGGACTGTTGAAAAGACTGGGGACTTGACATTTTTAATGTAAAACGCAACACTTTACTTTTACCCACTGCGGTATCCAAGCATCTCAATGGAAGGTTGAAAAGAGAAGAAAACGTAATGCAAAAAATGAAAAAGCTTTAAAAAATGACAACATAGTGAAATCCTTACCTTTATGCCTTAGTCACATGCACCTGTACTGGGGTTGACCCCTGTGATACCTACAGGTTCTTTGGTTGTCCAGGCCTGTGGAGGGTCGTAGAAAGGTGCAGCTGGCCTCTAAAGGGGAGCACAGGTTTGTCTTGCTCTACTCTTGAGACTCATATGGCCATCTCAAGGGATGTCATGAAAATTTAAGTGTTGTATACCGTAAGTGTTTGCTATGACCTGACGCCGCAGAATGCCTGAAGGGGAAAAATGTGCATGAAACGTTTTCACTCTACGGGCTCACAGAGCGATCTATGACTTAAATATTTTGTGTGGGGCCCCTTCATACCCGTTCGAATTTGCCAGTTTTTTGCCCACAGAAAGCCAGAATGTACCTGTAATGGCAGTTAAGGCATAAACCGTACTAGGTGACTTGACCTGGAAACTATCTAAAAGCCCTGGTCATGTTTCACTCTTGTTTGTTGAAAAATTAAGTTTAATGTGATCGCTGTGCTGATTTCCCAGATTAGACCTGCATTCACACTAGGATTAGATGTCAAACTGTAGTGAGGCTATAACACATCACAGTTTCTTAAGCTTTGTCTCATAAGCAAAGAGCAGGAGTGGCTTTGACTGCCTTTAAAATAGTAGTCCCACACCACTGCCACGTTTGGATGTAGAAACTATGCACTGTAAAGGCCGTGTCACACAGCCACTATGTACATTTTGTTCATTTTCTGCCTATGAAATTTCGGTCTTTCGTGATACATGCGTGATATAGGTAATTCATACGAGTTTTTTGCATTCATCATTCGTCGATATACGCAGATGTCCGTCGAGGGTTTCGGCTGACAGCTCTTTATATAAAATTGGTTTTGAGCTGTTGTTTATACGCAATTATTACGTACATCTTATGTAATTGTTTGTGATTTTTGCAAGATACATATTCAAATTTGAGGCTTTCCACAACCGTTCTTCTAGCAAACTTGTCATGTACCGCCGATGTCTAACTTTTACATCATGTGTACAGCGCACGTCACATTCAAACTACGTGACGCACAAATCACTACATTGATTTACATGTCCTTTGCATGGTTTATTCGTACTTCTGTGGTTTTAATGTGGTTCATTTGTGATACATCTGTGAAATTTCACATGAAGATCACAACCTTTCTCACTTTTTCCACGTATATTCACGTATGACCAATTTTCATCTGTGCAATATGCCCAAAAATGTACGTAGTGACCGTGAGACACGGCCTTAAGATCAATAGTAGTGCAGCTCGATTTAACTGTGACTGTTGTGCGGATTTTTATTATTGGTTAGTTATGAGATCAGTTGTATGTCTTTCTGAAAGCTCCCTTCATACTGTGTTTGATGGAGGAATGGAACGGCTGCCTATTACAGCTTTAACAGCAAGGGGATGAATATTAAGCTCACGAACCCGCATTATGTCATGCATTATGTTTTATTCCAGGAAGGAAGGTTGTGAAATTGGCGAGCCAACAATACTCACATCCATAAATCAAGGATTGGTAGTGAAGGTTGATTTTCCTTCAAGAGTTTACTTTCTTGTTATATATATTTTGTCTTTTTGTGCTACACACATACACACAAGTACCGACCAAGAGATTTTGAGCCATGCTCCCATTAGATTAGTAATGATTTTTGAGTCTCAGATCCAAGACTGTTGAAGTCTAAATACTGGACATTGTTGGAATAAAAACATCCATACCGACGGCTGAGCTGAGGTCCAAATGGGGGATCAGGGAATCGGCTGGGTATGAAGAAAAAAGGAATCCAGACAGGTTGAAACAGAGATTTGAATATAAAAGGTGAGGTTACAAAATATGTTACCTCAATGTCTGAGGTAAGAAGAAAGAAGAAAAATCAATGGTTTGATTTTACAAACGGTGTTTTAATGGAAAAGCTTATTCACTGGAGATTTTAGATGTGGATGAAAAAACCGTGATCTTCTGTTAGAGTGACAGAACTATCTATGCATCTTTTCAGTAGTTTTTTTTTCCTTTTGCTCAAACCTTCGTTAGTAATTCTGCATTCAGTCTACTTTGTTTTAGTGCTACAATCAGCCTCACTGCTGTCTGTTTAGTGTAATGTCACCCCATAAAGCAAAGATGAAAATGCGGAAGTCAGTCTTTTTTTTTTATTGGAAAAAGGATCAGCCTGAAGTTTTTAGTGTCTACTACACTTCCTGATTTAAAGTAGTCCAACACACACAGACACACACACAGACACAGCTAAAGCTGTAGAAGGCAAATAAAGGTTGTAAGTTATAGTCTGAATTGATCAATTTCCAGACTTCTGTAATTAAACCTGTAATAAATCAGAATCTCAGTTAATGAGCATGAACAAATGTGACGGTTAACACACACACACACACATACACGCTGTTTGTGTGAGCAGCCTGTACCTCGCTGCTGACCTTTCACCTAACCTGACGTCCATAAGACCATAGTTTTGAATCACTGAGATGACCTATTGTTACCACAACCCCAGGCGCTCTCACCAATTGGAGTCTGAGGTAAAATTCCATTTAAGCGGATGTTTGAGCCCCTTAATAACAGCCTGCCACGACTAATTTATGATAGGTTGATTGGACCGGGGAGGCTCTAATGGGGAAGACTCAGTGTGTCAGTTGAGATACCGGTATTTGACTTTTTAAAATCGGTCTTTTGATTTTCAACGGGGTATTTTGTCTCTTTGAGTAAGGAGAGCCTCAGGTTTTACCTTGGAGGGACTTATTTAAAATATACAGGTTTTGTCTTTTTTGTTAGTACATTTTTAGTTGAGTCATTTTAGATACAGTTCGATACACAAACTCACACGTCAACCTTTGTCATTATCAGCGTCCGTCTTTTTGGGTCTTTTTAAACAACAACTTTAGAAAAAGTGTTTGCAAACTGGAGTAATTTTCTCTTGTTCCAAGAGTTTTATTTTCTCTAGAAACACTTTTATTGCTTGTTGCAGTGGTGTAAGGCGGTTCCTCTGAGCAGACCACCACACATGCATGTTCAAGTGACCACTTCATTTTATTCTCCCAAAATGTTGACTTTTTTTCATAATTATACAACTTCTTTTTGTAAATATTTACCTTTAATTCTCCTACCTTTACAACTATATTCTCGTCTATGCCTCTTTTTTCAGTGGCCCTAATACTCTGTCCTAATTTGAATTTTTTTTGATAGGACATTTAGATGTGAAAAAGAAAGCTATGTGCACGATTGAGTGAATAAAATAAGCTAATCACAGAAAGCACTTGAAGCATTTATCAGTCACACTTCACAGCAAACTGTTGTCTATGTAAACGCACGTAAATGCACATTTCAGGTATCCGCGTTCAAAACTCTTGTGTTCACCTGTTGCTATGGACGTTTCTACTATTGTTATAGGGATTTACATACAAAACAAGCGTTCAATGGACGTGCGTTGAAAGTTAAACCAGGATTAACTTTGACCAATCAGGGACTCGGATCTGGTAGTGAGGTATGGATGGCGTCCCTTTTAACCTTTTAACCCTTGTGTTATCCTAGGCACTTTACCATTGGGAGTTGGGTCATCTAGCCCCCACAAGACAGTGCTCTGAACCTTTTTTCTTCAATGATTTGTGATCTTCACTGGTGTCCATGGATTACATGAAATCCTCTTCACCTTTATCCACCTTTGTCATGGTAGGGAAACAACACGTCAATGTGACGGTGGGGTCATCTGGACCCCACAACATAGCACAAGGGTTAATTCACTGAAGTGCCAACCGTTTGAAAATAAAATAAAATAAAAATTGTGCTGGGTCGGAATTCTATGACACTAAGTTTTCCATATATCAGAAAAGAGCTGTGAAAAAAATGCCTGGAGCAAAATTTCCTTGATTTTAGACTGAAGGTGGCGGATATGCGCTAGTATGGGGTAGCGACTGTCCAGTGTGAACACCATATGCTAAAAGCTTGTACGTTCAATAACATGCACCATATGGCCGGTGTAAACATAGTATAAGAAACGTCATTAAAACTTTGAATTGATTCTATTTCTGTTTCATAAGGTTGCTTAAAACAACACTAAAAGTATTAAGTGATATGAAAGAAAAGTCATTGCAATTTTTCAGTCTTCCTTTTTCTATAGATTTATTTAATATTGATGTGGTCAACAAGTGGGTGTATTATTTGAGGAACTTGGCCGTATTGGTGCAAAACCCCCCATGGATTATTGTCATTTACTTTGCAGACACACCCATGGAAACGCACAGAAATGCGGGGTTGGCAGACAAAAGAAGTTCAGATGGACGCATTTAGAGGAAGGGGAAATGTCAGTCAACAGGATGACTGAGGGACTTCTGCCAAGATAAAATTCTCACCTCCTTTTCGCCTCTCTGTTCTTTATCCTGCTCTTTATGACTCTACTATGACTTTACCCTCTATTCTTCTTTTTATTTTTTCCTGAAATCTTTTCTCTCTCTTTGTTGTTTTCTCCTGTGTTGTCGTCGTCATTATCTTCACCGGCTTCCCTCCTCACATATTTTTCCTGGTCGTCTGTTTCTTCCACAGCTCCCCTCTTTCCTGCCTCTGCGTCCTCTGCGTCCTCCTCCCCTCCCCGAGCGCGGCCTGTTAATGCTGGGCCTCTCTCACCTCACTTTCATGCCTTGTCAGTGGATGACAAATGACCAACTGTTCTGCTACATCTCACTTTTCAGGGAAAGCACGCTAAGCAATATGCAACGGCATTGCTCTATCACTTTGGTGGGTTGACAAAGGTTCAAGTAATTGACCAAAGTCAGGAGTCATCGTCATGATCTTCATCCAAGACATGGACGAAAGCCAACTGAAACTATTGGGTTCCTATCATTGACCTTAGGAGTAAATGGACCACATGTATGGATTCATTAAGACTTCATGTACACAGACACGTCAGTGAAAAAGCCTTTTGGATTTTTTTTTTTGCTTCTGAACTTGAAAGACTTGGGATATGCTTGGCACTGCGGGAGGGGGGGGGGGGCACTAGACTGTATTTCCAAGAATTGCTTTAGTTCAATAGTATATGCTGTCTGTGTGTTTCTGTTGAATCGTCTTTGATGCAGCAAAGATATATAAAACACGCCAATCTTTATGTCTTTTAACTTCTTAAATATTTTTCTGAAAAAAAGAAGAAAAAAAGTCAGCAGAAATAAATATGTTTTTATTTTGCTTTGGTCCTCAGTCTGGATTCCCGTAACTCATAGACTTCCTTTTGCTGTTCCCTCTGTCTCATTGAGAACCTCTTTTCCCTCTGACCTCTTTCATGAGATCCCTCAGGTTCAGAGGTGGAAATGACCGAGTGTAGGTCGGACGTGAGGCTCGGAGGTGAAGATGAGATGTGTTGATACAACAGCTTGACATGGGAGTGACACTTTTAGGAAGAGGGATTCTTGAGATTCCACAGCTGCACTCACAACAGACTCACATTCTAGCGCACAATCAGTGATCACACACATATAAAACACACACACACACAGATTTTAGATTCACTTAATCCATGAAAAAAACAGAATTTTACATTTAACGGAATTTTTCTGTCATGTTACTCAATTAAAGAGTACTAACTCAAGTAGCTGAATCCTACACTTAGAGGCAGTTCTCAAACACTATTTTCACACCAGGCATGTGTTGTGCTGGCTTTTAGCTTACGGGACAAGAAGGGAGAAGCTTCTTCTTCTATTTCCACTGTTTACTGGTTCATGTCCATCTTGCTGCAAAATGTCAAAGCGGTGGAAATCTCTCAATTCTTAAATAAAAAATTAAAAAAAAATGGAAATCTCTCAAATCTTACTGTCACAGCTCTATTTTGACTTATGAAACACTTGATTTCAAATAGTTCTGGCCGGGCACAAACCACAATTATTACTTTGTCCTTCATAATCACTTTTCATCTGGTTGGCACTTCCTCATTTTAAAAAGAACGGTATTCATATTACCAAATCAGATCCCTTGATTGGTCAGAAAGGTCAGTCGTTTGACGTTTGATACCCAGTGTGAACGTAGAGCCCAAAAACAGACTTGAGCTGAATCCGAATTCTTCCCCTACCCCTCCGGTTTCTCCTTATCCCTCCAATCGTAGGGGCATTTGGAGGGATAAGGGTACCTGAAAAGGTTTTTTTAAAGGGAAACCATTCAAAAGCAGCGTACCCCCCTCGCGGCGGAGGGCTCTGGATCCCTCCATCGCGTGATCTGCGTAGCACTGTGCCGCAGAAGACAAACGCATTTGTTAACGTGGCTGTGCCCTGAAGCACAGACGTTTACATGTACATGTGAGTAATGGTTTTTGACTTTCTAAAAGTATGATACTGATGTTGTTTTGTGTTTTTCGAGCGCTGGTAACTTTGGACTTTTTAAGGTACCTTTTTGGCATGGATTAGCTTAATGCTGTTTACAACACTGAAACTTTTTTGTTTTGAAATATTATTGGGAAAACTATCCCATAAAATTGAAATTTAGGAATGTTATCTACTTATATCGTACTTATACCTTATTTTATATTCCTATACCTTTTATTATTGTTAGAATAGAAAATTATTTAGTTAAAGCGGAAAATCATTAATTGGTTTGTTTTAATTCCATCAATAAATGCAACTGAGATTTGTTCTGGAAATTGAGATGAAACAAAAATGACAAGCCAGCTTGATTTGACTTCTGTTTTGCTAATTCTATTTGTGGACATTAGGGCTGCACGATATGAGCAAAACTTGTGATATGAGTGATCAATATTGTGATGACGATATAATTTGTGGTATATAAACAAATAGTAAAACAACAAAAAACATCATTACCATTTCACTGCAACAGTTTAAAAATTATATTCCAAATGACCCTCGTTGACGTAGGAGGCAAACATCTAAAATAAAAGGGCTCATCTGATTGGTCAACAACATGAAGGGGTCCATCCAATTGGTCAAATGCATAAATGGATTTATTTTATTCGTTAAATGCTTCAAGCTGCCATAAGATTGTTTTAGCACATTTAAAGTAACCATTCATTGCAATTTTTGCTGACTTTTGCGATATGGATATTGCACCGGTTAATATTGCGATAATAATAAATTTGCATATATTGTGGAGGCCTAGTGGACATAAACGTATTTGTTTCCACAACTAATCAGCATTCACTGATTTGCAGAGGTGGTTTGGCAGAGATTTTGCGCCTGACAATTTTTGTATCCAGGCTAGTGACTGGTACAGGGGGGCCTCCATACTCTGCCCCCCTTGTGACTTTATATTGGTCGGCAGTAGCGCAAAGGATTTTGCCCGGATGGGAATCAAACCCTGGTGCTAGTTCTACACGCAGCCAATTGAGCCATTCAGCCGCTTTCATAAAGCAAAAGTAGTAGAGACTTAAAATAGACCCCTCACAATAATATATGAGCTTGTGCTGATTTCTGATGATAGAATAATAAAGTTATGAAAATGAATGCCTCCCATTGATGTTATTCTAATGTAGTTTGTGAAAAACACTAAAGCCATTAAGATACGGCTAAAATGTGCATTTCTCATTTTGTCTTTTACAGCTCAAGGATCCATATCTTTCACAGTAAAAGTTGTTCCTCGACATTTATGTGCTGTATAAACTCTAAGCACTTTAAAACCTCTTTAAAGCAGGGAAGACAGATTGGTTTTTGCGGTCTTATGAATATTAGAGCAGGTTAAGATACGACTGTAATTATTCCAGCTGCTCCCTATCACACTCACAATCAAATCCAGAGATTAAAGCAACAGGAGAAAGGAGATTACATAGATTAGCACCTTCATTCACACCTAAAACAATTTCCGTTTGAAGATAATGGTCATCCAGCGTCGTCACCAATAAAGACTCGTGGACAAAGATTGAGGGAGTAATAAAAGAAGCGCTCAGGGAGTGCTGCTGTGTTTTACTGTTTGCTTAATTAAAAGTGCTTGGCAGGCTGGAGAAAGCAGTATAAATGGTATGAACAAATCAGATATGGATATTGAGTTGCACACTGAGGACCACACAACTGAGTTCATGTGCAGATTTTCAAAACACTGTTATGACTTAAACGCTCCATCTGTTTCTAACTCATCCTGTTTCTCTTCTGAAGTTTTGAAAGCCCTTCAAACCTTAAATGTTACATGGACCCATGAATGCCACATGCATGCTCGGCAGTGTTTATATGCAATTCGTTACACCCTTCAGTGCTCAGTGGTTGTATCAGGAGATGATCATTGATGATCATTTGTGTAGTAATGTGTTCCTTCCATTACCTGGTTTTTAGAACTGGGTTTGGTGAGCCCTCCCACCTGGTGTTCCAAATAAGAAGTACCTGGTTCCTAGAAGCCAAAATCCCATAGACTTCTAAAGAGAAATAAACAGCTGTAACTCAGTCACTCTCATGGTCAGAATACCTGTTCTACGCTATCTTTCTGTTCATAGTCTTTTGTGTTTCTGCCAGGAATGGGTTGTATTTTTACATACCTCTTTCTTCTCCATGCTTGTGTCCATCTGTCTGCCTCACTCAGCAGCAGCTGCTGCTTGTTCACACCCTGATCTTCAGGTGCGCACACACATGCCCGTCTGAGGTTGAGCGATTCCATGCGGCATATAGATGTGGCTGCTGGCTGATTTGTTGCCTGTTAGGCTTAAAAATAGGGGTATCTTTGCTGTACATGAACTTGCACTGCATCACAAGCCAATATAAGTCAGCATTATCTACATTTGTCCAGAATCATGTGGATAAATAATAAATTAAGGATTATTTTTACAATATCATCCTATGTTCTCAGTTATCCATCTTTACTTTACACTCATCCCACATTTTTGTGCCATCTTTGCTTATTGTTTTCCTTTTATCCTGGCTGTCTTTGGGGAACACGCTGCCAAAACCTTTTGCGCGGTCCGTTCTCAGCTGTGAAATCTTTGTTTATGAGGGTGTCAGACTCTGTGTTTGCGGGACATAAGTATATGCTTCATGTTTGTGTGATTAAGAAATGCAAGCATAGCTATAACGAAAAAGAGGAAACAGGAAGCGGTCAGCTTTGGGAGGTCTCTGATATTAACACTCTGATGGCTGGTTGTGAAACAAGTCTGATGTGTGATCTGACTTCTCTGAGGGGAATACTCCATTTCTTTGTATCTGACTTTCATCCATTCCTCTGCTCTGCTCTCTCAAAGATCGTTTTCTGTAAAAACTGCTGAAATACCCCATGAATGTGCATTGAAAAATGAGAAACATATGGGTCCTTTAGCGAAACCCTATAACCCCCCTCTGAACATAAATGTTGGCTTTAGGGTGTAACACTCACTCGCACACTGACTGACTGAAGTACCAACTGACATTTATAGGCGCCATATACACAAAACAATACACACAAAGCCTTAGTCCATATTTTCTACTTTCTTTTTTAAATACAACAGCTGTCCCCAACCCCCGAGCCGTGGACCAGTACCGGGCCCCACAGAAAGAATAAATAACTTGCATTACTTCATCTAATCTCTATCTTATCTTAGCTTGACGCAGACCAAGGCGCTCTTCTCGATCACATGAAATGAGTAAAAAAAGAAACATCTTTGAAAAGTTTCTTTGAGAAGGGTAAAACGCCCAGCAGGAGACAGAAGAGGAGCCTTCAACTTCGAAAAAAAGAAAGCTACATTTAAAGCTACATGTAATAGACAGTACTTCTTTTTTGCACCATGAGTGTGGGAAGGGGAGAGGAAGATCACACCAGTGGATGTACTATATCATGCGTGTCAAAACAAAAGCTCAGGGTTCATCTTGTCATGTCTCTGTTCCTCCTTCATCATAGCGATGCTACAGTAATCATCCGCCTATATCTTAAAGACCTGTTTGTGAAAACTTTGTGCGACGTCATACCGGTCCATGGCGTTAAAAAGGTTGGGCACCGCTGATATACCGTATTCTCCGCATTGTAAGGTGCACTTAAAAACCGTATTTCTTAAAAAGAATTGACAGTGCACCCTATATGGATTAATTCTGGTTGTTCTTACTCATGTTGAAGTGTCAAAATATCAATTTGTGTTTTAGTACTTTCAAAGTTGGATGTTTTTGTAAATATGCTAACATGACTAACGTGAAGCGGTGTTGGACTATGTTTTCTTTTTAACATTATTTGTCTTAGTGATATCAGTCAGCTTTTTTTTTTTGAGTTTCAAACAAGATGTAGGAATTCCCACCCCAACCCCTACATAATGCAGTATATAGTGTGTTTGCCATTTTGTACTGCTGTCTGAATCTACGATTCCCAAATCGGGTGCCCTAGAATTTTCCCAGAAGTCTCTGCGAAAAACAAGTATGCATCGATAATCAGGAAATTCCACACAGTTTTGCCTTATTTCCAAAATTCTGCATAAACTCCAAAAACATCATTTTTAAAACTCCTCATTATCACTTTGTGATTGGATTGTTGCCATTTGAAAGTTTATTTTTAAATTTGTAGGTGCGTCTTGGTCATAAAACATTTACAAATGCAGACAAGCGTTTGTTTTGTAGTCTGGTTATACAGAATCCCCCCCAACATCCGCAAATAGACAGAATTCTTGAATACGGGGAACCCCACCCCCCCCTCCCACGTTTAAAGAACATCCACCACTGATCCTTCCTCATCAAAACCGTTCTGACACATTTCTGATTCTTTGTTAAACAATAGTTAAAGAACATTGGAATATTGCTCAACAGAAAGAGTTTTTATTTTTTTTTATTATTAAGGATATTTCTCCACGATTATCTTCCATCAAGGGACTTTAATTTTAAATACAGAAACCGAAAAATATTGATAATGTTTTCTGTTATTTTTGGTATATTGTATTGTAAACATGCACAAAAGATTCTTCTATCTTATTTTTTCTTATTGACTTTAAAGAGACCATTCTGTGGCAAACCCAGTGTTAAATGTAACTCCTTTGACTACAGGCATCAGTGGTTCTCAGGTTTTTGATTATTAAAGGAGGCAATTAAAAAACCAAAACATGCTGTTGAAGCCAAACTTTTCGAATCATTTGCTGTTCGTTTTGCTTTCAATTCTAAGAAAGGACACATTGCCATGTCTTTGGCACATTTTCTGCAACTTCTAGTATTCTACTTGACCTGGAAGCAGAGCAACATAGCAGTAGCAATCTATGCTGAAGTGAAGTGCTTGGATTTTTCACCTGTCTATTTTGTCTTGAGCTTATAGGCATGGCTGGATCCTATTAACACTTACTGTAAAGCAGAGAAAGTGTTCTTGAAAAAAAAAAAAACACCCATAAGGTGAAAATGATAGTTTGTAATCCTATTAACATGTCTTCAGGGTCCATAACAAGCCTTGATTTATTCTCTTTGAAACCAGTAGGTAAAGTCAGGCTGAGAATCTTACAAGCCTGAAGTTCCAACCCTTATATTTTCAAGTAACATGTAATCATATTGTAAAGACAAGGATTTAGATTTCTTACATTTGGTTTTCGAGGCACCTGCCTTTGATTCCCGTCTAAATCCCTGGTCTTATGAACCTTCCTCTGGGTGTTGGGTCTACGGCAAGACGATCCTATGTAACGTCTTTAGGATGAGCAAAGTAGTCTTTATAATGGTCCGTTGCAGTGAAGTTGGAGCAGTGATTGGGACAAAACGTCCCCTTTACGGCTTAATCTACTGTATGTTCTTATTCTCAGCTATGGCCATGAGCTCTGGGTCAGGACAGAATCAGTTACGGCTGCCTCCTGGACGCCTCCCTGAGGAAATGTTTCAGGCATATCCCTAATGTGTCCTTCACAAGAGTCCAGAGGAAGACCCAGGAGACGCGGAAGGCACTATGTCTCCCAGCTGACATGGGAACACCTCAAACCTGGTTTTAACTGGTTCGTCTCTGTTGCACTACGTTGAAACACAAAAAAATCCAAAGTTTATTAATCAGTCTGAATGTTTACATCGCCTCCATCATGTCTGCAACCGTCCTTCCGCAACTCAACGCAAGCTTTATGGAGGAGTTCTATTTCTATTCGATTTTGTGTCAAAAAGCTAAAGAAACGGTAAACAGGTCCAGGTTTAAAAAAAAAAAATCATTGTACTTTCCAAATAGAAGTGAATAAAATAGTTATTTTATATTTAGGGTGAATTGCCCTGCGACAGACTGGCGACCTGTCTGAGGTGTAAACCAACTTTGTCCAACAGTAGCTGGGACAGGCAGCCTGTTGACTCTAAACGGGATATAGCAGCTAAGGAAAATGGATGTATGGATATTTTCTTGACTCTTTCAAAACTCAGTTTAATTTATTCATCATTCATTTTCATGGTATATCCTTCAGACTTCCAGTTAGCTTAGACTGGAAGAGTGATATAGAGAGATGCAATGTAAACTACTCTTAGAAATGGAGATCTGTAAGGAAACATGCACACAACAAAGATAAAAACAGTCGGCAGCAAACAGAACATGTTGAGGCAGGGAGCAGATGGAAGCTGGCTTTGATTGCTCAGATGACCCCTGCCCTCAAGGCGAAAAGGTGCAAAAGGCGTCAGCGACACGATCTATCGTCCTGTGTGGAGCTAAGGACCACTGCCAGCTAGATTCCCTTTGATCCCTAAGAGCCTTATCAGCTCCTGCACCTTCCAACTCGTTGCAAACCGCCCCTGACCCACATAACACTCAACTGAATACATCCACTTTAACTAGATAATTAAACCTGGATTATGAAATGTGCACCCAAGTTAGTGTTGCTAATGTTATTATAGAGTAGGTGAATTCAAGACTCTGTTTTTTTAAACAATGTCTCATTATTGCTCTCCAAATACGCTTTTACACTAATGGGGCAGTGCTGTATGGATGTGTGATAATACCCGCAAAATGTTGGCATGAATTGTTTTTATCTAAAAAAAAATCCAATAAGGCAATGATGTGTCAGGCATTTATGTCTTTGAGGCACTTCAGCATGACATGAGAGTAAGCAACGCATTTAACTTGCACCAGGATAACAATTAAGAAGTGGGGAAGTGGATTAGTTACTTTGGTCAAACAAACAACTCGCACAGCTGGAAAGGTTTCATCACTGTAGACACGATGTGAATGCATGGAGGAGAACGGGCCAGCTGTGGGCGGTGAGAGGTCCAGAAGGGAACACATTTCTTAATCAACTCAAAAGAAAACCCACTTTCAAAGGTGGGTAATCTATATTTGTCAAACCTTTGTTCAGAATATTGAAATAAGACTAATTATTTATGGCTGAGTTCCAACAAACAGCAGTCTGATCACACCTTAGTCACAACTGCCCCTACAGATGGATATGGGCCATCTGCATTAAAAAAAAACAGGAAAAATCAAGATTGTGGAGCACTCTGTGAGCCTGTAGAGTGAATTCACATATAGTTTTTTCTATGGGCAACTTTGAGCGATTGGTAGTAGTGAATATATATACATCATGCAAGGGAAAATGAAGGGGGGGGAATAGATTTTTCATTTTTTCACCCCAAATGTTCAGCATTCAAGATGCAGCCGCTCCTCTCTGTGATCCTCCACGGACTCGTGCTATCCTAAACCTGCTTGTAACTAAGACTGAAATGAAAAAGATATCTGGAGCAAGCAAACTGCATGAACAACAAGTAGAAGTTTCACAACTCCTTATGAACATACATACATGTTTTTTAATGACAAATAAGCGTTTATTTTGCAGCAAATTAATTTTAGCTCCCGAATAATGCACTTTTTATGTATTATTTGTTTATCTTGTCCAGTGTTGCACAGACTAGAAAGCACCTTTTATATTTCATTGTGCTTGTGACAATGACAAAAAAGATCTGGTAAAGTGAGGAAATTAAGTAAAGTGAATTTGACTGCCTGCATCCAAATATGTTGCATATTATTACCTTTATAGTGAAAAATATGTGATTTTTATCAGATACATAGGAAAAGACATTGACAAATATTAGAAACATTATATTTTTGATCATTTCTTTTGAGAAAATGTAGGTCTATTTATGTTATTAAAAACATTATTTATGCTCATACATGTGTGGTTTTGTGTGGCAAAAAAAGACAACAAAAAATCTAAAATGTATCAAATTTCTGTAAGAACAGATTACCTTTTTCTAATTCTTTCCTTTCATCACTTTTGGTTATGAAGATGTTTTTGAAGCTTCGTTTAAAAGTAACTTAAAAGAAAACATATTTAAATATATTGGACTGAGGAGATCAGGGTTCATTAGAGTATTTCAGTAACAAAACACATTTCCTGTCTGGCAAACGTTAACCTCGGCGATGAATGCATGTTACTACTACAATAAAATCATGAAATTTCATCAATAACCATAACATTTAAAAATAAAAAGAGCTTGGAAGGAAAGTTGCCTTGTAAAGTTTTATGTTTGCTAGGACTTTTTTTTTTTCTAGATATGAGATAAGATTTCCCGCTCCTTATAAGGAACAAATGGGCCATTATTTGATTTGATCAATCCTCAAAGTAGTCTCCAGCATTACTTGTTCCTCGAAAACTGTCAAAAGTCATAAAAAGTTTCATCTTTTTGCAGCAGAGATCCGGTGGGTTTAATCTTACCCATATGGCTTTTGAAATGATTAAAAAAACTGTTTTTGGAAACACTGACAACTGTTGGAAAGGCACCGGAATTGATTTGATGTTTCTTCTTTTCTGACAAGAACAATTTCTATTGTCAGTTCCAGTTATCCAAACAATATGTATGTGCTTGTTAAGTTTGCCAAGTGTGACTCTGTCTTTGACATGAGCACACAAACAGGGGGCTTTGGTTTACTGCTGCCCTTATCAAAGCTGATTTTATAACTTTGCTTGCATATGATTCAGAAGACGTGTTTACGGGCCAGCCCTTCGTTCGCGCCACATGGCTGTTGTTTACCGGCAGAGACCTGTTAAAATCTTCTTATAAATCCAGCCACCCTTCGTCGACCCCCCCCTCCCCAACCTCCAGCCCTGGTTAGCAGCAGACATCAAACGGAAACAGGGATGTGTGACTTTACGAGCGGTGGCTTGACCTGTCGGACTGGAAGAGCCATCTGGGCTGAGATGAGATGTGCGTGGAGCTCACCTTAACCTGCTGCAGCTGTGGCCATCCGAGTCGCGGCCCCCGTCTTCATCAGCACTTTGATTTATGGACGCGCCACCCCCTCCCCAAGCAACACCACCCCACAATAAATAAACAAATACACAAAAAGGCAGAAACGAAGAACGCCCAACACTTTCGGTTAAATGCTAGTCTTTTTTACATTTCTCATTTATATTATAGTTTGAAAATTCACAGAGTTAACCTTAAGGATTCATTTTGTTTTAGTGTCCTCCTGGAGACAGATCTCACCTTATTTAAAGGGAAAAGGAAAAGGCCTGATCGTCCTCTTCCAGAGTTTACTTGGTTAACTTCTGGACTTGAACGAACATCCTGTCTGGACTGGGAAAGTCCTGTAAATCTGTGTTTTTTTTGGTCAAGCTTCTCTGATTATATTGCTGCAGTCGGACTGTTTTCCTACTATGCCTTTAGCTTCATTTGCTTCATATTTGGCTGTTAATACCTGCAAGAGTGCTGCATTTCAACCCTGCAGCGCCGTGATAATCGTCTAGCAACAGCTCACGCCCCTATAGCTTCTTTTCCTCTTCCGTCATTCACAGCTCATCTGTAGGATTTGATCTATGTCAAAACAATTTGTAAAGATTTCTTAAACGTGCTTATGATTTTACTATCTATATGAGTCATAGCATTAACTTGAATTACATATTATTATTGTTATTAGCTATCTCTGATTAAGTGAAACATGTGATTAGCAGAATTATTGCTGCTTGCTGTGGAGGCTTTTAATTTTTTACCAAAGGGGAAAACAAGGGGATTGGTGTTGCCTGAGGCTGACATTTAGTTTTAGTATTTTGGGCAAAAAACAGAAAGGTATTGAAGTGTTTAAAGTTTCTTTGATCTTTGTTTTTAATGCGCTCCTTTTGATGGAGGGCATGTGAAATGCATATATTTCTAAAAAGATGGAAATGCATTTGTGTATGTGAATATGTGGAGCCTTTGGGGACGCGTGGTGTACACAGCTGTGCTCCAGATGTACTGTGCAGAGTCACATCTAAATCTAGCTTGTCTGTATGGATAGTGGACCTGAGGGCCATTCTCATCCAACCCTGCTGTCCAGCAGAGTCGTTGACCTTTGATTGTGATCAGTCAAAGTGATGACCAACCCCTGCAGTTAATCTATGACAGCACAATCATCGTTTTTTTTTTTGTTTCTTTTTTCTCCAAAGCTTAATGATTGAGCGCAAAAATGTGCCTGCAGCTCATTTTAATGTCTGTGTAGAACAGCCGGTGGAAGGTAGTAGACCACGGTATCTGGTGCCACCCACATGTGACTAATTAAAGGTGTTTTCTCTGGAAAACAAGTCCCTTTGTGTTTACATTGGATCTGTATTAGCTGTATAATTTTCTCCCCAATAAAAGATGCTTAAAGACGTCTGTTATGTTTGTTTTCAGACATTCATTTATAGTCGTTCTTATGCTAGCGTTCCTAATATAAACTTTGTCACTTTTCACAGGGGGCTCCATAGTTATAGGTTTGTTTATCACAGCACAACAAATTGCTGCCAGATTCATTCTGCAAGACTGGCAAACAACAAAAAACACAGATTTTTTTAAATCAATATTATAATTTTTTTGTTTGGAAGAAGTAAAAAAAAAAAGCAGTTTACTTTAGTATATAGTAGGGCTGCACAATATGAGAAACCTTGACATGTAATATTAGTGATTGATATTGAGATGACGATATGACTACACGAGCAAAAATAAAAATGAAAAACAAGCAGGGCATGTGTGACATGTTCAAGAATGTGCTAAACGGGCCTTCTTGAATGTACTTTCAGCATATGGTGTTCACACTGGACTGGCGCTACCCAATACTAGTACATGTACTCCTAGTTGGAAGAGGCTTGGAGCGAAATGTCTAAGCAATACAAATCATATGAACTTTGCTCCAGGCTTTGTCTTTCACAGCTCCCTTCTGACATATTAAAGACTTGGTGTTGTACAACTCCAGCCGGGCACAAAATGCAATTATTAATTTCTCCTTCATAATCGATTTTCAAATAGTTGTTACTACCGTGTTTTGAAAAACGGATGCTACACATGTGTCAAGACCAAATCCGATTCCCTGACTGGACAAAGTTCAACTGGTTTAATTTTAGTTCAATGGCTGCACGTTTTGTATGTAGAGCCAGAAAGCTGACAATAACAATGCTTAAACATGAGAGTTCAAACGCGGAAAACGAGCATTCACGTTGACTTTTCAGTGGAAGTGGTTGCTTGAACACGTGTTTCCGAGCCTGGTATGTACCCAGCATCATACATCATTCCCATTTCTACTGCAACAGTCTTTTGAAAATAAAAGTCAACATAACTTCAATTTTACACCAAATTCTACATAGGGGGCAGAGATCTAATATAAAAGGACTCCATTCAATTGGTCAATGACTTGGAGGGGTCCATCTGATTGGTCGAATGGGTAAAGGACTATATTTGTTAAATATTTGGAATTGCCATTAGAAAATTGTTGTATGTGTGTAATATTTAGTCATTTATTGGAGTTTATGATACGTGTATTGTACAAGCTTATATCACGATGGCGATTTATTGTCCAATTTATTGTGCAGGCATCGTATCTAGTCTTAATTATTAGAAACACAGCTCGTCTTTAACCTATGTATGGATAACAAGGTCAGTCAAAAAAGCCAATTTTCTTCCCCTCTAACTTACCAGACCACCTATTCAACTCACCCCCCACCCCCACCCCCATTTAGCCCTGCCCCCTGAAAGTTTTCGGTCTTTATCTCTCTGATTGAGCTGTATGTAACCCAACACCCATCTGTTTTTTGTAGACAGTTAGAACCAGTACGGTCCAAATTAAGCCGCTTCATGCTGCATCTGACAGACATACTGAGACCCGTTGGAACTGGCGTGCGTGGATGTTTGTGTGGGCAGTTTGAAAGCAGCATCAGTTGGATTTTCCTGCAGTGATACGGTTGCACCTTTAAAAAGAGTTTTGTCAGGGTTTTTATATAGGCTGCTCTGAAATGACACAGCACATCATGAGTACTTAGTCTGGTATGAGTCGCTTTGTGACTTCTTCTTACTTAACTTCTCATAACTTCATATTTAACTCAACTGGGAAAGAAAACATTTAGGGATTTTCCTAACATTCTGTAATAACACATCAGAACGACAAGATAACTATAAGAAATTTACATTTTCATATTGAAATATGAAAAGTACAGTTGATTTCTTCGATTGCTTTTGACTTTTGCATCTCGTATTGCTCTCCGCTTATCAGTCTTGCGCAGACTTTTTCTCACTGTGTGTTTCTCTCAGGCCTGCTCTCTCCTCAGGTCGGGTCTGGTAGTGATCATGCATGCTGATCGCTTCAAAACCAGCAGAACTAATGCAGAGCAGAGCCCGATTTGAGATGTAGACTGAAAAGAAAAAAGAGAGGATAAAGACTCACACACAAGGGGTTAATAACACAGAGGCAGAAAGAATGTTTGATGCAGGGAGATATGTGAAAGAGCGCGCTGAGGGAATTCATTGCTGCAAAAAAGTCGGCGGGCGCCACGAAGGAAAGAATCAAAGTACAGAAAGAATCCAAATATTGGTAAGCTTGAAAGGTAAAGGCACCATGTGTGAAGGTTACATTATCATTGACCATGAGGTTCCTTTTACATGCTGCACACAAGAGATGGGACAGAGTTTGGAGCCAAGATCCATCCATCAATTCATCCATAAGTCTGTAAATCCATCCGTTCTTAAGTCCTGCTCAGCAGCAAGCCTGTCCCTCTTCTCAGTCCGCCCATCATCCCCTTTATGATCCCTTACCCCATCTATCTGCCTCATGATAAAACATGATGTAAAGCACCTGTGAGATGCTTCTTTTATGGATCAGCTTTGAATCCATCAATCGCCTCATCTTTCCTGCGGCAGGCTTTCTTTTTCATCATTTTAGGCGGTAGCAGTGATTTGGTTTACCTCTCGATCCATCATTACAGCCCAAACACAAAACACAGTTCTTCCTCTTTAACCTTTAGTTTAGTTGAATTTGTGAGGATCATGTCTGTGACTATATCAAGTCAGTTTGCTTCTCCGAAGGTGTAGAAACTTAAGATCTGTCTGTCTGTCATCCATAGATATCAAAATACTCCAATTTTCCTTTTTCCAATTCTTCTATTTTCTTCTTTTCTATATGATCTGTTTTCTTTGGATATTTGTGTGAAGAACTGGTATCTGGGTAACTGGTGATGTTAAGAGGCCTCCACAGAAATGTATATATAGGACACACTGGATTATAAGGCACACTGTCAATAAATAGTCTATTTTCAAAAAAAAAAAAAAAAAATATATATATATATATATATATCACGATCTTATCACAGAATTGTGAGATATGTTAAGCAAGACAGAAGAGTCATACAAATACTGTCAGTCAGTCAGACTTCATTAATCGCGTTCACAGTAACTCTAGGACTTGTATTTAACATGCTGCATGTTAGCTGCAATAGTATATTTACAATAACTTCCAACCTTATTAGCAATATGTAAAATAACAGACTGATGCCAATAAAACAAACCTTATTGTGATTATGATACTCTCAACCTCGTTAGTAACATGTAAACAAAAACACAGCCTGATTCCGTCACATGTTAGCGGCATTAGAAGCGTTAGCGTGTTCACAATACCTGTAACTCCCAACCTGTTTGCGGCACATAAAAATAAAAAAAACCTGATACCTGACTGATACCACTAAAGCAAATGTTACTGACTATGGTAACTCTCAAACTTGTTAGTAACATGCAAAAAAAAAAAAAAAACAGTCCAACACTGCCACACGTTAGCCATGTGAGCGTATTCACATTAACACCCAACCAAACATTTTAAAGAATGCCTTGTACCTTTCAAAGTCTCTTTAACATCATAAAACACAACCAGAATTAATCTACATGTAAAAGACTCTCTGGATTATAAGGTGCACTGTTGTTTTTCTTTGTAAAAATTAAGAGGGAAAAAAAGTGAAAATGTTGCTTTTGGGCTGATAAACTGTGATTTAAGAAATTCTGGCAACAAATACAAGTTTGTTAGCTTCTAATGAAAACTGCTGTAAGGTACCATTATGTCAACTGCATTAAAAATCAAAGCTTTTTAATGCAGTTGACAAAATTTAGCAGCTTGGGCAAAAAACAAACAAAATAGAAGTTTAATTGTGAAAAGTCTCTTTAGAACCACGAGCTATTAATAGAAATATTGACAAAGATAAAAAGAAAATCCAAAATGAAATAGATCATGTGGAAAAGTAAGGCTTAAGCACGCAGAAATGTATCAGACAGAGAGAAAACAGATAAAGAACAGAAGAAAAAAAGAGCATAAAGATGTAATTTTGAATAATGACATCCCTCAGTCAGGTCATATTTCTGAAGGAAAATGTTCAGTATATCAAACCTATGAGTGAAACCTGCTAATGGAAGATAGATCATTGATTTTTCTATTCTCCACCAGCCACATGTGAGCCTTTCATTGTGCCTCAGCCTATTTTTCTGTTGGGAAGTCTGTTCAGTGATTCTTTTCTGACATGAAAAGGTCTCTGAATTCATCTTCATTTGTCTGATTCCTCTCTGAAAACACCTGTCTGGACTTTTTCTCTCCATCTTTATTTCCTACTTCTGTGCCACCCTTTCACCTCGTTTTTCCTTTTTTTGTATCTTCTTCAGTCTTTTAAACTAATGTTCAGTGATGTATCAGTCATACTGACTTTGTTCTTGTCCTGTCTAGCGTGCCTTTGTGCCAACACACATGTGCGCATGCATATGTGTGCGCATCGAAGCGCCTATGTGTGTATGAAAATTATTAACACGTCACCACGCTCCCCTCGCTGCTGTTCATTGATGGTGATTAGTAGCAGGTGTTGGCTCTGGATTCAAAAACAGGCAGATTCATACACACACACACATGCGCACGCACAGACACACACATGCACGCGCACACAGGCACATGTTCATTTTTGCACTGGAGGAATAGATGTGATTTATGGTGCTGGGACCTGAGGGCTGCTGGAACAACACAGTCTCACCCCTGAAGACAACAGGCACGCACACACAGACATACATATGGTGTAAAAACAGACTGATCCACATTCACACAGTGCATTTTTGGCTGAGATCTCTGGCTCCTTTCAGCCCAGAGGTGAAATCAGACGTTAAAGAACTCGCGTTGAAAACACTCCTCGTGGGAATGGCACTTATTCATCTTTAGTAGACCCCGGCCTGTTGCTGAAACATTTGTCTCCGTGTTTGATTCCTGGATGTGTGGTGGAGAAAGCAGAAATTTTCATTTGCTTAACTCTTTTATTATTTCTCATTATGTTGAAATCTTTCAGCAGATGCAAAAAGAAAGCCAACATTACAAAAAGAAATCTAACTTTGGATGTGATTTATCACTGAGTGGCTGTGAGGATTTTGTCCCAAAGATTTTTTTTCTTAGAAATTTAATGACTTATTTTGTTTTAACTCAACCTTTCAGAAATCAACTCATTCCAACAAAAATACACTTTATGAGGTTACCTAAACCATATTGCCCAATTGTTTAAATGTGTCTTCATCTCATAGAATATTAAGGAAAACATCATAAATGTTAACATTTCTACATATTGTCTGCTTGTTTTCGCTTTGAAAACGTACTAAAAGAAGGTTGTTATTTTCAGCTTGATTTCTGTTTTAGGTTGAGGAGGGTAGTCTAATAAAATCTTATAAACTATTAGTTGTGCCCATGATTTTCTAACCCCAAAATGTTGTTTATCAGAATGTTATAATCTACTTAAAAGTTTAAAATGCTTCTTGTGCTCAATAAAAAAGCAGCACAAAGACAAAAAAAGCCATTTGTATTTATTTATTTAATAAAGGGATAAGGCATACAAAAAACAGTGTGGAGTGCTCTAAAATACAGAAACACTGTACACACACTGGATTGTAGCCTTAGCTAATTTTCGTGCTGAAATGACCAGCCACCAAGAGACTGTAGATAAAATAAAATAAAAAAAGACATTATTGTTCATCTAAGCAATTTTTTTTCTTGTGTATATTGGTCATCCATATGTAATATATATTTGTATACACTGTACAATGAAAATTAAGCCTGATATTGCATTTCTAGTCTTATTTTTAGTCTAATCGTTGGGATTCTGGAACACACAAAAATGCCGTTGGAAACAGACGTATTTGTGATCTGCTGCTCATCTTCCACTCTGCAGAAACTATAAAATGGATTCTTGTGTGGTTTTGGGTTAATAGCAGGTTCCTTTTTTTCATTGTTGCTTTTAAATTCCAGTCCCCATTTCCAACATCATTCATCAAGTCTCCAAGATTTGATTGATGTCACACAATTTAAGCAGCTTCTCCACAAAGCGGAGCTGTATGAACACATTTGGAAGTTTTGGCTTTAAGACCTCCTGCCCTCTGATACCAGCTTGCACTAAAGCAGGGGTCGGCAACCCGTGGCTCCGGAGCCACATGTGGCTCTTTCATCCTTCTGTTGTGGCTCCCTGTGACTTTGGAAAATAATGAGTATTTTATAAAAATTCAAATTTATTTTAGTTTGTTCATTTTTCATGGCATTTCAAAGGCGCTGCTGGCTCCGTGCCTCGTGCCACGTAAAAAACAGCTTCCTTGGTGGGCTCCTGCTTGTCGGGCCAGGGCTGCGGAGCTGATAGCAGGAGGACACGCGGGGCGGCTTCAATAAACACTCCGGGTCTGGAGGGATTTTCTGCCGGGGGCTTGGCGTGGCGCGGAGCGGGGAGCGGCTTTCTGGTTACGGAGAGTTTGCGCCGGTGTTTTGGACTCGCGTGTGCAGTGATGTGTGTTTCAGAGCAGGGGAGCTCGTTGCGTCGGTCGCGATGACCGGTCATCTTCGGGGACGTGGGGGAGATTGAAGGGGGAAGAGAGTGCTTCTTGAAAATCCATCAGCCAATCAAAATCCTCACCGAGAAGTACGGGACTTGATTGACATGCAGAATGGCCAATGGGACATCCTCTGACACATACGTCACTGCAGACGCGAGTTTAAATGCACTCAGCGCAAACTCTGTCATCAGAGCGTCTTTTTCTCCCCGCAGCACGGGGACGTCCCCGGTAGAAGTCCAGCAACCGGAGTTTATTAAAGCCGCCCCGCGTGTCTCCTCCTGCTATAAGCTCTGCAGTCCGATAAATACGAGCTCATCAAGGAAGCTGCGAGGCACACACTTTATACTGTTGCGGGTGTGTGCTGAGCGGCGCGCGTGCCACGAGAAAGAGGGGGGGGGGCGTGCAGGTGGAGATGGCGGTGTGGGCACGGAGCGGAGGTGTGTGCGTGAAATATATTGTGTTTGGAGGACGGAGCACTAAATAAAGAGTAGTCGTCGTTCCCAGAATAACTTTTCTGGAGTCATTTTTAATCCGCTCTGAAGGTTGAGGGTTCGAACAGGGAAGTGAACCCCGAAGGAGAATTGCCTTCAGCTCTGGAGGAAATCTTCCCTGCGCTTCTGACCACGATCGGAAAGACGAAAGAAAAAGAGAAGTCATCGCGCAACGAAAGGTTCAACAATACGGAGCCAGCAGCGCCAAAAGCCTCATAATATGCCATGATGCTCCCCGCATTGGACTGTTTACAGCAGAGCATGAATACGATGGTTTCTGCTTTCTGTCTTTGTAATAAAACGTCTCATCTGTTAAAACAAAAGTATCTTTATGTAAACTCACTGTGTAGTTTTTAATCATCAGTAAATAAACAATAATGTTCAAATAAACATGTAACTAATAAACATGACGATGGAAAGAAAGAAGTACTTTTTTTTTTTTATCTTTTCTGGACCGTGATCTACACTCATGTCCTTGAAAATCGATCGCGATCGACGTAATGAGCACCCTTGATATAATATATACATGCATAATATATATAATGATGTCAAAACGGGTTGCGGCTCCGAGTGCTTTTTTTTTCATTAGGGGCGGTCCCAAATGGCTCTTTGAGTAAAAAAGGTTGCCGACCCCTGCACTAAAGGTTCAGGTTTTCATGTTTTTATGTCAACCTCTTAATCTTTTGGAAAATGTCCCATCTCCTTTATTGGGGGAGGGGGTTCCGTGGTCAGCACTGTTTCCATTAAAGAGAGAAGCTTCTTGGGTTTTCATACCAGCTGGATCACAGTGTTGTGGCTAAAAGTGGTCACATAAAACACAAAACGTCTACACAAAGCCCCTCATTTCACTTGAGCTGCAGTGAGTCAAAACAGAGGTGATACCATTTGATACCTTGAGGTCTAAAAACATGTCAATTGTTTGCTGTTTGTTTTTTAATTGAGTTAAAAAAAAATAACCTCATCAGTAATGTTTTGCAGGTCTGGATTGATAGAAGAAGAAAAAATCTAGCACCAAGGTTGGAGGTCTTTTTGCTACTTTTCTAGAAATGTTGTGAGATGCAGAAACAAGACGAGATGACGGGAGTTTGAGTTCTGGAGTTTCCTCTGTGAAAGGGTTACAGACAGACCATTAGCACCACTCTCACTGCTAATTACTACCTGAAATGTTTACACAATATTAATAATACACACACACACACACACACACATACATGCATGCATATATACGTGTGTGTGCTATATATGTGCCCAGCACATTACTGCAGGGTGTAAGATGCTGGCAGGGAAAGCATACATGGAGCGCCACAATCAAGTGGCTGGAATAATATACAGGAACATGTGTGCTGAATATGGACTGGAAACCCCCAGGTCAAAATGGGAAACACCTCCGAAGGTGGTAGAGAATGAGAGGGCAAAGATCCTGTGGGACTTCCAGATCCAGACTGATAGGACGGTAACGGCGAACCAACCAGACATTGTAGTGGTGGATAAAGAACAGAGGAAAGCCGTTGTGGTGGATGTGGCAGTGCCAAGCGATGGGAACATCTTGAAAAAGGCACATGAGAAACTGGAGAAATACCAGGGACTCAGAGAAGAACTGGAGAAAGCCTGGAAAGTGAAGGTGACGGTGGTGCCTATGGTAATTGGACACCAGACTTATTTTCTTATGAAGGTTTGAACTTTGAGTTTAAACAAGAGAGAACAAACAAGAGTTTGTTCATGTCCGTCTGAGAAAAGTGGATAAATGCAAAATCCCATCTACTGTATGATGTTACTTTGCAGATTTCACCAATATATATATAAATGCTTCTGAAAACTGGTTTGTATGATTGTGTTTTAAAAAAAAAATTAAAGGGACACAGAGGGAAAATCCCCCAAAGTTACATTTAGAAGGGTGGAAACTTGACAATTAGCATGTGTAATGAGGCAAGTATATACCAAATGACTTGAGTACAGCATGAAGGGGTTTATGGATGGTTGGTGTTCTACTATGTGGGATTTGCAGGTTTGTGGAGAGGGTGAAAGCTTTGAAGTTTGAGGAAGAAAGTGAAATAATGAAGTAGGAGGAAGTGATAAACATTTGGCCCCTAGCGTAGCAAGATAACCAGGGAAGCATGAATACACACCGATTGCTTTTAATTCTTTAATACTTTTTGTGGATTGGGACTTTTGAAACCAGGATGTTGTGATGTTGGCTTCAGCGGTACAGTTGATTGTAATTTTCCTGCTGGGCTTTAATCTTCTTGTTCTGTCGAACACACACAGATTGTTGTGTGCTGCGGTGGAAAAAGGCCTGCTTTTCCTGCCAAAGTGGCTTTGAACGAAAACAATTGCGCATTAGGTTCAAATGTTTCACAAGGACTTTTAACCGCAAACATTGTTACACGGGGTTACACAACTCCAATCTAACTTTGTGTGAACAATGGACATTTGTAGCACTGTTGTGGTTGCTTCCAATCTGTCCAAATGCTCTTTAGAGCACAGAAGAGGAAGAAAATGGGAAAAAAAAGTAAAATAAAACAAATGCATTGTCAAAAAAAAAACAACTAAACCTAGTTACGACTTCGGGAATACGGTGGACATGTTAAATGTTCCTCTGCAGTGTTCTTTGTAATAGAACTCACAGCTGTAACTGTAATATTTTATGATTCATCCTCAGAGTTGAAGGCTTTAAATGTAAGGCTAATAACGTTTTACTGTATGTGTGTGTTTGCCAATTTGGAAACCCATAGTATTATTTTTTACAGTAAAACTTGAGTGCAACCTCTAAATGAGATTTCCACATCGAGGGAAAAAGAAGTCATGTCCAGCCAGAATCTATGAAAATCAATTGATCCCACATCGTAAATCAATTGGAAAAATATGAATGATCAAACACTGCTTTCAAAAACGATTGCCTATTAAATAGAAGCACTGTAAGCAATGGGTTTTCGACTTTAATCATTTTATTTGGTGAATAAAAAGAGACATGTTTCCCACACAGAGCTACTTTCTGCATGAAAGCTGTTCTTATATTTCAGAAGCGGGAGGGGCTGCCAGACTGTGATATGATTCTGCAGGTTTACAGTTTCAGTGCATTTTTTTTAACTGCCCAATGTTTAAATCATTCAAAGACTACTTTTTAAATTTAATTTTATATAATTTCTTTTTTCTTTGTATTTAGATGGCCTAATTTTAATCTCGTGTAGTCCTCTTTGTGGTTGTATGTTATTTAATGAAAGTAAAATAATATTTTAAAAGAAAAACATATATTTCCTCCAAAATAAATAAACAACCTGTGATGTGCGATCTTAGTTATCATATTGCGATGACGGTTTGACTTCCAATATGGGAACATAAAGCAAAACAAAAAAAAAACAACTAATACATCATTTTCATTTCACTTCAACAGTTTTATTTAAATGAAAGTAGACATAAGTTACACTTTAAATGACCCTTGTCTGCAATAGAAGGCGGGCAACTAACATAAAAGGGGCCAATCCGCTCGGTTAAAAGTAGAGCTGGACGATATGGCCTAAAAATAAAAATATCTCCGATGTTTTTGATTTTTAATTCGATTTCCGATTTTTTCCTGATTTTTTTCCCCAACTTAAGGAAAGCAATAGCTACAAACGGCAGACAACTTAAAGAAAATTTTGCTTTTATTTAACCAAACGCAAGACAAATGTAACCCCCATTTCTGGGTTGAATAAGAAATAAATGAACACACTCTTGGAATCAAAGTAAAGTATAAGATTTTTCTTCTTCTCACTTCCTTTTGGACTTGTGTTATTTATATAATTTTGTCTTATATAATTTTTGTTTTGTTTTTGTCTTATTTTGTTATTCTACACTTGTTTTCACTTGTCCAAAATAGGAAGCTTACTTACTTATTTAATAGACTTAAAGGACACAAACATTCACCTTGAGAGTAGCACCATTTTCTAAAGGATTAACAATGCAGCTCATATCTGGGGTCTAAGGTTTTAATGAAATTCATAAACCCTGTCTTCTCCACGGAGAAGATGATGAAGCAGCAGGAGTCGCGGTCACGCAAACACAAAATCCTCGCAATTGAATACCGGTACAATTAATAATTACAACGCAGCATTCTTTATTGACAAATAACAGTAACAACTAACTATCTAACTAATGAACTAACTGTATAGGTGTTGTAGAATGAGTATGTTTATGTGTGTTGGGGCGCTGCGTGTGTAAGAGGCCTGAGCACGTGCAACGAGTCGCGAGTGAGAGCCTTTGACTGCGATGGGCTTTAGGCAGCGTGGGGGGCGTCTCTTCCTCCACGTCTGTGGCAGCAAACCCACACCAGTTCCAAACAACAGAGGATTTAATTCCATTCTTAGGAACAAACTTCCCACTCTCACCGGTAGCCATGCTGTCGCTTGCTGTTTCGTGTGTGCTATGATGTTGCTGTTTGTCGCTTGCCATACTGCCGTGTGAAACTAATGCTACGGAAGCTCTGGGGAGCCAAAAATACGCCATTGCACAAAAACTTGATTTAGTTATTTTTGAAATCGGCCGTAACAAAAAATTCAAATTAATTCATTTTATCGATTTTTCGCCCAGGTCTAGTCAAATTGTAAAAGGCTTTATTTAATTTGTTCAATAATTCAAGCTGCCATGAGATAGTTAGAGCAAGTGTGTAAACATTTAAGGTAACCAATTATTGCAATTTACGCTACCTTTTGCAAGAAGCGTACTGCAAAGACTGATATCACGATGACAAATAATTTTGCAATTTATCATGAAGGTCCACTTAAAAAGTATTTGGAAGAGCCATCAAGATATAAAAATGGATATTAATATAAAAGGAAAAAGTTAAAAAAAATATCTCTCTATATATATATCTATATATATTTGCTAGTTTGTGGACCTGCTATTATAAGGCTGTTGTGTTTTAAACTGCAGACCACATTTTGATTTGAGAGCAGATTCATCCGTGTGCTTGGAGGGTTTCGGGGGGCCTCAGCACCCCAAGACAACATCCTGGAACTGTTAAATCTGTGTGCGGTTTTCAAGCAGAGACAAAATTGATTTTGGAATTATTCCTTTCCCCAAGCTGAAAGTGTTATGTTTTGCATCGAGGCATATTCTGTATAAATTGTGACTAAATAGCATCAGCAGAATTTGACCTTCTGTTTGGCAGCTTCATCCTGCAGTGAAAGATAAATCCATCACGTTTAGCTTTTCCCCGTTTGCCTGATAGAGATTGATAGTCCCTTACTGGTGGATGAACACACACTCACAAACACACACCCGCACCTACACATAGTTAATCATGTGTGTGACGGTCCAGTAGGGAGTCTGGAAAAATCTGGAATACTAGTTGGAGTCCTCGTTTGTGCATGTGTGACTTGGCCCACTTCCCTGTCCCTCCACGAGCCACACAGTGAGAGGTCCCACTCAGAATGACTCCCATAAGTCCCTATCACACATCTGCACGGAAACACACTAACACACTCCAACGCGGGTCGTTTATTCTGTTTTTCGGGTCCCAGAGGTCTTAACCCTGTCAAAAGCTTCCACTTCCTGTTGCTGTCAGATGCAACACATAGACATTCTCGTGCATATAGATGCCCCCCCAATAGAGAAATCCCAATGTCACCAGTATTCCCAGTGACATTTAATTGGTGTAATTAACCTGTTATCGTGGTAATTAACCTGGGCGGCAGTCCTGTCAACATGATAATGACACACAGATGGTACCACTGCTGTCAGCCTAAACATATGAAGACGCCACTTAGACCCCGCCATGCTGAGCCTCACCTCACCTCATCTTCCTCACCTCGCCTTGTGCCTGGGCTTTGGTGTGGACACTCAGAGCTGTCATTTCCTGATTGTTCTGTTTTTACCTTTAACAAAATCCAAAACCCTTTCAGGGACACTTTCAGTGGTGATGTTTGTACTCAGCTGTCAGTTCAATTCAATTTAATTATACTGCCCAATATTACAACAATAGTCGTTTCAATGGGCTTCATACCGGTCATTGTATAGTAAACATGAAATCATAAAAATAAAATACAATAAAATACAATAGGTACTGGCTAAAATAAACTAAACAGAATTAAACTAAACTGGGCATTCCTGCCCTTAGACCCTCCTCCTAGGTAGGTGAAAAAAAACAACCCACCTGCCTCCTTTATGGGGCCAGTGACCTTTGATGAGACGTTTAAAAGGATGACCACATAACCAAGGATACAACAATAGACTTTCTTCATGATTTGGATCAAACCTTGGTTTTTGAGTCACTTTTAAAAAAAAAAAATAGTGTTAGTTAATAATGAGAATACAATCTACTCTTTATGATAAAACCTCATAGACAATGGTAGTAATATTAACAGAAATAATAATAATAACAATGTAGCATGTTCTAAACTAACAGGCAAAATCAGATTTTTTAAGCCTCCCCTTAAAAAATGAAGGCTATGATTTAGTCTCAGGAAAACATAATAATAAGTTTAAATTCAGAATTGATCAAAAATCATGCAAATGTTCATCAATATTTAATAATACAAAAAATAGTGACAATAACATCTACATATACGTATACACATAAATGTATCTGAATACCCATGTTTAAAATCTTCACAACATCCACATAATTATCTTTATACATCCATCCATCCATCCATCCATCCATCCTCCTCCGCTTATCCGGGACCGGGTCGCGAGGCCAGCAGTCGAAGCAAAGATGCCCAGATATCCCTCGCCCCGACCACTTCCTCCAGCTCCTCTGGGGGGACTCTGAGGCGTTACCAGGCCAGCCGAGAGACATAGTCTCTCCAGCCTGTCCTGGGTCTTCCCCGGGGCCTCCGCCTAATGGGACATCCCCACAACACTTTGTTTTCTGACCCAGCTCCCTCTTTTCCCGGTACAGCGACCACATAACAGCGGACACTGCACCAATAAGCCAGTCGATCTAATGCTACGATCTTCTCTCACTCGTTAACAAGACCCCAATGAAATTCAATGGTGTCACAACTAGTTAAATTTAAACCAATTAAAATTTACACTTAAAAAAATAATAGGTTTATATCAACTAAAGAATGAAACCAACAGCTGCATATATTCAAGAAAGTTGTTTGCAATAAATCAACTAGATTTGGATGTGCTTTGGACTAAACCAAGATCAAGTTCACTTCTTTGATGGACCAACCTGGATTATTATTTTATATCCAATCTTTGTCTGACTGAGGACACCACTCACCCTCCTTCTCCTCCATCACTCCTTTCTGCTGCCGTCAGGTGGGAGATACAGAACCTCATTGGTCAGGAAAAATATCTACAAATAGTCCTCATTGCTGCTAATCTCCATAATCCTGGATTATTTTGAAAATGTGGATGACGCAGTTTGTGATTTTTATGTATTAATTGTTTGTTTTAGCTTTTATTTAAATATTTTTTATTATTATTTTACTTTGTTCTGCCATGTTGAAAGATTAATTTCTGTTCACTGAACAAAAATAGCAATTTCGAGCACTTCAATACATTACTTTTTAAGAGATTTATGAACAAATATGACCTTAAAAAGTGAATCATGAACAAATAAAAGCATCTTTATTTATTGGTGTTGCTGAAGTACTGTGCTTGAGCTCATAGCTCCTCAGGCCTGGTGTCAGAAAGGCACAGCCTACAGTAGAGAAGGGTGGAGTCGGGCGGCGCAGTCCATAAAAGCATTTGCTGTGAAAAGGGCTGTAAAGTTTCGGTAGTAAAGGGAGCCGTGGCACCCTGTCTTTGTGGTATATTGACCAAAGCGTGTCCGAGACATTTCATAGACATTTCATTTAGAGCTCAGGAAATTATGTCAACCTGTGAAAAAAAAAAGACATCTCCTTTCAAGCTGCTAGCCCAGAAAACGGGAAAGTGGAAACTTACATTGCGGCTGCCGATGAAATTCTGTATTAATCCTGCAAGGATTTACAGTGTCACTGCCACAGCTTCCCCCCGGCTCTGTGTTTTAACTGGGACAATAAAATGACATGATTTGGACCAAAGTGGCAGACGGTGTAATCAGTAAAGCCTGATGTGGCCTTTGATTTGATTACTTCCTGGTGTTTTGGACCAATCAGAGCACTTTTCTTTTTTTTTTTTTTTTGCTGTCTCTGCAATGTCCAGTCCAATCAGAGAATAGCCTGGTCAGAGTATAAAACAACCAAATGAGAGGCAGGTTTGTCTTCACAGGGAGAAGAGGAACAGATGTGCCCTACAGTGTTTCTATAAACATGGTGCCATTTCAATGACACATGCTATTAATATGCAGTCAATTTAAACAAATTTGAGGTAAAAAAAGTGTATTTGTGAATTTATTCAAATAGCTAACCAACGTTTTACTAAATCAAGTCAAAAGACGTGTCTAAAGCAAAATAAATGAAAGTGTTTGCATCACAGTAACTAGAATCTTCAAATTGTTTTAAATGAGCCAAACTGTTTGTGTGATGACAAAAGGACTCAGGCATCTGCGCACATGCAGCCTGAGAAGTGTGTCAGTCTGGGTCAAGATGAGGAGAGTGTCCACAGGGATTTTAAGGCAAGATAGGAAACAGACTCCGTCCCATTGAAACGCACTCATCTAAGTTGTCAAGGTCTGGATTGTGTGTCTGCCTTTCCTCGCCTGTGCGTCTTTTCTAGGTTTTTGTTTTTTTTGCATGTTTTTGAATTGAATTATGTTGAAGTTGATGGATCCACAGCTGGAGGAGTGTCACCACCTGAATGTTTTATCACCTCTCGGCTTTATCCCTTCCCTCCTGGCAGTAATTGGTTTCTGCTTAAAAATGACATTTTCCTGTCTTCACTGAGTAAAAGCCAACACTGGCCCTCAGCACCTAATCATGCAATCAATACTACTTTTGCTCGATTAGACTGCTGCTGTAATTTAGGAAACAGCAAACAAATCAAAACGTAAAGCTTCCTTGTATCTGATTTTTAATTTACATCCTGTATTCAATTCAGGAGCTCTTGCTTTTCTTTTATGCATAGTTTTAAAAATCTACACTTTTACAGATCAACAAATAAAGCTATAAAAAATAAAAAAATGCTGGCAGAAAGGGGAGATTAATATTTTATTTTGCTCTTAATTTGCTGGAACTGCCGCCGTCACAGAGACGTTTACAGGGATCAACATACTGCAGCATCCAAAAAAAAAAAAGTGGTTGCACTGTTAGCTTTTTTCCACTAGGGGACGCTGTGTTGTAGTGTTTTAAGGCCCTTTAAAGTAGGGGGGCGTCCAGGTGAGGTAGGGATGATGCGGGATGTGCAGTATTTGTCTCACCTTGTCGCTCGGTTGTGTTTCCTCTGCAGGGGGAGGCACAGTCGCTTTAAATGGAGTTTCTGCTTTTACCTCCCTTTTTTTCCAGTTTTGCTCTTTTCTCCTCTGCTTTTTTTTTTGTCTAGATGAAGCACTAAAAACCTGGCTAAGGCTCCATCATGACATCCTCATGTAATGAATGAAACTGTTTCAGTGAACGGTCAATGCCTTGAATGTGTTTGTTTCTGCGGTTTTTGTCCGTCTCTTTGTTTCTGGAGGGAGATTTGAAGCATCTGATTTGACCTTTTTACCTTCAATTCTCCTGAAACACATGCAGGTACTTTACTTTGTGTGTTTGGTGTGATCTCCTGGGGAAAAATTAAATGTTGTAATATCATTCAGATTGAGGATCTTAAAGTCTATTCAGTTTAGAAAGAACATGAGTCTGTGCTGGACAAGTATCCGTCACTGAAAAGTCTCCAATGTGTTTAATGAAGAACATATTTCACATTCAACATTAAACCTCCAGCTGTGTGTCTCTTTAGACCTTTTAAACTCACCAAACCAGATCCTTTCTTTCTCTTTGGAATCCATGTTTGCTTTTTTTTTTACCCCTACTAGGCCTGCACAAAATATCGCAAATTTATCGTTATCGCAATATCAAGCTGTGCAATATCCATATCGTAAAAAACGTCATAAATCTCAATAAATGGTTACCTTAAATATGCTAAAACAATCTTATAGCAGCTTGAAGTTTTTAACAAAACAAACAACTCCCTTTATGCATTTGACCAATCAAATGGACTCATTCACATCATAGACCAATCAGATGGAGCCCTTTTATGTTAGATGTTCGTCTCCTATGTAGATGTGGGTCATTTGAAATGCAATATTTGAACTGTTGCAGTGAAATGGTAATGATGTTTTTGGTTGTTTTCCTATATGTTCACATACCGCAAGTTCTATCGTCATCGCAATATTAATCACTAATATTGCATATCGTAAGTTTTCTTCTTACCGTGCAGCCCTAACCCCTACCTTTGGACATTAAAGGCTGGAACAAACGTGTCCGTTATGTACATAGCAACTACAGTAAAAGAGGAGCGATGCACATGCAGAGTCAGAGAGCCACAGAAAGTGAGAGTTTCCATAAGGCTTGAAATTTATTGAGTAAGGAAATGAGACCCAGTGAAAAGGGAAATGACATAAAAGTATGTAAAGGAAGAATTAGAAGACAAAGGGGGAGAGAAGCAGGGAGAAGATGTGGGGATTTCCAGTGATCTCAGTGTGGATTCTTGCAGTCTGCAAGAAATTTGAAGCAACAAAGAAAAATGATTGGATCAAGGTGATGTTGCTCAACTGTTGGCAGAGCTTCAAAAACAGGATTCTTTTTCAGCAATTATATCTCTTTCAATTGTGACTTTTTATATTTGTGGACTTACTTTTAAGTATCAATCAGAGGCACACAGTTATGGAATACACTGCCACAGCACATTAGAAACCGTGAAAACTACCCTACCTTCAAAACAGCTCTTAAACAATGACTGAAAACAAACCAGTCCTGCAGACATTGATGTTATTGGTTGTTTCATTGTAAATAACCTTTGTAAACATCTTTATCACAAATATTGTGCTATTGTATTTATTTTTTTATTTTTATTTCCACACAAAAAAAATTGCGTGCCTTATTATTTGCATAGGGATTGATTCTGCTTTTGCTTAATGACGTTGAAACAATTTTAAGAGGTGCACGGCGGTCTGTCAAAAGGTTGGGTTGGGTGTTATTGTGCTGTTTTGACTAGTCTATCGTTGCTAACGTGTAGCTGTTTTGGACTGTTTGTTTTATGTATTACTAACCCGGTCATGAGTATGCATAGTCACAGTATCACAGTTTTTTACGAGAAGCAAAGGTACACGGCTCTCTGTCAAAATGACAGCTTGTTTTTTACAAGTTTGTGTTATTGTAAATATGCTATCATGGCTTACTAAATATGATAATGTGGGTAACCTGTAGTGGTATTGGACTGTGTTTTATTATGTGTTACTAACAAGGTTGGAAGTTACAGGTATAATAAATATGCTAATTTGACAAACAAAGTTTTGAAATTTTCAGTCTGAATACACCCAAGTGGACTCTAGTCCAGGACCAGGAACTGCTCTCGGACCTTTGGACGCGGTCTCGGTTCGTTTCCAATCGGACTGAGCTGAGATTTGTCGAGTTTCCTCAATAGGAACAGATCCGTGCTAGGAGCGGAACAACTGGACCAAAATGGCCACCGTAGCTGGGATTAACCAGATCAGAACAGAGTGGTGGAGCAACAATGAGGCACAGCAACTCTTTCAAATTAGGTTGGATGAATTGCTGATTAAAACAACTTTTAACGTGTAACACATTGCTTCTCACTCATTTCCAGATAATCTATTTGTCGTAAACGCTTGTCAGCTTCTTAGCTGACGCATCAAAGCAGCAGTAAAAAGTGTTGTACCTGACATTAATACTGACGTTCAAAATTGGTTTGAATCAGTGAAATATCCCGCCAAGGACTGAAACGTCCAGGACTTCCATAGATTTTGCCTCTTGTTATAATTCCTGACCAATGATTGAAAAGATCTCTATTCAGCGGGTTTTGTTTACAAGCTTTGGTTCATAACAGAACACTATGCTTCATGACAGTTTGAATACGGACCAAATGCAAGGTTCAGGACTGGATCTGGACCAAATTAGGCTGATTTATTGGATTTTTCTAGTCCGAATCGGCCCTTAGTTACTGTGAATGCAGCTAATAAATTCTGACTGGCTAACAAACTTATCTTTGGCTCTTGTTTTGCCTAATTAGCCTTTTAGTTCAGTTTATCTTTTATTTTGAAAACATTGGCAGTGCACCCTATGATGCAGAAAAAATTGAACTCTTTTTTTAAAAATTTCACTATAACTGTGCATTCAATGCTCTAATACTGCACATTTTTGGATCAATTGAACCTAAAATGAAGCAGCAGGAGTGCAGAACCCACAGTCATGTCTTTCTTTGTTCTGGATTATTAAAAGCATGTAAGCTAATTAGGTTCCAGATTTCTCAGTCGTGCTTTTAGTCTGCAAACTTTTCTTGTTTATTTCCTGTTGTGCAATTCCACCGAGCTGCTTCACAGTCGAATAAAATCACTAATGGAAAAGAACAATGTGTTCCTGGAAATCACATACATCAGAAACGACCTGGAAAGAAGGAAAAAAAAAACAACGTCCATAAAATACCTGACTTTCAATGATGCTGTTTAGCTCAATATAAATGTCAATACCTCCTTGCCAGAGCTGTAATGGCTGTAAGTTAATTGCCACTAACATTGCCTCCAACAGCGGCTGCAAGATGAAGGGAAAATGGAGATAATTTTGGCCACGGATTATTAAAAGCATTTAATGTAATTATTGTATATTGTGTCAAAGACAAGCAGAAAGAACAGAGCAGATGTAATAAAAAAACTGCTGAGGCTTTAAATTGCCGACATTGAAACGGAGAACGCCTTCTTTGCATTCATGAATGTGGCGATGAGTAACCGTCTTGTTGGGATAATCACTTCAACAATTCTGCTTGATTATTCAGCTCTAAATTTTATGAGTCACAACTCTCTGATATTGTTCCGTAATACTTCTTAATCGTATTTCTAGCAGCAGTTAGTGATGTGTGCCTTTTTTGTGCTTTTTCTCCATTATTGTTGATCTTTTTATACCATTTTGTATGTATTTCCATCTTTGGATTCAACTAGATTTTATTTTCCATTTTTCTTCTGACTTTTTTTTAGCTACAGATTTTGAAAAAAAACAAACAAACTACATTTTCTTTAGCTTAGGGTCTTTTCCTTGCTGGATCTTTAAACTGGTTTAATTATGACGTCTATATATTAGTCTAAAATGTCAAACATTAGAGCACAAACAGTAGAATGTAGTAAAAGGCATCCGATAAATTCCACTTCTAATGGCTGGGGCTCATGTATCAACATGAAAATTGGGCATTTTGTTGTTCTGATTGAGGATGTCAGATACTCGTCAGTCAGAGAATCCAATAACCTTAAATTGATTTTATCTTTTCGTTTTTGGAGCTAAAGGAAGTTGGATCAGAATCTATGACAGCAGCTGAGCTTGGGAGAGGTCAAACGGAAAAAAACATTTAATGATTTTTTTCCTATTAGAGTTGTTTTTACATGAAACGTGCTTCTCTAACAAAAATGAAGCCAAACCTTAAGATGTAACCTGTAAAGGTTAAATGTAGATTCTTCCAGGTCGTCTGAACCCATCTGATCCCAGTAAACAATGACAAGAGCAGCAAAGATGAGCTATTCAGGACCTGGGGCCTCATTTATAAAACCTTGCGTAGGATTTGCGTCAGAAGTGGCGTACGGATGAAACATAGGACGTGCGTACGCACAGAAATATTCGGATTTATAAAACCGTGCGCACGCACATCCTACGCATCCTTCCCTTAATAAATCACAACCAATTCTAAATGCTGCGCAGCTTTTGCGGCTTCATGACACGCCCATAGTTGCCCATAAATAGTCCGTGAAACGCCCACAAATGAATATTCATTGATAGCGAAACCATGGCAAACGCCGAGAAAAAAATCAAAAAAACGGAACTTCACTCGATGTGAAGTAGAAGTTATCGTCGGCGAGGTGGAAAAGAGGAGAAAAATGTTGTTTGGAGGGCACAGTGTGGGCATTACTAATGCCGAAAAGGCGGACATCAAAGTCCAGGCAGAAAAACGTCTGGCACTGCATCGTCAGAGTGTGTCTGCCACGGGTGGGGGACAGGGGACACCAGAGCTGACCCCTCTTGATGAGAGAGTGGCGGCAATTATTGGGGAATCCCTTTTACGTTGAGTGGTGACTACGTGGTTGCACGACGCACCTGATGCACCGGGTGATACCCCCCCAAAAGCTCCAACAGGACGGCTGGAGGAAGTCGGAACCGGCTTATAAGCCACTCGTCCTGATGCGTTCACTCTGAATTCTTCCATTTGCCACATCTTCTAAGAGCGCAAGATCAGCCATTGTGCGTCATTACGCATTGTGATGGGGCATTTTATTTCCATCCATTTAACTGCATCTGACAAGCTACAGATGTCGGTGATAATCGACGTGGAAATGGGAAATTGTTCAGCGCAAATGTAATTTCTTGTTGCTTTCTGAATGGTTGAGACATACGCCATACATTGTTTTATCAAAAATAAAACAAACTAAAGGCATATGCATGAATACCATAATTCTGTAGCTTATGAAGAAATGTTTATGAAAACAACTTTCCTCAGTGAACAATTAATACGTCTGTCTGTCTGTCTGTCTGATTCGCACGCATCTGGCGGCGCGTGCACTAGCAGCGGCTCTATCGGCTTTATTGTTTTTAAAAGAATGTATTTTTAAGTCGTTTATTTATTATTTTATATGCTGCTTGCACTGTGGGGTGAGAGGAAAGCAATTTCATCTGTGCTGTATGTCTTACGGATGTTTTGTACATTATTTCGTTCTGTTAACTATATTATTTATGAGGATGAATTGCACAACATGCCAATATTGCAGAACATATTTCACTTTTCTTTTTGCAAATATGTGTTCATTTGAATTTCTGTTGTAATTTTCATTTGATTGTTTTTGTTTGTTTCACTGCTGATCGATCAAACGGGTGTTTGTGTAGCTGTTCATTGTGAGACTTGCTTTGTGAAGTCTTCATGTTATTTATGAGGCAGTATTGTCATTTTCACTTTCACGTGTTTCTTCCATCTGCCGACGGTGTCGCCGTTTCTCATTTCACCCGTTTTTGTGCGTACGCCTGGGTCAGAGCTTGCGTGAAGGACCGCACATTTTCCCGTCAAGTTTGCTTTTTATAAATCTCAACTATTGCGTAGAGAGTGGCGTACGCCTTCTTTTGTGCGTACGCAACGTTTATAAATGAGGCCCCTGGACAGGGAGGCTTTTATTTTGACAGATGAAATGGTGACCTATTATTTCTGCATTGATTAAGTTCACACCAAAAGTAGTAAAATGAACACATTTCAAAATGTGGTCATGATAGGAGGATTCTTCAATATTGTCCAAATATGTGAAACCATGTAGACCAAAGATGTTTTTATTTTCTTGTTTCCGACAAGTCACAGCTGAAAACACACTCCATGTGATTTTTAAATTTTTTTTTTTTAGATTTACTAACTAAAGAAAATAAATGTATATTAAATGTACCTTATCGGGTCATGAGGGTCTGATTTTTAATAAGAATTAAATGAAAAATAGAAATTTCTGATGCATTTACACACCTATTTTTTTTTTTTTTTTGTAATATATTCTCCACTGTGCAACACTCAATAAGAATCATACTATATCATATTGATATACTTATTCCTGTCTTCTCACTGTAAACGGCTGGCCCGGGACCAGAGGCACTAATTTCGTTTTATCACTGTGATAAAATGACAATCAAGATTCCTGATCATTTTAATCATTTGTTTAAAATGTTAAAAGCAACTTTTGAAAGCCTGAGTGGAAAAAAAAATCAAAAAAACTTCTTCTCAGTACATGAAATGTTTTTAGTTCTTAAAACCTTATACCCAAACTGAACTTTTACCAATGCTTTCCTCTAGCAGAATCATGGGTTTTAATAATTCAAATGAAGCCTCTGTTGGTGTTCTTGTTAGTTACACGGGTCAAATCTACATAAGGCTGAAGACTAATACTTTGGAAACACTTTCAAAGACTGTCTGTATTTGTGTGCTGCATTTACAGAAATGTCGATTATCCAATCCAGTTTAGATGACGTCTGATTCCAGGAACATAAACGTATTAAGGTCTGATTTTTAATTAAAATTAAATGACAAATAGACATTTCTGATGCTAAAAAAAACACTGTCTTTATTTACTATTACATACCTTCTAAATACTATGAAACAGATATTTTTAAAAGACAATTGCCTGTTTTCTCCTCATATTCAACAGCATCCGAGGTCCGAACCGACGGGCTCAGATTTTTCTGTTTACATACCAAAAAAAGGTGACGTGGGGGTCAAAAAGGGGAAGACCAAAAATAAATGAGTGAAACTCAAAAGATTGTCAAGTAGTGATGTCACAGGCACAAATGAAGACCAGCAACAGGCTGTGATGCTTAACTGAAGTGTGCATGTCTGATTCAAGTGCTCCCTTTAATTAAACATCAAGAGTGCTGCTGATTTTGATTTGGGCCAAATAGTCTTAATGTGATTGTGAGTTGTTTTTTCACTCAGTTGAGAGAGATTGTTAAATTCAGTGTTTAGCAGGTTTGTGTGTTCGGATCGCCGCTTCCTTCCTATCTTTCCTTCTCTGTCACTTTGAGCCTTTCTCTGGCTTCATCATATGATCGCTCAAAGCCCGTCTGACTGAGGTTTGAACCCCACACATCATCCGGTCATGGTGAGGGCCGTGCCACAGAGTACGCCACAGTCCCTCAGCTTCAGACTGGAGGATGGGGACAGAAAAAAGAAAAACACCACAGAAAACACATGAACATGACATGTTTGACTTTTTTTTTTCAAAATATTCAACTTTGCAAAAGAAAAGAAAAAATCCATAAAATTTGTAGCTTTAGGCTTTTTTTTTTATTATTTAGGCACTTTTTTGTTGTGCTTTCTGCATCACAGGTCTTTATTTTTTTATCGTGTTTTATATTTTTTTCACATGTGTGATTTCTTCCATTCCATCGATCTGCTGAGAAACTCAGGGAAAAGAAAGTGAATTATATCTGAGTGCCTTTGCTCTAGTGGTCCTTTGAATGTGCAAGTGTGTATGTGATGACATAATTGGAATTTCATTTCCCACCTTACATCCCCATGTAAAAAGTGTCCTTATAAGTATAAGTATTTACTATTTAAACAAGGTTCTTCAGTTGAAGTATTTTCTATGCCTGCTACTTCCTGTCACGAGGGTCAGTAGGTTGCTGGAGCCTATCCCACAGACTATATTCAGCTTATACTTTATACAGTCAATAACGCTGGCTCAGGAGAATTGTGAACACTAATTTAGCATTTGTTAACCTTTTTTTGTATTTTTACAGTTTTTTATTCTTGTTTCATCCACGTCGAGCCAGAGAGGCACAGGAAAATCTTGTTTTTTCTAAAGTTTTTAAAACGAAATGCAAAAATTGAAGGAAAAGGTCTTCATAGACGGCATGGAGGAAGTCTGCTGCCATAGGCTACCCAAAATCTGTCAATCAAACGCCTCAGATGTTCGACTTCAGACCCACATGCTTTTATTGAGGCATCTGATTGGTCAGTTAAAACCTTGAAACGCCCTTGTGCCATCTTGTGGGGTCCGGATGACCCTACCCTTACATTGACGTGGGGCGGCCGTGGTGCAGCGGTAAGGCGGTCGACCCATGATCATAAGATTGCAGGTTCGATTCCCGCCCATGTGTCGAAGCAAGACATTGAACCCCACCTTGCCTCTGGTGGGAGGTTGGCGCCAGTGTTCGGCAGCGGAGCCGCCATCAGTGTGTGAATGTGTGTGTGCATGGGTGAATGGGACTGTGACTGTAGGGCGCTTTGGGCCTTCGAAAGAGGGTAGAAAGCGCTATATAAGTATACGCCATTTACCATCCCTCCCATGACAAAGGTGAATAAAGGTGGAAAGATTTCATGTAATCCATGGACACCAGTGAAGATCCCAAATCATTGAAGAAAAAAGATTCAGCGTACTGTCTAGTGGGGTCTAGATGACCCAACTCCTAACATTGGAGGCACGTTAAAGTTGGGAGAGGGGTCATCTGGACCCCACAAGATAGCATAAGGTTTAACTTGCAATAAAGAAAAAATATCTTCAGAAAAATTAAGATTAGCAAGAAGATGTAAAAAAGACTGTATCAGAGCAAGACAGTAATAACTGTCTATTTCTCAACAGAAGTTTATGGAATCTTGGCTTCTTAAAATCAGTGGGTACTTCCTATTTGGGGACACGAGAAGGGAGGGGTCGAGCTGTCCATTGTTTTTACAGTCTAAGGGCCAACAGAAAGAAGCAAAGGTCGTCTTCCATCGCTTTCGCTGTTGCCTTGGTTTCTTTCTGTTTTCTGGAGATTTTTTTTTTAAACTCTGGGTTTTCTTTACAATAATCAATGTTTAAAGAATCTATTGTTTTTTCTGTAGAGCAGCAAAAATGCCCTCTTTCCCTCCAAACTCTCCCCCCTCTCCCTGTCACCACCTTCTTTAATGGGTGTCACCTGTTAAAGTAATGGCCAGGGCTCAATGTGCCATAGCAGTAATTTAACACTGTCACACACACACACATCTACACACACACACACACAGGCGGAGGCACGCACACAGTGATGGATAACTCCAGGGACTGTTGCAGAAGTGCTGTATGTAGGGCGGCCGTGCATGGATATGACAGCAGTAAATTAGTGTGTGTGTGCTTTGTCTGTGCTGTGTGTGAGTTTGTGTGAAGCTAGTGACCACTAAACACTCATGTTAGGGGAAAACAGCTTCTTACAGGTGTGATCTCTTTTGAACTTTTCCTTAAACTCAGATTGGAGTTAAATAAACAGCAGATGCATCATGGCTTAAACTTAACAAATCTAAAAAGTTATATATTTTTAGGAAAGCATCGCCTCAAGACTGAATCTTTAGGAGCTGTGTAAAGTCTTTGGATGTTTCCCAGTGGTCTAATTATGCTTTTTTTTAGCCCCCCCCCCCCCCAAAAAAAAAAAAAAAAACAAACGTCATTTTCTAGGACAGATTCGGCAGAGCGGCAGTAGTTCATTAGAAATTCCCTGCTGAGTTATGCAGGACAGTTGGCACAGAGCAGGCCCGCCCCCACTTCCTGTTACCCATCTACACTCTCTCCAGCTTATAGCCCCTCACACACCCAAGCTAACATTAGCGGTGCAAAAAAAAAAGGAAAGCAAAATTGGAACTATCCAGACGTACATTTCAGATCCAGATTCCAGCTCAGACGAGGAAAACAAAGACGTTCATGGATGTACAGTAGTTGTCTGTTAGTGGTTGCATCAGAATGGAGCGGAGCGGGGAGCTTCTGACTTGCTGATTATAGCTTCAACGCCACAGCTACAAGCTTTTCCCGATGACATCTTTCCATCTGCTCCAGAGTCACAGCAATTTAAATAAAGATGCAGTTCTAAGTTCATTTGTCTGAATATTTGTCCTCCATTATGAGAAAAATGCCACAAGAAACATGCTAAAACACTAAAAACACTGTTTTTATCAGAGTGGGACTTTTGGGATTATACATTAAAAAAACCTTTCCTGCCACTTTTTTTTTTTCCTTTAAAAGTATTTAGACACTATTTGAAAAGAAAAGGACACGTGTATTTGTTTCCCCATCTTGATAAAAATAACACATTTTAACAACTCGTTGAAAAAATCACAACTGACCAAATATAAAACATATAGCAGCTATTAAAAAGATTAAAACTACAAAAAATATCACATAATAGTTACACATTAATTGCTACAATATTTTTCCAAATGAAAAAGCTGACATTAGTAAAAAAATTCTAAGTTGGGAAAAAAAATGCAGAGCCAAATAGATGTAAAGATGTTGGGTTGCAGGAATGATGTGAGTCTCCTCTTCCATGTTGTGTATTTTCTACACAATGAGGCCACATTAGAAAAGTAAGCCGTATTAGCATTTTTACAATACATGTAACTCCCAACCTTGTTAATAACAAGCAAATAAATCTTCGTTACGACACCGCTAAATGTTAGTTGTGTTAGCGTGTTCACAATACCTGTGACTCCCAGCCTAGTTTGCCACACCTAAAACAACAGACTGATACCACTAAAACAAATGTTACCGTGACTACGCAAACACATAACTGTGTTAGTAACATGCCAAATAGCCACAGTCTGTGTTAGCCGGCGTATGAAAAGATGATTGGCGTATTCACAGTGACGCCTAAAAAGCAGGCTGACATTTCAACAGAGTGCCGTTTCCCTTTAAAAACTGCTTCAACATCATTAAACAGAACCAGAATGAACTCATATTTAGGGCGCAATGTCATTCTGGAAAAAAAACAAGGCTTTTCAGTGTGGAAAATACGGTAATTTAAATGTGAGTTTTCATCTACAGTAATATAATTATCAGGTTTAAGTCTATAAGGTAGAGTTTAGTTTTCAGTACAGCATTCTTATGGCACTGCTGTCTCTCTGGTTCCACAGTTCAGAAACAGTGTTACAGATTAGGGAAGATTAAGGAGGTCACACTGTTATGGAGCCAGAGCTGAGCTCTGCCGCTTTCATTAGCTGCCCCGGTTTGAAGAAATGATTGATGCTTGGCCGAATGTAAGTTT